>OX371262.1:82857183-84057183 GCA_947311025.1 Lypha dubia | reverse complement strand
GTTGACATTTTTGCTCTTTTTCATGTTTTTTTTTCTTTCTTGTTGTTTTCTACTATTTGCGAAATAAATTATATGTTTTCTTGTTTTCTTTTTTAGATACTGGTAAATAAATAAAATTTTAAATATATGTACCTATGTACTTAAATGTACACAAACAAAATTTAGAAATAAGTTTTGTTTTGATAGCATTGTATTCGATAAGAAACGTAATTATTTCTCTAATGGAGAGATATTTTATATTATGTACCCATGTATTTAACTATGTATAAATGTATACATGTGCTTATGTATAGAGTATTTGCGAACACATGCACAGAAGGCAGGCCTCTTTAGACTTTATTTATCATCCATGTGATAAGAGCTTGATTCCTTTGATTTGAAACTGAAATCAATCTGTATTTTGGTTCTTCAAATTAACGAAAAATCAAAAGATCTTGCGCAACTAAATCATTTATAAATTAATTAAATTCTACCGCAAAAATCTTTTCGGTTTTTGAAGAACTAAAATACAGATTAAATTTCTTCTCCGAACGGAATCGAACTCTGGGGCATGGATGTATGTATGTATGTAAATAATGTAATTATTTTTTTTTTACTTAAATTATTTATTAAAAAAACACATGATTACAATTTTTTTTATTCAATCTATTTTTGGAGCTTCGCGCTAATTTTGTACTGAAAATTAACAATTTTGTTTGAAAATATGTTTGAAATTCATATTTGGCGGGTCATTTAGGCGATTTATAATGCCTAGAAAATTCAAAATAGCGTAATTAAAAATAAATCTTTTGAAAATTCATCAATCGACTTTAATTTTTTCTTCGATCTTTATAAAAGTTAAAAATTAAAAAAAAATAGTTTTTATTAACTGTCGATTTCAGTTTTTTTTTCTTTTGTACAAATACAAAATTTTATAATTTGTTTTTGCTTCAAATGTTATTATACGAATGGAAAACATATGGAAAAAATGTTTCGACATCATAAAATAGGTAGTAAATTTCATTTTCGGAAGTTCTCAAAATCTGTTAGGAAGTTACGATTTGCGGTAAATTATGCAGATATCAAGTATGTATATGTATTCCTTGTCTATATTCTAACTTATTATTCAAAATGTTATAAATCACATTATCAAAATTTCGTTTCTTAAAATATTGTTTTTAAAGTCTTATTTAATTATTCTTTTTTACTCAATATGTAAATATATTCTTAGGACCGCTATTAAATCATATTGGCATCATTGTTTATGGTGTATAATAAAAAAACAAATATTTTTAGAATAAATCCTGTAGCTATCAAAATGGCCTATAGGAAGGCCTCTGCGCTCTATTCAAATAATCTGGAATTTGTTTTGTTTGGCTCTTACCATTTGTCTACGTTGTGATTTTTTTTTTTTTTTCATTAGTTTCTTTCGATTTTTGTTTTAAAAATAGTAAGTTTTAAATGATGAAAAAGCTAATATATGCATACCAGTGACCTGCAACAAGTATGATTGGGCCGTATCAATCATTATCCCTAAATAATATATATACATACATATAACACAAATATTTAAGTGTGTCGTGTGTTGCGAAGTATTTGCTGTTCGTAGTAAATATATACATATGTGTATTTATGTATATTTTGTTTTACAATAGGTACATATGTGTTTTGTATTAAAACAAGTAAAACGAGCCTTGCGCCGTATTAAAGCTTCATACAAGACTGATTAAATTAATACGATGCGATCACAGGGATTCCAACAATCACAAACAAACATGTTCTCTGCCAATATGAGTGTTTAAAACTTGATTTTTAAAATGATCTATTGCGTTTACAATAATTGCTTGTTGTTGAACAAAACTCAGGAGTATATGATCGGATACACTCGAAAGTTTTATATCCGGTGCAGATCACTGATACATACAAACATATTTACGCTGCTGATCTTTTTTAAAATACAAACAAAAACAATATTTCAGAGAGAAAGTATAAACTTTCGCATTGACTTATTTGTTGACTTTAATGTCCTATATTCGGTAAAGCAATTAAAATCAAAAACACAAAATATAAAATAGAATAAAATAAAAAAAAATATCGAACCATAACCACAGAATTTTGTAACTAAAAAAAATTGTGTCAAAATATAAACTCATCATTATATATGGATGCAATTGGGAAAAAATCAATTTTACTATCAAAATGCTTCTCATTTTATTAAGGTTTTTGTCTCTCCTTGTAAGGTTGTAGTCTTGTTTGGGCCTTTTCATTCAGGCGACGATATAGCACATATGTAAATTTCATTATGCATGTCTTGGAGCCGAATTCTTCGATTTCACCCCTATAATAAATTTATATCACAATTTACGACGACAGTTAAATGTTTAACAGTTCTCTGTTAACTGCAACATTGAATATGTTTTAATTTAAGGTTTGCGTCTTTGATAGTCAAATTTAAATTTATGTTCGCGCACATAATCACTTCGCATTAACCGATAGATACCCTGCAGTTTTAAAAATAGAAATTGACTTCAAATCGTTAGGTATTTCCCTAACGAAAAATCGACTAACTACTACAGTGGCCACAAGTAATGCAAGACTTCACCTTCTGACTCTCTCACTCATGTACATGTACACACTCTCAGTACATGCATAAATGTTAATGCCTTCAACCTCAATATTTTTACGAGTTGAAAAAAAACTGTGCCCTTATTCCAAAGAAAAACAACAACAACAAAATTTAAGTTTTATTATTTTGTGTTGGCGTGCAATTAAAAGTTCGTGGTCAGTGAATGTTAAATTTTTAGTAAAATAAGTGTTTTTTTTTTAGAAAAGTAAAATGAGCAGCAGAAGTCAACTAAAACGTTGCATAAAATAAAAAAATGAATAATTAATTGAAAATTTTATATACCTATATGTATTGAAAAAGAAATTTGCTATATAAAAACAAAAATCCAGAAAATTTAAATTTCTGTAGTACCTATTTTCATTAAGGAAATATCATTAGTGATCTAACTGGTACATTATGACTAGCGAAATTGTTGGATTTTGCTGAGTAGTGATTTCATCGGTCTAATCGTGTCAATTGACTACGTCAATGTCATCCCCATGTTAAAATCGTCAGTCGAGTGCATTGCTAGTAGTTAGTCAGGTAGTTAGTGGTAGCGAGTGGTAGTTAGCGAAATAGCTAGACATTCGCTAGCTACGCCGACTGCAGGGTATACATACGTACATAGGTATGTAAACCTAGTTTATTCAATAAAAATATGTCACATTAAAATTCAACTCATGCGCACTCACTCTACCACGATTTTTTTTAATTATGCTTATGAACTTGATTGAAGGGGAAAAGAACTAAACCATCAATTCAAATTTATTTATACATATACCTATGTGTGGATGTATACAACTACATATATGTACGAATATATGTACATACTTACATGCATAAGATAGTATGAATGCATGTATGTACACACATACATATATATAATGAAACAAACATAAATGTGAAGCTCTGTAGAAAAAATGGAGCAGATTCATGTATGTACTTATGTATGTGTTGGCAAAAGTTAATAATGCAAATGATCCATTAAATAAAATATATAATATGGTACCTATACAAATGTTGTAACTATGTACATACATATGTATGTATGTAACTACAATAAGTTGTGTTCTTACAAACTTAATAGTTCAACTTACCAAAAAGACCTTGAACTGATTTTGTTTAAAGCTGTTGGCTTTGTTGTTGCTGCTCTGAATTTAGTAAAAGTTGTTCAAAAGAAAAAACCAGCTCAATTCAATCAAGTTTTTTGTGTGTTATTTCTTTGGATTACAACATGGAAAGAAACTTCAGAATTTTATAACATAATCAAGAGTTATTAATAATATAACATAGGCTCATTTTTTAATTACTATATTGTATGTAACTGTTTTCAAAGAGATCATTGGAAAAAACTAGGTAGGTATGTCTGTACATATGTACATACATAAGTATGTATCTATTGCAGCAATAACTTTGCAAAAGAAGTTTTAATATGGCTACTAAAGAAATTTATTTTTCAATAAAAAATGATTTCTCTATCCTAAGCCTGCAGAAATAAGCAATTAATAATAATACCTTCACATTAGATTGAAATGATTAAAATTCAAAATTATTATTTGAAAAGAACTATGTATTAACAATTTCTAATTGATTATCTTTTTTGTTTTGTTTCGTTATACTTTTTTGCGCAATGAAGGACAAAAATGCAGCCAGCTGCAATATTCGTTATTTTCCTTTTGTTGTTGTAGCTGCAATCGTTTAACGATGTTATTATATTTTTTTTCTGCAATTTACAAAACACTTCGATTTTTCACCAAAAAATAAATAAAGGTTGAATAACTTAAAATTGTTTGGTATACCAAAAGATTTATTTTATGTTTTAAAACTTCGTCTGTATTCCACACTAAGAAATTTTCACTAAACAAATTTATTTCCAATATTCTAATTTTATAACAATTACGCAGTTTGCTGTGATTTTTCAATAAAAATTTTAGTTCTGCATTTTGATTTCTTTTTTATGATCATTTATTTCCTGTTGTTATTTATAATTTTATATTGCACAAGAAAAGAACTACGGAGAACTACAATTAAATTTGACAATAAATTTCTTGTTCTCTATAATTTTTTAAGAATACAATAAATCAATTTATTATAATGACCACGGATAATAGTTTAAAAAGTATCAAAAACTAGTTGATTTTTCGTCAATATTTATTATTTTCTGCATCTTCTTCAATACTTTATCTTTGTTTTGCTTCTTAATTACTTGTATTCATTTTCTTTAAATATACCTTTGTTTATATGGAAAGCGAGAAAGAGAAGGTTTGCATACAAAACAGAAGACAGCTGTTGTCTTTGCTTTTACGTGGAATGCATATGGCTGTCTACAGGGTTGTATTTGTAATTCACAACGAAGCAACTAACGTTCTAACTACACTTTGAAAAAAAATTTATATATATATATACATATATATATGTAATATATGAAGAGAACAAATTGATAATATATATATATATATGTATATAAATTTGTTGTGCCCGTTAGCTAGTCTGGGTCAAGGCGTATTAATTAAAGTACTGAATTGCCTTGGTCTGGGCGCATTCATATAAAACAAGCGCTGCTTTAAATTACTAAGGAAATGTCGATAAAGTTATTGATTTTTCGAATATATTTTACGATATGAAAATTTGGAATAGCGCCATATATGAACATTAAAATTCTTTGTTTATACTTAACACCAAAATTGTACCAATTTAACCAAAATTTTAATAGTATTGAAATTTGTTTTATATAAAAAAATCTTAGCTATCTTCGTGCATTTATATCAAAATCGAAAAACAATTACTTCTTGTATTGTAATTTTTGAAAACAGACGGACTCTAGAACTCAGGTGATTATTTTCGCTTTGTTTAGCTGTGAAATGCTTGGCTGACACATTTTTCGATACATTTTTTAAGCGAATTGAGTCGAATATGCCATATATATATGTATATATACGCCTTTTTATCGTTTTTATTTATGCCCAAATATCAACTTGACATGGCTCTGCATTTTCTATTCACACTGCAAATATAATTTAAAATGATAATACATATGTATTTAAATATTACGATATGAATACAAAATTAGTAGACAATACGATATAACATTAAGAATATATTGTATAAATTAATATAAAACTGTTAAGATTTCATTCACATATTTTTCAAGGTTTACAATGAACTTGCCAAAATATATAATATTGTTTCAATTTCCTAAAAAAACATATTAAATTTACATAAAATACGTTAGGCCAATAGCTAAATTTATAAATAAAATATAAAAAAAAATTACATTTCACTTTCAGTTTGTTGTAGTATTAAATTATCGATGAATTCTGAATATATGATCAAAATCGGTTAAAAGATATGTGAGTCGAATAATTTCGAAAATTGGAGTAAAACCATAAACTCTTAATTGTTAAAGGCGGAAAGTCATATACATATATTATTAATTTGTTAAAAGTATAATATGTACATATATGACATTTGGATGAGTTAAGGTACATGTACTCAGGTAAAATTTTACACTAAGAAAATGCCTGTTGTTTTTGGAACTCTATAATTGTTGTAGGGACAGGTTTGCCTTATATATTATATCACGCAAGGCCAAAACCAAACGCAAATACTGACCAAGGCGTATGGACGTACCAGGTGGTGTTACTAACACAGCTGAGCTACTTTTTTCTTGCAAGAGAGGTCGATGTGTCAAACTTTGCACCTGCAAGCATAGGGGTCGATATGTCAAATGTTGCGTTAGTGTTGTAGTTGTTTTAATACTAACACCACGTGGTATGTGAACTCGCCTTGATTCTTACCTGAGGCCGTTTTATTTTTCGATGGAATGGAATATTCAAAGGCAAATTCTTAACAGGTTGTCTCAACAGAATTTGCCATGGTGTTCACCATGATGTAATAAACAACGTATATGCACGGCTACAACAATACAACACTTTAGAACACAAAAAGAATTTTATTTGTGTAAAAACGGAATTCACCACCTAAGCTGTAAAAATTCTTTATGTATAAAAAAGTACATAAAAATGGCGCCGAGAAACATGTACCTAATTTGACAGTTGTGGTTATATACAAATTCGCCTGATAATAAATTCGTCTTTGTAGATGTAGTTATGGTACATAAATATTTACTGATCTGGCAGCACAGTTTGCAATAAAATACTTATGGCATCATTATTTACATTCCCAAAAAAAAAAAAAAATGCAGTTATACAAATTCCATTCCAACGCGAAGTGTTAACAAATAAAACAAAGTTTCAGTTTTTGCCGGAAAATTTTTAGTAAAATCTGATAGAAAACTTAAAAAAATTGGTTTATTTACAAAAAACACATTTTATAATAGCTGTAAAAAAAAACAACAAACTAGAAAGTGTGTGAACAGATTCAAAAAAAAAAAAACAGAAAAAATTAATTTAAAGAAAATCATAGAAGAATTTACTGAACGAAAAGAAAAAACACAAAAGTTTGATATTACATGGACAAAATAAATTCGGGAAATATTTGATATGAGTAGCCAAAGCCATCATAAAATGTCTGGTACACGTTTGCCGAATAAACCCAGAGCAGATGAAATAGAATTGACAGGTAAACAAAGGATCACTAAAATTTCTTACATTCTGTATAGTCGTGTATTAATTTCAATATCATTTTAGAACTTTTTTCCGCCCAAATGTCACAACTTTGTTTAAATGATGATTACTCAGATGTAACTTTTATTGTAGAAGAACAAAGGCTACCCGCACACCGCGTAATGTTGGCAGCCAGAAGTGAATACTTTCGAGCCCTTTTGTATGGAGGCCTGTCAGAATCCACTCAATCTGAAATACACCTTAAGGTACCAGTAGATGCGTTTAAAGCACTATTACGATACATATATTCTGGTCACTTATCACTGTCGCAAATGGACGAAGATAGCATACTGGATACCTTGGGCTTAGCTAATCAGTATGGCCTCTCCGAACTTGAAATGGCCATATCGGATTATTTGCGTCAGCATTTGGCATTATCGAATGTTTGTGCCACTTTAGATGCTGCACGTCTTTATAATTTGAATAAATTGACAAACGTGTGTTTGCAGTTTATGGACCGTAATGCTGCGGATATACTCCAGCATGAATCATTTAAGAATTTATCAAAGGTAGCGAATAAATTTATATGCTTACAAGTTTTAATACATAATTTTTATTTAATTAGGAGTCTCTGGAAGAGGTCTTGAGACGCGATTCTTTTTTTGCTCCTGAAGTTCAAATTTTTGTAGCCGTTTGGGAATGGTGTAAACAAAATAAAAATGTTGAAATTCAGGTAAATAGAACTATTCCAAATCATAATTTAAAACAAAGGAATATCAAACATAAAGTTAAGATTCTGATGTTGTTTTAGCGAATGTTAAACATTTTTTTAATTGCTCCACATCACTTGGACAAAATTCTCTAGTTGTTATATTTTGATACGGAATCTCATCTCTTGAGTATTTAAAGCTCGATCCTAAATCGCACCCTAAATACAAAAGGGTCACAACTCAAAATTTTTCAAAACTGACTTTTTTCCATAAATTAATTCAGAGTACACATCTGTAACTACTGCAAAAATTTCTTGCGCATCACTATCTTCTTTAACTGGAAAAATACAGTTCTGTCTATTTTTATGTTAAATGTATTGTTTCTGCACGAAAACAGTTTTTTGTCTCTCCTGAAAATTTTAATATTTTGAGCTGTGACCCTTTTGTATTTAGGGTGCGATATGTCTGCTTTACTTATTAATATTACTCGCTTCGTTTCCAAAAATAAAATCTCTATACCGTAAACACATTCAAATACAACTATTCTTTACTTACAGTCCGTCGTTTCGTACGTTCGCTTGCCTCTTATGAATCTCGATCATCTATTGCAAGTAGTTCGTCCATCAGGCATTCTGGAGCCCGACAAACTCTTAGATGCAATTGCAGAACAAAGTACATCTAAATATTTACCTTATAGGGCTGCCTTATGGCCAGAGGAAAATGTGGCATCTGCGAAATTTGTATCACGTACCATTCAAGGTGAATGTCGTGCTGAACTTTTAAACGGAGACGTTACCACCTACGATATGGAAAGAGGCTATACACGTCATAACATTACCGATACTAATGATACGGGTATAACTGTCGAGTTGGGTACAGCTTGTATTATTAATCATATAAAAGTCTTACTATGGGATCGTGATAATCGTTGCTATTCATATTTTATTGAAGTCTCTGCCAATCAATTACAATGGGATCGTGTCATTGATTACTCTCGGTATCAATGCCGTTCGTGGCAATTTTTATATTTTAATGCCCGCCCGGTACGTTTCATTAGGTTGGTAGGCACTCATAATACGGTTAATAAAGTATTTCATGTTGTGGCTTTAGAGGCAATGTACACTGCAAATATACCGAAAGTAATTGATGGTATTGTGGCACCCACCGCTAATGTGGCCACTATTGAAATGAGTGCTGTTGTGGTAGATGGTGTTAGCCGCTCGAGAAATGCTTTAATTAACGGCAACTATATCGATTACGATTGGGACTCGGGTTATACTTGTCATCAATTGGATAGTGGTGAAATCTTAGTACGGTTGGGTATGTATGCCATTTATAAATTTAACTTGTGTACGATGAATTTTATTTTTTCTTTCTCTTCAAAGGACAACCATATATAATTGGATCGATGCGCCTGCTATTGTGGGACTGTGATGATCGCAATTATAGTTTCTATATTGAAACATCAGTTAATCAGAAACACTGGACTAAGGTAGTCGATAAGCGACATGAAAAAGCCAGATCTTGGCAAAACTTCTCATTTAATCCCTTACCAGTAGTATTTATACGTATTGTGGGCACTCATAATACAGCCAATGAAATCTTTCATTGTGTTCACTTGGAATGTCCTTCGCAAGATCCCAATTATATACTTATCGAAAAAGAGAAACAACGTGCTGTTGAAGAAAATAAACAACAACACCAGCAGCAATCTAAACTGTCCGATATTCAGCCAAGTACAAGTGGAGAAAGCAGTCCACGCCAGAGCTCTAATTTAGTTCAGCCGCCGCAAGTAGAAGAAGGTGTACTCGTCCAACTTGATAGTAGTTCTTTAGATGAAGAAAATGCCTAAGTCTCACGAACTACAACTAGTATTTAATGATGAAAAACGAATATAAAATACCAAATAATATCTCCAAAAGGTTTTTATTTTAGTAATTAGTTTGTTTATAAAAAAATATATTAAAAACGAACCACACAATCAATAATGTTGCAAATTTTTACCAACATTATTTAAAGCAATAATTTACATGTCTTTTTTACAGGCTTTCTGTATTAACAACAACTAAAAAAAAAATATTTGAAAATTTAATAACTTTAACAGTAAAATATAATCCATATTGAGTCTGATAACTGAATCGTCAAATTCAAAGCTTATCTATATTATTTACTTTTTTAAAAGCCACATATTATTTATTTGAATGCTCATTATTTGGTGCGATATTTTAAAAACCCAATATATTTCTTAAAATTCTGAAATTGCGAATTAAATTAATTTGCCAACACCTGTGTATTATTTACTTAGCATGTTTTGCAAAGAATAAAGGAAAATTTCAAGAAAAATATAATTATTTTATTTTTGCAGAGCATAGAACTGATGAATTGAAATAAATTTTAAAAATAAGCAAAGTTAAAACTATTGTTTTCCATGAATATAAACGAAACCATTAAATGTGACATAAAAGCGTAAAAATTTCTCAAATATGCCGTATAGAAGGAAATATTAAAAAATATGCTGTAAAGAATAAAATATGCAAAACTATGCACTAAGAAATTGATGCCAACATTTTTGAAAAGTTCTAAAAAGTTGTTCGCTAACAATCATTTAAGATTTTCCTAAAATGGGGTTTTTTATTATGTGCCCCCATTCAAAAATTATTTATGGTCACACTACAGCAAATAAATATTTGACATATTTTGTCAAATGTTTTGACATTAAAAATGGCCATTTAAGAAATTGGCTGAGCCTAAACTGTTCTACTTTTTTGATAAATTTAAACTGTAGCTTCTTGTACACATCTGTACAATATTTTGACGTAGGTCTACTTTTTATATCTACTTAACTTATGACCAGGGCAAGCTTTTTAAGCTTTTTGCTTAATCTGCTTGAATTTGCAGCCCTTGAAAAAAATTTTTGAATCTTTCTGTTGCAAATTAAAAGCAAAAGTTTGTCCTTTTTTCACACATGCAATTTTCTATTCTTTAACTTTTGACATTTCAAACTAGATTAGCTTAAAGGTGTTATTTAATATTGTGAGACTATACAGAAATTTGCAATGTGTTAAATGCACTTTCCGATGATGATGTGGAATCAATATATAAAGCAAAAGCTCTATTTGCATCTTTAAAATCTGATCTCCCGTACATAAAAGATAATTTCGAGTGTATTTGCCGAAGTAAAATCAAACTAGAAAGAAGAGGACTTTATTTAAAAGAAAATTTGTCTATTATAGAAAAAGTGGAAGAAAAGGTGAACAATTTTGAAAACAAAATATTTTTTGAAAAGTTCAACAAAGTTATGAATCGAAACGTTGAAATTCAAACATTAGTTAAAATTAAAAATAAATTTTTTTTAAACATAAGCGAAGCTGATGAATACATTGATTGGCTATCTCCAAGCGAATTATTATTGTTTAAGTTCGCTCCTACTACATCCAATTATGTTGAATGGATTTTTTCAATTTATTCTACAGTTTTATGCGATAATCGATCTTTTCTTTTTGAAAATTTTTGGAAGCATATTTGACCTTTTTTTGCTTATTCTTGGGCTTATTTTGCGTTTATTTTGTGCTTTTTTGCTTGCTTTTTTTCTTTAATTTTGTGCTTATTTAAACTTGCCCTGCTTATGACTAAAATCGACAACATATAAAAACTCACAACATCATACACTGGCTTATTAAATATGCAAAGATGAGTTCACTTTTGTTTGGAAATTCTATAGCAAACATAAAAGTTAGTTTTCCCTTAAGGTGTGTGTGTCAAAAATTTTTGAAAGCATTTATATTGCATAATTTTTCATATCCTTGCCAGTGTGAAAATCATTACGTATGCAATGTTATAATTTTGATAAAATGTATGAAAAAGTGAATTTTAACTCTTGCAGTATTGAGAAACTGAAAAAAGAATATAAAAGTAAAAGTTTACTTTTTATTGTGATCCTTTCAAAATTAGTTAATTTATAATGCACTTTTCATTTTTATAGGGTGACGTATAGGCAACTCTATTTTTATTAATTTGTAAATAAATTATTTTTTGGTTTTGCTAAATTTGGGAAATTTTATTAATTATGACAATATTAAGAATATAAGCGAAGTTGCGCAATCAAACGGAAACATTAACTGATTCTTAACTTCCGTTTTTCCAAAAATAATAAGTGACCAAAAATCTAATTTTCACCCGGTTTCCGACGCCATAAAATCGTATAACACTAATTTCGTGTCTGTATGTCAGTCATGCAAAGCTAAACTGATATAAGAGTCGAAAGATTAATCCCACTAAACAAAACTATGATTTAAGACCTGGGTTAAATCCTAGGTCAGGGCAAAGTCAATCAACATCATAAATTTCTCTAATATACATACATTAATGTGGCATAGCACTGCTCACTAAAACTGTTCCGGCAACGATTAATACTGTTCCAAGCTAATGTACACCGTAGGGCCCCTTGTTCGTCTGTTAGGAGAAACATAGGCGTAGTAAAACAATTAATAAAATGTCTGCATACTCACAGTTTTAGAAAGTTAATGCGTCTACTTAACACAAGATGCACTGCAACAGTGTTATAAAAATGAACAAAATGTTTAATAGCAGAGTTGTGAAAGAATTAAGCCTTCTCCTACATTTTTCACCATCTTACCTCTTTACCCTATCCCTATCTCTAAGTTCTACCAATGCCAGTTGCAAAAAATAAAACAGCAGACAACAGATTATGATAGACCGACTACAATATTTTAAAAATAAAATACACTAATTTCTTGAGGGCAACAAAGCTGCGCGATCACCATTGTAGCTGTACAGTATATTGTGATTATGTTTTTGTTTTTAATTGTTGTAGAACTATATTTTATTTTTTTTTTTAGATTATTTTTAATATTTTGTAGAACTACATATGTATGTATTGTTAGCTAAAATCCAAAACCACGTAACTAGCAAAAAATGAGAAATCGTTTTTCATTGATTTAATGCATATCATCAACATCCATGCCCCCACCAATTTTTACTCTCATATAATAAAAATTATCCCTTTTATAAGCGAAAACCGAAAGTGCGTAAGTACTTATAAAGTATGTAAGTCCCCGTCCAGATTTGCAATTTTATTGGCTGCAATTCTTTAAAATTCTGGTTTGAAATTGCATAAGTGTCCACATTATAAAAATCGAATTTTGCAATTTTTGTATTTACACCACCACAGAAAAATTTATTTTCAATATTTTTAACTTAAAAAACTGTAATGCATCACATATTAATTTAATTTTCGTTTTATTTTGTTTTTCATATAATTGAAGAAATACAATAAAACGTCAAATACGCATAGAACCCAGTGCGAATTGCAAGGCAAAAGAGAATTGCCGAGCACATGAAACTCTGTACCCCTCCCCAAGCTTCTTACCTCTCTCGCCTAAAAAACCAAGAATTGCAACTAATAAAATTGCAAGTCTGGACAGGGACTAACATATAAAATATTTTGTTTCTACTGAAAAATTATAAAAATTTTTGTTAAGTGGTTTTGGATTTCAGCTAACGATATACATATGATGTCGCTGATGATTTAAAAAAAATTAAATTCCTGATTACGGGCGACATTTGAATTTTATATATGTATGTATTTGAATTTCGTTAAAACATCAACATATTCTTTGCAATTTCCGACAAAAATATTTTTAATTTCATAAAAATCATCTTGACATTTTTATTTTTACCCAGTTCCAAACAATAATTAAAAAAAAAATAGTTCCAAAATGGCAACACTTTTTGTATATTGTACGTACAAAAAATAAATAAATTTTTCATTAATTTTGTTCTAGATCCCATTAAATCGAAGAACTGTTTTATTAATTTGGCACCGTTTGTTTTATTATTAAACTTCAATGAATGTTTTCGTTGAAACAACGTATGTGTTGATTAAAACAACGTATTTTTTTGCAAAATATTAATAAAGTTATCTAAACTTTGTTAAATAGCTTTTGAATTATTGTTATTGACTCTCTCTGTTCATTTTTATTCAATAATATTTTAAGCCATTGAAAACTGAGTCCAATGACACACAGTGGGGTATTTTAGAAAAAATTCCAATTAAATTTAATACGGAATTTGGGCAGGTGCAACTGAGTTTAAGTAAATAGTTTGGATCTTATATTTTTGTAGCTGGAGCAGTGCTATAAGATCATACAACGGGTCATATCGAGTTTATGATTAACAGAAACTTATGGGCATTTTCTCGGAAAAGTCTATAAAGTTTGTTTCTCCCAAAAAGTATTTCTATTTTCTTGCTTCTATTGTGGGGTGTAGACATTAACAAAAAGAGCGAAAAAATTCGAACTTCATCGTTCTAAAATAGCTTAATTTATTGGTGATGGACGCGACAAAAATTAAGACTTTTCTATGGAAATGGCCATATGTTTGATATGATAAACAAATTGCCAATTATATTTGCCGATAATAAAAAAACATTTTAGCCATTAAAAAATATTAAAAAAAAAATTATACATAGTTTTATATAAAATTTAATTTATAATATTTTTAAATTTTAAGCAGACAAAAACGCATTAAAGACTTAACAACTTTTCTTTTTAAATAAAACGTAAACAATTTGAGATATTTCTAAAACTTTATTATTGACTTGATATACAATCAATAAATTTAGGAACTCGACTTTGTTGATATGGCCAGTTAGATGATCAGTGAAATAGTGCGTTCACAATTTAAATTCAATCTTGTCAAGTACCTATTGGAAAACCCTTTATATTATAATATTTTAGTTTTTTTGGTATCGGTCTGCCTGTTTAGAAACTGCAGATTTATTACCAAAATTCCCCACTGTGCGACATAAATGCGATCGTAAATGGCTATTCGGTTTAAACTCGCGTAAAGGTTAAAACAGGTACTTTGGTACTTTTTACTTGTGTTACTTTTTGTTTTTTTGCGATAAATTTTGTATACAAAGAGTTTACGTCTCTAATTATATTAGTGTGAACGAACTCCCTGCTAAAAGTTCAAAATTAACTTCATTTATAGGATAATGAGGAAACTATTTCAACGAAAGACATACTTAAGAAATCTGGCCAATTATGACCCACTGTAGTAACACCGGGGTTAATACTCTTCTAAGTTCATTTGATTTAATTTCATTTGCATGTGCTAAAATACTACATATTTGCAAATTGTGTGCTGTTTTATTTATGAACTTTTATTATTTGGGTTGAACATTTTCGTGTTGTTCATTTCATAAAGTGCAATAAAACAATTGTTTGTTGATTTCGATTGCATTCAGAAAAGTTGTAGTTGTTCTAAACGTGTATTCACACCTCTAATATCCGTTGATCATGAACGTTGCAATATGCTTCGGGGACTTTAGATTTAATTTTACTACACTGCAAAAAAAAAAAAAAAAGATTGAGCATAAATAATTTGAAATAATTTTTATTTTTTTATTTAATTTAGATATGTAATTTATGTTAAGTCCCTTGACATGAATTAAAAAAATTTGTGGACAAAATTGCTTGAATGTAACTATTTTTTCTCTCTCTGTTTTGTGTTCATTTGCCTGTCAAAGTTCAAAGTGTGGAAAATAATTTATAAGTTTTATTGCATATGGCATATGTGAGTATGTTTTTGTATGCATATTTTAGTGAAAACTATTTGCTAAACATACATACAAACATACATACATACTAACATATTTGTTATTCTGCTTATATTTCTTTCAAAATATTTAGGGGGCAAAAATATTTTTTAATAAAAAGTTTCTAAACTAGTTAACATAAAAGAGTTATAGAGAGCATAAAACAAGATATTTTTTAGTTAATTTAATTGTTAACATTTTTTTCTACTAGTTTTGTGAAAGCGCTTAACATTGCAATTTTTATTTGAATAATTAATAAACTCCTGCTGGAGCCTTAGATTTTGCTACTAATGCAACGCTTGAGTATGAATTGTCTTCAATGCGGAAAGCCAATCGAATAGATGGATAAAATTGCCGCAACTATGCGGAAGTTTAAGACCAGTTAGAATCCATTTATAGTTTATAATTTTACTCCTACGCAGGATTTAAGTATCTTCTTATGTAAAAATATATTGAAAATCGATCCATAAATAGTGATTAAAAGCAGATATCACTAAGTATTTATTTCGAGGGGGCAACTTGATCCATTCGAATAAGAAAAAAAAAAAAAAGATTATGGATCCACACCAAAGGGAATCTTTTAAATAATACCAAAAAGAAAATTAACAATCGCCACACAAATGGATTATTTATTATAGTTTGAGGTTAGGAACCAAATTGTCTTAAAAACTCACTTGTTTTTGAACAAATTTAGTTTTATTGATACAAATGTCAAGTAAAAATACGTCCGCTCTTTTTACAAAACTTTGAGCCTCATTTTGCAACAAAGCTTCGCTTAACTCGTCAATGCAGCGCCAACTTTTATCTTTCAGCGTCAGTTGTTTGCGGTTTGTTCACGTAAGCACGGTCTTTCAAATGGCACCACAAAAATAAAGCAACAGCGTTAAATCATAAGAACGAGATGGCCAGGCCAATTGACATCGCCTAATCGAGAAAATAAGCGACCGGGAAATTTCTCATGATAGTAAATTTTCACAATTAAAATTCTTTGTTCAAGAGTGTAGCATTCCATGGTTAAAATTTCCCAACTTTTTACTAAGTCTGCGTTTACACGTGAAAGTTTTCTTTCATGAAAGTGGTAGTTTGTTGGTGAGAGGGGAGAGAAGAATGATACCCGACACCATTCTTCTCTCCCCTCTCACCAACAAACTAACCACTTTCATGAAAGGAAACTTTCACGTGTGAACCCAGACTAAATAAATGTCAAAAGATGACAGTTCAATTCTTGACATTTCATCAATTAACCGCAAATTTACTTCTTAACCTCAAATTTGCCCACCGTTTATACATACATATAATTAAAATTTCGGGGATACAACTAACACCTCAGACTTTCAAAAAAAAAAAAAAAAAAAAAAAAAATTATGCGACCAAACTGCAAGAAACTCGATAACACAAAATAAAAAAGAATTTTAAAAATCGGTTCAAAAATGATGAGTGTTGAAAACTCTCGATTTGAAAATAAGTGAGTTGGAGTCGTTCTATATTGCACTAACGTTATATAAGGTTTTCCAATAGGGATGATATGATTTTGGAGTAACGTTTCGGCCATTTGTAATATTTCATGATCTGTCATTTGTTTTTCATTGTATTCAGTAGTGTTTACAATTTCATGATGGAGAGATATACCCAAGAACAACGTTCAATCATCGGTCCGTACTTCTTTCGAAATGAAGCTCCTGACACCGTTACTGTCAATGGAGAGCGGTATAGATCGATGATAACCAACTTTTCAAGGCCAAAATTGGAAGAAGGTGATCTTGACAACATTTAGTTCCCACAAGACGGGGCTACGTGCAACAATTGAATTATTGCGAGAAAAGTTTGGAAATTCGATTATTTTAAGAAATTGTGATATGAATGGCCTCCAAGAAGTTGTAATTTAACACCATTAGACTCTTGTGGGGTTATTTGAAGTCAATAGTCTTTCGAAATAAACCAGACACTCTTCAAGCTTTCAAAGTCAATACTGAACGAACCATTCATGACATACAATTTTATTTAGTGGAAAAAGTGCTCGAAAATTGGGTTCATCGCATTCGTTCCTGCAGAAGAAGCCATTTGAATGACGTTTTATTTAGAACTTAATTGTATCGATTCTACTTCACATATTCAAAAATTTTGTTTTTGTTTTAAATGTAATTGTTCGAAAGAAAGAACTTCTTCGATATCGGCGAACAGGCAATAAATAAAAAACTTTTGAATTTCTTTAACAATAAGTGTGTTTTTTGTAAAGAAATCATATCACTTTTATTGGAAAACCTTTTATTTCTTAGGATTTCATTTTCAAATAAAGAACACAAATATAAAGAAAATTTGATTTCAAAATTTATCTATTTAATCTTAATTTAAACCCTTGACTTAAAATACAAAGCTTAACGACTGAACAACACTAAAAGTGATTATGAACTTAAAGACTATTTGGGATCATTGAAATGAATACTGCACAATACATGGGATAACAAACATATATACATATACACATACATAGATAGTTAAACAAGTAAATTCGTACATATAAATGTATGCATGAATGTATATGCACTAAACATGGTAAATTAGAAAAGCACACAAAAAGTCACATTCAATTTTATGAACTTTGTGCATGTTGCATTAGTAGACATGAATACACACACACACAAATAAACACCAAAATCTATACAAAACCACACACAACTAACAAATGTAAAATGAATTAAAGGAAGGAAGTAGCAAGTCAACATAAAAAGTGGTAAAGACGAAAGCTAAGATGAATGAATGAATAAATATTTACGTGAAGAAATTAAATAAATAAATTGTGGTCATAAGCCACAAATTTTGCAAAAACAAAAAAATTATTTTTTATATTATTTTTTTTTTTTAACTTTTAGTTGTAAGTGAACAAAATTATTGCTTAATTTTTAGGAAAATCTAAGAGCACTTACAAGCCCACCACAATATATTTTTAAATTTCTCAAAAGCAGTTATCGAGTAATTATTAAATTAATTAAGTAGTAACGACTTAAAACGCAGTATAATTTTTGGTATATCCGTTTGTCAGAACAGTTTTTGATGAGTTAAAAAATAGAAACTTTTCTAAATATTCGCAGTACAGTAGTCCCCGCTTAAGTGCACATAATAAATTGCACATATTTTGACGCCTTTCAATAAGGAATCATTTAAGCGAAACTCGGATAAAACATTTACGCGCACTCAAAAGAAAAAAAAGACATGTATAAAATTTTAGTAAAAATATTTCCTTAAAAATAGTTAAACATATTACTATATTTACATACGAGTACGTATAATTTGATTAATATGTAGAAATTTTTTTAATGTGCTGTTTTCACATGACGAACAAGGGATTTGAGTGTAAACTTTGTATGAAAAATGCAAAAAAAAACCGAGTCCTTTTCATACAAATTGTGCACTCAAATCACTTGTTTGTCATGTGAAAATAGCACATAAATCAAATAAAATTTTCTTATAATGAAAGAAAAATCAATTATCATAATGTCACTTCAAAATAGTTCTACTTCAAGGAAATATATGTTTTATTTGAGTGCGCATTTTCTAAAAGTATGCATGTTTTTACTAAGGTGCTGTTTTTCTACAATACAGACAAATCACTTGTATAGAAATTTTGTATAGGAGTCACACAAAAAACTAAATAGTTTTCATAAAAATTTTCTACTGAAACCAAGTGGTTGTATTATAGAAACCGCACATAAATTTAAGTGCATTTTACCATAAAAATGAAATTATGTATTTGAAAAAAAAAAAAATTTTTAGGAAATGATTTGGTCCCGAGTAGTGTGCATAAAAATTTCATTTCTTAGGTGGTGTTTCCACAATACAGACAAGTTACTTGTGCAGAAATTATACAAATTTTCTACTCAAATAAATTTTTTTTGTACATATTATAGAAACCGCACATTAAAAGCGGAAAGCGGATACTCTCAATTTAAGTTCATATATTTATCTCATATTGGAAATTTTTTCAAAATTTAAAGAAATTAATTTTTTTAATCGTTTTTGTTCATGACTAACTAATTTAAAATTTTTTTTTTTTTTGTTAATGTAAGATGTTACGAATGTAGTACTTATGTGGACTGGCTGGTTACAGGTAGCAGAGTGTAGTACTAAGTCATTCCAGATAAGACAACTACATGTTGGTAAATAAGCATTCCGGGCGTTCCAGCGGTTTGATGACATCAAAAGCTTCTTTGTAGCAGATGACCAGTTTCGAAGAAGGCAGATAGTGGCGGACATGACAAAATTTTTACTAATTGAGCCGAACCGTACCAGGAGAATTTTAAGATTCTCTAAGACGCTCATGAAAGACGTTGTTGCAGCGATCATGGGTCACTGCGAATTTGGCAAACATGTAAAGTTAGTGAGAATAAAGTCCCATTAATTTTGTAGAAATTGTCTAAATGAGGAGATGGAATTAATCTCCCACCTTCTCTTTTTCTGTCCTTCTCTGGAAGTACAGCGAAATGAAATTGTGGGCAGATCAGATCGTCCTTCGTCAGCTTGTCTGAACTGACGTAGGTCAAAATTGCCCAAATTAACTCCTTCATCAGGAGCAGTGGATGATGGTTCCATATATGTATTAATATCTCCTTACGGCATGCGACTTCTCTTCATTGTTTTACACACTTTTTCCTTCTTATATGTTTCTTTATATATTCAACTGCAGCAGGTAGGACAAAGAGACCTAACGTGAACCCAACTGTGCAGTAGCAGCGTACCTAATCTAATCTAACCTAACCTTTAAATTCTGGCACAACGCATAAAGTAGGGGTCATCCCCTTGAGTGCTGATCCTAAAAAAAATATGACTGTTACTCATACTTTATAATGACCGGTAATGGGTCATCAGATATATAAAATTTTGTCTCTATTAAATGAATAATTTAAGAAGAGAAGGCTTTTAACCAGGCTGTATTTAAGTGATATTTTTGTAATGCAATCTGCAGCACTGGCTCTATTGCAAACACCTTTTGTGCATTACATGGGAACTACTGTAGTTAAAATGGTGATTAAATCCCAACAATTAATTTCTAGTAGCTGCTTAATAGGAAGTAAAAAACAAAGTTATCTAGTCGTGTTAAATTTAACGTTTCCGGCAACTTGCATGTATTATGTATGTGTATGCCCAAACTATCATACGCACACACACATACATAAACTTGAATAAAAAGACCTTCAACTTTTATTGAGAAAAAATTCTCCAAAAAGAAAATGTTAAAATAAACTTTTGAATAAAACTAATTTTAAACAGATTTTGAAATGATGAGAATTTCAATTGTTGCTTCATTTCATGTTCTTTGCTTTTCTGTAGTTGTTAAAGGAAGTGTTTCGGTTTGCTTTTTTGTGTGTTTATGAGTATACTTTTGAGTTTGTTTCCGTGAGTGAATTGAGTGTAAATGATTACAAAAAGTTGAAAATTGATGCGATTTCACGTTTGAAATTATTTATTTTTATTAGTAAAAATACTACCCAGCAAAAAATATCATAACAAAAATGGAAAGAAATATTTTTTTTACATCTTTAGCTGCTGACAAAATGATTAACACTAATAATAAAGCTCTTGGCAAAAGCGAAAAATATGCTAATTCATGAAAATAAAACATAAATACTTGAAATTAAAAATTATGTTTTGCTTTGTTGGCAATTTTCCTTCCACACAAAAATGCTTAACATTGATTTTGTAAAAAATGCGTTTAGATATTTTAAATCATTAATCATGATAATATGACAGAAGACAAACTGACTTCATTTAATAATGAAAGAGGGGACAGTTGAGTGCTGCAGTCGAAAGAAGCTTATCTCATTAAAGGGAGAGACAGTAGCTTTTCAATGTATAAACGTATTCCTTTGTAAATGACCAGCACTAAAGTAGCCAGACATTAGCTTTCGGCGAGTATAAATCACTTGTTTTTTTTTTTTTTTTTTTTTTTGAATTATTAGCATCACTTAATCAAATGCTACACAACAAAGACTCAAATATTAGCCGTAGTAAAATTCGATATTTAAATAAGAATAGAATAAGAAAATTAAAAATATGTGTAAAAATAACTACATAATCGTAAAATGTTTATTTCATTCCACATGAACATGTTTCTAAGCAAATGTTTATAAGGAAATTAACATCAACATGTTTACAACATGAATTACCAATAATAACTTGCAAATTGGGTAAATATTTATTACAAGTAAATTTGCATTTCGATTTTTAAATATTATTTTCAAAGATTTGTAAAAATATGACAACGTCATTCTAGTTGAGTTTCATTAAAGCATATTCAGCTCAACAAATTCAAAATCAAAAAATTCGATCTAAGACGCTGTTTGCACATGACGAACAAATGATCAGATCATTTATAATTTAATTTCGAAAATTTTAACTAAATTTTGAAGTTTTAAATTAATTCTGAAAGTTCGAAACTGCACAAGTAATGCGCGAGCTTTATGTAAAGAGAAATAGTTTTAGTATTTGGTGTGACCTAAGCTTTTCTATAACGATGTCGTTTAAGAATACAAGAAACTTAATGAATAATTCGAAAAAAATCAATGTTTAAGTTTTTAAATTTCCTGTGTTGGTTTTTTTTGATGTTCGTATAGAAAAGCTTGACTTTTATTTAAGCATTTATAATGAATTTAAGAAAAAAAAAAAAAATAAATTATTAGTTTCTTTCTTGGTTACGTTTTTTTCGACAAATAATTGATAAATTTGAACGTAGCGTAAGACTATGAAATATTTTAAAATTGTTATTTAAAATCGAGAAGTGGATCAACTCATAGATTAATAAATTAACAACTAAGATTTTTAAAGCTAGTAGTGGGTCGTTCTAATGCACAGGTGCAATTTTTACAAAATAAATGATAGTAAATTCCTTAAACTTTTCTCACTGCTGATTAGATATAGACTTAGACGTAGAGTTAGTTTTTATAACATTTATTGAGTAGATTTAAAAGATACTTGAAAAGATTGAGGGTGGTGTTGGCTGAAGTTGACTACAAAGCTAACTTTAACTTAGAACCTGGGTTCGATTCCTAGTCATCAACGTCATAAATTTCTTGAATGTACATAAGTGTGGAATTGTACTCAGTGTTGTTGGACTGCTTAAGTGCCGCCGTGGCTGATAGGTAGCAATGCTAGACTAGTAGTCCGAAGGTTGTCGGTTCGATTCCGACGAGAGATCCTGGGTGTTTTCTGCAGACAAGCTAATCGCTTTGCGGGGTTGTGTTTGTTTTAAAAAAAAAATAATAAAAAAATGAAGGCATTGCACTGGTCAATAAATACAACTGTTCCGACGGCGATTAATACTGTTCCAAGCTAATGTCCACATCAGAGACACTCTTCATCAGTTAGCAGACCATCAGCGAAGTAAAACTATTAATAAAATTACTGATCATACTGCTTAAGAAAGTTATTGTGTCTAATTAACCCAAAAGGCCTTGCAACAATGCTCTCACAAAAAATTACAATTGCAGAGTTGTAAAAGAATGCAGCCTTCTAAATTTTCAACATATATCTTCTCTATCCTATTCCTTTCACAAAGCATTGCATAAGTAGGGCTGCTCCCCTGGAGTGATAAGATTAAATATCCCAAATCTAGTTTGAGTTCGCAAAATAAAGTTTGAATTAACTTGAAAATATCATGTAGAAAAAAATGGTGGTATGATGCTCTTTTACTAAAATTAGTTGTTTATGTTCACAGCCCTAAAAAAAAGTTGTAGATCTTTGATGCTTGGTTAGCTTTATGATAATTTAAATGATAGTTAGCTCGAAAAATGCTTGTCAAAATAATTTCGGCTTGCAAAAGTGAGTCAAATGCCGTAAATTCGATAAGAAACGGTTAACTGATTCTAAAAAAATTTCACAAAAAAATGATTTTTTACTGAAGAACTTTTTGAAAATTAAGATTCAATTATACTCGTATCTCTTGAATTTTAAATTTTAAGTTCAGTTTTATTGAAAAACATTAACATGAGCAATCAGATTAGCAGAACGTATCAGTATACCGATTTCAAGGCCGCTACATTTGTCCATCTTTACAATTTTCGTAAAGTGGATATTAATTGAGAAGAATATCAACTATTTAACCAAGTTTTCAGAAGAAATAGAGTACGAGAATTATAATAATTCATTTTTATTCTATTTTTGCATATTGAAACAATTTTGGTTAGTACGAAATTTCCTATGTCTGATTGCTTACTACTAATATTCAACAAACTCTCATAGTCCGTTATACTTCAAGTATTTTACTTTGCAATTATAACGTTTTGTTATTTTCTCTCAATAACTTTAAATAATAATTACGTTTATTCGTAATAATAATATAAAATGTTTTCTATTTATTCCAATTCATGCTCGTATTTACATGTAATGATTTTCATTTTATAAGAAATTTATTTACCTTTTTTTTTCAATCATTATTTTATTTCACATTATTCATCTTACCTGAAAAATAAAATGAAAAATTATATTAAAATATAGTTTTTATTTCTTTTAAAAAAACTAGTAAAGAGTTATGAATAAAAAAAAACCAAAAACAATACAACTAATTTATAGTTAATTTACAAAGTGTTGTATTAGAAAAATTCGTTCGCCATCGTGGGCCAAGCAGTAAACATTTCATCTCTTTAGAAAAATTATAAAAATATATATGAAAAATTTTATGTATTTCAAATCTATAATTTACATATTGAATCATACACATGCATATGTATGTACTTATGTGTATAATTATATAATTACGAAACAATTTTTAAACATGTTTATTTCTAGTTTTAATTATAGTATTTTTTATAGTTAATGAAATGAAACCTCAAATATTTAAAAATAGTTTCGTTACAAATTTTGTATTTGTTTTCATTATTTACAATAATTGTTGTAATTATTTTGAAAAGTAAACAACAAAACAAACGAATGCTATTGTCTATTTTGTGAATTACATAATAGAAATATTTAACAATAATACGTATCAACTGTTGTAATTTAAAAAAAAAAAAAATTAACTGCATGGCCCACGATGTCGAACGAATTTTTCTTTCGTACAAATTACATTTTAAACAAAAACAATTTTAATTTTAAAAATTTTCTTACGAAAGAAAAATTAGTTCGACATCGTGGGCCAGGCAGTAAATCTACGTTCACATTTATCAAATTATTATCGAAAATAAAGAAAATAATTTATTTCCATCAACAACAATATTTTTTTTAATTTTGGGTTCGCTTTTTTTAAAAACTGAATAAAAATACTCTTTTGTAGAATAATGAATGTTATTTTGTAAATAAGGAAAACTAGTGGTTACGTTTTTTTGGACAAATCTATCTATATATATAAAAATGAATGTGTGTATGTATGTATGTATGTAACTTATGGACTCCAAAACGGCTGGGCCGATTTTAGTTAAATTTTCAGGAATCTTCAGATTATTCAGGCGGGTGACACTGTGAAGTCTGATTTTTGATTTTCGGTCTGCGGGCGGAGGGGCGTGGCAAAATCCAATTTTCATATTGCACCACCAATGACATATATGTACATACATATATGTATGTATTTATTTTTCTTCCTGAAATTTTTACAGCATGTTATTGTGACTCTGGAAGGAATAATAGGCGATATGAAGTTTTGATTGGACAAAGAAGCGTGGCTCCGCCCATATAACCCAGAAATTTAAATCGCCATATTTTGGGCATTTTTTGACCTACGTCGATGATTTTTGGTACATATGGTGTTGGCATAATTTGGAACACGTACCAGGAGAAAAGTGGGTGGACCACGCCCGTTTTTAGGAAAACCAAACCCTTGGATTGATCGTCCTGAAATTTTTACAGCATGTTATTGTGACTCTGGAAGGAATAATAGGCGATATGAAGTTTTGATTGGACAAAGAAGCGTGGCACCGCCCATATAACCCAGAAATTTAAATCGCCATATTTTGGGCATTTTTTGACCTACGTCGATGATATTTGGTATTTATGGTATTGGCATAATTTTGAATACGTACCAGGCGGAAAGTGGGTGCGACCACGCCCCTTTTTAGGAAATAAAAAATCGTAATATAGTCTTAACTACTGGACCGATCGTCATTAAATTTTCACAATAGGAATTTTATTTTATAACGAGGGGGGTAGCGAAGCGCACCGGGTATATCTAGTATTTAATAAATATGAACGTAGCTTAAGAATGCTTTTGGTAAGGACTAGGGTATTCGATCGAATAATGTTTATTCGATTAATCGATCGATAAATCAAATAAAAAGAGAAATTGCATCATCCACTTCGCAATTCATGTTTGTTAAGTTAATGGCGGTATTCAGTGTTTGGTGCAAATGGTGTTGCAAAAGTACAATAGCAAAATATCGTAGCTTTTTGATAAAATCCACCAACAGAAGGTACAATATTTTGCATTTGAACTTTCGCAACACCATTTGCAGCAAACATTGCATACCGTCATTGTGATTTGATTCTCGTTAGTGCATGAATTGTACGCGAACAAATCACTCATATGTGGTCGGTTTTACAAAACAGTTACGGACCATGCAATAACTTTTGCTGGGATGATAATGCACTTACATATCTATTACAAGTACAGTGACTTGTAAAATGTATTTTATATTTGCCCGCCCTTTAATAATCAAACATTCATACAGGTTTAAGTGTGCATATAAGCAAATAATAATTATAATAATAATTATCAATGCTAAAGCAACTAAATTGCTTAAAAAAAATGTAAAAAAAAAATTTTGAAATTAAAATCACTGTGATTAATAAAATCTAACAATATTTTCTTGTTAATTATTGAATCGTTGCAATTTAAGTACTGAAGTGAACGCAACACTTTAAAATAATTGAACACAAATAAATTTCTTTCCAGTATCGTTTAAGTCTTGCCGAAAAGTGCACATTAAATTTTAAATAAAAACTGCTCTCTGTCTCTCTCACCCAAGTAATAACAGGAATATAAAATTAATTTAAATATATATATAAAAAAAAAAAAAGAAAATCGTACAAATAAATGGAACGTTGGCAAAATAAAATCGCTGTGGTAACAGGGGCCAGTTCAGGTATTGGCGTTGCCATTGTTAAGGATCTCGTTAATAATGGCTTGCAAGTCGTGGGTTTAGCCAGACGTGTCGAACGTGTTGAGAATATCAAAAAGGAATTGCCCAAAACTTTACAAACAAAACTAACAGCCATCAAATGTGATGTTTCCAATTTAAAATCGGTTAACGAAGCATTCGATAAAATTCTTTCACATTTTGGTGGTTGTGATATGTTAGTCAATAACGCTGGTTGCGTTAGATTAGGACAATTGTCCACCATGAATGTGGCTGATGTAGAACAAGTTCTACAAACAAATGTCCTGGGAGTCGTCTATTGTACTCAACGTGCTTTCAAATCGATGAAAGAACGTAACTTTAATGGTCACGTTGTGCTCATTAATAGTATAGCTGGACATAAAGTTGTTGGTAGTATTGATGGCAGGACACCACAATTCAATATTTATCCGGCCAGTAAATTTGCTGTAACAGCCATAACAGAAATCTATAGACAAGAGTTTCATGGTTTGGATACAAAAATAAAAGTCACCGTAAGTTGAAATGATGACTTAATTTTTGGCACAAAAAAATAAATCAAAATTTCTTTATATGATTCTGGTGAATTTCTTTTCTTTTTTTTTTTGCAGAGCATAAGTCCAGGTGCTGTGGATACGGAAATACTAAGTGATAGTATGAAAAATGGCTTAAAAGGTACAATTCTCAAATCAGAGGATATTTCTTCGGGTGTTTTATATGCCATTTCAACACCACCTCATGTTCAAATACATGAAATGATTATTAAGCCACTGGGAGAAAGTTTCTAAATGGGTGTTATTAAAGAATATATTTATGTATATGTATGTATATGTAAATAATGCTACCTTAATATAAAAAGGCCCTAACTCGATCTTTTTTTAAATCGCAATTTTTTTGTGCTTATATCGATAACTTCGAGAGTTTCTATCGAAATATGATAAATATGCGATTTGAAAAAGTATTATGACTTAGGCCCTTTATATATTAAGCTAACGATATGTACATATAATCATTATAAGAAAATATATTGTAAAAAAAAAGATTGCTTGGCTTCTTTATAATAAAGATTAAGTACATGTTTTAATATTATTAACATTCAATTAAGACATTAATTGAATGAACATCGCTGAGATAGGAATTACAAAATAGAAGCGAATTTCAAAGAACCCGAAAATATTATTCTCTGCCTCCTCACCAACAAACTAAAGCTTACAGTACACGGCATGTCAAAAGCCACATTCGCATGTGGCTCTGACGTAATTTTGACGTCACCATGAAGCTAAATTGGCAACATGTCGCGTACTTGCACTTTTTGTGACACTCACATGCAGCACACATTGATATGTGTGCCACATGTTCCTTTGTAGAGACATGCAAACATGCGTATTTTAGCCATGTCGTGTACTAGCTTGGTACATTTGAATTTTGACATTTGTAATATTTTTACATGCGCATGTAGCAGTCCCAAACATGTGGCAGCAAACATTTTTGGCACAACATTTTTCAATAGTATGTAGCCAATGGCACTCTTGCCAATGTTGATTTTCTCCAACAAAATGTGGTAGGAATTTAATGACGAAAACATTTTTTTATTATTATTAATCACACGATGACTGAGATTCATGATAATTTTTGTGGTTTGCGAGTGGGGTAGAAATAAAAGAAGGGTAGAAAAATTTTCATATTTTCTCTTTTCCATGCAATTATTTGTATTTATCTTTGATTTGGGGTTTTTCTTTTATTAATTAATATCTTAATTAACAGCTTAATTAGTTTGGGTTTTTGTTATTATTTCTCGTTCTTGTTCTAAACCATGCAAAAGATACTTTCAAAGCTGAGATGTAAAAATTCATGTATAAATAGTAAATTTATTCAATAATTAATAAAACAACTGTGACCGCCAATTGTTGCGTTGTTTTTGTGTCAGTGCAGTATTATTTAATATTTTTCACCATTTTATTGTTCATGGGAATTATTTTACGATAAAAGTGAATTTATTTTACTTTTTATGAGATGTTGTTTTATTTCTTCTTTCTCTTCGACATTTTATAAATTTGACTTAACACAAAATTTTAAAAATAAACAAGCGCCATAAACATATGACTGTTGTACATGTTAATATGAAAAATGTGTACATATGTTACATGCTGTGTACTGACAATACATATGTAGCCAATCAAAAGTTCACACATATGCTGCCATTGCAAATGTGTACGCTTCGGCTACATTTGTCACATATAAATTTTGGGACAAAACAACATTTCATGTACTACCAAAATTTTGAAGCATGTAGACACTTCTGCAGGTTTAGTAAATGTAAACAAAATGCTGCAAATTCTCGTGATGTCAGAGCCACATGCGAATGTGGCTTTTTACATGCCGTGTACTGTAGGCTGAAGACGTTAATCAAAGAAAACTTTCATGTGTGAACCGACACTAAGGTCATAAGAAATGATTTTACCTTCTGATTCAGATTCAAGCAACAAATTTAGTTTTTCCTGTGTTGGTGCACATTCGAAAAATTCCTCCCAAACTATTGTAGATTTTTAATGAAATCTAACGGTAACTCTGTGTGTTTTGTTGCTCGATTTTATCAAAATTCTGCGATATTTTTTATTTGAACTTTCGTAAGACCATTTGCACAAAACACTGAATACCACAAATAAAAAATTAAAGTAAAAAAAGAAAGATAGTGAATAAAAAAATCTAGAGAATAAAACAACTAAAAAGCATACAAAAAAATCATGCACCCAACAAAAACAAAATGTTTCCGAGCAGATGCTATAAAATATGGATGTGTCCAAAGCTAAAAGGCCCAACTCCAATTATTAGTTGTTATAGATAGCAATATAGCAAAATTGAGAAATTTTCGAAAAGTGAATTAGGCCTTTTAGCCTCTGGCACATCTATATATCATATTCATTCTTCATCCAAAACTTTATTAGGAAATAACTATTTTTTGTTCATCGTCTGAAAAGTATTAAGTTCTTTAACAAAAACATCAGTCATAATTGCTAGGAAAAGCTCATAACTATACGAATTTTCAATAACAAATGCACAAGATCAATTATATTTTTTAAATTAGTTGCAAATTTGCCATAAAAAATATTTAACAATTATGTTTTCAATGACTCGATTAATTGATTTATTCACTTAAAAACTAAAAAAAAAAAAAAAAATAAAAACACAGTAACAAATGCAAGTGCATATGTACTTATATTTATAATTAATTACATACATGCATACTTGCATACATACATACATATGTAGATTAAAAATACTGTACGCACGATTCTATTTTTAAAACGTTCAAGATCAATCAATTCATTGTGTTCACAAAATAAATAACTATTAAAATAGCCCCAACAAACTTTATGATACACTCGTATAATAAATATGTATAAAAAATGTTTTTTAATAGATAACATCGTATCTGATAGAATTAATAATTGATTGCAAGTTGCAATGATGATGTTTAGACCCCATTTAGCGTGTATTGTAATTTCAACAAAAAAAGTACTTTCAAGTGTGCAAACTATTTTTTACGTATTTTAAGATTATAAGTATTAAAATATGTTACTATAATACACATACATACATACGTACAAAAAGCTCATACATATGTATGCATGAGAAATGATTTCATTGTGATTGCAACTATGTTAGCCTTTGGCAAAAATAATATTGTTGCAGAATATAATATTGTATTAGTTCGTTTAAAATCGAAACATTGTTGTTTTTTATCTTGAAACCTTTTTAGAAAAATTTGTTACTTCATTTTTTGGTACAACATTGTCTGCCATGGCTTCTTTAGGAAAATTTTTTCGAAATAATAAAAATAGAGTGCCAAAACAAAAAGTTTTAAATAAATTAAGTTAATTTTTCATAAAACAGGCATCAAACTTTAAAAACTTAGACATTTACTTTTAATCTATAGTAATTCAATTAAAATTGTATGATTATCTGAAAATTAAATTACAAATTTGAATTTCTTAAACGAATTGAACTGTGGTTTAATTAAAAAATTTACTAGGTCGTACATTTGAAAAAAATTTTGGTTTAACAATTTGTGGATAATAATTTTATGATCACCTCAATAATTATACCAATTGGTTTTTAAGTATACAGAAAAAATTAGAAAATGCTTTTAAAATTGTTGAAACAATAAAAAATATCGGTATTGTAAATATTGCAAAAGATAAATTTTTTTCTAATTAATGATTATATTTTTGATTAAGTAAATAATTAAAAAAACATATCAAATTAAACAATTGTTTAATTAAATGAATCAAAAGAACAATTGACCGAATATTAACACATTATTTTATCCAATTATCGTACATAATTAAAAATAGAATAAAAATTGAAATGGTAATCAGAGTTAAATAAAATGTTAATTAAATCAAATAACCAGGATGATTGATAATTATAAGAGAAACCGTATACTGCTCCTAACAACAAAATGAAAATAAATTATTACAATAATTGGATTGAATAATTCAATAATTGAATTAATAATCATAGTTAATTAAAATTTTAAATGAATCAATTATTAAGAATAATTGATAATTATAAGGAAATCGAATACTGGTCCTATGACTGGTCAAAATCTGTATGATACAATATTATTACCAGAATAGAATTATATTCTTTTAAGTAGAAGAAACTTTTTTTACCAAATCAAAAATATTTCCTAAAGGATTCATCACAAGACAAATACCTTAAATTTTGGATCTGGAACAAATCTATTATCTCCGCCAATGACAACAGCATGTAAAAGTGACATATGCTAAAGCTTCTGAACTAGAATCGGTTAATTGTCTCTAAAAACCACTCATTTGACTTTTGTGACCTCTGATTGGTCAACACAAAGAAGCTCATTTCATTTAACGAAAAATGTTTATTTATTTCTTATCATAAATTGTTTATTATCAAATATTGTTCAAACTTTTTTCCCGTAAATGTGCATATTAATTGTTATTGTTGTTACAATAGAGATAACTGTAATTGATATTGGAAAGATACTTTGTTATATTTGCTGGGTTGGGTATAATCATAAAAATGCTGCGCTTTGAAGAAATGATGTATAAACTTAAACACAATGGCAAAATAAAATGGATTTTTTAAGCTTTAGTGTAAATTAGTCCAACACTTATAAAGGGTATTTTATTAAGCGTTTCCTATCTTTATTGTCAAATGAAACAAACTGTGTATGAAATCATCGACATTTTTCATTCGTTTGAATTATGTGTACAATATAAGCTTGTTATGGCTTCTCTGGGTAGAGCTCATTCGATATGTCCAATTTTCCATGATTCTGGCGCATAAATTAGGCTGATTTTGGTCGATGTCATGTATTATTTTGGTTTTAAGAACCGCTGTAGTTTGTTGCTTATTCGCATACACATGGGACTTAAAATAACCTCAAAGAAAAAGTCTAACGAGGTAAAATATCATGGTAAAACATCTTGGTAGACATCTCATATCAATTCTACGTGAGGTGACCATGCCCTCAATTGCTGTCCTGTTGCAAACTAAATATTGTTGGAATCCAGATCATACAATTCAAGTAAAAAAAAAAAGAGTTGGTAATCATCGACTAATAGCGCTCGCCATTGACACTCACGTCGTTGTCAAAGAAATATGGAGCGATGACACCGACTGCTCACAATCCACAGTGACTTTTTCGGGATGCGTTGGACGCTCTCAGATCTCACGTAGATTCGAATCGTCCCAAATTCGACCATTTTGCTTGCGAATAGTCCCCTCAGTAGGACGATTTTGAGCTCATGGTTCGTTGACCGAACAGAACAAGCATTTTGATAAAAAATTTTCATTATTTGCACGTATTTATGAATGCACGGTGATTTGACAAAACATACTAAATAAATGACCACTAATTTGACAGATGTACTACACAGCCATGGCCGTTATCAAATGCCAAAGATCGGAAGTACTATTTGGAAGACCCTTTACTAGTACCGCTTTTTAAACCAAATTTATTTAAGCAAATATAGTAGTTTTGATAATAATAGTTTATAAAAATAATTATTAATTTAAATACAAATAATATTGAGAATTTTGTAAATGTATTTGTTTTACAACAATTCAAAAGGCCAATTAACGTTAAAATTTGTTCCCTTAATAATGCTGATGTGTGTACGTGTATGTATGTATACATATGTTTCAAGTACAAATATATTTTAAATTGCTGTAAATTAGAGTGACTGGCATTTAATCTATTCATTATTTACAAAATTATTAATAAATCGAACAGTATTTATTAGAACGTCAAAGAGTAGAGACTATTTGATCAAAAGCAGCTACACACAAAAGTAAATAAAAATTAATTAATATATTGTATAATAAAAATTAAAAATAAAACATCTATGGAACGCTGGCAAAATAAAGTGGCTGTAGTAACAGGAGCCAGTTCGGGCATTGGCTCAGCCATTGTAAAGGATCTTGTTAAGAACGGCTTGCAGGTAGTAGGCCTTGCACGACGCTTAGAGCGTGTAGAAGAAATAAAAAAGCAATTACCTGTAAAATTACAATCGAACTTAACTGCCCTTAAATGTGACGTATCCAATTTAAATGCCGTTAATGAAGCTTTCGATAAAATTATCAATAAATTTGGTGGTGTGGATATTTTAGTAAATAATGCGGGCTGTATGAAAACTGGTCTTCTCTCGTCGGGTAATCTCGATGATATTCAACAAGTTTTACAAACAAATGTCATGGGTGTTGTGTATTGTACTCAACGTGCATTCAAATCAATGAAAGAACGAAATATTGCTGGTCATGTTATTTTAATAAATAGTATTGCTGGTCATAGAGTCATAGCTGTTGGCAAAGATATACCACAAACTAACATCTATTCACCCAGTAAATTTGCTATAACGGCCATAACGGAAATTTATAGACAAGAATTTAATGGTTTGGGTACCAAAGTTAAAGTAACGGTGAGTATAATAATTGAAGGCGGATATAACAGGAGACACTTAATAAATTTATAGAAAATAATATATATATGTATATATATGTATGTATATTTGTTGTGGGTTAGGATAGTCTATAAATACTGCGAGTATTTTTTGGTGCATTAATTGCTAAATAGATCGGCTCTCTTTATATTCCATTTTCAGTGTTCTCTTCTACACTCATCAGTAAACATTCAAACATTTTAGTTTTGCAACATTTTCAATCTCATGGCTTATATCATTGATCGTCAAACTAGCCCCTAGGGGCCGAGCACCAATCGTTATTTTCACATACACAACACGAACCAAACAGAAGAGACAAACTGAAATACGAAACATACTTATTTGTATGATAGCTGTCAATGAATGAGGTTCTTTGTCACTTTATTTTAGAATTTGCAGCAACAAAACACATGCAAAAAAGGGCAAGAAAATATTTATTTTTTTTAGTCTCTTTATTTGTTATTCACAGTACACTGTGAATATTTTAATGTAAATATTTTTTTAATTATGTAAATTAATTCATTCGTTCATTCTTTCGTCCATAAAGACGTTAAACAAACTTTTAATGTGATGTTAGGCTAGAGTAAAAAAATAAATGTAACAATCAAGTGTAACAACACCAATACATTGGTATTTCCTACATGTTCTCTTTATGACAAAGGCTGGCTTATGTAGAAATTTTCAGAGAACAACTGAGAATTAAAAATCCAACAGCTTATATTCGACTAAGTGTGTTATTCTACCAGTTGCTTTTTCAATGTATTTTCCTGTGGAATTTTTTCTTTGACCGTTTTTATGTCAGTGAAGGGCACACACATACTCTCTCATATGGGTTGGTGTGTGAAGCAGCAAAAAACGATCGACGGTCAATAATAACACACTCGAAAAATTTGTCTGTTGCCAAAAGTAAAATAGATATCTTGCCTTTTAGTATTTTTATTTGATTTTAAGTTTTTTTCAATAATACTTTTTATGTTTATATAACGAAAATAACGAAAACAGTATTCATTTAATAATAAACTAGTTACACAACGAATGAAATAAAATATAATATTTAATAAGTAAAGGAATATCGAGAAAACATAATTAATAAAAATAAAATTTATTAAAAACGAAGCCCTCAAGCTTGATAATTTATTAAATTCGATAATTAAAATAAAAAATAACAAATCCAGCATTGTGCATCGCCATTCATGTTCTCTAAAAAAAAAATAATTTTCCCATTATTCATTGAACATTTTGCTTTGAGTGTAAGCAAAAAATTGTAAAGCGAGGTCTTACTCAAACAAGTGCTGATCAGCGACTGGTTTGATTTACTTTGACGAAATGATAACAAAGCAACAACCAAAAGTTAATTCTCATAAGCTAGACGAAGATGCTTATAGTATACGTGTGTCGACGTCGCGCAAACAGAATTTTCTTGCTTTACACGCGTGTATAGCGTTACAGAAAATGCCCTTCACTGTTTTATGTCAATATTTGAGCTTGCTAGTTGACTAATAATTAACCACAATTATTAAAAAAAAAAAACATTTTTTTAACTGATATTTTAACTGAATTTACACTAATTTTAATTGATATTATTTTCTTTTAAGAAAATGTTATCAATACAACTGAAGTCAAACATAAAATAACTGATTTTTTAAATATTTAAATTAAATAATTATTCTAGTTTTGTGACCACTATTTACCTGACGAAGTTACTCAAACGGGTGGCAAAATACAATGTGGAGCAAATTCAGGTTAGCAAAAGTTAGGTCGATTCTGAGAGTGAGGGGTGAAATTAGAGGCTAAATTAGAAGACCCGTATCGCAGCGTTTGCTTATGTTAGTTCGAATTTTTTTTTTAATCAACCTTGGAACTTTGCAGTCAAATGCCGATTTTCAGCATATTGTTTATATGGTTTTTTGGCTATAACTCGTCGACTAATTGATATTTTTTAAATCTGTAAAAGCCAAATTATTGCTAGAGACCTTTGCAAGAATTAAAATTTTTTAAAAAATTGATTTAGAAATGGGTGCTCAAATAAAGCAGTGATGCCAACTCAAAGTTATGACACCCTATAAAAAACTCTCTATACATGGAGTCGTATGTTTAATATTAAAGTATTTAATGTACGAGCATATTAAGTATACGCTACGGTACATTTATAAGCATTTAATAAATAATTTTTCCAACATTTTGCTTCATAAACACCACAAAAATTTTCTAATTATTATGCTTAAGTTCAGTTTTACTGAATTAAGGAAAATTCAAATTACTAAGAGTTTTTATTTTTAAAAACATTAGCTTGTGCAACCAGCTTAGCAGAACGTATCATTATACCGATTTCAAGACGGCTACACCTCTCATTAACGTTCGTTTGTCCATTTTTACAATTGATGTAAATTCAATACTAATTGGGAAGGAATATCAACTACTTTTCACCATAAATAGAATACGAGAATTGTTATAATTCCTTTTTATACCATTTTTAAATATTGAAACAATTTTTGGTTAGTAGGAAATTCCCCATATCTGGTTGCTCACTACTAATATTCAACAAACACTCATAGTCCGTAAGTCGCATCACTGTGATCGTATTATTAGGGAAGTGGCCAAGTGCCCAAGCTCTATTAACAGTCTCTATTATTATTACGTATTTTCATTAATTCAATAAAAACTGAACTTAAGCCTAATAATAAAAAAAAAAAATTTGATTTATACATTTAAATTAAATCTTAATTTTTCTTAATTGATTTTGGTTTTTATATTTTTTTTGTTTATAGACCCAAAACAAATAGATTTTTTTTTGTAAATAAATTACGAAAAAAAAGAGATTAAATAATTTTTTTATGACATATTTTATAGAGCATAAGCCCGGGCGCAGTTGACACTGAAATTATACCTGATAGTGCAAGAGCCATTCTTGGTGATACATTATTAAAATCGGAGGATATTTCTCAAGGTGTTGTATTTGCCATTTCGACGCCACCTCATGTTCAAATTCATGAAATGACCATAAAGCCAGTTGGAGAAATGTTTTAACTTGTGTAAATAAATATATATTTACATACATACATGCATACATATGTATGAATAAATAAAAATACAATAATGAATACTTTCGACTTTTATTTTAGATTCAATGCACATTGTTATAGGAACCATATTATTTAAATAAAAAAAAGTTCTATAAAAAAAATATGGTACAAAAATATTATATCAATTAGGATGGGGGAAATAAATTTTAAATATTTACATATCTAAGAAACTAAAATAATGAGTTTTTTTAAATAAAATATATTTTCCAGCGATAGCTTGAAGTAATAGGAGGGCGAAAAAGGTGCTCCCATACAAATAAATATTGATCATCGCATAACTCCCCCATAACTTTAAAACGACTGAATGACATTGGATATTTCCTTCTGCGTGCTGGTAAGTTCTACGCGACGGCTTATGGAAAAATATATTTTGAAAAACTCTTACCATATGGCGCATTCATCAATGCATTTAATATGTTTCAATTACGAGAGTTTTAAAAGACAACAAAACATTTAATTTTCCAATTATAATTATTACGCAAACATTTTATTGCTTCTTTTTAAATATTTATTATACTCAGTTGAAGTTATACATTTCATAAATTGTATTTGTTAAATTTTTTCGGCAATTAAATGCAGATTTTAATGTGGTTCGGCTTCTATGAAAGTCCTCGAAGAGTTGTTGAGTATTTGCAGTTTATATTACGTCTAAATTTAATAAAAAAAAATTATTTATCAAAATATAGAAATAAATATACAATGAATGCATCAGATATTTCTTATTTTTACAAATAAACCAGCCAGCCAACAACTTAACATTCCTGACATTATTATTGTATGTTATTTATTTATTTTTATTTTATTATCTAAGCTTTTGACCATATATAGTACATATATTTAAGTATATATTAACTTGCATACGAGGTTTGTTCAAAAGAAAAGGTGAAGTTTGATTTTTTTTTGAAAAGTATTTATTTATTCATCAATATTTTATATTATTATAATAAACGTAATTATTATTTGAACTGTATTAATGTATAAATGAGAAATCATTATTATTAGGCTAAAGTTCAGTTTCATTTTATTTAATGAAAATTCAAATTACTATGAGTTTTTATTTTTGAAAAACATTAGCTTGTGCAACCAGATTAGCAGAACTTATCAGTATAACGATTTCGAGGCCGCTACACCTCTCATCAGCGTTCATTTGTCCATCTTTACAATTTTCGTAAAGTCGCATGGTGAATAAGGCGTTTAAGGTATGACTAGAGTGTTGTTTTTAGCCAAAAAATCACAAACAAGCATTGATGTGTGAGCTGGTGCATCATCGTGATGCAGAATCCATGATTTTTTTTCTCCACAATTCAACAAACAACTCTTGAGCGACGTTGCTTTTGGTCATAATTTAAGTCAAAAATTGTCAACAACTGAACAAACTACTAATCCAAATGGGCTGCTAATCCCAACATATGACTAACATGTACCAACATAACAAAAAAAAAAAAAAAATCGATAATCCAAATTAACCTTTTATTTTGAACAAACCTCGTATATATTTATATGTATGTCCATACATATCTAAAGAGTCCATTATTATTGCTACGCTCCCCCACTTAAGCATTATTGTCCTTAAGTATGTATGAGGCAAATTTACGATGTCCAATATTTTTAACAAAACAATACTCCTACAATAGAGGTCCTGCAATTTATTTCGGCAAACCTTTTAAATGTACACAAACATATTTTGTGTTCATACCCAACAATCATAAAGTCAAACGTTCGAAATACTGTGGTGATTGCTTGCAAAGTAAAATTCTGACTGAATGAATGGTGATGGGGTTTTGCAAAACTAAACGACAGTTTTATTGTTTTTCTCATAAGAAATTATAGAATTAACTACGTTATGTTCCATAAAATTCTCCTATGAGTGCAATTTATTATTTGCTCATCAATTCGATAGCTATATTGTGTTGCTAATTAACGAATAAATTTGTAGAAAAATTTTTTGTTTTATTCTTCTGCCAAGAATAAGCTTATAAGATTCGTAAGCTTAGGAAAGCAATCAGAACTTTTTTTTTTCATAAAATACATTTCCAATCAATATAATCTTTTTTAATTTTGGGATAATTTTGCCTATTATTTGCTGCTTGGAAGAGATTTTTAAAACATTAAATGGAGCATGAAAAAAAAGTAAAGCCCACTGTATATTTACATTTATACATACCTATGGTTACCCCATCAAGCTGTTGCTTTTGTATTCAAAGTTATTGAAAAAATTTCTTATCGCCTCAAAGCTTAAAATTTTGTAAAAGATTTCAGTTGTTCTATATGAATATATGTATGTATGAAGTATGTACGTATATGTATATAAATGAAATATTTTGTTAGAAGAAAAACATTCATGTTGTTGTTTTCCATTATGTTAAATGAAATTAGCATTTTTTCTTTCTTGATATATAAAATTCCCCAAAAATTTCATTTCCCATGAAACATAATCTTGTAATTTTTTTATATTTTGAGAATATGAAATGTATGTATGCATGTATGTATGTATGTATGAATGTATCTGCATGCGTGTGAATTTACGAGTGTGTTTATACTTCATTGGAGTAAAGAAGTTTCTGTTTTTGCATACTTACGTTAATATTTCATTGCTTTTATATATTTCCAACATATTTATATAAACACAATCAACCCTATTATATTATGGTATAAAAATATCTTGTTTTTTTTTCTGCATATTTTATATACCAACATACATATTTACAAACATTTTCCAGCCATATATATTTTTTTTTAAATAATTTTGATATTCAGATCCCTTTCAAATATATTCTGTTAGCCGACTTCAAAAGGGAAGAAGGTTATCAATTCCTTTTATATTTGTTTTTCAATGTTTGAATCTTTGTAATTTACTCATTTTTTTCTCTTTTGAAAAGGTTTGCATGCAGCTGGGACCCCTAAAATTTGTTCTACCATCTAGGGGAATTTGTTACCTTAAAATATTGATTTTAGAAGATAATTATTGATTTTTTATACAACTAATTCTGATAATTGTAAAAGTGTACAAATGTTGCAGTTCATAAGGTGCGGCTTAATATCAAAGTTTTATTAGAGTGTGCCATATCACTTACTGTGATAATGTCAAAAGTTCACAATAAATTATATTTACAATATCAACATTTTACGTTGCGCTCTTCCTTTAATTTGTTGCTTTTGGAAGTTCTTGTTATATGTTGTTGTAGCTGCATATTGTAAACATTTTAGTTCTGCATACTCATTTATCCTACGGTTCATGAGGTAGGAAAGACCCTGTGGCAGAAAAACGGAAGAAAATTTGTTATAAGTAACTTTTGCCAAACAAAAATTAACAGCAGAAACAAAAGATCGGTTAAAAAAGGAATTAATATTTGTTTGATTTTTTTTTTTTACATACAAATGCACTCGCAATGGAAAAAATTTGATAAATGTGAACGTATGTACTTTTAAAGTTTTAGGAAAATTCGATTAATTATGGCAGAAAGTATCAGTATACCTGTTTTAAGGTCGCTGTTCCTCTTATTAGCGCACGTTTATTCGTATTTACTAATTGGGAAAACAAAATTTTCAACATCAATAGAAATCAATGATCTTTTTGTAGTTACTTTTTGTTAAATTTTTATTGATTTAGAATTTTTCTTTTGACTCATGGTCTAATCAAAATTATTTCAAAAATAGAAATTGGTGCAAAGGTAGCGTAGTGAATTGTTGATACAGTGAAAACATAAAATAATACTCATCTCAACACATAAATCTTACTAGTATTTCATTTTAGCAACACCGTATTATCGATAATATTGTATTTTTATACACATTCTACTCTCGTATTTTAATTGAAATAATCTGTATCGTATTTTAAAAGCTGTGCTAACATTTACCAATAAATATACATACATAAATAATTTATGTTCACTTCCAACTAAATTTCCTCAATCACAGTATATTTTTAATTATCATTATAAAATGCAAAAACTATCCAACGAATTTCTAATTGAATTAAATCGTAACAAACTTGCAGATGGCGCCTTGTGGTGAAAACTTTCAAAATATCTATTATGTTTTTAGTTTGTTTGTTTTGTTTACCTCTTCTTCTTCTTATTTTTCTTTTAAACTCTTAATTTTAATTCTATTAATGCACCGCTGTGCATGTTGAAGAGAAATTAAATTATTTTTTCTTTTTACGTTTATTTACGTCTGTACAGATACGAACACTTAAGCTAAAATACGTGTTAGTGCAACTTGATGTTGTGTGAAAATGTATGTCAGAGTTGTTGGTTTTTTGCATCCGTCCAACAAAACTAAACAATGGTTGGCACATTTGCCATCTTTTCAACAGGAAACTGAAGAAACAAGACAAGATTATTTATTGTTATTTTGTACCTTAATAAAATGCATGGGAATGAAATGTGGCAAAAAAAAAAAAAAAAAACAGAAAACGCCTGCTTTTAACCGTTGATTTAAACAATTTCATTTGTATCTCGATGCACTTAGAAAAATAAGATAGTAAAGAATTTGATGACAAAAATTCACCATCATTGGTTGGTTGGTTGGTTGGTTGGTTCACGTGGCAGTTAATACTGCGACGAGCCTCGAGATGTCCCTGCGGTTTCTGTTGATTAGTTGTGTTGTGCGCTTATGTTTGTAGCAAGGCCACATTTTCCTAGCCACCTTACACGTGCTCAACATGCGCCACCTATCTTTAGCTTTCTACCGGTAATAGTTGAGAATGAGATTTCTAATATTGCCAAACAGCATGGCTACCGATTCAGCAGTGGAGACGTCCATGGCAGATCCGGCCCTAGCCAGTTCATCCGCCTGTTCGTTGCCCTGGAAGTTGCTATGTGCAGGAACCCAGATGAAGGTAACGTCAATCTGCCATTCACCATCATATTTGGTAGATTAAAATGTTAATGTTGGTTTTTACATTTGAATCTTTAAGTGCAACGACTCAGCTAGTGTCAACTTTTGCTATAATTAAATCAATTTGTAAATTTGCTTCAGTGTAACATCAGATGTAAAACAAAGGACAATGAATGAATCCTTCCTTAACAATGACAACATAACTCGTATAGTAAAATGTTCTCTTCTTTTACCCGGAGATGCAAAATATAAAACAATTGCGATGAAATGTAACACTATAAAAATATAAACTTAAGTACTACTAAGTGGAAAAAAAAAAACTACGACCATGACATAAACGTCAGCATCTTTAAGTTAATTTTGTAAGCGTTAATTTTTGTCTGTCCGTTTTTTTATATTTATTATTGTTAAAAAGTTAACGAAATAATGAAATGTAGTTTTATTTTCTTTATTTTTCCCCCTTAACAAAAATAAACAACAACAGCAAAATTTATATCATGCGGATGTGATTGGGGGAAAAAAAAAGAGTTGCAAGTTTTAAAATGAAGTAGCAAAAAGGAAAGAATGCAGGAAAAAAGAAACATTTAATGTAACAAACTTAGTTGCAATAATGTTTCTTATTTTGCTGGTGCTGCTTCTCTGTTGTCGTTGTGGTAATAACTATTTGTATGTTTATTAATGCAACAACAACTTTTACTGCTGCATTTGTTATTATCGTGTTGTAAAAATGCTTTAAGCGTTAAATGGCTGTTTGCTCATTTTTTTGTTTGTCTATGCGAACCTGAATGCTGCTCAAGATTTTTAATGCATCTAAAGAATTTTAAGGATTCTGTTGGTTTTTTTTTGTGTGCTTTTGATGAAATAAATTTTGTGTGTTTAAATAAAGTTCAAGGATACTATAATGAAAAGGAGGCAAAAATTACACATCGTTTTACACGTGAGTAAGGATTGAAGGCTTTTTGATTGAATATTTTGTTCTACCACTAGATTCTAGCATGTGTTTTCGCAGTCACTTTCGCGGCAGATGTGTGTGTTGGATTTTTATGATAAAAGAAATTTTTGAACAAAATTTCGTCACACACATTTTTAGTTTGAATTGTGTTGGATTTTTAAGTAATTTTTTAACAAAATTTCATCATACATATTTTTAGCTTGAACATTTCATTATTAAAAAGATGACTACAATTTCTAATAGTTATATATTTAAATCATAATAAAGTGGAGTTTCGTTTGGAGCTCAAAAATAATATTAAAGTACAGCCGTTTTAAAAGTTTTTAGATTGGCTTGGTGTTAAAAAAAAACTCTGTTTTTGAACTTTGTTTAAGAAAGCCAGAAGACTGATTGAGCGAAATCTACATTCTACACTAAAAAAGACATGTACTAAATTTTATTAAAAATTTCTGTATTTAAATATAACTTGATTAATATTTAGATTTTTTTTAAATAAATAAAATTTTCTTATAATAAAAAAAAAAAAAATAAAATGTTCATAATGTCACTTCAAAATCATTCTACTTCAAGGAAATTTTTATTTTATTTGAGTCCACATTTTCTAAAAATAAGCATTTGTTTTACTAAATTGAAGTACATTTTATCATACAAAAGAAATTATTTGTAAAAAAAATCATTTAGGAAATTACTTATTCCTGAAAAGCTCATATAAATTTGAATATTAAAAACGAAAAATGGCTATCCTCAATTTAAGTTAATTTCTTTCTCATCTTTTTTTCAAAATTTAAAGAAAACAATTTTTGAAATTATTTTTATTTCATAACTAATTTCAAAAAAATAATTTTAATTAATGTAAGAAATTACTTACTTTGGTGGACTAACTGTTTACAGGGAGCAAAGTTTAGTAGTGAGGTGGTTAAGGTCCCTGTCTACCGAAGTTCCTTGGTTCGAGTCCCAAAAGAAGTAAGTTTTATAAAAATGTTTTCATCATCCGTCATTCCAGATAACACAACTACATGTTGTAAATAAGCATTCTGTACGTTCCAGCGTTCTGATGAAATCAAAAGCTTCGTTGTAGCAGATGACCGGTTCAGAAGAAGGCAGATGGTGGCGCACATATCGAAATTTTTACTAATTTTGGGATAAACACTGAACTAGTTTTTAGTAGTTTTCTAGTTTTTAGTAAAAATTTCCTGTTAAAGACGAAATTTGTATTTCCTAACAGCAAGGAAAATGTTACTAAGTTTCTGTAAAAAACGGCATTGGTGCCATACGAAAACCAATTTGAATTTAAATTAAGTAAAATTTTAAAAAATCTGTTTTTTTTTAAATTACACAATGGCGCAGAACGAGTGGATCAATATAGTCACAGCAATTTTATTATAATAATGCTGAAATATCGAAATTGAAGGATATAAATATCACTCATGATCGTAGTTATCGAATCGCATAAGGTTTTGAGAGCTCGCAATTATGTTCCACCTACGTCGGATTTGCTGATTTAATATGAATGATCTTCAGAAGAATAAATGGGAGTACAAGTTTTCAAGGTTAGGAAAAAGAAGGATGCTATGTGGTATACCTTAATTATACTTAGACTCCTTTGATGAGATCCCATCTATAGCATCTCGTAAATTGCGATGTTTGAGGAATTTCGCTAAAAATCGAGAGAAGTCTTCAGCGACGCCTAAAGCAATAAGTTTGGACAATAGCTCACGATGCCACAATCTATCAAACGCTTTCCAAATATCAAGAGCCATTAATTTACTTGAAAAAAGATGTATGCCGTTGCCCTTTTTTTCCGAAAGAAAGTAAAACCAATTCAAGCTAAAAATGTGCTAAAGAAAATTTATTCTTTCCTCTCTCCCTCTTTCCAAAAGAGAAACGTTAAACTTTATATAAAAGTTTTGTTTTGAATCATTATAAGAATCCAGTTTAACTCAACTGTAGGGTATCATCTGTGCAGTCCATACCGTCAGTCACTGTTAATACTTCACAATATGGAAATTCATCATACATTCCATTATAATGGAAAGAGCAGAGCAAATTCAGAGTGGGTGGTAATTTTTCGACTCTACCTTTTTTGCAATGAATGTTAAATTAGTCCGATCGCTCGGTATAAAGTACTGAAGCGGATTGTAAATACACTGCTTACAGATACTCTTTAAAGTGCGGGTAGTGGTTGATTGCTTTTCCGGGATTGATTATTCCTTGCAAATATTCAATCACAGGCTTAGCTTTGTCAACTGGGTTCTGTGAAAGTTATAATAACATTATTTAATAAATACTGTAGAATGGAATTTTTTTAACCACTTTTTATAGAAAAAAATCACTGTCACATCAAAAATATTTTCACAGTCTTCGCTTTTTTTTTTGGTTGTATTGTCTGTTGTCGCTTTGCCGAATTTTCGTTACATATTTAATTATCTTTTTTTCTTTTTTAATATTTTATTATACACAAGACTTTGTATCCATTCATTATATTTGAATCTTCCCTAGTCACATTGTCATTTTTTTTATTGTTGTATAAATTATTATTTTTTCTTTTTGAATTCATCTCTGAAATATAATCTGCCACGCATTTTGTTAATCACTGTATTATGTTCGCATTACAGTTTTAAAGCCATCTTACTTGTAATGACCTAAATAAAACATTTCTTGGAGACAGACACAAAGCAACAGACCAAATGTGAAAAATAGCAAACAGGGAACGAGAATGGGTGAGACATTAAAATTAGAGACGAAAGAGAATTTTGAAAAAGAAATGATAATAAACAGTTTATTATCACATATATGAATTGTTTAAGGAGTGTAGCTGAGCAGGATGTGTCCAATATAAGTGTTGCCATTTCAGTATTTGTTTTTCGTTAATTGCTAAATTGAGTTTTATAAAAATTTATTGTAAATAATAAAGAAAAATTACTATTCAAAAGTATATGGCAGTTGTACACTTAGTTTTCAGCATTTTTCATTAAAATCAGCCCCCGAATCAACAACAAGCAACAACGCCAATGAACATTAAAATTTTCCTTAAGCATCTTTTTTTTTTTTTTTTTATAAAACACTTTAGCAAATTGTGTTTAACTATTTAGTATTTCATAAATTTTCTTTTCTTTATCAAGAGTTTGATAAATTTATATAAATTATTTAATTTTATCTTTAGCATTTAATCACTACAAGAAAAAAGATAAAAACTTTAATGTTACATTTTTTTACATTTTTAACATTGAGTTTCATTGTTATATTCCATTAAATGTTTATGAGTTAAGAAGGGCACACTAAGAATAATATAAACACTTGAGTCTAAGAAAGGAGACATCAAGTATTAAATAATTTATTTTGAATTATTTTACTTGAACATTTTTGTAGCTTCAATTAAGAAAGTTAAGTGATGTAAAAATATCAAGAATTTCCAAATCAAGTTTGGTGAACGAAAAAAATTTTTGGTGCGTAAATTATTAAACAAACAGATAAAGGATTTTTGAAAATGCATATGAGTGTGACAGCCACGTCATGACGAAATTATACCAGGTGGTCCTGCCAGCCCTGTTGATTATACCCGTCTTATTTCGCCGCTTGCATTTTTGATCTCCAACAGATCTCGAAACACAGTTTTCATAAGTAGATTTTCTTGACAAAAAGAGATTTTCTAAGCTGAACTACGTGGAGTATACATGATTTAAATATGCTTTAAGGTATTTACTATTTGATCGCTGAAATATGTTCAGTTAGATATCATGAAAATATTATGCATTCACATCTGTTTGTTTCTTAAAATAACTATATTTATGATATCACTCATATTTTCTTCACCAATAAACGGATTGAAAGATTATTCTTGTAAATACCAATCTAATGTTTATGTTTTTATGAAGACGATAAAAATTGATCAAGCGAACAATTGCTATTTGAAAAACTTATTCAAGTAGAAATTCTAATAAAACAAATATTTTTTCTTTTATTTTGATGCATCCATAAGAAAAGGATGTGAATAAGAACAACAGTACAACATGAATTCTACATCTGTTTTAATATTCATAACTATAAACAATTTTAATGAACCTTGATTAGGATTTCTGTGCAAAGAATCTTATTTAATCTAAATAAATTTCATGCTTTTTCCAATAGCACTAAAGATTTCATGTGTTGCCTAAAATGGATATACTATTTGTGTTATACTATTAATAATAAACAAAAAATTATTCACATAAAATTCAAGTAAAGATGATTATGTGTATATGCATTTTCGTTATCCTTGTGCTAAGAAGGATCTTTCAATTTCAGGAAACTTATAGTTCAACATAATTTTCATACACCAAGTTAATTTAAAATAAAGAATATAAACCAACAATCATATCGTAAGGATATTTTTAACCCTTGCAATCAACAGACTTCATATAAAAATAAAGTTGTTTATTTAATAGAGAAAACAAAATTGGAGAAAATTTCACTATAGCCAATGAAAGCGTTTATTGAAATGTACACATTGATATTTCAAAACTGAAAACTTCATAATTCTTGCAATGCAAATATCTGTTTGTTTATATTTTATAAAGTGAAAATATCCATATTAGTGTTTGCCCTTCTCCTGGGAGTATGGATTTTCAACTATTCGACTAGAAATAATATTATTCATACGTCCAAGTGTACTTTATCAATAATGTGAAGAATGAAGAAAATTGAAATTGATTTAAAAAAAAAAACTATGAGCGTCACAAACGCAATGAACAACTAAAAATTCCCTTGTATAAACAATTTACCTCCCGGGGTAGTAAAATGCATTCATGTGAGAATTTTTGTAAAATGAACACACACACACACAAACAATCACACTCAATCGTGCTCATAACAAAAACTATGATAAGAATGCAAAATCGTTTATTTTTGTACGTTTTTTTTTCTTGCCCAGATATCCTGAGGAGATGAACGAAAATAAATCCAAATGTGTAGCAACAACTCCTTTGTTTTTGGCATTGAGTGTTAATAAAATCACTCGTACGCCATGCGGTGTCATGAAATTATCTATTTTCTGTTCTGCTCGGTTCAGTTCAGTTCTTTTATTTAAGCATAAGTTTAGAAAGGAAAATGGTCAATATATTTAACTAAAAATCAAGGAGAAGCAAGAAAAAAATACACAAAAATATTCTTCAGATTTTATTAATAATAAAATATGAAAATTCAGTTGACAAAATTGTTGGCTGAAGTGTTTAGCATGTATTGACTTAAGACCTGGGTTCGATCCCATGGGGGCAACATCATAAATTTCTCTAAAGTACATTCGGGTGTCATTGTATTAATTTATGTTGGACTGTTTAAGTGATGAAGGGAAACGACTGGTCACTTTCAACTGTTCTCGTCGGCGAAAAAAAAAAACAATTAATAAAAAATTCATATATGTATGTTACTGGCCAACCTCTGAAACCTCAGAGCTGCAGGTGAACATATAATATAGAAAAGGAAGTAGGTATTCTATGTTAGTCTGGTAGAAGGTAAAAAGGTACCTAAGGTCTCTGCCCATGGCCAAAGTCGATAGAAAATTAATTTCAAGGTGTTCTCTTTCGAGGCTTGATCAGTAATCGTATTGTGGTTCCGCGGAAGCTGGTAAGATCCACAGGAAAGTGTTTCATGGAGGCTAGAGAATGTTGTTCCTATATTGTTCTCACCATGCGATGTGGTGATGCGAGATGCATATCTGTCCTCTTGGGGATGGTTAATAACCATTGGTTATGCTAGCTGGCCCTTACCGCATCTTTGAGGATGGATATGCTGGCAGCCATCGTACTTCACTCGTTTGCTTCACGATTCCGTGACCGGTTATTGGTGAGGTATCTTCCGGTAGTATACGTAGTAGTGATGGTACGAATACTCGACTATTCGCCTATTTTAAGATATTCGTATTCGTATTCGCCAAATCCAAGCGAATATTTCGCGGATAATTTGCACATACATTTTCTGAAAAAAAAAAAAAAAAATCATTCAAAAAGTTTAAAGAAGTAAATAAAATGTACAAAAACATATTAATTTATATCAATTTTTATTTAAAGAAAGAAAAGTCTTTATCTTGGACGCAATATAATAATCTTCTTAAACAACAAACGAAAATTATATTTCGTAACCATCATTTAAAAGTTAAAGTCTGATATGTAAATTCATATCGTGCTAAGTTTGTAATCAATTTTCAGTATGTTGGATTTAAAAAATGGAAGAACTAAAATTAAATAAGTGAAAGACCACCGAGACATGTGGCTGCACAATCTGCGAAAATATGTTCTTCCAAACATCACAGAATTACTAATTAAAAGTGCAACCAGAGTAAGAAAAACGAAATCCCAAAGTATGCATGTATGTAGGTAAAATAATTAAAAAATGTTCAGTAGTGGTCTTCAAATTCGGCATCTTAATGTCATATTAATGTTATATACCTTAAGTAGCCCAGCTAGCATTTTTTAGTCGTTAAACACTCTTCCGCGATCGGAGAAGACGATTATCCATCGCAGAAGATAAAGACAACGGGAGAAACTGTGTCCTAATGGCGACTCTTCCATATGAATCGTCTACGATGCACCATAATTAGTCGCCTATGGATCGTTTAAGATCCTTTAACAAAACACCCATCCAACAGTCGTTTAAGTAACTTGCAAGAGTATCTCTTCGAAGAGTGAACACGATTGTTAACTATTAACAGCCCTCCAATGGCCGCCAAAAAGCGTAAACGACGATTAATTCGTCCAACAATCGTCAGAATGACTCGCAAAAGCATCATTTGGAAGAATAAAATATAATTTTACTCCAAAAATCGTCTGGACGATTAAAAAAAGATTCACGAAATGATCGCGCTCGTCAAATAATCATCCAAATGCTAGCTGGGTAGTGTGACAGTTTATTTAAATTTATTGTTACTGACGCAAAGGGAGGGATTTTTTCAAATAAAATTTCAAATACTACGTGGCTCTAAACCTTATAAATAATATTCGTGCTCTAATTCGGCGAATAGTGTTTCAAATATTCGTATTCGTATTCGTATTCGCGAATACTAAAATAACGGTATGCCACGAAAGCAAGAATCAATTTAAGAAAAAACTGGATGCAAAATTTAAAACAAAACACACAGAAATAAATTATATTTCCGCTTTCAAATACTTATAAGAAATAAATAGAATTAAAAGTTTAAAACATATGAGTCATAACAACACTATTCCTATTTATTGTTAATTTATGATAATTTTATGAAACTCTCCCTTTTTTGAGCAAAAAACACTTAAAACTATGAACTCAATAAACACAAAAAAAAAAAACTTTCCACACAATTTAGCAAAAATCAAAATAGAGATCTATTGTCACTAATGTACAAAGAAAAAGTTAACAAGTCCATACTTGTTGCTGACATTTTGTCAAATTTAAAAATAAATCTCGCCTTTTTAAGCTTTTAACATATTAAGCATTTCAAAGAGAAAATATAAAGATAAAAGCATTTGATAATGCTTTAAGGATATTAAATATTATTTTATTTCAAACACACACACACACACAGACACATTCATACAATAAAATATATACACACACAAACGATCATTTCAATACTAAATGAAGGGTAAGGTAATAAGCAACAGCTGTTACTAATCGAAAAAAAAAAACTTTAAGGACTTAAATTGGAAGTTTTATTTTTTTTTTTTTTTTTTGAAATTTAAATTAGTTTGGGTTGTTTTATATTGTTTTCATGTTTAATTCGATTATAATTTTATATAAAATTCAAGGACAAGTATAATTTTTGAATCAAAAAAATAAATCAATTGTCAGCACGAAAAGAATAGAAAACCTAAGAGGAGATAGAAAACTTATGAAACCTTTATAAATACAAGAAGTAGTATGTGTACGGAGGAAGGACTTTATGTAAAATTTAAAGTAGCATTTGACTAAATTAAATTTAAAAATCAACAACACTTGAAAAAGTGGGTGTTGGACGAGAACTTATCGATAATCCTAATAAGGATACTATTCAAATTCTTAGATATTTTAAATCAACTATAAATGCTGGATTTTTTCTTTGATTTGTAATTTTAAATTTCTACATTTACTTATTACATATCATATATTTGCAATACTTTTAGCTTTAACAATTGCCATTGAAATAAACACTAAAAAATTTAAAAAAAATTCCTAAAATATAAATTTCTATTTATGCGATGTTTACAAAAATTAAAATAAAACTCTACTGTCCTACTTTGTATCCCAAGCGATATGAAAATTTAAGTAATTATTATTATATTATTGTTTTTATAAACATAGATTTGTAAAAACTATGATTGGATAATTTCTAACATTTGCATTCCCCTTGAAATGCTAATAATTGTTAAGTCATAAGCAAGATTTAAATAAATAATTAAAATTATTTGCAGAACAATTACAAAGAATTGTCTATACAAACAATAAATATGGCTAGAAAATGTTGAAGTTCATCAAATTGTACAAGAATTTTTTAATTAAGATCAAAAATAGCAATTTATTTTATATTTATAATAAAAAAAAATAAACATACAAATTTACGACGTTTTTGCCTGAAATATTTTTGTTTATTAATTTCATGCAAGACTGCCTACTGATATTTAACGGAGATTAAATTCAATGCACAACTTTATGGTTGCAAAATGTCCGAGTAGGAAGGAGAGACAGACACTGCAACAAGAATTATAAAATAATTTACCATCACCGTAAAATGATGTCAAAGTGGAAAACCGCAAATTATGTTGTGATAATGTAACTTTAAATGCACAACAAATGAAATTCCATGTTAATCGTAATGTTTGGCATTTATGGAATTCATTACATGATGGGTTTATCTGTTCATAGATGTCAGAGTAAAGTGATCAACTATGTACAATGATAGTCTGGGTGTTAATGGCACATATCAACAGTTTTTGCTCAAATGAATTAAAATACAAAAAAAATCAGTAAATTAATGATTAAAGAAAAAACTTTTTGTTGTCCTGACTTTGACTCGATAAAACTTTTGATAGTATTAATTTATGCACTAATTTCATTTCAGTTGATTATGTGAGTTCTTTACGATAAAACTTTTGGAAAAATCTTGTCCTTCATTCATTTAATGGCGATAAAGAGATGGTGTTCAAGTCGACATTAGCTTGATTTGAGCCCATATTAAACTCAATTTTCAAGTACGTTTTACTATGGAAAATATTTTGCGGATTTATATCCTTTAATCTTATTCGTTGTTTCAATTCTTGCATATCGTTATCAACTTTATAATAAAAACTGCCAAATATTCAAGATTTTACATTGGTCAATTGGAGTGTGACGGCCATACAAAAAAGAAAAAAAAAATAATTTGTTGTATTATATTATACAAAATAAGTTTTTTAAAACTATTGTGATTTGCTTTAATAAGTCTCGATTATTGTTTAAGAGTTTTTGTATAAGTATTTTGTATGAGCTTGGAAACTTTTCAATCATGGTCTACTGATGAGTTGCTATTTAGCAACCAATAAAATGCAGCATACAGATTAACTTAAGGTACGTTAAAAAAACATAACCAAAAAAGAAACTTATAATTTAATTCTTTTAATTCCACTATTTTTTTTTCAAATTTGGGTTCGCATTTTTTAAAGACTGCATAAAAATAGTTTTTTGTAGAATAATTAATTTAAAACTAGTGGACAAATATTTCATAAATGTGAACGTATCTTAACTTATAACAAATAAATTAATTTTTCTAATCATATTAAAAAATTATTTTAAAACTTCAACACATACGAGTTCTTTTATAATTGGTTTGAAGAAGCATATAAAAACATTTCGTCTCTATTCTCATTCTTTTTTGTACATTTCCCTTAAATTGTTTTCATTCTTAAATTTAAACAAATAAAACTATACAAATAACTGAGTAAGTACTACTTTTTTATAATTGCAATTCGAAACAAAAAGAAAAAAAAAACACTAAAAGCAACAGGAAAGAAAAACCTGTAACAATTACACTGGCAACATAATAGATGAAACGTGTGTAGAAATACTAAATTCATCTATTTACCTTGAAATAAAAACGAATTGAATGGGTATTTTTACATGACGTACAACAGCACGACTGTAAGACTACTGTATGTGTATATGTATATATGTGTTGTAGTAACTGAATGTTATGGTTTATTATTTGTGTAATAATTAAAATAACAAAATATATGTATGTATGGATGCAGTCGTACATATGTACATACATACATGCATACAAATAAAGAGGAGACACATACATACGTTCATCTATTTATAATTTTTTTACGTTCAAACATACCAGTATATCAGTTTTATTTTGTGAAATATGATAACACTTAAATTTTTTTATTGTTTTTTTTTTCGTTTTTGATATGACTAATGCACTCACACATACATATTCATACCTGTCGTTTTTTTATGTAAGTAGATAGTATATAGTAGTATAGTACGTACAAGGGAACCACAAATGTGATGTCCAATCTGTGGTTCCACTTAACAATTCCGTTGTGTTTGATTTCATTGTAATAAATTGTCATTATTCAGTGTTTGTTGCAAATACACGGGAGCCGGTAAGACCCCCGGGAGAGAGTTTATCTGGGTTAATGAGGTTTGTTCCTATATTGAACTCACTATGCGATCCGATGATGAGAGATGCATATCTGCCCTATTGGAGATGTAAATGCTATTTGGCATTTTCGCTTCTTTTAGGAAGGATATACTGGCAGCCATCGAACTACTCTCGTTTGTAGCATGATTCCGTGATGTATACGTAGTAGCTATTGTTGCTACCAAAAGCTGGGAGAGGTATTGGCTTGGGGACTGATGCTCGAGCAGTGTTAGTGGCTGGTTGGACTTCGGTCTACCAATGCAAAGCGTCAATGTTCTATTTTGAAAGAACAAATAAAAGCGAACACTTAAGCAAGGTGTTTACGCGTGGGAGGGTGGACCATGCATAAGAAGTTGCCATTTGATGTGACGCTCGCAGTCACACTTGCATGCATTCGTGGTGACTTGGGGGTGCTTGTGAACACATATATTCATACGGTGTTAAGAACACTGTGGCAGTTATGCCGTAATGGCAGGTACCCAAAGTAATATATAACAAATCTGTGTGTTTTGTGCAAGGCATACACTGAGTACCGCTATTAATTTTGAAAATATGAAAATCTAATATTCTATTTAGTTGAATATGCTGACTTATATATTTAGATAGATTTTAAACAATTTTGAATTATTGAGAATATTTAGTATAACATTGATGTGTCAGAAGCTAAAAGGGCTAACTCCACTTTTCGAAAAATTTTCAAATTTGTTAGGCCTTTGCCTTCTGATACATCCATATTGATTATTAAATTATTTTGTAAATTATTGCAGCCACGAAATAAAAAAACGATTTTAGTCAAATTATAAACCATGGAAGTTTTTAAACTTTTAAAAGAGACTTAAATATATTTTAGTATTGAACAGAAAAATGCAGAAAAAATTACTTCGTTATGATAAAAACGAAGCAATGAACAAAATTTGTAAATTCATATAAAATATTTGACTATTTGGCGACTTGTACAGCAATCCTGCCAAAAAAAAATAGGATTAGAAGATGAAATTTTGTAATTTTAATGATATGACAGACAATACTCGTATAGTAAGCTTGCACTGATGCTGCACTATGCTTCTAAAACTATAACTCGAATAATCGAATAAAATATGGCACAAAAAATCGAATATATCCTTACTGTATGAAACAAAACTAAATAATCGAATATTTTGATTCTCTAGTATATAAAAATTAATTTTCCATAGAATAAGAGAAATTGAATAAATCGGAAAATATTCTACCGTATTGCCATTTTGCATCTTTTCATATTTGATCCTACATCAAAAACAGTTTGGGAAATTTTTGTATCGCTGCAGATCCAAACCAGGATAATCGATCAATGATGCCTATGGGTTTAACCGAACAACAACTTAGATATATTTAGCAACTAACTCGGACATTTCTCACCTAAGTCATCTTTATTTTTCTATAATTTTTTTTTTGCAATAAGTTTGTATTCAGAGCTAAAATCCACAATGTTGAAAAGTATAAATCATTCTTTGCCATATTTATTTGTGGGAATATTAATGGCACAATTCTTATACAACATTGCCACAAATATGTATGAATACAAATATCCATCCATACAATTTAATAATAATAGCTCTCATTTTGATATTAGACTCCTGCACAGAAATTAATTGGTCAATACTGGTTACCAACAATTAACAAAAAAAAAAAAAAACAAAATAAGTTAACAATTTGAGCTGTTGGTTCTGAACATGAAAATAAGTTTTTACATCACTGAGTTTGTTAAATCTGTATGCATTTCACACAGGTGTAAATATCTCAACATTCGTATGAATTTAATTGTACAAATATGACCGTGTGTTGTTATTTTATTATAAATATTTTTCATGAAAAAATATATACAATTTTTATACACTTTTGTTTTCATAGCGTGGCCGTTTCGATAAGTGCTTATAAAAAGACGTTGAATTCAAACACACATACACATTTAATTAAGCTTACGGTGCTTGAATGTTTGAATTATGAATATGGTTGTTGTCAAATCTTACTTTTATGAATATTTAATGATCTAAATACAATACAATAGTATGTTGTCATAAGACAGGATAGTCTGCAAACATAGTATGTTGTAAGCTAATCATATTAAATTTCTGTATAAAAATAGTAACAATATTCTTGTCCTTTTCAAGGAAAATACAAAATAGAAAGAAATGCATTCAAACAAGTGTGAAACGCAAAAAACTTTTTCAAGCATATTTTGATCAGAAAGAAAGTTATTGAAAATATTATGGTTGCTTTTCCAAATAAACTATAATTGCGGTCACATTTTTGTAGCAAACATGTTGCAATTTTTACTAATATTCGTGATACATATAATTTTTCTTATTGTAAACAAAATAAGGTTCAGTATCATTTAAAACAAGAATGTTTTCTTTTCACAACGATAAACTATTTCGGAAAGCAAACATGCTACAATCATATAATTTTTCTTAACGCGCAAAATGTACAGCCAATTTAGAAAGTAGGGACATATTTATTATAAGATTTTTTAAATATATATATTATAAAAATCAGTTCAGTATTTTGTGACTTTAAGTCCTAATGATTAGACGAACTGAAAAATAATAGGGGTGTTCACTCTGTAGTCATAACAGTCGTAATGTCTTAAATATTTGAACTAATTTAAAATACATATGAAAAGTAATATTATCAGGCTCAAGTTCAGTTTTATTGAATTAATGAAAATTCAAAATTACTAAGAGTTTTTTTGTGTTGGAAAATATTATTATTTATATCCAATCAGTTTTTAGCAGAACGTATCAGTACTGATTTCAAGGCCGCTACACCTCTCATCAGCGTTCAATTGTCCATCTTTACAATTTTCGTAAGGTGGATACTAAGTGAGAAGAATATCAACTATTTAACCAGTTTTCAACAGAAATAGAATATGAGAATTAATTTTTAATTCAATTTTTATTCTACAATGAAACAGTGCTGGTTAGTACGAAATTCCCTCATTACTGTTTGGAACTAATAATCAACACAAACTCATAGTCCGTTATCATCAAAGTATTCTACTTTGTATTTTAACGTTTTTGTTGTTTTTACTCTATATTAGGGAGATTCACATATTACTGTGACCCCTGTTATTAGGGATTTATAGCTCGTGCCCAAGCGGAATTAATATTTTTATATTATTATTATTACGAATAAACGTAATTATTATTTGAACTTATTTATGATTTACATATGAAAAGTAATATTATCAGGCTCAAGTTCAGTTTTATTGAATTAATGAAAATTCAAAATTACTAAGAGTTTTTTTGTGTTGGAAAATATTATTATTTATATCCAATCAGTTTTTAGCAGAACGTATCAGTACTGATTTCAAGGCCGCTACAGCTCTCATCAGCGTTCAATTGTCCATCTTTACAATTTTCGTAAAGTGGATACTAAGTGAGAAGAATATCAACTATTTAACCAGTTTTCAACAGAAAGGCAAAAAATTTTGCCAAGCTTACAGAAATGAGCTTGCCTAGAAATGAGATGGAATTATACCTATCAAGAACTTGGTCCTTATTTTGATCTCAGTACTTTTTACGGCCGAAATATTTTGGATAGGAACTTGGCCTTATTTTCACATTTGTGTTTTTGTGCGGATTCCATTCAATTTAAAACAACAATCAATGCCAAGCTTCAAATCTAAGCAGCCTGAAAAATGTTGTTTTACTTTGATTACTGCCCTCGTGAATGTGTGATTGAATAACTCTGATGTAAAAAAAAGATATGCGATATCAATTTAACTCTTTCAAAAATAAAAGCTACTTTTATAATGGTTCTGCATTATACAGTACATGTACAGTTTTTATGTGTGTAGTGTATATTTTTTTGTAATTTTTCTCTGCAGTAAATATTTCATACTTTGAGTGTACAAAAAACATAAACATACATATAAATTGGTCAAAGTACCCAGCAGTTCTGAAGTCGTTGTATTTTGTTCGAGCTGCAAATCGATAGTACATGTGATTGATTGAATGGTTAAAAGTTATGTTAAACGATTCATTGTCCATCTGACTGTCAGTGGCTTTTATGTCGAGAACCGCAAGAGATTAAATTTTCAAAGAAATTATATTTTTTAATAGAATGTGTGTAACTTAATAGGCCGCTATAGCAATAAATATTAAGAATTTAATAAGTAAAAATGTAAGGGATGTGCTAAAGCGAGCAGCGCATGTAACATATTAAATTTTTATGTAATATTTTTAATTTCGGCTTAAGTTCAACACTTTAATTTGTGTAATTTTAAATTACAGTGTAACTTCTATGACTTGAACTTTTATAACCTGAAGTTTCTATAAATTGAAGCAAATCGCTTGACAAGAGCGGCACTATAAATCTGTGCAAAGTTTTGAAAACTTATTCCATAACTTGAAGTCTCCCTAAATTAAAGTTTCTTTTCTAGATAATGCTGATTCAATTTATGGAAGTTCATCTGTATTTATATTGTGGGAGTAGCAGAACGTATCCTTTACCGATTTTAAGCATGGGTATATATAATGAAAATGTTGTGATCGCAACACAGCCCTGCTTTTTTGATTTGCGTGAGTATTTTTGGTTAACATTTTTTTTTTCTTTCACCAGCTTTTTCTTTTCTACCGTATCTCTATCCTTTTTCCTGGTTGTAATAGAAAAAAAAAATAGAGCAACTTTATTCGTATTTCTTGGACTTTGTGGCTGCACAATACTTTTTCTTTAATTTCTTATTTATTTACAATAATTGTTTTTTTGTGTGTCTTTTTTTAATTTTTTTTTACTGAATTTGCTTTGTTTTTCACTCTTCAAATGGACTTAAATTTATAGCATTTGTTGTTGCAGCTTTTCTGCTGTAGCGAGTTGGCTGATATGAACTTTTATGTCATAAGAATTGTGTTGAAAGTTAATCTTATTTTATTTTCTTCGTATTTCTTACATTTCCTTCTTTTATATCCATATGCTTTTGCCAGTTTTTCTTGTAATTGGATTATTTATCTTTAGCACTGCAGTCGCGCATTTTCTTTTTTCACTTTCAATATATGTATGTATTTATTTATACTTTCCTTTGACCGAATACAAGGTAAAACAGAAGATGACACAGACTCATGCCTGCTGTGCATTTTGTTAAGAAACATTTCAACACTCATATCGTGATAGATTTTAATTGAAAATTTAATATCTGAGAAAGGTATGCCACAGGCAGTGAGGCAGGCAAGCTGGCAAGCAAATATGAACTCACCGAATGGCACACAGTTAGAGAAGCATGTAAAATGCTTTCAAAGATTTTGGTTTTATTTGTCGTTAATTTTTACTGTTCTCTTCACATACACAAATTCGTAAATACATATGTATATACAAGTACAAACCATTTTATTTTTTGTCATGTGCAATAATAAATGAATGAATATGATCGTATGTATGTGTGAATGAATACACGCTTAATTTTTTTTATTTGTATTGCTGCTTGCACATTTTAAGCCTGTGAGCCTGCCAGCAACATTCACTACAAGGTTTTACAAAATTTTTTTGTGTGTATGATTTAAAATAAAAAAATTTTTTAATGTCTTGTTCCCTGGCTGCTTGCCAAGACACCTGATGGTTTGAAATTCTGAGGCCAAGTGCATTTGTTATGATTGCATATAATTTGTTGTTTTAAAGTGTTAAGATTTTTACTTATTCTATTTGTTGCCTGCGTTTTTTCTTTGTCATACTCTTGCGTTTCCTTTTGATTAAAAGTTGTTATTAGGGTACTACCTACGATGAATGAAATAATGAATGTAATTTGTAAATAAGATTTTTTAATCTTCTTTATTAACCTTCTATGTTTAATCCTACTCCCAAAAAAAACTTCGTTTTTAATTTAAATATCTTAGGATTACTTTGAGTACGATTTGTGTTTAAAAGTTTTAATCCGAAATTTACTTGAACCAATCCCAAAAGGGATTAAACAATTTTTTTAGCAGCCTCTGTTCAATACCAGAAATGAAAAGAAATAAAAAATAATATTACTAATATTGGCTGAGCTGTCAAAGGCGATGTGCTATAAACATGAGAATCTATGTTCAATTCAAACAATGAGCAAAAATAAATTTGAAATTGAAATGAGAAACTAGAACAATTTAAATTAGTTAAGTGTTAATTAAAACAATTCTGTTTCAGGATAAAAATGAGCATAATAAATCCCGATTATGGATTATTTTAAGTATGCAACAGGATTGATTTTTAGTAAAAGAAATGTGAACGGCTTTTAAATGGTTAAATGATGATATTGGACGTGGATTTATTTATACAATCTAAAGCCGATAATTTTGGCCTTATATCGACCCGGCCGCTTTTTTAATTATTATTTTTTTGTGGTGTTGAATTAAGTACTTAAATAAAATTTAAAAATGCGTGATTGAATAAATCCTTTTATACTTGATTCATGAAAATCCGTACATGCACTATTTTAAACACCGTTTGGGATCGTTCTAAGTACGTTTGGGACTTCATTTTTGCCGAGTACTTTTAGAATCGCATTTTATAGTCTAAAAAGAAGCGAATGCTACCCGAAGTTCGCAGCAGTTAAGGAATGTATAGAGAAAATGCCTGAAACTTCTTTAAAATATTAAAAGGGTCGAAGGTGATGTTTTCCTTTAAATTTTGATGCAGAAAATTTAGGCTGAAGTTAAGTAAAAATATTGGCGAAACAGCTTCTGTAGAAAACGAAAACTTTTGTAAATTAAATCGACTTTCTTTCTCAAAATATTCTCGTATATACGAGTATATCTTCTAGGCATCTTTTTTTTTTCTTGTTCCATAATATTTTCAGTTAAAACAATATATAAACTATTTCAGATTTGATAAGAGCTACCCTAATGTATATGTTACCATGTCTAGTTATTAATGTAATTAATTTTCGAAAAAGTTAAAATAAAATTCAAAATTCAAAAAAACATGTGTGCACAAACTAAAATTTAATGCTGCCTGCCATAAAGTAAAAGAATGAAAATGTGACACTAACAGAAAAAGTCCTTAAGTCGGTTAACATTTTAACTTAAAATTCTATCTTTTATATATATTGATTTTCAAAAAGCGCAATCAGCGTAAACACCCAGGTCTATGAATGAAATCGAAGAAACTTATCTTCAGTTTTTCTCCTAAGTAATATTCTTAAAGGTACGGTCACATCTGGCAAACATTTGGCTAAAAAAAGCGTAACCACTAAATACAAATGAAAAACTTTTTGATTTATGCAATTATTTATTAAGTTAAACCGAATCTAATAAGATAAGATTCTATTACATTTTCTATAAATTATGTAGGGAACTGTTTAACGTAATAAACAGGTATCTAAATCAAAAGTGTTTCCATTAGTATTTAGTGGTTACGTTTTTTTTGGGCAAATGTTTGCCAGATGTGACCGTACCTTTAGTTGTTAAAAACTAAATATTAAACTTTTTAATTATCAGACAAATATTCGAAATACATTATTAACATATTTCAAACTACAATGGAAAAATTTTAATATCTAATAACTACACGGCTGAATAGAACAAACGTCGTTTTCGGTAGAAGCCACTAAACTGCATCAGTATTCATGTGTAAATGCTTTCACTACTTGTTAGGCGGCTCCCATTTATATACATTTCGAATGCAAATAGAATACGAGACATCTCACTACTAAATTAATGTTATCTGGTTATTTTTTTCACCATATATTTAACATTACAATGTTGGATATGCTACGATATCCAATTTTCTGATTTGTTTTGTTCTACTTACGTTAAACTTTTTGGTTTGACCTTTATAACTTAAGTTTATTTTTGATTAATGTTCGCTTTAACATAATTAATTAAACTTTTTCCTGATATGTTTGTTAAAAGTTATTCTGGTGTACCTTCGGGAAAACTTGGGGGTGGTAGAGAACACTCAACTTTACACATCAGGTTTGACCACAAAGCACGTAGAAAAATGTTTATTGTGGATTCAATATTTGCCTTGAATGTATTTAAAACTGTTGACTACATTTTGCACGGAAAATTTCAGAATTAAAATATTAATTATACATAATCACTGCAATGCACTAAACACATTTATGAGACCGTAGTTTACAACTACAGAAATTTAAATTCCTTATCAACTGTAGCCGCTAACACGTGTAGACTTGTACTTGTATAGTCATGTAATTGTGCTGTAGTCAAAATAAACGTTCTCATATAAACATGCCGTCGACATATTGTAGTCGGTTGCCTGCTGTCTTAATGTGTTTAATGTATAATAATACACAACCCGCGGTTCTCGACTCTTAAAAGAAAATTTGATTTTATGGTAGAGGGCAATTAAAAAAACATGGAAAATTTTAATTTGAAAATATTTTTGCTATCCTAGAAAAAAAAAAGTACTAAATTGTAAAAACTTATTTCATTATATAACATTTTTCCCAAAAAAAGTATGTTTTGCTTTCTTTCGTTAAAGTCTTCTAAATGAATTATAAATAAATAAAAGAACGGAAATTATTAAAGAATGATTAAAACAGTTGTTTAAATTTCAAATTAAGATTCTATTTTTACCTCCTTTAGGTGCTTTTATTAGAAAATATTTTTTTTTCTGTTTTTAATTCAATTCTTTTGTAATTTACATACATAATTTATATGACAAACATTATTATTGTCGTTGCTTTGATTACAACAATGTAGATAATTTTACATTAAAAATGGAAATACTGCACAAAGTCTTCGTAACGCAAAATGCTGAATGTAAAGACCTACAAATGCTTATGTTCTATAATTATGTATTACTTGGCTGTCAACACTTTTGTGAGCCAGTATTTTCCAAGGTATAATTTAATATCATTCATGTTAGTCTTAACACATACAAATGACTGTGTATATATATTACATACATACATACATAAACACAAAGCATGTGTTCTATTTTTAATTACAATGAATTTGAGACACTTTCCTTTTATGAGATAACTTGTAAAGATTTATTTATTAAATGTGGTTGACATCCTTGACAATGATGAAATACAGACATTGAATTTATAGAAATTTATTTTCAAAGAAATGTGTTTTTTTCGTCATTCAAATTTCACTAAACAACAAATTTAAATTATGTTCATATGTATGAGTTCTCTTCCATTATTAATTATCCAGTAAAATTTAAGAAAAAACGAACATAATTCAGTAAAAGTCATTAGATACTCTGCTCTGCATGGAAAATGTCCTTTAAACAAAGCGAAGTAAAATATGAGAAATTTTTAGCTAAATTAAATTCCTTTCTCAAACTTTGTGTATCACGTGAAGATTTTATCATTAGGTTCGCTTATATGACCGCTAAATTGAGCTGTTGGATTTCAACAAATAAAACAAAAAATAAATACGAGATAAAATCTTAACTTTCAGTCACATCCATATGCAGCCATGTCACAGAGCTGAATTTTGATTGAAAGTGGTTTTAATTCCGAAACTTGAGTCTTTAGAAAACAAAAAACGAATATTGTGTTTGTAATCAATTCATTTTAAAAATTTTAAAGAAAATTGACCATAAATTTGAAAACATATTACGGCCTTTAGATTTTCCTTTCTAATAATAATATAGTTTTAGTTTTTCAAAATTTAAGAAAAATGAACATAAGCCTGAAAACTACTAAAAAAAATTCATAACTAAATTGTAAATAAATTCTTCTCTTAACTTCATTTGATGTAATAAAAAAAGCATGCATACTTTTAGGAGCACAAATAAAATAAGCTTGGCATGTTAATAATAGAGAGTTGCATGAAACTGAAAAATGATGATCATGAAACTTTCATCAGTATTTTGTATTCAGTCGTTTCTATTTAATACAGATGAATAACTATGAACAGAGAATAATCAACACTCGATAGTTAAGAGACGAGTGTAATGAAGTTTGTGTGTTCACTTATACAAATCGTACGAACATTTACAAATGTTCATGCAAAAACAATATGCTTTTAAAGATCAGTGTTGCCAGTTGTAGGAAAAAGAAAAATCATTTAAGAACTACGTTAAACATACACAATGAACTAAATCGCAAAAATAGAAGGCAAAAAACTCTAAAAAATTTACAGTTTAATTCAGGGTTTAAAATTTGTTTTCTTATTTTTATTTATTATACTAGCCACTAGTGAGAAAATGTGATCCGTTTCCATTTTTGATAGTAGAGAAACTAAAAATATTTACCTAATAACAAATTGGCAACATTGCTATTGCGTATTAAAAAGTAAATGTAAGATGAGAGCGAGAACTTCGAAATAAACATCGTTTCAATGAACAAACTCTTTGTCTGGGTTCACACGTGAAAGTTTTCTTTCATGAAAGTGGTAGTTTGTTGGTGAGAGGGGAGAGAAGAATAGTACCCGACACCATTCTTCTCTCCCCTCTCACCATCAAACTACCCACTTTCATGAAAGAAAACTTTCACGTGTGAATCCAGACTTTGTGTTAACCAAGTGAAACAAAATGTTCTCGCTAATGGAATGAACAAAGCAACAGCTTGTTTGGTGTTCTGATTTTTATTCGAAATAGAGTTTTAGTCAATGAACATGTGAATATGTTCATTGATGACCACGTTCATGCAACTCTATAGTTAATAAGAAAAGCTTAATATGAGATTTGCAAGTAAAAGCAGTTTAAACAAACACCTGGGGCTATGCAAGTCTCAAAAATTGTAAAATGAAAATACAAAACAAATATAATCTAAAGTCTGTAAATCAAAACCGATCGAGTAAAATTTGCAGTTGGCACAATTCCGAGCGGAATGTATAACTTATCCGATAATTTAATTTGTATTATTGTTTTCGACTTTCGCTTAGAAAAGTGTGTTGTTAGTACGAAAAAAATGCATAACAAGATTTACATCTAAAAGCCTCGCAAATTCCCAAAAAGTTTTAAAAAAATTCCCACAAATGGATCTTTTTAGTATTTTTCCAATTTTTTCTTATTTTTCGCCATATTTAAAAGCCTCAAGCTTAATAAACTCTAGCAGTTTGCGCTTTGGCAAAAATGTCTTAAAAATTTTATTTAACAAAATGCTGGTTAATGATTTTCAAGGAAATTAAAAAAATATATGGGTTTGTAATCTTTGTCAGTTTTCATTTAGTGCAGATAATGGCGCATATTCTGAAATCATAACCAAAGCCGGAACTAATACAACAGTAACTAAAAAATATTTAATAGATAGTTATAGAACTTATTCACAACTAATAACTAGCGTATCAACTGCTCTCAGATGTTCAAATAAATGCAACGCTGCATATTAGCAAATAGAGAAAACAAAATGTCGATAATATTTTGAACGATTGCAGTAAATTATTAATTAAAAAGCTTATAAAGCTATTTAAAACAATTTTTGTTCCCTAAAAAATTCATATAATTTCTAAATAAGTAATTTTTTGTGTAAAGTTTGTATATTAATCATATAAAATAACGGCGTGTAAAAATAAAATTATTCAACAGAATTTTGTTGACCAAAAACACATCTCTAGTTTGTTTTATTTTTTGTATTGATGGTTTTTGGACGCAATAAAAATGGACGCAAGCAGCAATCATCAGCTGTTCTTTGTTGTTCTTTGTATTGTAATGTATTAGTTAATTCCATAATTAAGTGGAAACTTCTCTTGCTAAAAGCAACCGACTGTGAATAACTTAAATTGACACTTAAAAACGTTACCACTTAGTGATAATTAAAGAATATGCGCCAATATTTTTGGAAATACTAAAAAGTAAATTGCGCATCCGATGGCATAATAAATTTGTTGATTACAATTTTGGAATTTAAGAGCACAGACCTTAGAACTAATATTTTCATTAACCGGAGATGAGTCAATTTGGATTATTGTGCGTACACTCGCCCGCGAAAGATACAATATTCAAACTTTAAACTTAAGCTCTGTGCAGTATGCTTCTTTCTAACAGACTGACCGTTTTGGACCTGCAGAGTTATTTCCAATTCCACTGATTTATTTCCAAATCCCCCACTGTGCGAAGTATTTATTAGCCATTTAAAAACTTAAAAATTGTTCCTTTTTTTTAAATTTTCATCAAAGATATGCAAATATAGAAACAAATAATTTTTCAATATTTTTTCTCACAAAATATTTATTAAAATTGTAAGGCTTAAATTGACCAACCAAAACAGTAGCTTCTTTAGTTTCTAGAATTCGGCGGAGATCAAGTGTGTTGTTCGAGATATATTGCTTTCAATAATTTCGTCAAAACTTCCATTTTAGCAATGAAAATTATTAAAACTTTATTTATTCGGAATTCATTTTGTCCCACAGTGCAACATAAATCCCCAAATTTGCTATCATATTTAATTAAATTATTATACTTTGGCTTATTTAATCTAACTTTGAAAAAATTAAATTAAATTATGCTCCTGCTAAGTTATTCATAAGTAACTACAACATCACGTCATCATTTGACACAATGTCATCTGCCGTTGCCGTCATCATAATCACCATCATCAGATTATACAAATCTTCACAATGTGATCATGATGTTCACGATATGCTCAACCATTTAAAATATGTAAGTTTGTCAATATGTTTTTCTTTAAATATTTTAGTGCAATAGAGTTTGAGTGCCGCATACATGTCATGCCTATCTGCTCGACTTTCAGTTTTAGGGCATGTAAAATTGTTAGGAGTATTATGTAATTTGTAAAATGCAAATGATGAACAAACAGAATATGTACTTGTATGTAACATAATAAAAAAACATGGTGCTGATGTAACAAAAAGAAATAAAATCAAAACTGTTGGATGATCACAATGACGACAGCATCATCATCGTCATCATCGCCCATCATCATCATCATCAACATCAGCTGCAACAACGTTGTCAGTGTTGCATTATTTAATGGAATGACGATGATTCTGTGGCTCATTTTATAAAATGGAAAAAATGGAAAAACAGTTTAACTATAAAAATGTCTATATTTGGATATGGGCGATATATGTAAGTGATTATGTAACTCAATCCATTTGAGACTTAGAGAATACAAAAAAAAAAAAAAAAAAAAAAGCGAAAAGTACATGCAATGCCCTTGCAAACATACACAGGGCATAGTTGTAATACCTTAATCTATTTGATGCACTTCGGAAATAGATTTTCCTGTGTGCTTTGCGTGGCTTTGGAGAATTTTTGTTTTTTTCTTTTTCTTAAAAATAAAAGCAATGGAAAATGATGGTTGAGTAAAATTTGGTTTGTACTTTTTTATTTCTTGATTAGCAAAATGGCATCTAAAAAAAAAAGAAAAAAATTTCGTTAGGAAATCTGTAAACTAAAAAATTAAATAGATAAAGCTTTAAATTATCCTAATTTTTGTGTTTAACTGAAAGAAACGAAAAAAAGAAAAATTATTATTTTTGCAACTTGTATGTTATTTTTTCTATTGATTGATGACAAAAGGAATGAATAAATCTATTTTTTTCTTCGTTTTCGCCATTCAACAATTTGTAGGTTGTTCTTCAACAGTTACAAAGTAAGTAATTTTCTATTTCATTGCCAAGAATTTTATTTCATGAGACTTAAATATTGTATTTGAAATAAATTGTTCTTAGACAATGATGGTAATCTTTTAAAGGCATAGTTTTTTTTTTGTGATATAATTGAATTAATTTTCCTTTGCATTTAGTGAAATGGGGTAAATTCCGTGTTCAGTTTGATGTGACACTTCAGGCGAAAACTATCCTTAAATAATAAAAAAAAAATGAATTCGGCATTGCGGTTTGGTGCTAGAAATTCATGAATTTTGTTTAAGAAAATCTAAACAAAAATTAAATACTCGTATTGTTAGCGTGACAATAATTGGTCCTAAGTGTATTTTTGTTTGATAAACTGTTAAGATTCGTAACAAGGAAACACTAACACGTGCTGCTAAAAGCTGATTGGATATAAATAATAATATTTTTCAACATAAAAAAGCTCTTAGTAATTTTGAATTTTCATTAAGGCTGACTTCCAAAACGTCAATTGCTTTGTGTTTGAACAAAGCATCACATTTCATAACGCCGCAGTACAATAATTATACAATGTATACCATTTCAAAACGCCGCCGTGAAGTATTTTTAACGCAGTAAGAAAGCTAAAAAGGCATCGGTTTTATAGTTGTTGCATTGTTTCGGAACTTTGCAAATGTATGTGATTTAAATACAGCAGCAATGCTGTATACAAACCTTGTATACGAACGTTTTGGAAGTCAGCCTATTTCAAGAAAAACTTAACTTGAGCCTAAATAATATTACTTTTCATAGGTACAAAGTTCTAAAACTTATAAATATTTTATTTGGGTCTAATTTCACTGCCATGAATATTTGCGGTTTCACTGGTTCCATAGAGCTGCTGAAACGAATAATGAAAAAAATCAATGACGTGCTTTCAACATTTCACCATCGATGTGTGTGTACTAGTTTGGAATTATTTAAAAAAAAAATAATATACAAAAAAAAAAATATTCCATAATTAATTTTTTCGTATTTTAAATTTCATATTAATTGTATCGTTTTAAATTAATTTGTAAATTAATAATTTACTACAATTGTATGCAATCGACCAAATGTGAAAATTAAGTCAAGAGCTAAAAAAAGAATAAAATAATTTATTATGTTTTTGCTATTAATGTGTTGGAATGGTTGGATCAAAAATGATGACATATTTCAAATTGATAAAATTAACTTGCGCCATAATAATTGAATTTAATAGTTTACGGACATTCAAAAGCTTTTGTATTTTATATTCGCTATATTTGCAACACCACAGCAAAAGAGAAAATCCGAAATATCGTGGGTTTTTTTTCTAAAGTCAAAAAACAAAATACCAACAGTCGCCGTTAGATTTAATAAAAAAGAAAATCATATAACTTTAGCCTGTACAAATATTAACAAAATTATAGATACTTTATATATACTGTTGCGAAAGACCATTTGCACCATACAGTGCATACTGCCTTTGTATTTTTGTGAGAACAAGCACTTGTTCCCAAAAAAAAAAAAAAAACTTATTTCCTACTAAAATTTTGGCTTAAAAATTAATTTAATATACATATTTTTTTCAATGTCCTGCCGACCATATTTAATTGATGTTGTGTCTTATCATAGAGTAAATGGCTGTGATTATTGCAAATGGTGTAGCAAAAGAGCAAATCCTAAATATCGCAGCTTTTTCTATTGCAAAATCTGATAACAAAATTCGCAGATTAGCCGCATTTAATTGGAATTTTGTTTCTTATCTTTTTTTGATATTCTCATTTCATACAGTAGAGTAAATGCCAATTAATCAGTGTTTGGTGCAAAAATATCTTGCAAAATACTAACAACAAAATACACAGAGTTAATTTTAGATCTCATAAAATTGATAAAATGTTTAACACTTGCTCTTTCGCAAGAAAGTGTACACCAAACAGTAAATACCGCCAATATAAATTATTGTCTTAACTATAACTTTGGTCCTGAGTTCGATTCCTAGTCAATAAACAGCACACAATTTCTCTAATGTTCACTAGAGCGGCATTTCATTGATCTTCGTTAATCTGTTTAAGTAGTGAAGACATAGCAATGATCACTAAAAACTGTTCCAGCAGCGATCGATACTGTTCCCAGCTAATATACACGACAGCAACCTCTTTTGTCGCTTAGCAGTATTAGTGAGTATACTTAACACCAGAAGCGCTCCAAGACTGCTCTAAAAATTAACAAAATTCGCAATAGAAGAATTGTAAAAAGAATTAGGACCTCTACTTCATTATTTACCGTCTATCTTATCTAAGCTATTCTTATCTGCTAGTTCTGGCACAACACAATTCATAAGTAGGGGTTATCCCATGAGTGCTAGTTCTGAAAAAAGTGTTGTTCTGTATTTTGTTAGTGTAGATTAAAAATATACTACACCATATTGCAAATGAAATGATGTTAACCGTTTGTACAAAATTTTGAATAAGTCTATTAAGTAGAAACCTGCATAACTTATTGTATGTTTCTAACCATTCTAGAAGATTTAGTTATATTGACCATCATATCCATGTTTATCTCTGTTGTAATAAGGAATAACTGCATAAGTCGAGATAATCTAACTTTGAAAACAATGTGTTCTTCATATTCAAAATTATCTCTGCACAAAGTTCCATTATTATTGAACTTTTTTATGTCCTTGTATTACCGCGCAATATTCTTGCTCTAGTAATATTTTCAAAATCAATATACGTAAATAACATGACGTAGAAATATTTTTATAATAAAATATATTACATTCTCAACAGTTTTTATTTAATTAAATTTTAGTTTAATTCCCAGTTTAGTGTTTGTCGCATTATGCGCTCCCAAAACCCTGTAACTAGTTGCACTGACAGAGATCATAAGCTTAAATAAAATGTACTGTTAATAAATTTTAAAATATTATTACGACTGGGAAATCAAAAGCCGCACAAATGAAAATTTTACTATTAAAATGCAAATGAAAAGTTTAAATAAAAAATTCAAATCAAAATAATTAATTAAAAAACTTCGTCTGTATGTATTTATGTGCATTATTTAAATGAAATTTTGTTTCATAGAAATTTGTTGTGGCTAAAAATTTAATTAATTTCAAGTTTTTATATTTATTAAATCATTATTATTGTATTTACATAATATTTTTTGTTATATTTTTAATCATTACAATAAGATTTGCAATGATTTCGTAAACAAGATTATTAAACCAATTTTAAGCAAAAAATTTTTGTAACACGTAATTGATTAGGAAAATTAAACAAAAATTTAAAAAAAAATGTCATGAAAAGTAAATGGAAAATATTTTGTGCACAGCTAATTAGGCTTTAATCAGAATAAATATTATAAAGGGTTAATTTTGTTTAGGTGGACTGAAATTATATCTTTGGAAATAATATCAATAAACGGACAGAATTGCCACGCAACTACAGCATGCTTATACATCAATAATATAACCAAAGCATTCGGAGAAAGCTGGCTTGGCTTTCTATTTTAAGAAACTCCCCAACTTCCTCCTTGGTTAAATATTTTTTATCAGTTTTGCCATTTGCTAATAAATTTCTATGCGTTTTTTTTTTCTTTTTTAAATCACTAATAAAAGCAAATTACTCGTAGGTAGTAATAAATATTAAAAATATTAATAACTAGCTCTTACTCGTGAACGAACGCTGTATATTTACCAAATTTATAAAAAAAAATATAAAATACCAAAAAGCAATAGCACCAGATTTTACCCACCATGTACACTGTATGCCAATGTATAAAAAATTTTAAAGAAAACTAAAAAGTATTAAAAGTACCAATTCTTTTCGTTTTTACCCCTTAAAAAAGTAACCTATATTATAATCTGGGTCACATAATATCTGTCATTCAAATCTATTACAAGAATTTTTCAAGAGAAAAAGTACCAAAATTAAAAAAAAGGTACCATAAGTAAAAAAGTACCAATAGTACCGACTTTTTCTCTTCACAGACTACAGAAAATATATAAGAAATTTTTAAAATATATTAAAGCAAAATTAAAAACAAGTACCAAAACTAGCAATTTGACCCACAAACAAGTAGTGAAATCATTTGCACATGTAAACTGACGAGGTTTAGTAGCTTCTACCGAAAACAATGTTTGTTCTATTCGGCCAGTGCGGTTGAAAAATCTAAAAAAGTGATTTGTTTAGATATTAAATTTTTCCTTTGTTGATCGAATTATGTTAACAATGTCTACTTAATATTTCTCTGATTATTAACATTTACGAACTTTAGCCTGTATAAATATTAATAAAAAAGTAACTTATATTTTAATCACATGTTCTCCGTCTATAGTGGAACAAAAACTCAAACTTACAAAATTTCACATTTATATTAAGTAGGGTGTCAAGTTCTGGAATTATATGTGGAGCAATTAGTACCCGAGCAAAAAGTTGGGACATTCGAAAGCTTTGCCTGAATTCGTTATCGTTATATACATAAATAAAAGTAAGTTGGGTGTGTTTTATTGTTTTTGCCCTGCTTATATCTGCTTTATTAAAGTGTTCTATGTCTCAGACCAACTTTAGTCATTATCTTCACTAGAATAATAAATTTGGTTAAGATTTCGTAAGTAAATTTGGTTAAGATTTAGTAAGTTTAACCCACCAACATTGGCCGCTTAAACTACAAATAAAATTATTTATTTATCTTTTTAAAAACAGAAAACATAGATTAAAGATGACTAAGTCCCTGATCGGGCAATTCAAAATTCAGCTTAACAAGTAATAAAAATAATTGTGCCAACAAAGTTGCAACAAAAAAAAAAAAAAATAAAAATAGGCAGGTCACAGTGTACGATTCCATGCGGAATCGGAATTCAAACAATATTTTGGTTCTTTAAAAATCATAAAAATTTTCAAGAATCAAAATATGGATTATGTTACGTTTCCGCACGGGTGGACGAAACCATTTTTGAAGAGATAAAATACGTATTGTGTTCTGGTTCGTAATGAAATCGAACAAGCGAAAAAAAGTGCTTGTAATTTTACATTTTCGTTTAACCGAATTCGACTGTACATTTATTTTTCATTTGAATTTTTTTTTACTTTATTTTATAATAATGCATAAACTAAAGCCATCAGTCATTTTGATACCATTATACACGAACACGCTTTTAAGTTGCATCCGAAAACACAAATGTATTTAGACACACAAACATATATAAGCATAAGTTTGCTACAGTATAGTCATGACTCCAAATAAGTAGTTTTGAAGAAAACGAGTTTAAAGTTTTGAATTTGTTAACAATTTAATGGTAAAATTAACTTTTCTCTCAAAAGATTTTCGTTGAAATTGTACACGTTATGATGAAAGATATTACAAATAATGCTGTACTCAAAAATCACAGTTATGACTCTATTGCAGCAAGTGTTCGATATATTTATTTCCCCCATTTTTTTACACAACACAACCTACTGAAGATATTGCGGTCATGTGCGATCACAGATTCCCGACTGAACGGTTATATTCCTTTTCTCACTGGTCATCTGACCAATCATTTGATTACTTTTGGTCATTTGACCAATTATTTTTCTGATTTTCAACATAGTCATTGAACCGGTCACAATTTAAAATTTCTGACCAGTCATGTGACCGGTCACAATTTTAATTTCCTGTCACATTTTTGATCCTGACGAGTCATGTGACAGGTCACAATTATAATTTCCTGCCTGGTCAAATGATAAGTCACATTTTTAATTTTCTGACCAATCATGCGGCCGGTCACAATTTTAATTTCCTGACTGGTCCAATGATTAGTCACATTTTTAATTTTCTGACCAGTCTTATGACCCTTTACATATATGATCCCACGACCATGACCTGCCATATATCTGCTTCCCTAACCAGTGATATGAATAATAATTACCCTTCTGACCGCGCAAATTTTTGAGCATGTTTATGATATTTTCTTCAGTAGCCTTTAAAGTTTTGATTTTTCGTGATATGAATATATATGATTGAATAAGATCTATTTTTTTAAATTATATTATATCATATGCTGTTTTTTGCAAAACTTTAACTACGAATGTATTTCAATCAATTTGTAAATTAAGTATAAGGAATGCATTATATCTTTTATTATATTTCGCTAAATAAATGAGATGGTGTAGCGCACACCAAAAATAAAATATTGATACATTCAATTATTCTCTACTAATAAAATTATTTTAATTATTGTAAATTTCAAAATTAACTAAAACTGATAAGAGATTATTATTTTTGTTGTATGTCCAATGTAAATTTTCTTCATGTAAACAAAACAAAATATTTTATTTCATTTTTCCCGACGTTTCGTCAATTATTTGTTGACTTTATCAATGTTGGGAAATCTATTTAATTGTTTAAACATAAGAGATAAGAGTTTATATTTTCGCTAGTTTTTTTAACTATTTGAACAAAAATTTTAAATTAATTGAATAGTAAAGCAAATCAAAATGGGCAGTTTTTCGACTGGAACAATAAAGTACTCGTATGATTAATACGTGACTAATGTATAAGCTTAAACTGCAACATTTTTATATGTAGTTACAAAGCTTTTGGAGTTTCAGAAATAAATTTCAAAATAGACTAAACTTTAAGGCAGATTTGTTTTGCAGTGATTTCAATTTCTTAAAATTTGCTCCTTTTTGCTTTAATAATATTCATGTACAGACATACAATACATGGCTGCGCATTGACCAGGAATTTATGATATTTTTTATGGCTAATAAAAGTTTCTGTAACTTTGAAAACAAATATAAATATTTGATAAAGTGGGCAATAAGTCAATTTTAATTGCCAACTTTTCATGTGAACTTGTACGAGTGAGTATATTGTTGAAGCAAGCAAATGACACACGTTAATTGGAAACTTCCATGGCAACAACATATAAAATAAAAAAAAAACAAAAAAAAAAAAACAGAAAAGTATTAAAATATGGGGTGTCATGTGTTAGAAAAAATAAAAACGGAAACGGAAAAGAAAACACCATGTCGCTATTATATTAAATAAAATATATTTATGTTGAATTGATTACTCTTGAAAAGGATGGCATTGGGAAAATGAATGACATAAAAAAAGTCATAGAAACTGAAACTTTAATTGATAATTGTTGAAGTCATGACTATTACAATTTTATTATATTTTTTTTAATATATTTGTTAAGATTTTTAATCCTAAAAAAACGAAAACTGCGTTGTAAGGTAAAGTTTCAAGGAAAGACTCATATCCAGTGTAAGTAATTTATAAAAATAACTTTTTTTTTATAAAAGAACTCGACTGAGTATTTCTTAGAATTCTATATATTTAAAGAAAGGGGGAAAAAAACATGTTACATGACACATGTTTTCAAATAGCTTTTGCTATTTTATTATATCTGTTTTCATTGTTGTTGTTATTGCAATTGTAATGTTAAGATTTATCTACAATTATGACGGGCGTTTTAAAAACGTATAAAAAAAACAGATAGGCTGGGCCGTTTACTTTAACAGACACGTCAAAGCTGTATGTATAACAGTATTTCGAATTATTCATCATTTGTTATTTTTTAAGCATTTCTTTTATGTTCTTTTATAAATTCTTAAACAAAAATATTATAAACTAGCTTATCCCGTTGTGCTTCGCTACCCCCTTGTTATAAAATAAAATTAAAAGTATTTATATATCCTATTGTGAAAATTTAATAACGATCGGTCCAGTAGTTAAGACTATATTACGATTTTTAATTTTCCTAAAAAGGGGCGTGGTTCCACCCACTTTTCTCCTGGTACGTATTCCAAATTATGCCAATACCATATGTACCAAATATCATCGACGTAGGTCAAAAAATCCCCAAAATATGGCGATTTAAAATTTTGGGTTATATGGGCTGTGCCACGCCTCTTTGTCCAATCAAAACTTCATATAGCCTATTATTCTTTCCAGAGTCACAGTAACATGCTGTTAAAATTTCAGGAAGATCGGTCCAAGGGTTTGGTTTTCCTAAAAATGGGCGTGGTTCCACCCACTTTTCTCCTGGTACGTATTCCAAATTATGCCAATACTATATGTACCAAATATCATCGACGTAGGTCAAAAAATGCCCAATATATGGCGATTTACATTTTTGGGTTATATGGGCGGTGCCACGCCTCTTTGACCAATCAAAACTTCATATAGCCTTTAATTCATCCGAGAGTTCCAGTTAAATACTGTCAAAATTTCAGGAAGATCCGTCGAAGGGTTTGGCCTCCTATAAGGAACAAACAAACAAACAAACACACATTCGGTTTTATATATATAGATGTTTTTTGTTTTGTATTTTCATTGTTATTGTTGTAAATTTAAATGTTACCACTAACAAACCTTGGAAATATCATCGTCATCATCATCGTTATCCTCGCCATATTCAGTTAAATGTTGACTGAAAGATTTATGGTTATGTGTGTGTGTGTGTGTGCTTAAGTGCGACTAAGTTGTAGTGTTGTGCAATTGTTAAATTTCCGCTAAATACCATTTACGAGTATATGTTTGAGCGTGTGTGTGTGTCTATGAGAAATATTTTTCTTTTGCAAGCATGTTGTATGAATGCCTGCCTTAACATGCAAAGTAGACAACTGTTTCCTTTAAATTAAGAAAATAACATGTGATTCGTTTGTTCTTTCACTCAGGCCGTTAATATTAAAAGCGTCAGTAAGTGATGCGTTGTGGAGTTTTGTTGTGGAAAAATTTTAAAAGTGACCAGCTCTGCTCAAATCAAACTAAAATGACGAATTTTTTAATTATCCTTTCTTACATTTCGGAAAGAAGTATTTGTAGTTTGCTTTCGAAGAGAAAGATTTCCAAATTTTTCTCAACTTAAATTATTTCGAATAAAAAAGTATCTGACCCCTTTTCCAAAACATACGCTGTTAAAGGACTATTTGTTCATGTATTATTAGGATGTATAAAAATAAACATTCGTTAGTCTGTTTTTTTTTTTGTTTTTCTGTCAATTGCACTACATCGATATATCCACAAGAGTATAACACAGAAAGTGATTGATGTTTCATGTATACTTTTCTTGTTTTACTGTATATTTTTTTTTGTCCAGCGTAAAAGTTTTTAGTTTTATTGCTGAAATTTGTTTTTTCCTGCCAGAGCAGAGTCCATTTATTTTTCATCACTTTTGGAGGGAATATGCCAAACATGACAATATTTACTTTATTTTTGTGCACATACACACACTCACCCATTATAAAATACATCAATACCATCATATACTAAGTGTAAATAGGTTTTGTTGAAAGTTGATTTCTCTTTTTAAAGTTTATTGGTTTTAATGCATACAGGGTACACGAGAAATAAGTTTAAGTGGAAAATATCTTAAAAAATATGATGTTTTTAAATCAGTATTTGATAAAAATTTCGAAGGTAGATTTTGCCTTTGCATTGTTAATGGGTTTCATTTGTTATATTCCAAACGTGTTCATAAATAGTAATAGAAGAATATTAAAAACATAAACATTTTGGTTCGGTGCAAGCATTAAGCAACCACTTCTTGATTGTTTTGAAAATCAATTTATTGCGCGATTAAGTTTGAAATTGAAATGTCTGATAAACTCATTACGATTAAAATTTCAGTATAAATTTAACATTGATTTTATTGCGCTGATAAACACATCAGCATGAAATTGACAAAAGAGTTTTAAGAATTAAATATAAGTACGTTGTTTCTATTCCACAAAAATAAACATTTTAATCCAAATCTATAAGTCCTCTATATTAATTTTATTTTAATAAAGTATTAATAAGTTTAATTAGTATAAAAATATTTGTATATTTTATGAAATAGTTAAACTAGAATATATGTATGTATGTACATATGTATATTGAGAAGCTCATAAGAAACTTATACGTTCAATAAGTGTACTTAAAAATATATCGTCGTGATGAAGTTATCTTCACGTATAGCACAAAAGTAAACAAAATTAAATGGGACCGATCTGTGCAGTAAATTTTATAGATCTTTCGATCTGCGCAATTCCAAGGTCTCTACCTCTTATGGCTTTTGAGATATTATAGAAGCGTTTTATTTTATTACCACTATTTGTATGTAATGTTGAAACTTTAAGATTAAATTTCCCTAAAAAATTTTTTGGAGATACGTGAAGATAACTTTGGCACGACGATATAGATATATGTATGTATGCCTGCAGCAGAAAAAAGATTGGTTGGCAATCGGTTATGCATAGACTTTATATTGGTTACCGATACCAACATTGTGTGGATCCAACCAACATTCCATGATCATAACCATAATACCAAAATTTTAACCAACATACGGCTGTGACGGGAGTGCCACAAAATCCCCAACATAAAAAAATCCCCAAGCACAAAATCCCTAAAAACAAAATCCACAAATTCAAAATCCCCAAATACAAAATCCCCAAACTCAAAATCCCCAAACTCAAAATCCCCAAAATCCAACTTTAGCGAAAGTGCCAAAAAATCTCCAAACTGAAATTAAAACTCCAAAAAAATTTAACGTTAAATTAACAAATATTTATGAGGTACGAGTAAATGGAACAAAAAGTTAATTCATGAAAAATTTATTGAAAACTAAAAATAATATATATAAAGTTCATTTTTTATAATATAAGATTTTATTAAAAAATGTCGTACTGTGTAATATTTGTAGTTTTTGTATTATATTTTCATAACTTAACTATTTGTTCCATTTACATACTCGTACCTAATAAATAAAATAAATTTGTAAATTTAATAAAATTTGTTTTGAGTTTTAATGTCAGAAAGAATTACAAACACAAAATCCCCATTTTCTCTGTGAAATAAATTTAAATTAAAATTAAAATCGCCGCGAAAATTGGGATTTTATGCTTGGGGATTTTGTATATGGGGATTTTTTGTTTGGTGATTTTGAATTTGGGGATTTTGAATTTGGGGATTTTATTTTTGGGGATTTTATGCTTGGGGATTTTGTGTTTGCGGATTTTGATTTGGGGATTTTGTTTTTGGGGATTATGAAAGTGATATTAAAAACTTTAGAAAACTCTGAAATGAATTAAAATATAAAAGAGCAAATTTGAAACAAAAAAAAAAAAATTAAATTTATTGCAAAGTATTGAGAAAACACATAACCAGACCAACCATATAAGATCTGGTCACAGCTTTTCGTCTCCGTATGACTAGGGGAAAATAAAATCAAATGCCAGCAAATCAGCATATTGCGACCCTACAAGAATTAAGGAGAATAAATTGGCACTTTTAGTCTCTTTAGGACAACAAGAAAGGTACAAAATACGCTGAAATAAATCTTTCTCTATAACTATTTAGGCTTTGTTGAGTGTTAATGTTGTGTTTTTCATTTATTTAAATAGACGACCCTTGAAGAAGTAACCAAAAAAGTTACGAAACGTCGGGGAAATATGTAATAAAACTTTGTTTTATTTGACATTAATAAAGTTAGGCCTGATTAGCTCAAACTAAAAATAATTACTTAATACGAAATAAAATTAAATTGATAGCATAGAAGCCTTTTAAAGCAGGTTCACTAAAGCACATGGTTGCTAGCTTGAAGGTTGTTGATGAATGCTCGCTTGTTCCTATGAAATATCCTGTGATAAAGACGCACAAATAATCTTTCTTGTCTTATGGGTTTAAAGTAGGATGAAGAACAGTTAGTACAAAAATATATATTCGCACTAAGTTCATGAACTTTTCTGTTACTAATTAGTAGTTTTAAATCGAACTTAAGGATATTTAACCCAAATAAATTTTTGCTATTTTGCCTTGAGAACGTATAATTTAATTTTAAATAAAATTATTTTTATTAGAAAGCAAATTCCAGAAGGTTGCAATAATTAAACAGAAAAAGAAAATTTAGACTGCTCGGAATGTTGAACTGACATCATGATATTTCGAGACCAATCTAGGTCTAATCTCTCTGACGATCAGGCCGTGGTCTCTGTTAGGGTTAAAAACCTGCCTGTCTAAAACTAGTGTAATGTATAATTATAATATACAATTAATTATTATGTGACATATGGTTCATTTATTCTTTAAAGTGTTAATTTTTTTTTATTTGAATTTTTATTCAATATAATAATTTCAAGTGTAAAGGAACTGCGATACAAAAGAAAAATTAAACTTGAGAATAAATAAATTTTAAATTCACGGCAATCAATAGTATTTTATTTAATTTTTACAATCAAAGTTAATATTATAACTTCTTCGAAATTACGTATCAAATAAAAAAAGGCACATGAAACAAAATCACTGATATAAAAGCTCATAAATTTTAAATGAGAGCGCTATAATTCGATTTCAGTCTAAATGGGTGTTTTCGCCTACACAAGCACAACGAATGAGAAAGATTTGTAGGCATTAAATTGCTAATTCAAAGAAATTTATCAAAATCTGCAAAGGTAAAATTCAACTTCAGCAAGAATAAAATATTTAAAAAGATAGCAAGAAATATATTTTTATAAAAAATCAAGTAAGAATACATGAACACGTGTGGTAGGTGTACACAGCCAGGCTTTGATTTATAGATGGCCATTAATCAAAGAAAGCAAATAAGAAATGATTGGAGAGAATGAAATCTAAGTGTAATTTGAAAGCGGAAAGTAAACATTAAGCCAAGACTAAAAATTACAATTCTCATGAAAGTTTAATAAACAAAGAAAAGATTCACACTTTCACATACATATAAACATAAATTTGTGTAAGAGAAATAGTAAATCAGTGACTAACAAACAAACCGCCAAAAGAATGTTAAAATGGTTAAAATATTTGTGCATACTCATACATATATACATTTACTAAACGTTAAGAAGAGCTTTAGATATCATTTCGAACTTTATGACTAAGAAACAAACAAAATACCTTTTTCAAATATTGCAAATTTATGCCGAAATTTGTGGTCACGAGTTGAATTTGAATCTGAACGTTTCCTATTGAAGGTACCCTTAAAGAAATTGATTGCAATGTATAAATGAGTTTAATATGCAAATCAGTGTAAGCACACACATATACACACACAATCAATCGTATTATTAATATCATTTGCCATTCTGTTGATTTCAGTACTTAAGCATGCAAAAGTTATATATAAAATCTTCGAAAACTGATATTTAAAATAAATTGCTGGAATTTAAAAGAATAAAATATTATATTTTGCTAATTTCAAAAACCAAATCAGATTTTATTACTATAAACGAGCTGATATTTGTAAAATATGTAAAGAAATTCTTAAGTCAGAGAAGAGTTCATTGCTTTATATTAAAAATTAAAATTACCTGATAATAATGAAGCAAAATGCAAAATTACACAGATTTTAAAGGCAGCTCTCAAAGAACTCTTGCTGCCAGAGACTCGCTTTTATTCTTAATAGATGGACATAAGCCCGAAAAACTTAAGTGGTTTGATTGATCATTGATGAACCTACAGCTACAAAACGGCACAATAAATTAATCGAATCGCGCATAAGCCAGATCAAATACCTCTTCAAATAGTCATTTGTAGGTTAGAGGAATTCTTCAAAGGACCTTTTTATTTGCATAGCAGCAACTTTTAATCGAATACATTAATCTGTTACTAAGCCACTGTCCCTCTTTTAAGAAAGATGTGTCTGTGAGTTTGGATATCGTTAATTGCAACGAAAATGAAAAAAAAAGAAGTTAAAGAACGATTAGCGAGTCCAAAGAAAGACTATTCGGACTCTATACTGTCAATTTCAATAGTATAGAGAATTATTAAGTATCGCTGTGTTTTTGTTTGTTTTGCCTAAACGAGGTTGTTGTACCAGAAATTGTCGATGAAATCCTTAAAATGATATTTAGCGATCGGATATTGAAACTGCGTGAGGTGTCAGCGAGATGGGCATGAATATTTCAATTTAAAAAAGCTATCCGATCGATGGGTCCCCATATTGCTTATTTAGACCAAACCCAAAATAGTGTATCCATTTAAGAGGACCTTATTCAGGCTTTATTCCATATAAGTTATTGCACTGTTTTTTAAAACAGTGATCGTTTTCGGGTGATCGTGCATCAATAAAAGTTAGACGGGGGATCTCTTCCAACAGGGTTATGGCCAGTTTTTTTTTTAGGTTTCACTAGGCTATATATATGTAAAGCAATTAACAATAATTTGTTTATCACGTAGTAATTGATCACAAAAATTAAATAAATGCAAAAAATCGAATGAATTTAAACCTGAATAATTAATACCTCTCGCGTCTAATTTAATTTCTAGTGAGAAGAGAACTTCTTAAGTACGAAAAAGTGAGAACACAGAAAAAAATATTCAATTTTTTTTTCAATTAACCCTTTAATTAAAACTATAAAAAAATTTGATTAAATATTTAATTTATTTAATTAAAATTTCAATTGTAACAAATAATTTTATTTAATACATGTATAAAAATTTAATTGATACTATTAATTTGTTTACTGGTGCAAATTTAATTAAATTTTTAATTGATATCACAAATTTTTTAATTGAAATCAATTTTTATTTTTTTCTGTGAAGTCAAGAATAAATTCTTGATGACTTAAATACTACAAAGCTTTAGAGTTCAACCACGAGGGTGAGTATGGCGTTGGCTGAAATGATTATTGCGGTGACTGCAAAGCAAACTATGACTTAGGACCTAGGTTCGATCTCTGGTCAGTGAAAGTCGTCACCATCATGAATTTCTCTAATTCACATTAGTGTGGCACAGTATTATTTGTTGTTGGGCTGTTTAATTGATGAAAGCATAGCACTGGTCACTAAAAATTGTTCCGACAGCGATTGATTATGATCCCAGCTATTTTACACTACAAAATCTCCCTCTTTCTTAGGTTTGCCGAACCGTCGGCTAAGTAAAACAATTCATAAAAACACCTGTTCTAGAAAGTTAATGCGTCTACTTAGCACCAGAGGTGCTGCAACACTGCTCTTAAAATTTACAAAACGCAAGTCCTAAAAGAATTAAAGTCTTCTACATACTCAACATTTATATTCTCTACCATTTCCCATAGTTCTGGCACAGTGTATTGCATAAGTAGGAGTTATCCCCTGAGTTCTAGTCCTATAAAAAATAAAACCTTCTCAGAACTTTTGTTATATATTTTTTTAATTAACATCCTATAGTATCTTTATATATCATGAATATCACAATGAAAGACGCAAAATTCAAAAAATTAGATCCCCTAAAAATAAATTTAAAAAGTCTAAATAATAAAAAAAAATAGCAATAAACTTTTATAAAGGAAAAAAATCAAATAATTTATGCCAGTTTACATTTTCACGATAATGATACAGATTGCTGTTAATGGCGATAAACATGATGTTTCTTAAGCAAAAAGAATATAATGGAAAAGAAACAAAAACAAAATATTTTTAGTTTTCTAACAACAAATAAAGAGGTATCAAAGAATACTTAACAAGCGATAAGAATCTTGTGACAAAAATAGAGCTGTAGGCTGAAATTAAATGACAACGTCAGGCGTAGAACAGTTTAAAAGTAAATGACACAAGAAAGCAATTGTAAAATTTAAAAAGAAAAACAAATATAAAGACTTAAATTGTCTTTATCATAATTATTTGCATACAAAAAAGAAAAAAAAAAAAAAAAACAGAACACAACAAAACACAATTGTAGAGTTATTTAACGTAAAAGCCTGCGGAATTTTAGTTTGTTTATGGAAGACATCTAATATTCCTTGTTGTTTACGACACTGTTATTACTTGGTTTTAGAACCAGTAGATACATTGAGGTGGTTGTATAATGTATACAGCAATTTATTTTACGTGATAGCTGCAAAAAATTTTGCAATTTACTTCAATAAAATAGTGTCGCATTATCATTTTGTTGCCCTGAAGGATTTTCTTACTTTTGTCTACAGGAATTTTGTTTGGTTCTTACTAAATACTTTTTAAATTTAATTGCAGCATATATTATACTATTAATTGCATTAAAAATTTATGAATTAAAATATTTGTAAATTTTCCTAACGGCTCATTTGCTTTGATAGTACGTACATACATACTCACAATTTACTAATGATAGTATAGTGTTTCATTCTGCTGTGACTTTTTCTATTCAAATCGACGCACAGGACTATTGGACACATAAAGCAAAATTTGCAGAAATCCTAAGCAGCTTGATTGATAACAAAATTTTAAAGATTTCAAGTTAAGATTTATGGCTAAAAATTTCATTACGCATGAGAACTGAGAGCTAAAACTGACAGGCTGGCAGCGCAATACCAAAATTGTTACGAACATACGATTGTGACAATTTTTAAATTGGTTGCTTCAACCGAATGCATTCTTCTGCTGCTACTAAATCTTAAAATGGCGAGACAACTGAATGATTGGTAATGAATATGGATTGGTTGATACTCCTAACCGATTATTTGGTTGGCATAACCACTTATATTGCAATAAGGACTTACTCAATAATTGTCGATGGCTGTGGCTGATTTATACAAGGCGATGTGTTTAAAACATGTAAATTCTATGTTCAATACCAATAATGGACAAAAATAAATTTTTAATTCAAATGAGTAAGTAAAACAATTTAGTTTAGGGGCTGTGCACATATTACGTAACGCTCAAAGAAAAATTATTAAAAAGCGTTACGCGGTGGGGGGTTTGAAATCTCTGAAAACAGCGTTACGTAATATGTGCACAGCCCCTTATTTAAAAATATCAGTTCAATAGTGTTTCAGGATAAAAATGGGCGTAAATAATCCCGATTTGCATCCATTTAACCTTCAATGATGTTAACGAATTTTATCGGTTGTCGCAACCGAAAATTCGGTGGTACTTCACGAAAATTGTAGTTGTAGCAACCGAATTCTATAATATTTGGTGCCACAATTCGGTTGGAAATAAATTCGGTTGCCACAACAATCTGTTTTCGTTGTGTGAATTGTGGCGGTTGCACCAACTATCAATTCGGTTGACCTAATCAATTTAAGAGTTGTCACAACAATGTATTGGTTACAATGATAATGGAATGTTTATTGGATCCGTAGAATATTGGTAGATGGTAGCCGATATTCTACTGACACACTCGATTTCCAACCAATCTTTTTTGTGGGTGTAGACTCTTTAACAACTATATTGTGTACTTAATTTATAAAGTTATTTAGAACCATATTATTTTTGACACAGGTTTTCAACATAATAATATAATTTAATTTTAGCAACGTATCGCAGTTATAGTATGTTGTTCTTAGATTATAGTTTTTTTCTTTTTTAGAAGCAGCACTCAGGGGATGACCCTTTCTTATGTCATGTATTGTGCCAGAACTATGGAGAAAAGGAAAGGGTAGAGAGGTAAGATGGTGAAATGTAGAAGAAGGCTTAATTCATTTACAACTCTCCTATTACACGTTTTATTAATTTTTAGAGCAGTGTTGCTGCGCCTCTGGTGTTAAATAGTCGCATTTAATTTCTTAAGCTGTATGAGCAGTCATTTTATTAATTGATTTACTTCGCAAATTTTTCTGCTAACCGATCAATATTGTGTACATAATCTAGGAACTGTATCAATCGCTGTCGGAAAAATTTTTAGTGACCAGTGTGGTATGCCTTTACCACTTAAACAGTTCAACATCAATTAATACAATGCCACACTAATATATATTAGAGAAAATTAATGATGTTAATTGACTTACTCTGACCAGGATTTGAACCCAGGTCCTAAGTTAAAAATTGCTTTGTAGTGAACTCGCGAACCACTTTAGTCAGCAGCACCCTCGAACATGTTTAAGGGTTGCATGTAAGTCATCTATTTAAACATTTAAATGACTATTGAGAAATTCTATTTTATTTGCCAGTGCTCACACGAAAATAATCAATAGAACGATTAAAACTTAAGAATATCGACAGTTTTAAGTTCTTACTCTCACATGTATAAATTTATTTTTAAACAGATAAAGATTTTTGGCCTCCTTCTTGTCAAAATGTGGTAAAGTGTGGCGCAGATGGGCTTTGTTGACATTGGTGACAAATGTAATCACAAATGTAATCAAATCTTATTGACTTTCTCAATGGGATATTTCTGCAAGTTATTCATACATTTATTGTCATATTGATATCGATTATTAATTGAAATTCATATGCATATGTATGTAATTACATATATTTGTATATATATTCTAAGAACAACAGTATTATTATGAAAATTAATATTTTGAAAAAAAAAAACAACATTATTAAGACATGTTGACAATTATGCACATATTCCTGTCTTAACATCACATACTTATGTATTTATAATGCTAACGAAGTATGTTCTGAATATACATGTGTATGAATTTATGTGTACATAACGGTTATTATACCACATACCACTTTATTTGTATTTCAATATGATCATTTTGATAAGCTGTTTCGCCTACACTTGTATATGCTCCAGTTCACTAAATTCTAAATTGTTTTTGTCGATGAGTGTATTTTGGCATGTATATTTAGCAAGTGTGTATTTCGTAAAATTCTATTGATGTGCGTATGGATCGGAAATGCACAACAAAAGCAACATAATTCAAATAATTTGTTATTTAACTTTTCCATGCTGTTCAACAATTTGGTGCAGATTGTACTTGACTTTTATCGAGTTCATGCAAACAAAAATGTTTGTGTATATTAAGAAACAAATGCATAGTTATGATATTTTCCGCACACCATACTTGTCCTTAAGCTTTTAGTTTAAACAGCATATTATGAATTTAGATATTTCAACACTAAATTTAATAATAATTTATTCTTTCATATAAAATGAAATTCAAACAAAGAAAATATAGTATCAAATCAACTTGAGAGTTTATTATAAATTTAGTATTTATTCTATAAATTTTAAACATTTTAGCATTAATTTGAATTCTTAAAATATGCATAACAAACAAATAATGGCAAATTGAAAAATAATTTCTTTAAGGCCAATATTTTATTTATAATGCAATATATGCTTGAAAACTATTAAATAAATTGAAATGCTGATGATGACAAACTTTATCTTTGACAATTTTTGAAATAAAATCGTTATAAATTCCTTGAATTTATTTGTATGTTGATGTTGCAGAGTGGAAGTGTACATGAAATGTACTTTTGGACATTTGCAAATATATTAAGTAGAGGAGGAAAAAAAAACACAAATTTATATCGATTACTATAATATAAGCAAATTGTATCATTAATACTTCTCTAGAGATTTAGGAGCAACTAAACTAAACACTATAAGATATATTTTAAAGGGTTTGTCAATTTGTGATTGATTTTGGAATACATATATGAAAATAAATTACATCTTTGGAAATAATTCAATTTAAATCTGAATCTGAAGGACATGAATATTATACTCAATAATAAATAATTTTTTGGTATGTGGTACAATTTATCGCTTGATCCGATTAGATCAAAAAATTATTGAACTATAGCTCCCACAATTTAAAATATAATGTAAAGACTTTTTTATAAAAAGTAATGATTTTCACTCACAAGATGCATTTTGTTTGGTTTTTGTTACTATTTGCTTTAGTTTTTTAAATATAATAATAGACTTTTCAGGATTTATTAATAAATTTGCAATGAAAGACATAAGAAACTACGGCATAGATATTCCTATGAAAAATTTAGAAATCAATTTAAAATGTCCTGAAACACAAAATACATTAAGCGATAGATATCCTTGCAATACCAACAAAATCTTAGGCTTTAAGTACGGGAATTATTCAAATCGTATGAACGATATTTTTAAGAAGATTAATAGAACGTTAAAATATATGCAAAAAAAAAATTTTTCCACCAGAAAAATGCAATACATATAACGGGAATATAAAATATGATCGATATCGTTACACTTTGATTCAATTTGAATTTTACATGTATAACTTAGAAGCCACAAAAGAATATGTTGTATGTTTTGTCTGAGAAAAGCCAAACATCAGAAAAATCCTCCAATTGAGAATCACGCACATAAACCTGAAAATGATTGCATTATAATGTGTGTATGTATTTGTATACTTAACACGCAAGTACTTATGTACGAGTACAGTATTTTGTGAAACAATTATATGCACTAAATTCTAGTAAATTCATTGCAGATTTATATTCATGTCCAAAAATATTTGTTTATTAATAAATAATTGATTTGTATTTGATTGTTTGTTTTATTTCACTAATAAATATTTTTCACATAATTATGCCTTTCGTACACACACAAACAAGAATTATGTTTATGTTACGTATGAGTGATATGCGAACAAATATTATGGAATATTGATTATACGCATGGGGTGGCAGCACACAATCAATACGAATTTTAGGTTATCTATACTTTAGAATATGTATTATTTTTCGAGGCCAATTTAATAAAATATATTGAAAAATAATCACAGTTAAGCTACGTTCACATTTATCAAATATTTGTGGAAAACAGCGTAACCAAAAAAGAAACTAATAATTTATTTCCTTTAATTTCAATATTATCTTTATTTTGGGTTCGCATTTTTTAAAACCTGTATAAAAATACTTTTTTTTTAGAATAATTAATTTTAATTTTATAATCATTTTTCAAGCTTTAGGTCGTTTTTATATAAAAATGTTTTTAATAATAATTTTTCGATATTTCGCCACACCGTTGGTTGGCTTCTATTTAAACTCAATTTCTCCTGAAGAAGCCAACCAACGGTGTGGCGAAATATCGAAAAATTATTATTAAAAACATTTTTATATAAAAACGACCTAAAGCTTGAAAAATTATTATAAAATTAATATTAAAAAGGTCAAGAAAATTAGAAAACTATAATTAATTTTATTTTGCAATATAAAAACCAACTTAAATGATACTATCTGTAAGCAAAACTAGTGGTTACAATTTTTTGGACAAATATTTAATAAATGTGAACGTAGCTTTAGACATAATGACAAATTTGATTATGCTAAATTTTAGTACACTCACACTACGTCATTCGTTTTAATATACAAAAAAATGTCTTTATTGTATTATTTCGCCGATTTTATTAAATTGCTTCGATATGTTTCAATATAGTCTCTGTTTCATCAATAGCTAGTTTGATTAGAGCATTTTACGTAATTTGAAATTTTTAGTTGATTTGTACGAATGCAAAATATTACTGAGTTAAAATTTGAATTAGCCTGCAGAGCTTTTAAGTAGAAGCAAATTTTATTTGTATTCTGTATGCATTAATACATACGAGTACATATTAGGGTGGAGTGAAAATTCCAATTTGGTAATTCCTTTTTAAATCTAATATATTGTTATTTATTTGAAAAGAACACTCAGCATTTTATAAAACAGGAGTAGTATTAGAACTATTCTACACTTTTTAGTATGTCCTGTAATTCTTAATATTTAAGGTACCAGGCAGGCATTCAATTTTATGCAAAACGCTATAGGAAATTTTTTTCTGTAAAATTTTAATCTTCCAAAATTTTCCTACTGGCAGAATTTTTGTGTGTGTATTCTTCAAAAAATTAATAAAAATATATAAAAAATTAGTGCAAACATTTTCTACAATTTTTAGGATTTTATGAGGCTAATATGTATTAAAATTTGTGTAAAGGTAGATTCACTGTAACTAACAAATAAATGGCAATCGGACTTTTCAATAATTATTGCGTATCAAATTAAAATGATTGTTTTTAAAAAATGTCAACTTTTAACTAAATTGGCCTAAAATTGAGATAATTCGTACCAGGAGCCACCCGAAGACGCTCCCGAAAGACCTTGTAGCAGTGATCACGGGTCACTGGAAACTGGGCAACCATGAAAAGTTAATGGGACTTATGTCCCATGAATTCTGTACAAACTGTCTAAATAAGGAGGAGGAGAAGGAATCAATCTTCCACCTTCTCTGGAGGACCAACTAATGTCAATGATGGGCTGATCCTTCATCGTCAGCCTGTCTGAGCAGGACATTGTCCCTCTGGTGACGGAGGAAATATTCGATCGAATTTGTGAAGCCATTCCAGTTAACTTTGTTATAGTTCACAAATTTGTGCTATTCGCTACACTTCTCTACACTGACCAAGATGGGGATATGGTCAGAGGTGAAAGCTGTGTGTGTTTGCTAGGTGGCGTAAGCAAGAAGCGACAAGCAGCCAATCGAGATGTGTGGAGAGCGTGAGCCCCTAGCTGTTACTTTAGTTTAGTTTAGATTAGTCCTCCTTGATGGCACCGATGCCAGATTTGTTTATCTGGTCGGCAATGAGAATGCTGCGGTTGGGTTTAGTCAATCAGAACTAGCTCTCGTGATGATCATTGAAGTCTCGCAAGTATTAGTCTGTTATCTTCGTGCTTGAGGTAGGATATGCTCAGGTTATATCCATCTACGGCATCTTCAGTTCAATATTATTAAAATGCTCAATGCTTCCAGTATGGGCTGGTTTCAGGAGAGGTTAGAGGGACGGAAAGTCTATACCTGACATTGTGTTCAATTATAAACGATACACTAGCAAGATATTTTTCTTTATCCTTCCAAATAATTTTGTAGTTCCCGCAGGAAAAGAAGGTGCTCCTGTTACGTAGTTTGTTTGCTATACTACAGCTTCGAAAATATTTTTTGAGTGCATATAGTCCGTTATTTCAGCTATCTTTTTCCGGAGACCGTTACAATTGAGTTGCATGATTCAGAAGGAATAGAGTTGGGATAATGCAAATGTCATTGTGTGAAGTACCCAGGTGGTCATCGAGGTTTGGTGGGCGGTTGCTGCGCTTGAAAGTATTGAAAAAAAAAGAACCAACAAAATTATTTACTCTGCCCAACCTTAACAATTCATCACAGAAAGCTAAAAATTTGTTTCAATATGTTGCAAGCAGCCAAGCATCATTTCATAATGCGGGAAAACTCACGTTAAAGAAAAAAACCACTCTTATTTACTCTGTATGTTTTGACATAATATTTGCAAAATATTCTGTATGCAAAATTGAAAATTCTTGTTTATATTTATTTGCGTACCACACAAACGTTTTGTCACGATTGATGAAAACTTTTAATAATTCAAGAGTGGTTGTTATGAAAATGCATTTATGCATTGAACCAGTATGAGTTTCAATGGTATCAGTATTGAAATATATTTAGTTTTCGATTGAATAGAATTTGGCCTCCAGTTTCAGTTTCGTTGCCGCCTTTGTAGTTTTATAAGTTCATTTACAAAATGCAAAAAAAAAAAAAAAAGAATTCATGAACGCCATTTACTTTTATGTAAATTATTTCTGCTCATTTGTGGATAATATTGCATTTGGATTTAAAAAAATATATTAAATGGATGATGATAACAGAGTTGAGCTCGCGATAAAAATTTTAATCACATCCATTTACATATACTCGTAAGAGAAGAAAATAAGGTTTGTTTATGCAGGTTCCACATTTTCTTGGTTCACTCTGGTACAGAAATGACTCTAGATACTAAAATATTTGTAAGCTTATAAATGAATTTAGTGAATTTTTTTATCATAATAAATATTAAATTGTACGGCAAAGTCACATACATATTTTGATTGGAAAGGTTTCACTTCCGTAATTGTTTTCCGATCGCTTTTGCATTACAGTCTTCAGATTCCGTTTATTTTGTATTTCGATTTGACAATAATTAAAGTTTTCTATACCTATAGGTGTTTGTTTAAATTGCTTTTACTAGCAAAGCTCACATTTAGCTTTTTTACTAACATGCAAAGCATATTTTTCTGAGGCTCCTAAAAGTATGCATGTTTTTTATTTTTTACAAATGAAGTTAGTAGCAAAATTCATTGTTAATTTTATTGTAAATTTTGAAAATGAGTTGATTGCAAACAAGATCTTCGATTTTCGTTTTTAAAAAATTAACCTTCATAATTTAAACCACTTTTGATCGGAATTAAGTTTTGTGACACGGTTATATTATTTTGACTTTTTTTTTTTAATAATTAAGTTATATTTTCTTATTTATTTTTACCTCTTAAGAATTTAACCATATTTATTTAAGATTAAAATGAAATATATACATACATACTCTTTAACGTAAATAAAAAAATTATTTTCTTGAAAACCTTTGTAAATAAGTTGTTTAGGTTGTGCTAATGTCGGCCAGGACCTGACCAGGGCTAGTAAACGTGTTTCATTTTTTGACGTCAGTATGGAAAATTTAAAGACCATGGCAATTGAAAGCATCTAAATCTTGAAAATTATAATACATCTACTAATAGAAAACTTTAATTAATTCTATATGTAAAAACAAACAGACAAATAATCAGAACACAAAACATGGAATCCTTTTGAATTCATTTTCATGTTTAATGCCTTTTTGACATTTGCTTTTTTATTTAATTTCGAAAAGTACAAAATATAACGCAAAAACCACTTTCATCTGAAATCTACAAAACGAACAGAGAAAACAATTCAAGTGCTGCAGCATAAATAAATAAAACTTGAAAGGGTACACATGTGGCAAATGCTACTTTTTGGCATTTAAGAAAGTATTTTTGTTAAGAATGTTTCTGATGTTAGCGAATCAAGGCAGTTAAAACAAATATTTTTCCATTTGTTCTTTAGTTTATTTATCTTCAAGAACTTTTCAGTTTCAAAATTGCACAAAGTTTTGTTTTTGGATAAACATTAGAACGAATAATTTACACACTTTAAATACTTATCATGATGGTCACTACAGAGAGATACAATTAAATGTTGTTTGCAGGATTTTTCTCAATATTACAAATACAATAGAGAAGGATTGTAGGCACGTCTATGTTGACATGTAACTCTAAGTGACTGTTTATATTGAAACTATGGATAAAAGTGGCAACATACTGACTGCCTTTTATTAAAATTTTGCAATATGAAAACATGTAATTTTTGGACTGAACGTAATCCAATATTGTTAAATTAAATTTTTTTGCTTTAAAATACCTAAAGCAGATTACAAAGGCAATAAAGAATGAAAATATATTATTAATTGAATTTTGAGAGATTAATAATTTGTATATATTCACATTTACTGCAGTGGCAACAAGTAAGTGTTACACTTTAAGGCAGATAAAATGAAAGGATCCATGGATAATAATACAATTGCCTAAAGTAGCTGAAAGCGATAAAATCTAACTGCGTGCTAACTCGTTTTCCGATACAAATTAAAATTAAACATCATGACTGGGAGAAAATCTTGCTAACATGTTGCTCTATACCGCCCCCTTTTCACATGGTAATATTTTACCGCCACTTTTTTTTTTTGGTATTTCTCATACGTCCGTTACTATTAAGATTACAATTTATGGCACGCATTCTTACAAACTGATTACTATCGTTTGGCATTTAAAAAGGATAACTAAATAAATAAACACCATATGGTTTATGTTCTGTTTGTTGTGTTATTATTTTAGAGCAAACAACGGCATTTTGTTTGCATTAACTTTTTCTATTACACTGCCTGTTTGCGTTGTAAGAAGACTAGCTTTTTTGTAGAAGCCTGGCTACAGTGTTCTTCGAATAAGTTGCGTACTAAAACTCATGGGATAACCGTTACGATACACTATGCCAACAATACCAAAAAAAAAAGCAGTGGGATGGTGTAATATCTGCAATCATTTCATTATATATAATGTGGCCTAGTTTCCTTAAAAAAAGTACATAGAAAAATATATTAAATTTCCATTGTGATAAAAGCGAGACAAGGATAAAATATTTTTATTAATTTTCAAATTCTTTGACTGTAAAAAGTTTTGAAAATTATTTATGGGTTTTTCGAGATGAAAAAAAAACATACTAAAATAAAATTCTTTACTTAAACAGATAAGTTAATTGTGTAAAAATACTTATTCATAATCGATATCATACACTCAAAATATACAGGTACTACATTTTAGTAGAAAAAATTTCCTTCAAAATAGTTTAAAATGTTTCCACATATCGATGGCTTAATATAAAAAAGGCGTAACTCGATTTTTTCAAATAGTGTTTTTGCCTATTCTTCTAGACAAATGTCAAATACACCATGCTTTCAAAATAAAATAAATTGAAGCATAAGATTAAAAAAATGGAGTTACGCCTTTCTTAAATTAAGCCATCGATATGTATATTTAATTATAATTTTATTAATAAGTAGAATTTTTTTTAAATCAACTAAGATTTTCTTATAATGAAAGAAAAATCAAATCACTTCAAAAGAATATTATTTCAAGGAAGTTTTTATTTTAATTGAATGTTCATTTTCATTTGTAAAAAACTGATTTAGAAAATGACTTACTTCTGAAAACGTCTATTGGAAATTTAAGTTCATATTTATTTCTCATATTAAAATTTTTTTCAAATATTAGAGAAACTACCCTTTTAAATTATTTTTTGTTCATGACTTACTAAATTAAAATTTTTTTTTTTTAATATTAGAATGCAATACTTATGTGTAATGTCTGGTGAAATGTAGAAAGGTTTATTAGTTAGAGTGCTTCACTACGAAACCGAAGTTTTTTGGTTCGAGTCCCAAAAGACCTAAATTTTATAGAAATGTTTTCGGTACCCCTCATTTCAGGTAACACAACTACATGTTGTGTAAATAAGTATCCCGGACGTTCTGTTTTTTTAAACAAACGTTTATCTGAAAACAAAATTTTAACAGTTTTTTCTGTGTATGAACATTTGAAGTCTCAATAGAAATGAATGAGATGCTACTTAGAAGCGTAACATTTAGTAACATTTGTGTGAATAGATGTGTGACACGTAAGTATAAAGAAATGACTTGGTTGCTTTGTTTATAGTTGGGACAACCAAATTTTTGATAGTAAAAACATTAAAATCATGTTTTTATTAAATTCAAATTTAACTAATATCAAACTGAAAAATTTTACAACATAATGTAAGAATGAATTGTTATTAACAATCAAACAATTGTAACTTTATTATAAGGCAAACAAATTATGTTTGATAAAAAACAATTTTTTTTTCTCTGAAATTTTGTTTTAGCAGTTAAGGCAGTTAATAAGAAATTTAATTTAATCGATTATTCGATTAATCATTAAATTTTTAAGTTACTTAAACTATCGAATAATGTTGTTATTAGCATTTGATTCTTTAAAATATCTTTATCGATATCCTAGAGATGCTTTTTAGCTCAGTCTTGCATCCTTCTCCAATAGCAGAAGAAATAAGCTTTAGTATTAAAAAACTTCTAAATTAAATGTTTTTCGAAAACTTAGTTTCACATTTTTTTTGTATTAAAACGTGTTTTTTAAGCTTAACAATTCCCATAGTGCAGTCGTTAGTACAAGGCTTGTTTATTTTTATGTTAAAATATTTTTAACTTCTTTTTTTTCTACAACGACTTTTTAATTGTATGCGTTTATATCCCACTCAAAGTTCTCAAAAAAAAAAAAAAAAAAAAACGAACACAAAAGCTACAAAACATTTCAAGTATGATGAATTATGATATTTTGTTTATAACTTGTGTTTTTTGTTTCATACTTTTCAGGGTTATATTGTGCTCCTGTTTATTGTTTTCTTTGTATGGAAAATTCAAGTTTAAGCTGGAAGTCATACAAAATGACAGAATAATAGGAAAGAAGAAAAAATTTAAAATAGTAGAAAATTCAACCATATGTTGGAGAGAATTAATGATTCTATTTATAGATGCATTTAAATCTTTGTTTTTATTGTTGGCTTTTGTGTTTTTAAGTTGAAAATTCCAAAAACATATTTTTCACCATAAATGCCAGTTTTTAATAATACTTTGATGTGTACAAGTGTTTGTGTGAAAGAAATTTAGTTTTTTTTTTTTGTATCCGGTGGTTACAGTTGGTGACATTTGATTTGTTTCTCACTGTGTACGTGTGTGTGTGTTTCGCTAGCAGTCATCAATATTCGTAAAAATCATCAATTATTTAAATTTAGGTTTTTCTTTAAATATTTTTAAAATAAATCAAATAAACGCGGTTGGTTGGAAAATTATATTTTGAGGTTGTTTTATTGTATTAAATAATTTATATGGGGAGATGCTGAAAATACACATGATTTATTTGTTAAAAATTAATTAAATTATTTTTACAAAGATTTGAGGAGTTTTCTTTCGAATAGAGCAATAATAATATATTCACAGATTGTTATTAGTTTCATGCATATGCCATGGAATGGGAATGGAGCAAAACGTTAAAGAAGGTTGTCATGACGTTTGCTCAAACTATAATTTTTTTCGGCATTCTTATTGCTGTTCCTGGCAAATATTTTAAACAAAACTTTGAATTTTTTATGTAATTTAAAGAAATTATGTATTAAATATGTTTGTCTTAATAAAAATTAATATCCTCTTTTTACAGCCTATGCATTTTATAAAATGCAGCATTTTATGTACGCATCGTCACTGCAAGACATCTTAAAATTATTTAACGAGATATTGTTAGCATGCAGCCAGCCCAATCACTGAAGCAGCTGCTCCCTCAGAATGCGAAATATTGGATAGATAAGACTATAAGTATTTGTTAATTGTGGACCATAAACTTTGAAGCGTTTTTATATTAAAAAAAAAACCTTAGATTAATTGGAGTGTATTACAATGATATGTGAATAACATGCGTTCTATATGATATTTGACCAGCGACAGAGCGAGTCACTAAGTTGTAATTTCCTTGCTTTTCAAACTTCGTTGAATATTATTTTCAGTGCTCGTTCCTTATTATTTTACTTGCCTTTACTACCTTGTTTGTTAGGGAACTGAAGCACATCAAATTATGCTGCAAACACCTAATAGTGGCATATAGAGCAAAACAATATATAGTCAACCTTAAAATGGTTATTGTCGCATAAAATAAATGCTTAGAAACCATAAAAAATATCGCAAAACAGATTTTGAATGTAGAAAGGAGTATTCAAAGTATATATACTAATTTCCTAATAATTTTTTTCAAATGATCTATGCGCCAAATCTCTAATGATTTGGTGATATGTAAAACACTTTTTTGTTTTAGCCTAACTTGTACTAAATTTTAACTTTTTAGGACTACTTTGAGTGCGAGTTGTGATTTTAATTTTATTCCGAAATTTACTTGAATCAATCCCAAAAGAGATATAATATAATAAAATTCTTTTCCTTAGGCTGAACCCACACCAACGAAAAACTAAATTTGAAAATAAAAGGCAAATAAACTTGTTTGATGCTAACCCATACCAAAAAAAAAGCTAACATCAAGTTTTTGTCTTAAAAGACAACCGGTAAGCAAACATTAATGCGAGAAGGTTTTCTGTATTTTTCCGTTTTTTTTGTCACTTGGCTTGGTTCGGGTTACATCATAAAAAAGAAAGTAATTATGTTTGTGCAACGAAGTTCGTTTCAGTCTGTTTTCTCTTCCTTTGAATCAAACCAGATGTTATTGCGCTGTAAGTCAAACAAACAGTTTTGAGTTTGTTTTATTCGATGTGCGTTGTATGATAAGAACTAATGTTCTGCTGTAAGTCACAAAAATAGTTTTGTCTTACGTCGGTGTGGGTTTAGCATTAACCCTTTGACGCGTGGCGTACATTATAATGTACTTACGTCAACTATATCAACTCGTAACTGCTTTAAATTTTGGCACTCATGCACTTTATTTACAGTTATCGGTTCGTTGTTTTGTTGCTCTTTAAATTCTTAAGAAGGTGCTAAATTTCAACACAACGTCTGATCAGTATTACATATAAGCTAATATTTTTTTTTGCTTATTTTGTTGATACTTTTGAAGAGTAATCATGCGTTTTACATAAATCCGATATTTGAGCCGTTAGTGATGGCAAAACAAAAAATAAAAATTTGTCAGCATAACGTTTTATAACATAACAATTTTCAATGGCCAGCATTAATTCCCGTGTCGATTTGTGGCTGAGCTGGCTAATGCGACATGTGACTCTATTTTCAATACTAACAATAGACAAAAATAAATATTGAAATTTATATGAAGAAGTAAAACAATTACATTACAATTAATTTATGTATTACAAGGTCACCTTGTTGGATGTGGATTTATGCATCCAATCTAAGGACATTAATTTTTGCTTTAAATCAGGGAGGAAGTTTTTTTTTAACTATTTTTTTTTTTTTTGATGAAATGAAGTATTTTGGGATTAACTAATTCATACTTGAATCAATCTTCTTGTACTTGATTTACACAATCCGTACATAATGTATTTTTTACAGCACTTGGAATTGATTAAAGCATTAATTGTTTCTGTGTATATGATTAATTTAAAAATTGTTACTCTTTAAGGCAAATTTTACTAAAATTAAAATTTTATATATTAGAAAAAAAAAAAGCAGATTTCTTGCAAAGCAAATACTAGAAATAAGGGAGTAAATCATTTACTCAGAAAAACCTACAAGCATTACCTTGTTTTTTTTTTCAAGTGAAAAATTAAATTTTTGCTATTTAAAATGACTTAAACAAAAAAAAACCTCGATTTATTTACCTTTTTTACACTTTTTAACTATGATAACTTTCATAAAAGTATGAAAACTTTTGACGATGAGTAGCAATAAATTTTGTGGCCCTAAAATAGTTTCTATGAAATTCAAATTCACAAAATGATTTTATACCAATTAAATAAATAATGATATAATTTTTTTAATTGACTCACAAATAAGCATCATCAATTATTTGGTTGGCCATTGACCCAAATGTCTTTCAAATTATTTGCACATTATCCTTAAAATAATTTGTTTTGCCATAATTGATTTCTAGCTTACAATGAAAAAAAAACTTAAGAAAATTGCCGAAAAAAAATATATATGTACAAAAGGAGCACAACAGGATTTAATATTAATTAGTTATGTCATACTCATGAATAGCAAACAACTTTTTATGAGAACCAAAACAAAAAAAGCATAAAAATAGTATTGAAGCTAATGAATTGCAAATGTACAAAATATTAGAAAGTTATTAACAATCATACATCATATAAATGTTCTATTCATAAAGAAAAAATAACAGAGAGAAATCCTCCATATAAAAACCAATTTTTGTAGTTAAAATAAATTAGTTGCACACTTCAAGTTTATTTTATTTTTACTAACTTTGTTGTTATTGTTAAACGGTTAAGGGGGAAAAACAGGAAATTGGGAAGAAGTGTATACCAACAAAAAACCCTTTAATATAGAATAAAAAAAAAATCAATTTCATGCAACATTACACACAAAGAAAAACGTGTGCTATGGATGCTTTACAATAGTACATTTTACAACATCTTACCAACGTTAATATTTATTAACTCTCCACAACTGGGGACACATTTGCTGGTGAAATAAAAGTACAGATTTAAACATTAAGTAAGTAAAAGAAATCGATTCTTAGTACCATGAAATAAATGGGAATGAAAAATATTATAAAATTATTATCAACGACACAATAAGTCCCTACTAAAGATACTCTGTTTTTTTGCCGAATAAAATTTTTCATTAAATTATTCAAAACGATATCAAATTAAATCCCTAAGGGGGTGCTCTGGAGTATTTAATCGATTATTTGTTGTTCGATTAAGTCGAAAAGCCATCTATTTTGCAGACTGCCGAATGAATGTAGTGAATATCAGGCTGAGATCCTAGTGATCCCCAGGGCCTCGGCCACAGTTGTGGCAGAACATGTAACTAAAGGCGCGAAGGTCAACTTCTACGCTGACAGTCAGGCGGCGCTAAAAGCTTTAAAGTGACGCGTAACAAATCTAATCTAGTGAGCAAGTGTAGGCGAGGTCTCAATTTGCTTATATATAGTGTTTGGCATAGCCATGGATTCTATGTGATTTCCACGATTATCGCTTACAGCAGTTCACCTAAAGGTTATAGAAGAAGCTTGTCATGCCACTACAATCAGCTTTCATTTAAATAATTATTAACGTAAAATCTTCTTAGCTGTCTCACATAAATCTTGAAAATATCTTTAAACTTTAAGAAAGAGCTGCATCTGAATGACTCTAAAGTGAAATGCCGACAAAATTTCGTAAACATGTTTAGCTAAGCGAATATTTATTAGAAATTATGTTTAATATTCCTTAAGCATAATTCTTAAACAGTCATTTTACTTCTCCTGCTTACACGTGCATACAACAAAGTTTTAACGTCCTCACATGCATGACTAAACAGAAGTTTAAAACATAAATGCGACAACGAAATCATATGAGGCCTATCAATAATAAAAATAACAAAAAAAAATAAAGAACAGAAAAATGTGAGCAGCAAAACAGAACGACAGAAAAAAAATTCAAAACAAAAAAAAGTACAATGACTTTTTGCCAAAGCCATGAGAAATATTTTTTTTTGACGACCGCTTTCACTTTTATATTTATGCTGCCATCGTATAAAAAATGTTTATTTCTAAAACAACTATCGATGTTTTTAGTACAAATGTGAAATTTCCTTCCTTCCTTGTGTGTGGTGAAATTTTTTTTCTTAGAAATTAATATTTTCTTTGAGAGAAAAAGAAAATATTTTGTCAAAAAAGAATAACAAAGAAAAAAAAATAACAAACATATCGAGCTTTTGCTGCAATAGCGTCATAAGTTAATAATGCAGAATTAATTTAGTTGTGATATCGTTCTTCATCCAAACTTTTTCTTTTACCATTAACTTGTTCGAGAATTCAAAACTTTAACTCGTTTTCTGGAAAACTACTTAATACTGGAGTTATGACCCTATTGCAGCAAAGGCTCGATATATATTCATTTATATTTATATGTATGTTGCAATAAAAATGTCAATTGAGTTGAAATACCAGTAAATCTGCGTTAAAAATACTTATACTAGAAGGTCATTCGTGCGTTCATTTATATAAATTTATATAAATTTTATATTATTATATTTTTGATAAATATGTTCTACGTATGCGTATGGGAATGTGTGTGTTTGGTATTGTATGCATGTATTGCAGAAATCAGTAACACTGTTACATAAAATATTCCATGATTATTTATTAAGTCAATTCACATAAAAGTACTCGAACTCATAACGACTCCATTACATATAATGGAGCGTATAACTGTTATTTTTAATTGAGCGAATGGCTCGGTCGTAGAAAAAACAACACTTAATTGGCCTTAAATAACACTGCACGATAAAAAAAAAAAAAAAAAATCAGAATATGAAGGCTTTAAGGACCGATTCTGTAGAGTGAATAAGAAACTTTACGCGTATCGGCATTTTGAAAGTTTTCTCCTGTGGTCTCTACTTCTCATGCAAAATTTCCTAAATTCAGTTTGTAGTCAAACAAATGTTTGCGATTATAATCAATTTTGTATGGGTAAACAACAAGTTTTTTTACTGTTTTCCATTTAATATCTTGTAGTTATTTTTTTATTTTTTGTTAAAAAAATTTGTAGTTCGTGAAGGCAACTTTTTAAGCACTCCGCAGCCGAACGAAGCCGGAGTCCCAGAAGGCAGCATGGGTTCTTTAATTTATTTAATATATGCCTCCGACTTACCGTTAAGAGGTATAAATCCACATGTCAACATTTGCTGATGATACAGCTTTTCTAAGCGTTCATGAAAATCCTGCAGAAGCTTCCCGAAGTCTTGACTGTAAACTTTTATTATACAACACGATCGTGAAGCCAATATGGTCCTATGGAATCCAGTTATGGGGCACTGCCTCAGCATCGAATGTAGAAAAAATTCTAAGGCGACAAAACAAAATTCTACGTACAATTACTGTAGCCCCCTGGCATATCCGAAATCATCGAATTCACAAAGATCTTGATGTTCCTTCCGTTGGTGAAGACAGTATTTTCAAAACACGCGAAAAAATATATAATAAAAAGCTTGAGTTGCACCCAAATCCACTTACGCGCAATATTCTAAGGTATAGAGGTCACACCGGGCTGAGGAGGATGGATACTCTTTCTCTCAGCCGTACACGAGAGATGTAAAACAACAAACTAAAAATTTTGTTTAGTATTGGCTCAACATATATTTAAAATTTTTGATTTTTTTGATTTAAGATTTGAAAAACTTATTGATGATTCAATTTAAATTTGAAGATTCAATTAATAATAAAATTATCAAGAAAAAAATTCTTTTTTAATTTTAATAATATTTTCTTTAATAAAATTTGTTAAGACAAAATTTGTTATATTTTTAAAGCATACAAGTCAACACAATTTAAGTCAAACAGGTCCAAAGCTAAAACAGGGAAGATATTTCTCTGAAACAATTAAAATTTTATTTCTTAAATACAAATTTTAGCTAAAAGAGCTTTTCGAGGAAGATAAATTGAAAAATATTTTTGATTAATAGCTCATTGCGGTTAAGGTTAATTTTTATAAAAAACGTAGCTTCTTCAGGATTAACAATTATGTTCACACACAAAGAAATAAATCATACTAAATTAAAGAATTTTAGGATTACTTTGGGTATGAGTTGTTCTTAAAAATTTTAATCCGAATTGTCCTTGAATCAATAAAAGAGATTAAACACTTTTTATCCTGCCTGTGTTCCATATCAGAAATGAACAAAAATTAAATAAAGAGAATTCCTGTTTTTCTTGGCTTTTAATTATCAATTTGCGAATGAGTTGTTTAAGTTGATGTTTTACAAATAAGTGATTCTATGTTCAATACCAAACAATTGACAATTTTGTTTTTAATTGTAATTAGTAGTGACCAAATGCAATTTAGAGAAGTTTTAAAAATCTTAATTGATTTCTGTTCCCTGATAAAAATGAGCATATGTAAATCCCGTATAGGCATTAATTAAAGTATCCGACAGGTTTGATTTGAGGTAACACAATAGTGCACGGCTTGCAATTTGGATTCATGATGATGTTGAACGTGGAATAATCCATCCAAACTAAAGCAGATGACAGAAGGATCGTTCATTCGTATTCATTCAGTAACAGGCCAAACCCGTGGAAGATCCGGACAATGCGGCAAAATATGAATGATAAACTAAATCGCGATCTCCTGACAATTACAAATTCGGGCCATGCCAATAGGGTCATGCTGCTCCATCTGTAATTATGGAGGCTATAAATATTGAAGAATCAGAAGCTCTTGATGTTTTAGTCATGAAAATGCCTTGTGATGTTCGTTGGAATGATCACATTTTTCATATCTCAAAAGAAGCATTGAAGTGCCTCGGGTTCTATATACGGTGTAATCCATACTTCAATCCATCTGATCTTCTTTATATTTATACCACCTCCCCACAGAGGTCTTTCCTGTTACTTTCAGTGTGTTAATGTTCAAATCAAATGTCCAAAAACACTTCTCCCTTGATCCTCCTTCCTCCAACCAACCCAATGATTGCTGGTCCTTATAAAAAAAAAAAAACTGTAAATTTTCGTCTTAAATGAAGCCGGAGGCTGTTTTGAACTAATATTTATTTGCTCAAGGGAATGACTAGTGTAGCTTTTTGCAACGTATATTTTTGTGAAGATATCGCCAGTGTCTGTATTCAATAGAAAAATAAAAATTTAAATATATTCTCCATTCTATCAAAATTATAGACTATTAAATAAAAAAGTAGCAGTGTGCGTGCGTCGGCAACAACAATCCATCTGGACAAAACCATAAACCACAAAACTACATGGAATATGAAAAATAAGGCAAATTATGTTTCGTGTGCGTTTATTGCGATAAATTTCTAGTTAAATTTTTATGCAACATGAATAATGAAAAATAATAAATCAGAATTTCTTTTTAAAGCCATGATAAGCATTTTTTTCTTTTCTTCTTCTTTCTGCTCATAATTCTTGTTAGAATTTTTCCTTTTAATTTTTCTTCTTGTTTAAAAAGTTTTGTAATTTAGGAACCAGTTTTTATGCTGACTAAATGAAATCTCAATGACAATTAATTTTTGTTACACGCAAATTAAGTTGACCGACCGCCTGGCACAAGTATTAATTCACAATAAAATTGCGTAAATAATTTTTATGACTTTTTAGTTTAGTAAAGTGATAGTGATGACAAGTAATAAATAACTTTAAGCTTTTAATTGTTGAACAATTTTTCAAACATCTTAATTGAAGTAAAGAATTTGTAAAAATTTTAAAAGTTGAAATTTAATTGAAATAAAAACAATCAGAAAAATGGCTACAAAGAAAAAAATTGTTACAATAAACAACAGATTAACATCAATTTATTACTCGTGTAATTCTAGTTGAATTAAGTTGTTAGGACTTAAGCACATCTGTTTATTGCATTTTAAAAATAAGTTTTCATGTTGAGTATTTGTTAGATGCTGACAAGTTTATTTTAAATCTGTTTTTGTCATATAAAAGTATTTGGCTCAAGTCTTTGTTTATTTAAAATTTTTTTTTCAAAATGCTTTTCTTCACAGTCACACACACATTCAAACAACAAGAATAAAAAGTTTCCTAAATACAAAATATTTCTTACGATACTCAATGCCGTTTGTAAATTTTTCATGGTTACTGTTCATCACATCTGATGCAACATTTCTAGACTTCAATTGTTTTTGCTGTCATGTTGAAAATCCAACAATATGCCGTAACGAAACGAAACTCACCTGTAATGAAAAATAAGACAGGAAAATAAACTAAGTAACGAGTATAGAAAGTACAAAATATTCAGAGATTTATTGAATTTGATAAATTAAATTGAAGAATAAAATTTTGCTATTTTTAAAATAAAAACTTTTATAGTGCGGCGAAGCAGTGTTTAGCTGTGAAGTTTGTAATGAACACTACGAGCAATTGATGCAATGCAAACCTCCATTACGAGCCTCGAATGGTGACTGGGCAAGCGTTGATGCTGAAAAGGGTGTTTTTTTCGTTAAACATTTAGAAAAAGTATTTACTCCAAATATTTTTGCTAATATTTTTGAACTGCCAGCTGTCGTCTTTTACCAGAAATACCACTGAGACTTAATATTGTGGAGATTGAAAACGATACTACTAATCTAAACATACTTGTGAATGTAGTAAGAGACACTTCTGAAAAAAAAAATTCGCTCTGCGCTCTTCACTGATGTTTCACAAAGCACCGAAGTTTGATGAAGCATGGCACGAAGATATAATACACAAATGGACGCAGAAGGTTCCCGCAAACATCGCCAGGCTTTTAAAGATATAATTAAGGGAGCGACAATTTATAGTTAGGGAAGGCAATTTTTTAAGTTGTCCGCATGTGGTTGAGGACGGTGTCCATCTAGGCTGCATTTTCGGTATAACAGCATAAAAGGAAATGAGCAGAAATCTGCACATGCCTCTTTTACATTGCGTAGGGAAACATGTCCGCAAATTGACGCAAAAGTTTCCCGCAAAAATCGTCAGGCTTTTAAAAATCTATTTAAGGGAACGACAATTTTAAGTTAGGGAAGGTAATTTTTTTAACCGCATGCGGTTAAAGCCGGTGTCAATCAAGGCAGCATTTTCGGTGTAGAAGTATGAAAGATACTCGTAATGAGCAGAAATGTACACATGTCACTTTTACATTGCGAAGGGTAGCATGCCCAGCTATTCAAATCAACAGCGAGACTATACGGCAACACACTGAAGCAAAATATTTCGGTGTCCATCATGATCGCCGTTTAACATGGAAATTGCACATAGACAGACGCAAGGTTGATCCAAATGAAATTAAAAGCAGCACAAATGCATTGGCTTATTGGAAAAATTTTCTTACTAAGCCTAGACTGTAAACTTTTATTATACAACGCGATCCTAAAACCAGTATGGTCCTATGTAATTTTGTTATGGGGTACTGCCTCCGCATCGAATGTAGAAAAAATTTATAGGCGACAAAACGAAATTCTCTGTACAATTACAGCAACACCCTGTTATGTCAGAAATCATCGAATTTTTAAAGATCTTGATGTTCCGCTAGTAAAGATTGTGTTTTCTAAATATGTGACGAAATATATAAAAAAAAGGCGTGAGTTGCACCCAAATCCACTTGCGCGCAATATTTTAAATTATAGAGGCCACAACAGACTGAGAAAGAGGGATACGTAAAACATCAAAAAATCAACCGCAGAAAATAATAATATCCTTTAGCACTGTTTAAACACATAAAGCATTTTTTTATATTTTAGATTTGAATTCGTATTGATTTGTAGTTCAAATTTTAATTGAAGATTCAATATATAATAAAAATTACACAAAAAATATATAATTTTTTTTTTTTTGTTTAACTTATTGTCCCCCAGTGTTGAGAATACAACAAGATGAATTAGACAAAATTTGCATTGAATGCATGAAGTACTGAAACAGACCAACAAATAGGAAATACAAAAAAACACACTCGAGATTTACTAGCATCTGTCAACTGACATTAAAAAGTGTTGAATATATTTCATAAAGTTTTTTTAACACCATTTTTTGTTAGATGTACGTATGTACGTCTCTACATATCTAACGCTAAAAGATCTCTTAAGATGACTTATGAATTTACGACTACCAGAATAAAACGCAGGTGTTTGACGATAAACATTGTTATTTTAATAAAAAAAAAATAAGAAACGCAGCAGATTTACGAATAGAAAGCATTTTACATAAATGTTGAAGGACATTTTACAAACAAATCAGATAAAAAAAGGAATTTTTTGTTTGGTGCAAAAAAACGTGCCAGAAGCTAAAATGAAAATTTAAGGGAAAGGAATATCTTATTTTTATCTTAATATAGAAAGGCCCTTACTGGTTATTTTCCAGATCGCATTTTTTTTGTGCTTATATCGATAACAAAAAGGATTTCAGAAAAATATTGGATTATGTCCTTTATATATTAATCTAAAGATAAACATGTGGTGGTCTTATGCAACAAAATATTCTCAATTTTAAATCGAAAGAAGCAGTGAGTAGTTGAGGCGAGAGATCAGCTTGAAAAAAATTGATTTATAAAAATCACTAGATATAAGAAATTGTGCAATATTTTCTTTAAAGTAATTTTTTTTCAATGTCTTGGAAATGTTCTCTATGTTATATTTAAAACATATTTTTTTTTATAGTTTTATAGTGCGCCAGGCCAAGTTCGGTCACACAGTGGCTGACTTCCAAAACGTTCGTATACAAAGTTTGTATACAGTATTGCTACTGTATTTAAATCACATACGTATGCAAAGTTACGAAGCAATGCAACAACTATAAAACCGATGCCGTGTTTGCTTTCTTACTGCGTTAAAAATAATTGGCGGCGGCGTTTTGAAATGGTATACATTGTACAATTATTGTACTGCGGCGTTATGAAATGTGATGCTTTGTTCAATCACAAAGCAATTGACGTTTTGGAAGTCAGCCAGTGTGTATATTTATACGAAACCATTCGAGCTGTTTTTATCCCCCTCATAACTTTGCTCCTCTTGATCATAATAGAATGAAACTTGAAATATAAGGTCTACCCACAGAGGTGATCTCACAGGTGTAAGGATGGCTTAATAAAAATAAAGACGTTGCTTCTATTCAAAAAACATTTATTCAATAATCCTTTTTTATTCAAAACTAATATCAAAGTCAATGACATTATTTTCTATTCCTACATATTTAGAAAGTATCGTATGACAATTCGGCCAATCCTGCCTAGAACTCGTCCTCGAGTTAGTAACCAACTACGCTTGAACTGGGGTCATCATCATAAACATCATCAATCTCTGGGTATAAGGCACACCATGGTTTCATCTTGTCGCTACTAGCTATGGTAGAGAACATCCTTTGGTTACGTTGAGCATCTTCGATATCTCCCACAAGGTACCTATCGTATCTGAGAACCTTTTTAACGACATATGGCCCTTTATATTTCACCTCGAGCTTCTTCGATTCACCGGTACTGGCAATAGCACATTCGAGTAAAATGAGGTCGTCTTCGTTGTATTTATGAGGAGATTTATGTTTGGCATCGAATCTAGTTTTCCAAATCTTTCTTGCTTCTTCAATATTTTTAATAGCGTCGCCACGTTTTTTGTTCATCATTGAATTCTCGATATCAAAATTAGCATCTTGAACTGCTGCCAAGATTTTATTACCAGCTATGTCTCTTAATGGAAAATCAAACACCAGTTCTATGGGGGCATATTTTGTTGTCCCGTTTACATTAGTGTTAAGAGACCACTGCAAATTTCTAATTTCAGCATCCCAATCTTTAGCATCTGCCACTGTTGATTTCAAATATGACAAGATTGACTTATTAACCCTCTCAGCAAGACCATTCGCTCTAGGCGTTCGAACTGCTACCTTTATATGTTTCATATTATTTTCAATGCAAAAATTTTCAAAAGAATTTGATGTGAATGCCGTGCCACGATCGGTTACTAGAACCTTTGGCATCCCAAAATATATTGACAGACCACACAATGCGTCCAGCACAGGTTTGGACTTGGTTGATTTGACTGGGCACAGCACAACATACCTCGTCAACGCATCGACGATAACCAGCAAATGTTCGTATCCTTTCCGGCTTTTTATGAATGGGCCCAAATGATCCAAATGCATTATCTCGAACGGAATCTTCGGAATATCCATTCCGTACAGCTCACATTCCTTCCGGATAGGTTCCCTGCAGAAACAGCATTCGACACATGCTTTTATATAATTCTTCACAAAATTTCTTGCCCTCGGAAACCAAAAATGCCTTAACAAACGCTTTAAAGTGCTTTCAAGTGCTGGATGTCCCACATCGTCATGCACTGATTTAATAATACGCCATCTTAAGCCCTTTGGAACAACCAGCAATAATGAGCCATCAGCATTTTTCTTGAATAATCGGGTTTTCTTTATTGTGAATTCATTTGCATACTGTTTCTGTTCACTTGACTGTTTGTGACCATTTAAAACATCAATTATTTCCTTTAGTCTAACATCTCCGCATTGCATCATATACACCCAATCTTCAATATGCGGTTTTATAATCATAATATTATCACTTACATCTCGTATGGTCGTATTTTCCTCAGCTATTTCGTTTGGCGCTCGACTCAGGGCATCTACGTGACACATTCTGCTACCCTCACGATGTACGATTTTGTAGTCGTATTCCATTAACTTCAGAAACCATCTTGACACTCGTGGTACTATTGGCTTTGACGATTTGAGGTTGGATACTGCTGCACAATCAGTCACAATAAGAAACTGCTTACCAAGCAAGTATAGACGAAATCTTTGGCAGGATTCCACAACCGCTAGCACCTCCAACTCATATGCATGGTACTTTTGTTCAGCGTCATTGCACACACGACTATAATAAGCAATTGGTTTGAGATTGTTTTGATCATCCCTTTGTAGTAGAATTCCTGCGATGCCTCTACTACATGCATCAGTATGTAATTCATGCTGTTTCGATACGTCGTAAATATCTAAAACTGGTTCACTGGTCAATAGCTGAATTAACTTCTGATATGATTCATGACACTCCTCTGACCATATAAATTCATTGTTCTTTCTAGTTAGGCGGGTTAATGGAGAAGCGATTAGAGCATAGTTCTGAATAAATTTGCGGAAATATCCAGTCAGACCAATAAATCTTCTCAGTTCTTTTACACTGGTAGGCACAGGAAATTTTTCCACGGATAATGTCTTAATCCGCCCTGGCCTGAGACCGCATTGATTTAACTCATGACCCAAGAAAGTCACACTGTTTTTCAAAAACGAACATTTAGACAGTCTAAGAGTTAAATTATTATCCAGAATCACCTTCAAAAGATTTTCCAATTTTATGAGGCCTTCAGACACTGAATCGGATGCTACGATGACCTCGTCCACATAACTGACAGCTTGATCCTTTATCGGCCCCAAAACTATTGACATCATTTGCTGAAATGTGCTTGGGGCATTTTTCAATCCAAATGGCATTCTGTTGTATTCATAGTGACCATTATGTGTTACGAAAGCTGTATACTGTTTTGAGTCTTCACTTATTGGGATCTGATAGTATCCAGACATCATGTCAACAATAGAAAAGTACCTTTTGCCTGCTAATGTTTGTAAAACGCCCTCAACAGTTGGCATTGGCCAAGGCTGTTTTTCCGTAATTGTATTCAGTTCACGATAGTCAACGCACATTCTATCTTCACCATTCTGTTTCTGCACCAGTACAATCGGAGACGCGTATAGCGATTTAGATGGACGGATAATTTTTGTTTCCAACAGTTCATCAATTATTTTCTTGACACTATTTTGTTTCGGAATGGGAATGTTATAGGGATTTCTTACTATTGGTTTATTGGAATTTACTTTTATCTTCATTTCAATCACGTCACATTTACCAATATCTTTGATTTCATCCGCAAAACATTTTGAATATTTTTCCAAAAGCATTTGCAATTGAAACTTTTCACTTTTATCCAGATATTCGTTAATGTCTACATTTTCATTATTTAACGCAACAACTTGACATTGTCCATTTTCCATTATTACACGATTTTTCGATAAAATGTCTCTTCCTATTATCAAGTCATATTGCATTACCTCATCATTAGCAATCAGTAATTCAACATCGATACATAAATTATCAATTTTCATGTTCAGTAACAGTTTCTCATGGCATACATATTCACCACCTGCGAATCCGTACAGTTTTTCTTCACATTTTACTCTCGATGAATTACACTTCGATGACACACGCTTAGCCATTAATGATCTTGCACTTCCCGAGTCTATAAATGCTTGATAGCACTCATTATTTATCTCGACATTCTTGAAAATTTCTTTATTTATAGCTTGATTATGGTTCTTACAAATTAGATTCACAGATCGCAACGAAGCTTTATTTGTGTCATTGTCTTTTATACTATTATGATCACGTTTAAATTTATTTTTGCAGTTCTTAGCAATGTGACCACGTTCCCGACAGTTAAAACACATTGGACCTCTTTTTATAGTTTCGCTATTTTCGCTATTACTCATTTTATTGTCATTCGGTTTATCGCTGTTTTTATTTTAGGATTTACTAGCTTGTTCTCCTTGTAAATTTTTAACTTTCATTTCCTCCGACACTTTGTTCAGTGACTTTAATAAGTCCGTGCACGAGAGAAAATTCATTGTTGTAAGCATTCGTCGTAAACTATTATCAGTTATGCCATTCACAATGTATTTGATTATGGAATTATCATCAATATTCCCTCGACGACCGATTGACAACATTCTATAATAATATTCTATAACTGATTCATTCTTACCCATCCTTGAGTTCATCATTTCAATGTGTATGTCAGCTGAATTGATAATGCATGGAAAGTCGAACAAGAATGCAGTTACGAACTGTGTCCATGATCGATACACTGGTTGAGAATTACTCCACAATTTGGCAGCACCTTTCAGGTTGCTTTGGACGGCACACAAAAGTGTAAAGTCATTCCAGCCATACGCCTGTCTTAGTTGGTCAATTCGCTCAACAAATTGTACCGATGTTGTTTCCCCTTCGCATGGGTCAAACTCTGGCAACATTTTACCAATTTCATTAACACCATGATTGTAAAACATTTCTTCTCTTACTCGATTCGGCACAACTTCTGATGCATTGCCACTCCTATAGTGGTTGCTTGGATTTTGATGAGAAACTATATTTCGTGGTTGTCTGGCACCTCCTGCACCCGTCGACGCCCTATTTGAAATTAACGTAAGTTGCGCATGATCAACTGTGTTCGCTGCCATGCCATACGTAAACAGCGACTGAGGATTGTCATTTAACGTTATACATACATTCGGTGAACAAACAGCATTTTGTGCCGTCGTTATTGGACCACTGTTTGTGGTTGTTGTTGTTGTGCTTGTTACTATGTTGCCACATACAGTTAGCAACCGCACATCATCCACTCCACTCACAGTTTGCATGTCTGAATTAGTAGTATTCGCAGCTTTTCCACCGTTATTCGTTTCCATTGAATCAATTTTCCTTGTTAACGCAGCCACTGCTTCCATCAAACTAAACATACCTTGTTGCAAATCATTTATTCGCTGATCACCTTGTTGTCCCGAACATTCCTCAAAGCCCATTAATTCATCCGACCCAGAATTCGGTTCAATGTAATCTGGATTGTCTAAATCAAACTGTTGCAGCCTGGCCACTAATTCTGCCTTATTTCCCGATGTTTTGCAACCTCGTTGTTGGAGCTTTTGCTTCAAATTCACCATGGTATATTCGGAATACTCCATTATTGCCTATATTACTTTTCCAATAGAAATTGCAACCGTCAACAAATTTTTTTTTCTCTTCTTCTCTTCTTCGCGACACACGCTTCTCAAGAGTTAGGTAAAATTCTTAATTTTCCGCTTTTAAGAACTTATTTGGATATCCCACTTCTGATATGTAAGGATGGCTTAATAAAAATAAAGACGTTGCTTCTATTCAAAAAACATTTATTCAATAATCCTTTTTTATTCAAAACTAATATCAAAGTCAATGACATTATTTTCTATTCCTACATATTTAGAAAGTATCGTATGACACAGGTTAAATTTGAAAGTTATACCATAAAAGATTCCCGAGGGATTAAAATGTGAAAAGTCCATATTTTAGTACATATTCACTCACTCACTCACTCATCAATATTATTGGGCACTTCCGGTAAAGCTAGAGAGCTGAAACTTGGTTCACAGGTAGGTCTTGCTGTTAAATTAACCAGAAAAATCTGAAAACGGGCACTTTCCTCCCAGGGGATACCTGGGTGCCCCTTCTTTGTATGGGGCACTTCCAGTATAGCTAGAAAACTGAAATTTGGTACACAAGTAGGTCCTGATAAAAAATAACAAAAACAATTTTTAAAGGGGAACTTTTCACCTGAGTGGACTAGGGTACCCCTTCTTCGTAAGGGTCACTTCCAGTATAGCTAGAAAGCTGAAATTTGGTACACAGGTAGGTCCTGATAAAAAATAACAAAAATAATTTTTAAAGAGGCACTTTTCCCCTGAGGGAACTAGGAAGCCCCTTCTTTGAATAGGGCACTTCCAGTATAGCTAGAAAGCTTAAATTTGGTACATAGGCAGGCCCTGATAAGCAATACACATAAATATTTATGCAAAAAAAAACTTAGAAAAAAGAAGTCAGATCCGCGCAAAAACATAAATGTGAAAATAAAGCCAAGTTCCTATCCAATTTCTTGATAGGTACAATTCCATCTCATTTCTAGGCAACCTGTAAGCTTAGCAAAATAATATGAGAAAGAATTCTTGGCAAAATATTGCCAAGCTTATAGGTTGCCTACAAATGAGATGGAATTGTACCTATCAAGAACTTGGTCCTTATTTTGATCTCAGTACTTTTTACGGCCGAAATTTTTTGGATAGGAACTTGTCCTTATTTTCATATTTATGTTTTTGTGCGGATCCATATTACTGCATACCTTTCTTAGTACATCTTTAACTATAATATTTGTAAAATTTCGCAAACTCGTATTATCATAGACAACATCTCAAACAATAAATAAGAATTCCATAATAAAAAAACAAAGACAAAATATTGTATTGAAAAAATGTTTAGTAATTCAATATATTTTAATAAATTAAACACATTTTTATGCGGTGAATAAGAATAGTTTGTATAAGATTTTTTTTCTTAAGTTTATTGTGATTATATTTTTGGAATTCTCATTTATTATTTAAGAGTTTTTCTGTAACGATACGAAACATTTGCCAAATAGGCAAATGGATTCACAGGGGCATATTTATGCGGCAACAATTTCCAAAAGGTCATTCCCATGGCCAAATGTCCTACAATTTTCCAAGCCGAACTTTATGCCATTCTTATTAGTGCTAGAGAATGTCTAAGACGAAAATGAAAGGGTATCCGTATTTACAAGTCGTTAATCTCTTACGAGATATTGTCGGATGTTGTCATGGACTGTTTTACATCTCTAAATGAACTTGGTGCCAAAAATAAAATGACATTACGCTGGATGCCTGGCTACGAAGATCATGCTGGAAACAAAGGGGTTGATTGTCTAGGCAATAGAGAAGCCCAACTTAAATTTATAGGATCGCAGCAGAATAGATCAAAATTTGCTCACCACTGTGACAAAAATGGTCTTAGATTAGTGGCAGTTAAGTTTACCGGACACTACGGTCTGAGGAGATATTAATTCATAATTAGTAACTCTGAGATTGATTTATGCAGATTATGCGAAGCGGAAAAAGAGATGCCGGAGCAGATTCTCTGTGACTGTCCGGCGGTAACGCAGCGGAAAATAAGGTTTCTTGGAGGTATCTCGAAGACTCCCAAGGTGAAGAGTTGGGTTGATTTGCAGCTTTAATTTACTTCGGTAAACGTTTGGGCTGCACAAAAGATCCCTTGGGTCGCAGTGCATACGGTCTCACTTAATTATAATAATAACGATTCCAATTCCGACAATTTTCGAAATGTGTTGGATGACCAACGAACTACTGATGATTTGAAACTGGTACCAACAAAATTTAGGCTTCGGTTGTACAAGTTTAAGTTTACAAATAATATGTCATTTTCGCTGATACATTTATTTTTGTATGGAATTATGAAGAAGTGAGACGGGTACTCTCTAAATTTAATACGGCTTAAACTGAGAATAAATTACAGTTTCTAGCCAGCATAAAGAACATATAGTTGTGGGGAGGGCAAACTACTCCACCCCAGCACATAATAATAATTGTTTTTTTTTTGTTTAGACAAATGCCGCGGCGAAACACAACTTCATAAAATTAAAGTTTCTATTTATTTTTTGGCCAAAACAGAACATATTAATCAACAACCCCTTACATAAATAACTACATGCTGATGATGTATGCGACCATTCTTGAATGCAGTCAAAAGTGTTAATTGAAATTAAAGAAGAAGGTGGAACGAACAACCAGCAAGCAACACTTTGAAATATTATGCTAATAATTTACCAAGAAAACACAATTTATAAAATTTTCTTGTAGCAGAACTCTGACTTTCCTCTGATATTCATACAAGGAGAAGGCGTTACCCTCACCATATGTGTGTCCCTTTTTAGTTCGTACGGAATAAAGGACATTCAAACAATCGCCTTGAATGTGTAACAAAACATGTGTTTGTGATGTAAATTCAAATAAACATACAAAAAAGAGAAAATATTTCTTTTATAACTAAATGAGTTATTTTTGTTGTTCGGCACTAGCACCAGCACAATCACAAACATACTCAGAATGTAACTTGCAGTATTAAGTAAAAGTCATACAGAAATTGTGTTTGTAATTTTGCATACAAACAATAAATTATATTAGAATGGCTATAAGGACAACTTTAAATAGTCGAAATAAATTTCTAATGTTCAGAATGGTTAAGATAGTCTTGGGATTAACATGAGAATGCATTAAATAAGTTTCTATATTTTTAAAATATCACACGTAAAAGTCTCAAATATTTTTGCTTTATTTTCCTGTATTTTCGTTGTTACCATCAATTATTTGTTTGTTTTTTTTTTGGGATGAAAAAAGTGATAAATTTTTCCTTGAATAGAAAACATTATAAGAGCAACTCAAAATGTTTGAATTTTATGGTTGTACTTAAATAGTATTACAGTCAAATTCCGATAATTCGTACCCTGATAAATCTTAATTCCCGATAATTCGTAATAAACTGTCGGTCCCTTGAAAAAATCTCGTTAATTCGTAAAATTTCCATACATTTTGGTCCCCTCGCTAATTCGTAATTTTTTTTTTCAAATAAAATCTTCTTTACTTCTTATAAATCGTAATTGTTTGCTAACTACCACTTATAATTCGTAATTAAAGCAACAGAAACATGGAAAGAATGATTTTTTGTTTACCGCTACTTTTTTTTTGCCAGGGTTTTTGCTTTTGCTTGTGTGTGTGTTTATTCTCTTAACATTAGTTTGTTACATGAATAATAAAAAAAAAATGTCAAAGCGCACGCATAAAACTCTATCGGTGTTACAAAAACAACTAATTTTTGCAGCCACTGACAATGGAGAGAAAAAAATAGACGTTGCTAAGCGATTTGAAATTGCTCCATCAACTCTTGCTTCAATCCTTCAAAAACAATTGTTTTTTATGGTTTTTTTATCATTAATTCGTATTTATTTTATTTTAACCCCGTTAAATCGAAATCCCGCTAAATCGAAAACCCCTATAATTCGTAAGAAATGACAGGTCCCTTGCCATTACGAATTATCGGGATTTGACTGTATTTTCAGCCGACTTCAAAAAAAGAGAATGTTATCAATTCTATCATTTATGAAATGATTTTCTTAATTTTTTCTTTTTTTGTATGAAACTGAACGCTTGCCGCCAAAGGGAAAGGATGGTGTTGGCTGAAGTGGTTAGTTAGCGCGTTGAATACTAAGCAGACTATGATTTAGGATGTGGGTTCGATCCTGAATCAGGGGAAGTCTTCAGCATCATAAATGTCACTAACTTTTTTGGCACTGTATTATTAGCTGTTGGACTGTTTAAGTGATGAGGGCATAGCAGTGGTCACTTAAACCTGTGCCGATAGCGATTGATATTGTTTCAAGCTAATGTACACTAAAGCGTCCTCCTTCGTCAGTTAGCAGAACGCAAAGCAAAGTAAAAAAATTAATAAAAATGCCCGCTCATGCATCTTTTGCTGCATATGCAATTTTGGTGAAGGGTATAAAATTTAATAGTGAGTAAAATATACAATTATGTATTGAAAATATTAAATTAAATGCATTTTAGAATTATACAAAATTAAAACAAATATGTTCTTCATGAGACTACACATTTAGCACACGTCCCAATACACAACCACATATTTTCGGTCTGCTCAAGTTGAAATTAATTTTTTAAAATATATTTTGAAAATATTTCAAATATTTTCAACTCCATTGTTTGCAGTTACACAATTCTCAAATTTTTACGGCGATAGAATTTCCGACCTCAATCAAAAATTTAAAAAATTTTGAGTTACACCTCACTGTTAAGCAAGTATTTGTAAATTCAGAAACACAAGTGCATAGACATGTGTACATACAAGACAATTCTTTATGAATATTTATAGTATTAAAAATTCTTTTATACAAAAAGTTTTCATATTTTATATAACAGAATTGTAAATTGGTTTTCTTTCTCATTTCGATTGTAATGCATTCGTTGTTTATTCCATTTTTTTTGCATATTTTTTATGTTTTCTTCGAAACACAATTGCTTTTGAATTCCTGGAATATTTTTGCATGTTCTAAACAATTTTCATCAACTTAACAAATATATTTCTTTTTTAGTTCTTGTTATTGCCAGATAAAACAATAACAAAATATGATGGTAACAGTGCATAACGAGATACAACACGATGGTCCATATTTTGCAGTTTAGAATTTTTTCAAAGAACAAAATGTAAATGAATAGGAAATCAGCATGTATGTTAGTGCTAAAAATATATTAATAGACATAAAACAGTACAAGGATATTTAAAACCTTCCGCAAAAGGATATGCTACAGTGGGTTGTGTTAGAAAAAGAAAAATCTTGTCTCATTGATATTTTTATATGGAGGTGGATCATTTTATATCTATACAATGGACGAGACTAAAAAATTTATAATATTTTAATAATTCAATTCAACCGTTTATTGTTCTCAATGAAATTGACATTCTATTTTGATTTCCATAGGTTCAAGTTCGTAAGATAATGATCAGTGATAATTAGACATTAATAATATTTAGAAGAACAAAAGAAAAATTTTATATCCAGCATCACTTAGATTTCAACTAACCGGCCGGATAGAAAAACGTTGTTTTTTATATGCATCAAATATGCAGCAAAAAGTTTAAATAATTTCTCCAAAATCACAAAAAAAAATTATGTTCCTATGTTCTCGTTTTTGGACTTTCATATTCATTTCTAATACCAATTTTTAATATTAATAATAAGTAAAAAATTCTACGAATTTTATCTTAAATTTATTTTACATGATATTTTTGACTTTTTACATCTCTTTTTTTATGTTAATCTTTTATCTAATTGCCTAAAATAAATACAAAAAAATTTAGAGAGGTAAAAACTAAACTTTTATTTTAGTCCACAGTACTTAGCCACACACTTAAATCATTTCAATGACACTCGCTTTTCGTGCTTATAACAAAGAACAGCCACTACAAAATAGCCCAAGAGCAGGCGAGAGCACCCAAAAATTAATTTCAGTTCAAACGTAAAACCGAAAATAGTTCGAGTACACAATAAAGTGAAATGACGATGCCATTAGAAAGTGTTTGTAGCAGTAGTAGTATTTGCTTACAACCATAAACATTCAATATAATAGCATTGAAATTTGGCTGATAGAAAATCTAATTCATTTAGAATATACAACAAGAATTCTTCTTTGCTGAAATGTAATAAAAATTCGCCATTAAACTTGAGACAAAATGCCTTAGAGGGATCATATGTGTATGTATGTACGTATAATAGTGTGTAAATGTTAAAAGGGTTGATACACAATCCTCTTAAAAAACTAATCAGGCTAAAAATAAGCTATTTTGAAGTATTATTTTCAGCTTTGTGCACATGGCTTGTACAGTGTGGGCCAAAAGAAGTCATCCATACATTTTTTTTCTAAATGAAAAACTTCGATTAGACACGATTATTCCGCGTTCTTGGCGAGTGTATCGCTCAATGGCTTGTTCACTTGTATTCTACATCAGTGTAGTTCACAAATGTCAAAACAGATTTTACAGCCGCTATTTGCAAAAATAAGAGGTGATTTCTTTTGGCCCACCTTGTATTAAAGCCCTGCAAAAACATATTTGAAATGGAAACACGTCATGATGCGTAAATATATTGCCCACATTGCTCCTGTACCCGCAACCATAAATTGTGTCTTATTACATTCGAAGCATGATGGAAGTAGTGAAACTCGTGTTTACGAGTGATGTCTCGAACACTTCTGCTTTGTAATAATGCTGAAAAAAATTATTCAAATACTACATACGTCGCTAGATATATTAGTGTATTCGGCTGTTGTTTGTTATTGAGCACATTGTATGACCGTAAACTCTCATATACAACGAGGTACCATTCGCTTTTGTTGTAGCTTACTAAATATGTCGATGCAGCTGAGCTAAAGGGAATAGCAAACGCAAACGACTTGTGTGTATGCATGTGTACGTTTTTATGATGCAACAAAGAAAGACTAGAATAAATACACAACAGATGTATCCAGCGTTCGAACATTTCGATTGCAGAAACGATGATCTGATGTACAGATGTAAGACAGTCATGCATTCCATCTCATATAGAAAGCTAATACACGATTTCACATGTATTCCCACATTTATGGTGTGAACACCTTCTCGCTAACTTTGCGTGAAAGGCGCGCATATAGTTATATTTTCCGATAGTCAGGCAGCCCTTAAGTCCCTAGTTTCATGGGAATTCCGTTCTAAGGTTGTTTTAGAGTGCTTTAACTCACTACAGAACAAGGTTTCCATTTACTGGATACTTGGCCATAGCGGTCATCCGGTTAACGAGGTAGCTGATGAATTGGCCAAGGGGGCCTCTGCCGTTCCTCTTATAGGCCCAGAGCCCTTTTGTGGCGTAAATTGGTCGACTGTAACAACTCTAATCAGAGAGAATGACATGTCGACCGCAAAGAAAGTTTAGGTGGCTTCTCCCGGTTTCATACAGTGGCATCCTGAATTTCAACAGGAACGACTTACGGCTAGTTACTGGTTTCCTCTCCGGTCACTTTGGACTGAACTACCATCATTGGAAAAGTTACCTAGTTCGCTCACCCTTGTGCCGTTTATGCCTGGAAGAGGATGAGACAACGGCACACATGTGAATGTGAATGTATAGTCTTATGTAATTATAGAAGGCGTGTTTATCTTTCTGAATTTGTGTGTTTATTTTTTATCAGGGTAATAAGAAAAAATTAACTTTAAGAATTAATTTTTGATCAAAAGCTCAAATATCCTTAAAAAGGTTCTTAAATATTTTTCCATTATGAATTCAAAATTAACCAATTTTTATATTTGAAAAATTTGAAATATTTCTTATCTAGCTTCCAATTCTCTGAGAGAATTTCTAGAGGTTTTGCGATGAAATGCCTAGGAATTCATGGAAACAACCATTTCCTCCCACATTTTTTCGTTTCAGATAACGATTTACTTTCATCAACAGAATTATTTTGGCCACTGAATTTATGTTCATAGGCTCCCCAAAGATACAAATGATTTGGACAAAAAGTTTTATTTTTAATAAAACGTTTAAAAATTAAAAAAAAAAACAAATTCAATATAAAATTGCAAATTAAAAACTAACATCACTTTCTAGAAAACTTGATTAAATTGTTTTTATACATATTTTGTTGATGTGTTTTTTAATGCATGGCCAAAGTGTGTTAGTGACAGTTGGTGATGCCAAAGAAAAACAAAAAAAAATAAATAGAAACCAGAAAATCAAAAAAAAAAAAAAACAAGAACACAAAAAGGAAATACACATTCATTTGTATTAAATGGAAAAATATTAATAAGAAATCTCTAGCTGAAAGGACATTTTTTTTAATTGAAAACATTGGCTGTCAGATAAAATATCAAAAACTAAAAATGTATTTAATGTAGAAAAAAAGGGTTATTATAAATCAAATGTATGTTTATATATGCGTACGTATATGTATTTTTCATCTAAATTTATAAAAATGTATTGTGGTTTGTTTGAAAGCGTATGACTTGAAAACGACAGGACTATATGCGTATGTTAGTACGTGAAGGTTTAGGAAAACAACAAGTCGAAAATTGAAAATATTAAATTAATTCTATAAAATCGATTTATTAAAAGTAGAAGAATAAATAAAATTTATGGATTTTTAACGGCATTATAAGTAAGATGTGAGGATATAAAAACGGAATTCCTGACATTTCAAGGACATATCAAAAACTGGATATGACAACTCGAAAAAAATAAAACACTGGCACAAGTGTACTATATCCAAAGGAGAAGCAACTTTGAAGGGGACAAAATATAAATTCAAGAATAAATAATTATTTTTGTAAAATATTTAAAATCACCGTATTTTATTAGAAGAACTCATACATACGTATGAATTTTTCCTTCTTCATCGTTAAATTGATTTACAGATTCACAATTCATACGCATGATGTTTGCAATTCAATGTTTAGTTCTGGTATGATCATAACAAATTGTGTACAATCATTGGCACCTTTACAAAATATTAATCAAAGATGAATTCAATAAATTGTACGATCAATTAAAACTGATGAAATTAATTTCAAAATTTCTCAAGATATGTATATGTATTTTAAGAAAAGCTACAAAAAATAATAAGTACAGTGAAGTTTGCCTATAACGTACTTCAGTTATATCATATGATAATTTTCTCTCTCAAATGGGAGAATTTCAATATGATTGAAAACTTTTATTCCTAACACGTAGCTAAGATATGACAAATGTAATAAAACTTTACAGTATATACGCACATACACACACACATATTTTAGAAAAATATTAAAAAACTCACAGTAGACTCCGATAAAAATAAACGTGTTAATTTTTTGATTTTATTATTCTTTCTTTCGCAGACTTACAAAATATTTATAATAGAAAATAATAAACAGCAATAAATTAATGCATACAACAACAACACAACGTAAATATTTTCTACTCTCACTTTTGTTGTTTTTATATTTTAACAAACCTACATTCTTATCTACACAAATGTATGTCTGTGTTTGCTACAAAAAGTGCAATAACACAACATTAAACATGTGTTAAAAGAAATCATTAAGGTGGCATTTGATCACAGTGGGCCACCTTTAATTTACAGCACGAATTGCTATTAATCCATCTTTTTTTCTTCATACAATATGGTCCAGCCTATTGTTGAAGAGCGCTTTATAATTAGAAATACTTATTTAGTTTTTTGTTAAGTTTATGGAACTCTCGTGCTGAAATGAACACAACACCAGAAAGCCAATGGGAATGCATGCTCGTGTTCTTACACTCACACTTTTGAGCACTGAGTTGCCAGGACGCGGTAACAGAAATAATTAGTTGCACTTTTCTGTTAACAACTAAACTTACATTTAATTCGGCTTTAATTAAGACCAAAAATGGGATGAAATAAAATTTGCGATTGCAAATCATGAAATATATAAAACGTCTTTCAACAACGATTTCCGAACTTAACCAGTTGACAACGCCCTTTTTGTGGAAGCAACATCTGTCAAATTAGTAGTAATTTATTTAGTGTATTTTGCAAAAATCACCATGGATGGATTCAATTATATTATTTTATTAAAATATGTGTTGCCAGCTGACCATAATTTTCATCGAAAAGTCAGCTTCAGCGATTACGCCTATTTCTGAATGAATGGGTACTTAAACAAACAGAATTATCGAATTTGGGATGATACCAATCCACATGCATCACGAAAAAGTCAATGTTTTGTGTGAGAGAACGACGTTGGCCAGACCATCAATGTCAACAGCGATCACTAAATCCATCCATGATTAACAACTTCTTTTGGCCTGAATTGGATGATCTAGACACCAACGACATGTGGTTTCAACAGGACGGCGCTGCGTAGCACCCAGCACTTGCCACATTGGATATTCTGCGTGAGGGATTTGAAAGCATGACCATTTCACGTAGAGGTGATTTGAATTGGCCACCAAGATCGTTCCATTCCACCCAATTATACTTTTTCTTGTGATTTTTCAAATGATTTAAGTAAACAAGTCATATCACTAATCACTAAAAACTGTTGCGGCAGCGATAGCTACACTTCAGAGCTAATGTAGAATACTGCACCCCGCCTCGGCGCTTAACAGAATCATCGACAAAGTATAACAATTAATAAAATAACTGGGCCCAAATCGTTACAACCGTGAACGTAAAACTCGTCACGTAATTTCCCATCCAATTATACAGTAATTACCGGACGAGTTGTACGTTCATAGATGTAACGATTTGGGCCCTGCTCACACAGCAACACTTATCCAAAATTAACAGAACGCGTAATAGCAGAGTTATAAAATAATTAAACCTTCAACTAGACTATCATCAGATATCTTCTCTACTCTATCACTTTCCCTAGTACTTCTGGGACAATGGATTGCACAGGTAAAGGTCATCGCCTGAGTGCAAAACAAAATAAAATTAAAGCAAAAACACTGAATTGGCAACGCTGTTATCTAGTAATGTTTAAATATGTTTTCTATTTTAAAATAAAACAACAGCAACGAAAATAATCATATTATTGTTGTTAATAGAATATCGGAAACAACAACAAATATTGCGGGAAAAATCCCAGACTCATATTTTAATATAAAAAAACGTAAATTTTTTTTTTAAAAAACGTATATTTATATTTTTATTAAAGTCATATTTTACTGCATCGCTTATACTCACACATACTTTCATACACAAATTGATATCACTGCAATTTTTTTGGTCTATGAATACCAGAAATATCGCCGTCATTGAAGAGCAGCAGAGCCAATTGTTGCCACTTGCTCTCCAGTTAAAGATGTTTGTTGGTGTTAATTATGGTTGTTCTTTTTTAATTTGTTGTATTCTTTTTAGTAAAATATAATTCTAATGTGGTTTATTATTAAACGAATTTTGGTATGCGGATTTTGTGTTTGGTTTTTTTTCTTCTTCTTTGATTTCTTCGACAATTTCATTCTGAAATCTCAATTAGTTGTTCTTTGTCTTTAAAAATCGTCGCAGCGTGTTTTCTATTCGTTCATCGTTGTGGTTGAATAACAAAAATTTAAGAAAAATAGAAAAATCTTTACATTTTTATAGAGTATTTTCTTTTGTGAAGCTGTTTTAGTCAACAATATTGTGTTGTGTTTAATAATTTATCAGTGATAAGAGTAAAAGCTGTAAATCAATTATTCCAAAAATTTGTTTATCATTTAGATAAGGCCGTGTTGTTTTTGTTGTTATCTTTAAAATATATTTTATTTTATTTATCGTTGTCTGTGTTGAAGTTTTCTTTTTCAGAATCATAAATATTAAACAATAAAGTTGTGAAATAACAGCATGATTGCTGAAATATTCTCATAAGTTTTGTTTATATTTTCGGCCAACACAAAATTAAGATGTTTTCAAATTTGTTTTCTTTTTAATATTTTAAAAATTGAATATAAATTATGAATTTCTAAAGAAATTGTGATACGAACATTTTAAAAAAGATTTTTTGTTGTTCATTTTATTCAGTTGGAATATTTAGTTTGAGATTGCCGGCAGTTTAAAAGCAGCAGTTTTTTTTTATTTATCCGTGATTAGAGTTGGTTTCATGTAGTTTTGCTCGTAAAGGTAAGTTTAAACAAATTTTGCAAAAAATGTGTCATATTGTTTTAAAAGTTCAGAAAACTTAAGATACGAGATTTTCATCAAGACGAATTTGGAGTTTCTGTTTTATCTGTAATTATATTTTCTACGAAACAAAATATTTTCCCTACGAAACAAAATATAGTTTATGGAAACTGTGAGTTTTTTTTTATATTTTATTTCTAATCAGTATGTGCACAAACTATGAGGTGCATGTCTTAGCTATTTTGTTTTTAGAAGATCTATTTGGCGGCGAAAGTTTAAAACTAATCACGGATTTGGAAAAAGACTTCATTTGATGTCTAGTAGATATCGGTTCTGGTATAAATACTCGTATATTATAATGGCAGTCGTACATTGACAACAATTGAATAAATTCCATTATAAAATATACGAAAAACCTTACTGGCGGCTAAATAAAATAACTAAAAATTATTTTGTATGTTCTATTTTATAATTTCGGGTTTGTTGTATTTTGAGAAAAGGAATGTTTAAGGAACTTTTATAAAAAAAGATTAGCAACAGGTTTCAAGTCTAAGATTAAAGAAAAAACTTCCTCCCTTCACATAGAGAAAACAAACCTGTAATAAATTTAACTGGATGTTTGTAGAAGATATTTGCAGACGATTAACAATTTTCAAACGTCCATTTATGTTGAAAACAAACCTGTGTCTCGTTTATGAAACGTATCTGAGAGTTTCTCGCAACGAAAAGTTTATTATCATTCTGTGAAAAACAGGATGAGTGAGAAGAAATATATAAATTTTCTTATTTTTATTAGGTTTGCAAGGTGCCGCATATAAAAATCATAATAATATTATATGAGTCATCGTACAAGAGATTGGGTGAGAAGGATATTTTCACATTTTTTTATCGATGTGAGAACTTTTCACATTTTCCAGTACCTGAATTAGTCAAAATTACTTTAAAATTAAAAATTAACTACGAACATCGTTTTCGCGGTCCGCTTTCTATAACATTATATTCCTTTAGAAAGCTCTAGCTTGCAAATTCCTGATCTTTATTAAAAATTTTTTAGCTCTATTTCGCAAATTCCAGCTCTAAAAAAGACAAAGAGCTTTGGTGCGAGCTAAGTTTTTAGACAAATGGATTAAGAATACAGAAAACTCAATAAATGAAAAATAAACCGATATTCTCAATTTTTTGGCATTTTTAAAGGACTATATCGTTTCTTAAAAAACAAAAATAAAAGTATTTTTTTTAAATCGTGTGCTATTTATCGACGTCCCTATAAAAAAGTTTAACTCTCTCCATATATCAAATCACATTTTAATTAAAAAAAAACTATTGCAAACTTATGGTATTTTCATTTATACACACAAAATGACATCTTGTTCAAAGCTACAAGTATAAAATGTCTTGCCAACCCTGTAATAATGCAACTTGTTATTTCCCTAGAACAAAACACATTTTATGGAAAAGTAGAACGCATTGTTTTCAACCCGTTTGTCATCTGTTTTACAACACTGTCACTTATAAAGTGGAATGCCTCCCACCATTATTGAGGGTGATTTTTTTTTGGAAAAAAACACACCACCCTATTAGGAAGCGGTACACGAAATTGTTAACAAAATTCCGCAAATTAGTTTTGATAATTCGAAATTTGGAACTTTATATAATTATAAAATTCACCTTTTGTGTGACGGTTCTAGATAACAGCTTTAACGTTTAGCTTTTGCACTCACAAGACCTCCTCACAATTGACGGATTTTTGTACGTACCTAAAAATGTCTAATTTGCAACATATTAAGTTCTAGATGTCACATTCAAATCCTCTTCGTAAAAAAACTCGAGCGGTTTTTAATAATGACCGTCGAGACAAACTATTTTTGTGTAGCCTTGGCCACAATTTTTAAAGACTATCGCAAATTGTAGGTCCTTAGCTTTTGTCTTTTAATTACTGTTTCTTTTTTATTTTAAATTAAAATTTAATTTTATTCGAGAAAATCGATATTTTAAAATAAAAATGCAATTTTTTTAGATAAGAAGTTTATTCGCACGAAAAGGAAAACCAATTATTTGCAAATATTTTGAAATCAATAAAATTTAAATCAAATTGTGCGTTTAAACAAACAACCCAGCAAACATTTTTGTAGATGTATACCAGGAGCATTCATTTTGTTTATTTGGAATAAAACTATTTTTCATTTAAGTGTCTCAACACAATTTAGCGATAATTTATCGCGGTGTGGTTTTTCATACGATTTTTAAGTAAAAACCGCAGTGCGGAACGACATAAAATTAAAATCTATTTTATTTTCATTGCGGTCTTTCTTATTCTGTCAGTTTTTGACACTCTTTCCCTTTCTGATGTTGCCATAGTTTTTGAATAATTGGCGATGTTCACAACATTGAGTCTGAACACAATGTAACGATAATTTATTGCGGTACGGTTTTACATACAATTTTGAAGTATGCACAAATAAATTAATAAAAATGACGAGTATTGACGTCGCCGTCTCCCGTTGGATTGTGTTAATTTTTCTCTCCCGCAACGAGAAATCGCACCGCAGCGCAAACATTGTATTCAGACTTTAAATGAGATTTTTTAAATAAAATTTCGTTTCTTTCTAATTATGAATTAATATGTGTATATAATTTTATTATATTGAATTTTTTAATATGTTTTGTCAAAGAGAAGTTAATTTGTAGAAAATAAAGTATTTCCGATTTTATTCTATGAATTTATTCTATTTATTTCTAAAGAAACAGAGAATAGTGACACTCTTTCCGAAACTACAACTTAGAAATTCACAAGCGAAATACCTAAAAAATAAAAAAAGTTCTATTGATTTTTATTTTGCTTGTAAACTGTTCATTTGTAATTTTGAATGTGGGGAACCTCGGGCATGTTAATTTATATTTTAATAAAGACAATTATAATGAACAATAATTTATTTATCTTTAGCGTGTGCTTAATTATCACAGTAGAGTTTATTACCATTTTCCTGTTAATTAACAGCCACACAAAAACACAAATGTGAAAATAAGGCCAAGTTCCTATCCAAAATATTTCGGCCGTAAAAAGCACTGAGATCAAAATAAGGACCAAGTTCTTGATAAATACAATTCCATCTCATTTCTAGGCAAGCTTTTTTCAATAGGCAATATTTTTCCAAGAACTCTTTCCCTAATTAGAAAGGCAAAAAGTTTTGCCAAGCTTACAGGTTGCCTAGAAATGAGATGGAATTGTATTTATTAAGAACTTGGTCCTTATTTTGATCTCAGTGCTTTTTACGGCCGAAATATTTTGGATATGAACTTGGCCTTATTTTCACATTTGTGTTTTTGTGCGGATCTCACTTCTTTTTTGTAAGTTGTTTTTGAATAAATATTTATATGTATTGCTTATCAGCACCTACCTCTATACGAAATTTAAGCTTTCTAGCTATACTGAAATCGCCCCATACAAAGAAAGGGCATTATAGTTCCCCCAGATGAAAAGTGCCCGTTTAAAAATCGTTTTCGTTAATTTCTCATCAGTACCTACCTGTGTACGAAATTTAAGCTTTCTAGCTCTACTGGAAGTGCCCCATACAAAGAAGGGGCACCCTAGTCCCCCCACCGGATGGAAAGTGCCCGTTTTCAGATTTTTCTGGTTAATTTCCCACCAAGACCTACCTGTGTACCGAGTTTCAGCTCTCTAGCTATACTGGAAGTGCCTAATAATATTGATGAGTGAGTGAGTCAGTGAGTGAGTGGATATGTACTAAAATATGGACTTTTCACACCTTAATATCTCGGGAAACTTTAATCGTAGAACCTTACAATTTAACCAGTGAGGTCACCTCTGTGGGGAGACCTTACGTTTCTAGTTTCATTATATTATGATGAAGAGGAGCAAAGTTATGAGGGGGTAAAAACAGCTCGAATGGTTTTGTGTAGATATACACACTCTGTGGCCGAACTTGGCCTGGCGCACTACAGTCCGCCTAGATTTAATGAAAAGGAAAATAATTTTCTTTTAAGCGCCATCCTTTAAATCGAAAAATTTGTTAATTTTATAACAAATATAGGTATTTTCTTTAGTTCTTCTAAAAACGTGTTCTGTGTTTTTCGAATAAAGAAACATTGAACTTGCGGTGCCTTCATCCATTTGATGGATACTCGCCAAAACTGTTGAAAAAAAAAAAACAACAAACAATAAATAAGTGAATTTTCTTCAAAAATCTGTATTTTCTCTTTAGAATTAACAACAATCACAAAATAGACAGTTGTCGTCACTTTTGCTTTAATATTTTTTGCATTTAAATCAAAATAATCCCTTTATCATCCATTTCACCGCAATGAGTTGTTATTGTTGTTGTTGTTATATTTAAGTTTGAAATCATAACAAAAATATCATATACGAGGGAGACTATGACCCATAATCATGATGAAAAACTTTTTTTTATTAAATACGTTGATCAAAAATTAAGTACTAGAAAAATTAATCGCATGTTAATGATTTTATGTCAATGCTAAAAAAATGGCTAATATTAAACTTAAAGGCTGTTTTGTCTGAAACAAAATGAGAATACACCTTTAGTAACGTGAGCTTTAAAGCACTAAAGGTACACTTTCCTTATGATTATGATAACACATCTATATGATTTAATTTTAAACCACAAACAGATTGTTTCTTTTTTAAAAATATTAATTTAATGTGATGTCTACCTACGATCGTGTTTAGTATCGTATTTCACAGTAATAGAAAATTTAATACGATCATACTTGTTTTAATACTATTTTATTTGATTTATTTGATACTCTTCAAGAAACATCACTGTTTTATAAACACAACTTAAATAAATTCATATTTCATTTTTTTAAATTTAATACCATTAAAATTGGCGTAAAAAATTTCATATCTTGGCTTTGGAGATAAGTATCTAAAATTTTATTTTAAAGCTTTTCTGGGCGTTGTATAAATTGCCTAAAAAGCTCGAAAATATATTTTTTTATAAATAACTTTCTATTTGTCTTTAATACGTTTTCTGTTGTCCTTATAGAAAATTATTGGTGATGAAGTTCGAAACTTTCGTAAAGCTTTTATTATTTGAGAGAGGCCTAAAATATCGAATATCTCTAATTGTATACTTCCATTGTCTTGCGAGTTTTTGAGTATGCTGCTATTTACACATGACCGAAGAATAATTTAACACTCAAATAAATTGTACGTCATGTCAAAATAGTACCTATACGTAGTACCTTTTTGTACCTATATTTCTACGAAATCTATTCTAGAAGTAATTAAGGTTACGTCTGTGTTTCTTTTCATAATTAAAAAAACTTCAATTCCATACTGATCAAGAATTTAAGTTTTATAAAGTGTGCTTTATATCCATCTTAATACTAATGATTTTGGCATCTAACAAGTTTTACAGTGTCACGGCTCACAATATTCAAAGTTATCCTCGTACTTATCTTAAAATACAGGGCATAAAATTTTTGGCCATTCGCCAATTATTGCTGATTACGAAAAGAAAAGCTAAATACATAACACCAACAACAAAAACATACATCAACATGAAAATATCAAAGGAAATAGTTGTATTGCAACGAAGGAAACTAATCGAAAAATGACAATACATGACAAAACATAATAGCCCAATTCACAAGCCTAGTTGTGTCGCTTATTGTTGTATATGATAAGACAATTTCAAATAAAATTTTTCAAAACAAAAACAATTTTAGAACAATTTATTTTTGTTGACAAAATTTTTGTTTGAAATTGTATTTTCTTATACAACAATAAGCGATACAACCAGGCTTGTGAATTGAGCAATATATTTATTTAAGACAAGTTCAATACTCGGATTTATCGATGACAAAAGATCGCAGCACACTTGAAAAATAAGTTGGTAAAACAAAATCATAGTCTGGCTAATAAAGTTGAAAATAGTTCTTCTAAAAGGGGTCAAGTGTAAATGACCCTTTATGAAATATCCCAAAAGAAATAGTTTTAAACAACAACAGCAACAACAACATGTTTTGATTTTAAGCTGTTTATGTTTCTTAAAATTATTCGTACACTTCCATTAAAATGCTATAAATTTTTGTTGAATTTGTTTATTTTCCATAAAAGTTTTTTGATCTTTCAACATCATTTTAAAGCAATAAAATCCAAAGAGTAAAAATATCTGTGGCCGTTTTGTCTTTTCCACAATAAAAATAAACACATGCTCTCGCTCGCCAACAAAAAGGCGAAAAACAAAAAGAAAAAGCCAAAAAGCAGAAAAATAGTTTTGAGAAAATTGTTTATTTATTGAAAGAATGTATTATTGAATGCATTTTTGTCTGGCTGCTTGCTGATTTCGTGGGTGTATGTTGCACGTTTGACTTCACACTGTATTTATTTATTTGCTTAAACAACTAAATTGCAACAAATAACAAACGAAAACGAAAAAAGAAAAATATCACTTAAAAAACGCCGATTAAATTGATTTAAGAGAATTTCTTTAAATAAAATTTATCGAAAGAGATTTTGCACTTTTAATAAGCAGCTGTTTATATTTTCTTTTGAACTTTAAATTTTTCTAAAAAGCTCTTGAGTTTACATTTGTCTTTCATTTTTTAAATGAAAAGCTCTCCATAAGCTCTAATGCTTGAAATATTAACTATACGAAGAAAAAGCTTCACACTTATTTTTCTAACATTTCAGTATTGAAATTTTTGTAAAAATAAGCATTTCTAATGGAAATTTTTATGATTAATAACAAATATTTGGAGCTTTTTAAGGGAAAAACTAACACTGTGCTGCGAAATCATTTTTTTATGAACTTTCTTTTTATTTGATTTAACCATAAAAAACTACAACAAATTCTATACAAATTTTTTTTATACAGGAAATACAGTCAGCATTCTCACCTAGACTGAAATTTAATCAGCTCTTTAGCTTAAAAAAGTACATGGTACAGTCGACAAACTCAAGTGATTCATTTGTGATCATTTTCGAAAAATGTGTAAATTTTGCAATTGGTCTAGAATGTTTAGGAAATCGAGTTTATTTTTATATTCAATAATTTTTTCATGACGCACAGCATATGTAGGGGGCATATGCAGTGCGTTGTTCTGGAAGAAGAAAAATTGTTTGTGGTAAGGGAGTAGTGTGTGTGGTCATTCGATTTAAACTTTAAGGATTTACCCTGGAAGGGCCTCTGCGGGGAGTTTATTCCATATACGAACTGTTTTTTTTTTTTTAACTAGGACCAGCACTCAGGGATCACCCGTACGTATGCAGTGCATTGTGCTGGAGAGGGATAGGGTAGAGAAGATAGATGTTGAAAATTTAGAAGGCTTAACTCTTTTACAACTCTACTTTGCGCGTTAGGTTAATTTTTATAGCAGTGCTGAGGCGCCTCCGGTGCTAAGTAGACGCATTAACTTTGTTAAGCTGTATTAGCAGACATTTTTTAATTGTTTTACTTCGCCGATTTTTCTGCTAACCGACGAAGGAGGGCGATGTTGTGTACATTAGCGTGGAACAGCATCAATCACTGTCGGAACAATTTTGTAGTGACCAGTGCTATGCCTTCATCACTTAAATAGTCCGACAACAGTTAATATAGGCCCCAAGTCATTGTTTGGTTAGTAGTCAACGCGCTAAAACTTCAGCTAAATTAGGAATTATGTCTATAATGCGTAGTGCGACCCACTAGAATTTCGACTGCAAACGGATGTGCTCTTAATGAGGATCGTGTTGTACGTAAAAATGTCGGATTTCGGCAACAAGTTCTCTGATTTCATTAGAACACATTCCGTTGCAGTAGCGATAGAACAGTGAAACATACGCCAAATTGCGAGGATGCTGCAATGAGTCAATAGAGTTGGCTACCCTACTATCACTGATAAGCCACTTCGCCCACTCCAAAATATACTTTAAAGCACCGGCCTATATGCATATGAGAAACTTGGAAAAAAAAATTAAATGATCCAAAATGAGGTTAGATTTTTGTAACTTTGTTTTTAAATTAAACTGATCATTTGTATATTTAGTCTTTGAAGTAAAGCTTTGATACTCAAATGTCTTTTAAGTTAAGGTTTGAAATGGGAGGAAAAACGGCTGCTAAGGCCATTACTATAATTTTCAGCTTCTTTGTTTTTGTCTACCTTGAATTTGTCTCTCTTAAAATTTTAATTAAGAGAAATCCCAAGATCATTTCAAGCAACAACAAAGAAAAGTAAAAACATCTGGAAAATGCCAATGGTGGTAGTTTATGCAGGAAATCCGAAGAAGAAACACACGTTTTCTCGCACGCTAAAAAAGTGATATTTAAAAATTTTAAATTAAAACGAGTATTTTTTTTTAATAAACTAAAAACTCATTGATAAAAATGACAAGTGGTATAAAATGTTTTGAAAGAAACAAATAATGAATGAATTTAAAATTGATAGAAAGAGTATAGAAATACACACAACAACAACTGCAAAAAATAGTGTTAAAAAAAATATCGAACAAAAATAGATAAGATAAATTTGCGTTAATTAATCTTACAAAATCAAACAAATTGGTTTCACTTATCAAAAGATTTATAAAAATACTTAGAAAATTAGGTGCATTTTTAATGGATTGTTTTAAAATTTAAGCAAAAAAGTGGTAGTAAATTATCAAAAGTATGCAACAAATTCTCGTTATGGTCATGTTTGCCCATGAGATTTCGTTGGCAAATTCAATTATATTTAATAGTGTGGCATTGTTTTCGAAACTCTTTGAATAACCTTTATTCATATAATTTAAATTGAATTGACTACAATGCTAGTGGCATGCCACTTACTTAGACAAAACTATGTAGTGGTTGTAAAAAAGGCTCTGAGATAAGCCCATGGGATTTTGTAGATATTCACGACATATCTATGATCCTAAATCGAATTAGAGGGTGTATCGCCTCTACTCGGAGTGTAGACTATCGAAGAGCTACCCAATCGACTTAACCAAGATTGCACCTTCGTCGTAAGTGTAGGACGAGAAAATTATAAATGTATTCGACTTGATCATCAGGTCAGGTAGCCAGCCTGCAATTGAAACCTTCATATTTTTAAATTTATGTCAGTCTTTTGATTACATGGCCTCTAATCGACACAAGCAATGAAAAACTGTTCTACAATTGCTTTCTTTGATTGTTGTGTTGAAAGTGGTTTGGTGTATGTTGAACGGCATTAATTTTTTATTGGTAATTTTGAGACGAAATTGTGCAAACTCTGTATAATGTTTGAAGGCACAAATTTTCCTTGTATATCCTGTTTTGAGTAATTACCTGAATGAAGTTGTTTTGAGGAATTCTGATAACGCCAAGTGATATGAACGAAAACGAAAGGTATCAAAGTGAAATAAATAGACGTTGTAGTCTTGCTAATTCTTCAATCAAATTGTGCACAGAAAAGATTAGTAGTCCATTTTTTTTAATTAACTAAGAATATTCTTATTTTTAATAAATATGTTAATTGAAACAACGTTTATTTTTGTTAGCTTTATTTTCTTTTGAATCAAGACATATTTAAAATCAATATATTTTAAAATATTTCAACAATTTTAAATCAAGTTTTTGTTGCTTGTGTGAAAATTTTGAAATTTAATTAAATGGTTTAAAGTAGAGGGTGAAAATTATCTACAAGGGTTTTTTCTGCCAGAAGACCAAGATGAGGTACCGGCAAATTATATTTACAATTCTCTGAATCTTCCATCACACAAACCAAAGTACACTACATCGATCACCTTTAATAATTCCTAATGAAAAATGTTGTCACACAAAACAGTATTTCTGTCTTTAAAACTCATCAAGAATAAAATATAAACAAAAGGAAATTCCAAATTAAACATAAAAAATTCACCCCATTTTATTAAAAACCAACACATGAAATTACAGCTCATAAAAGAACTGTAAGGCTGGAAATATGTTTTCCTTTTTTTTTTTGTTTTTGTTTTGATCATGTAAATTTTGTTTACATTGTTGTAACACACCAATTTATTGTATGAGCAGACAAACAGACATACAATGTTTAAAAATAGTTTTTTTTTCTTGTTAATTTTGCTGTTGTTGTGTGTTAAATTTTTCTATATTTTCCTTCTTCAGTTTTGTGTTTATAAAATTGTGGTTGTGATAATAAAAATATCCAAATTTTGTTTTAGTGGTTTCCAAAAAAAAAAAAAAACCAAAAAAAAAACTTTGTGTTTAATAGAAAACAAATTTAAAGAAAAAAAAATTATAGGAAAGTTTATTGAAAATTATGTTTATAAGTTGATATTAACGCACATTTTATAGCTGCCTTAAAAATTCTTTTATTATAAAACTTTTAATGTGTCTATTTGTAGATTAAAAGAAAAAGAAATGAAAAATCTAATAAAAAAATCAAAACTTGTGCATTGCAAATAAATTTTTGCAAAAAAATCTTATAAAACATTTATGACAAAATAAGTTCTGCAGTGTTACGCGTTTAGGGGAAAATTTCTTAAAAGCTTAAAATAAAATTGAATATACAAAATGCAAGAAAGAAAATTACATTTATAAATTATAAATAATGATTGATAGGAATGTTGGAAATTATAAATCAAAAATTATTAATTAAAATCTTAAGTGGTTTTTCAATGAAATTTACAAAATAATTGAAAACTAATCAATTTTAAAAGCAAATAAAAAAAGATCTTTTAAAATAGAAAAATGGAAAGCGTTACACAAAGAAATGAATCCAGTAAGTCTACATGAGTTTAATTTGCGGTCCCTACAATACGAACAATTGGTTTGAGTAGAAAATTTGTATGAAAACCAATCATTTTTTTAACTGATTCCCATACAAAATTCCTACACAAGTCATTTGTCGGTATTGTGAAAACAGCAAATAAGTTTATTTAAATTTTATTTAATATTTTTCAGGAATTCAAAACTTATTTTCACACCATATAAAATTTTCTTTTATAATTAAAATTCAATTAACTTGAATTGACGTTTCAGACATTCTTGCAATTTCTTTAATGAAAATTAGGGCAAATATTTTAGCTGTTAATTAAAATTTATTAGCTGTTGTAATGCGACATATCGGAGCTGAATGTTTCGCAAATATTTCGAAAACTAAAACTTTTTTTAAAGAATTCTTGCATTTTATTGAAAATTTAAAATAACAAAACTGTCATAAACACAACCCCCCAAAATAATCAAACGTTTTTATGCGGAAATTCTTGTTTATACCAAATGAATGAAAAAATTTTATTTAATTGAAATGTTTACCAACAAGCGCATGAAGAGAATATTTTATTGACTATATGAAAATATCAAAAACTCTTTGATTACTGCAAAAACAAAGAGATTAAGCTTTTGTCAGTTGTTTTAAAATATATATTTACAAGATATTTTAAATTCCGGAAGGTATTGAAAAAATATTGATAAAATTATTGAAATGTCTTTAACATGACTATATATTGGGTATAACTGATTCTTTATTTTAATGGGGTGAGACAGTTTCTACTGAAGACCAAACTGCACGCAAACCAGTTTAAAAAGTCCAACAATTTTTAAAAGTTTTCTAAATCCTTTAATATATAGTGGAGTTATTTGATATTCAACGTTTTAGGGTAAGAATTCAACCCCCTTTTTTGGAAACCATTTCAAGCTAAAAGTAATTAAAAATACCCTTCTAATTGGAAACCAAAGTCGTTGTTAACTCTGTTAAAAATGAAAAACAGTTACACATTTGTTTGTATTTTTTTGCATCTTTTTTTTTGTTCATTTATAACTACGTCATTTATAGGTAGCTGTGGCAAAATTTTCCTTGTTGGTACGTAGCGGAAAGAAATTATAACTTAAAATTTATTTGAGTAAAAAATAAGAAATACTTATGTGCTGTTTTCATATCACGAACAAGTGATATGAGTGTAAACCTTATATGAAAAGCACTTGTTCGTCATGTGAAAACAGCATATGAAATACTACTTTTAATCAGTTAAGGAAGAAGATATTAAAACTGGACAGATTGTATAGTGTGATGCCCTCTTATGCAATCTTGAAGAATGATATTTATTTATTTTTTGTTAAGTTCTTATAAATCATTCCTTCCATAAAGCAAAACACTGATACACAATTAGAGTTGCTTTTTATGGTGGATGGATGCTTTTGCAGATAGCTTGCAAACGAGTATAAACGCATACTTTTTTCGATGTGACAACTTTTCACAAGTTACGGAAACGAGACAGTGGTTTTTTTTATTCTAATTTAAAAATTGTTCTTATGAGCGGTCTGTATAATACAGAAAATTGTTTTGAGTAGAAAATTTGTATGAAAACTAAAAGTTATTTGTCTGACTTGTGGAAATTGCACCTAAATTTATATAAAAATAAAACAATTTCTAATCGCATTAAATAAATAGTGATTGGAAAGTATTTACACACGCCCGCAGTGAGCCTGAAGATCACATAGTGTTTTATAGATTTTTTTCAATACGCGTTTGCTAAGAACCTGTGGCTAGATAAAAATCCATTAATGCTTTTAAAATACATATTTTAATTGGCTTAAAAATCTAAATACGTATAAATGTTTATAGATTAAATTATTACACAAACACTAAGTGAAAATTTATACATCATTGATCGATATATTTGAAATTAATTGAAGCTACATAAACTTGGAACAAATTCGCAACAGTATTTGAAATAATTATACACTCAATATATTGTGTAGGCAAATTTAAATTAAAAATCATTTTATACAACATATAAAAATAATTGAAAAACTGAATTAATTCAATCGAAATGTAAGTGGTCCGGTTTTTAAATGGATATAATTTTTTTTAGCGCTAACGCAGCTCTTTTCAAACCTTTTATTAGCACATCTCTTTTTAGCATTTTCAGTAAATTTTTCCGTTTTCACACCATTTTTTCGTCAATGTGTCATTTACTGAAGTAGTATTGCAACAATGTTCTTATTTTAATAAATAATGAAATTTTTAAAAGACATATGGACTTTGATGTACATAATGTACAATAGTTAATTAAAATTATTGTCACTTACATGGTTCTACGTTTCATGTAACGATATGTAAATATTTGAATATGATTTCAGTGAAATAAATTACAAATTAAATAATTATTTTAAATGAATTAAAAATATAAAAATCTTTAATTACAAAATTTAGCTCTTTTCAGCTCTTTTTGGCTGCATGTTTGGCTCTTTTTGCGAATAGTTGGCATCTTTGCCTTTTGTATTGGAGTCGCCGTATGAGTTACCAATTATAAATATTGATCATACGCAACGTTGCACAAACCTCATACACAAGATGATATGCTACACCTTACCTACAGGTAGCAGCGATATTTTTTAATAGATACATATGTGTTTGCAAAACTATATTCGTGCATACATTCAATTATATATCAAGTTAATTCAAAAGTTTAATAGTACGCTAAAATTTGATATTTTAAAAATTCGCCAAAAAAAATTGTTTAAACAATTTTATGAATTCTAATATTCTTATTTATACTACCGCCAATAGTTTATGGTCAATGTATTGTTTCAAAGAACTAACTAATTAAAAAAACTTAAACAAGTGGAATTAGAACTGCAAAGAAAAAGTAATTGCTTGTGAGGCGTATTGCAATCAACTCAACACATAATAAATTAATAGAATTTTATACAAAGCATATTTTCAATGGACGATGTTATTTGTATCTCAGAGGCCTCGTTGAAATTCGTGGAAATAACTAAAATTTAATTGCAATAATATGGTAAAATAGAAGCAAATAAAAATACAATTTATACACACATTTTTAAGAAATTATAGACTTCATTAATTGCTAATAATGAAAGATGCTATAAATTTTTCTTTTGTTCAATTTAAATTTTTAAAATTGGTATCATTTAGAAGATATAGAAAGATAGGAAAATAATTTTTTTATTAGTAAGAAAAAAATAAAATTATAAAAAAAATAAAATTATGTGTTTTAAGAAAATTTTAATATTAAAAATCTTTTATTTGTATGCCTGTATTGGGATTTAAGACACAAATAAATAATTAATGATCCTACAACCACATCGTGCAATAAATGTTTCTAAAAGTCCCTCTTGACATTTTCGTGTATGTGGACTGTGCAAAAACCACCAAAGCAAATATTAAACTACTTCTAATCAAACGATTCTAATTGAAGTTTGAACAAAATCTTCCATGCGCCACAAAACAACATTGTGAGTAAATAGACAAAAAAGTGCTGCGATTATTTAAAATATATGAAAATTTATTCTTTTTCGACTACTAAAATAAATTATATGTTACTTTACAAGCTTAGCGTGGTCCGGGAAATACAATATTTTAATTAAAAAGTGCATGGGGGAAAGGCCTATAGGGAAGCACATAAAATGGACAAATGATTTAAAGTAGAGAAATTTAAGAAAATTGTTCATAAAATGATTAGCACAGACAATAACCAAAAATTTTTTCAAACATTTCTCTCTTCACTTGATCTAAAGTAGAAAAGGTCTTCCTATATAACATGTGAAATGTTGAAACACATAAATCTACATTTAATCTCAAATTAAAATATATAAAACAATGATTTTAAAAATTGCAGTCTTTAAAATATAAAACTAAGTTTCTTTCAGAATTGAAGAAGAATTAATAAGTCCTAATAATTACGATTTAAAAATATTTAATTTATAGCATTTAAGAATTTGTTATGGAGGAAAGAAAAAGTTGTAAACTTTGTTAATGAGTTTAGTACAGATCACACACACACACACTGCACCGAGAGAGAAGATAGATTAGAAATCGTTTATGTCAATAGAATATCGTTTATCGCTATCAATATTCTGTGGATCCAACAAACATTCAATTATCAAAACCATAATACCACAATTGTAACCCACATACGGATGTGAAAATTCTTCAATTGGTTGGGTCAACCGAATGCATTCTTTTGCTGCTACTAACTCCTAAAATGGCGACCACAACTGAATAATTGGTAAAGAATACAACCGATTATTCAGTTGGCATCACCAATATAGTAGAATAAGTACATATTCAATAAGTACGTCGAATTTAAAATAATAATGCGGCTGAGTTGTCTAAGGCAATGTGTTTCAAACATGTATGTAAGTTCTATGTTCAATACCAATAATTGACAAAAATAAATTTTAAAATCAAATGAGTAAGCAAAACAAATTAAATTTATTAAATACTAAAAATATCAATTCAATTGTGTTCAAGGATAAAAATGAGCCTAAATAATTCCGATTAGCTTCCATTTAAGATTCCATGGTGCTACACGGAAATTGTAGTTATAGCAACCGCATTCTATGATATTTGGTGCAACACGCACAATTCTGTTGGCAACAAATTCGGTTGCCACAATTAATCTGTTTTCTCTGTGTATAAAATTTTAATCCGAAATGTACTTGAATCATTCCCAAACGCGATTAAACCCTGCCTCTGTACAATACCGGCAATCAATAAAAATTAATTTGAAATTGAAGTGAGTATGTGGAAAATGTCATTCAGCTAATTATTAACAATATTAATTCAATTGTATTCCAGGATAAAAATGAGCATAATAATCCCGATTAGGAAATGATTCAAGTATGCCACAGGATTGACTTTAGATAAAATAATTACGTCTTTTATTTGGAGGGATGATCATTTTGGACCGTTAATTTTCGACTTAAGCCAGAACTATTTTTTTTTTTGGAATTGAATTGAGTATTTAGATTTGAAATAATTCGTACTTGAATTAATCTTTTTATACTTGATTCAAAAATATTTAAGCTTACTGTATTTTTGACACCGCTTAGGACTGATTTAAGTATATTTGGTATAATTTTTCTTTACTCTGGTATGTTATTTAACTTTAAGATCACATACAATTTAAGGCAGTTAAGGCAATAACAAATAAATTTTAAGTTTATTTTCGCAATATTTTATGTTTATGTTATTTTAGACAGTATCTTCTTCACACAGAAAGTTAATATAAAAAAATCACAATCAAAAGAAAATAAACCATTAATAATGTATAAACTTGATCGATTGATTTTAGTTGAGAAATGATAAATGTTTGCTTTTGTTTCATTTTTCTTTGCTTTTATTGTATTAACAAATTAAATTTACGAGATAAGTAAAAAAAAAATTAAAAACACATCGATGTCAGTGTGTTCCCGGGTGGCATAATTAATTTCTCATGCAGGATATATGAACTCTGCATAAACTTATTTAGATAAAGATTTTTGAATCATTATTGAAAATTGTAAAACTTAAAATTTGAGCATATAAAAATCACTATTATCATAAATCACTATATAAAAAATTAATGTAATTTAAAAATTTGATTGGCGAATTATTTCAGATCAAACATAACTTTTTATGTTAAGAAGGTAAGCAGGAGTTGATGAATGAAAAAGCAGTCAAATATCGTTTCTTGTATACTCGTATGAATTAAATTTCCATATTTTTATTGGATCTAGGCGCACAGTAGTGCGCCACGTCAAGTTCGGCCACACAGTGTGTACACGAAACCTTTCGAGCTGTTTTTACCCCCTCATAACTTTGCTCCTCTTGATCATAATAAAATGAAACTTGAAATATAAGGTCTCCCCACAGAGGTGACCTCACAGGTTAAATTCGAAAGTTATACCGTAAAAGATTCCCGAGATATTAAAATGTGAAAAAACCATATTTTAGCACATATTCACTCACTCACTCACTCACTCACTGACTCATCAATATTATTGGGCACTTCCGGTAAAGCTAGAGAGCTGAAACTCGGTACACAGGTAGGTCTTGGTAAGAAATTAACCAGAAAAATCTGAAAACGAGCACTTTCCACCCGGGGGAGACTAGGGTGCCTCTTTTATGTATGGATCACTTCCAGTAGAGCTAGAAAGCTAAAATTTGGTACAAAGGTAGGTCCTGATGAGAAATTAACAAAATTTAAAACGGGCACTTTCCACCTGGGAGAGACTAGAGTGCCTCTTCTATGTATGGGACACTTCCAGTAGAGCTAGAAAGCTGAAATTTGGTACACAGGTTGGTCCTGATGAGAACTTAACAAACTATCATGCCGTTTCTTTGTATGGGGCACTTCCAGTATAGATAGAAAGCTGACATTTCGTACACAGGTAGGTCCTGATGAGAAATTAACAAAAATGATTTTTAAACGGACACTTTCCACCCGGGGGAGACTACGGTGCCTCTTCTATGTATGGGACACTTCCAGTAGAGCTAGAAAGCTGACATTTCGTACACAGGGAGGCCCTGATAAGCAATACATATAAATATTTCTACAAAACCGGCTTAGAAAAAAGAAGTGAGATCGGTACAAAAAGATATATGTGAAAATAAGGCCAAGTTCCTATCCAAAAAATTTCGGCCGTAAAAAGTACTGAGATAAAAATAAGGACCATGTTTTTGATAGGTACCATACCGTCTCATTTCTAGGCAACATATAAGCTTGCCAATATTTTTCCAAGAATCCTTTCCCATATTAGAAAGGCGAAAACAAATATTGCCAAGCTTACAGGTTGCCTAGAAAGGAGATGGCATTATACCTATCAAAATCTTGGTCGATTAACTATTATAATGAACCAAATTGATCAAATAAAACCCCTATTAAATAAATTCCATATCGAAACTTTAACAACAGTGATACACGTAAATAGGTTTTCTTCTTTATCATCATCTGCCCTTAGAAGATTTTTATATGCAAATAAAAAATCATTATGTTACACAGTGTAGCCAGAAATGATTTAACGAATTAATTTGTATTCTTCTTAATAAATTGTTTCCATAAAAGAAGGAAATTTAAATTGTTGTACTCATGTTTAATGAGTATATTTAGAACATTAAATTTGCGGATGTTATCATTCCTGCTAAATTTCTGAACGTATTTTAATTAATAACTGGATTAATGTTTTAGCTTATTTATGTAACCAATACTTAAGTCTAGAAGACAGAAAGATGCGGGAAAACAGGCGTATTTATAAAGTAAAATATAAAAAAAAGAAACTCGGCCATAAGTGATATAAAACTTAAAATATTAAAAAATTATCACTTAGAAAGGATGTGATGAATTACAAAAAAGTTTTTGAACTGTTTTGGAGTCAATTTGATTTGCTTAAAAAACAAACTAAATTTTTTTTTTGTTTCGATTTGTATGACAGACCAAAGTTTAGAAATATTTGAAAACTTTTTGTAAAATCAGGTTGAAAATAGAGAGAGTGAGAGAGAAAATTAAACAAACTAAAAAATTTTTCAACGTCAAAAACAACGAAACTGTAAAAAGACTTTTTGGAAATTCTTCTATTTTTATTACTTCATACACTCCAAACGAAAGAATGTAAAATTCCTTATTGCTGACTAACAGACCATTTTTAATTTTTTATATTAGGCAATTTTTACTTTTTATTTGTATTTATTAATAAACCAAAAAATAAAGAAAACATAAACTATTTTTATAAGAAACAAATAAAAAAATACGTACATATGAATGTATGTATGTAATCTCTTAAAATTTAAAATATTTATAAATAAATTTCTTGTCAGTCTTAAAGTTTTCACACTCACACGTTTGTTTGTTTGTTTGTTTGTTTAGTTAAAATTAAATAAATATTTTTATGATCATTCGTGAGTAATACGCCTTTTTTTATAATTTGGCAAATAAATAAAAATTATATTTATCATTGGATAATTTGGTTGGTGTAAATTTATTTATACGACAATCTGTAATTTTATTTATCACGTGCGTGAGTGACTTTTGTAGATTAATCAATAACCAAAAACTATTTTAATTTTATTATTATTGTTTACAAGAGATGTCATAATGTATGATAACAAATTAAAAAATAATAGAAATTAAAAAAAGAGAACTTTTACCTAAAGGATAGTAAAACTGAAATGTTTATTGTTACACAGTTTCTATTCCCGATTCTAAATCTTGTGAAAATTTTTGCAAAAGAAGTGACCACTTTATTTAGCAATATTTTCTGCATATAAAATCATATATGATCTTATCGCAAAGTTGTTGACAAGTCATACCATTTTTTAAGATAATTCTTTTTTGCCAATACTTAATTGGGTATTGGATGTAAATATAACATGATTTAAAGTAACCATACTATAGGTGCAAATAAAAGGATTAGAGTTGTTTATTAGCATATCGCACCCTAAATACAAAAGGGTCACAACTCAAAATTTTCCAAAACTGCCTTTTTTTCCATAAATTAATTCAGAGTACACATCACTAACTACTGGAAAAAATTCTTTCACATCACTATCTTCTTTAACTGGAAAAATACAGTTATGTCTATTTTTATGTTAAGTGTGTTGCTTCTGCACGAAAGCAGTTTTTTGTCTCTCCTGAAAATTTTAGTATTTTGAGTTGTGACCCTTTTGTATTTAGGGTGCGATATGTTTGTTTTCTATGCCATACTATGATTAAAAAAAAAAGTTATAGGTTTGATATTTTATATACACGAATTTAAAAAATATTATTGAAACCACATAAGTGCAAATTTGAGAAATGATTGTTATTTAGGATAAACTTAAGTTATTGAATTAATGAAAATTAAAATTATTAAAATCTTTTTGGAACATTAGAATATCTAATCAGACTATCCATTACAGCTTTGTAATAGGGCAATAGTCTATAAATTAAAGTGAACCACCCTAATATAGCGAGAATCAATTATACTTTAAATTGCAAAGTAGACTACTTTGAAAGTACCGGATTATGAGTGTTTGTTGGAATATTAGTATGGATCAGGCAGGACTGGTTATCCCAAAAACTGCTAAAATTTTAATGAAAAAGAAACCGCAAAAATTTTTAAATTCAATATCTGTTAATTTCGTAGAATAGTTGATATTCTTTCCAATTAGTATCCCCCTTCATGGGTTGTAAAAACGAACCACATCTCTGTTATAATCATAGCTTGATCACAAGCAAGCTAACTTAAAATATTATGGTTCCTATTATATTTCATTACGCCTGAATAACACAAAAGTAGCATTAGTAAAGAAATCCAGGAATTGCTTGATTGTTGTTAGATTTTCACAAATTCACTCGCATAATCATACCTTCAACTTAAGTTTAAATTTTATGAACTTTAAGAATAATATGGGATTATAGGTTATTGTGAGTTTTTTTTTACGTCAATAAGATCAGGTTCGAAAACACTTGAAAAAATTTCTCAAATTTTTATTTTGCTATTCAGTAAAATATTAAAATTTTGTTTTTCCTGCTCGCAGTGCGCGGAACATAATGCATATCATCAAAATCTTAAATAAAACTAAAAATTGTATAATAAACTCCAAGAATAATATGATCTCTATAACCAATTAGGTAATTATTTAAAATTGGTTATAAGTCACTACCTTCCCCTCTTCCCTCTTTATTACATTCTTAATAAAAATATGTCATAAACAATTACCGAAAAAGTCGAAACAATTTAATTATTATGTAAAGTTCTTCAAGAGCTCATATATATTACTAGCTGAACCCGGTGTGCTGCGCTAAAATAAAATTAAAAGTATTTATATATTTACAAAAATTTATTTATTTAATTTTAATTTAATTATTGCAATGCTTTAGGATATATTACGATTTTTAATTTTCCTAAAAAGGGGCGTAGTCCCAGCCACTTTTCTCCTGGTACGTAGTCCTAATTATGCCAATACTATATGTACCAAAAATCATCGACGTAATTCAAAAAATTCCCAAAATATGGCGATTTAAATTTTTGGGTCATATGGGAGGTGCCACGCCCATTTGTCCAACCAAAACTTCATATAGCATTTTATTCCTTCCAGAGTCACAGTAATATGCTGTGAAAATTTCAGGAAGATCGGTCCAAGGGTTTGGCCTCCTATAAACCACAGACAAACAAACAGACAGACACACATTCATTTTTATATATATAGATGATTTTAGTGATTTCATTCCTAAAGATAATTCTAAAATAAACAACGACCGACACCATCAACCGTATTTTAGATGTAAATAATTTTTTTTCAATGTTCATAGGGATTTTATCATAAAAAATCTCTCATAAAAAAAGTAATACAACAAATTAGTTCACAATTATTTAATGGTAAAGTTAAATTAAAAAACAAAACACCTTTAAATTACATAAATATATTTACGGACTGACCTCTTTCTTGTTTTGCTCCTTTCACATTCCTACGAGCCTTTCACATCCAAACATAAAAAAATTTGTTATTGTTTGAGTAAAATACATACATGCATGTTTGCATGAGTAATACGTGTACAAAAATTACTAACAACTTTAAACACTTAAAGCTGCAAACATAATAAACCCTACATAGTCCACAATATTTTGTTCACTTTTGTGAATAAATATTTTTAATTTGATCTAAGTTTTGTGAATATAGGTTGAACAGTTCGGTCATAAATTCTATCACAAAAAATGATCTTGCCTCCCAGTGATATAGTTTATGGTTATTACAAGTGATTCCAAATTTATAGTATGAAATAATTTTAATTTAAAATTAATAATGAAACAACTTAACAATCTTTTCAACTGATGAAGCTGCCTTGATACGTGGCTACGAAGTTCAGTAAAATAAAGGAGTTGACAATAAATTATCTTGCGTATCTACTGTCTGTATTGTGTAAACTAACAGCACTTCTTAATAATATGAAATATATTAAAACTGATAAACATTTGGAATTTGTAGGATACTCAAATATGAGCCGTTTATTTTGAAAGTGACATAAGTCACTTTTTTTTTTGTTAATTGCAAGTTTTTTACAAATGAAAAGATACCGTTCAATTTTATTTAGTGTTGCCATTAACTCGATTTTTTTGAAAAAGCGACTTATGCCACTTTCAAAATAAATGGCTCATATTTGTGTATCCTACAAGTGGTAATACTACTATGCTTCGGTACTTTGTCGTGTGATAAGGAAAGTACTCCAAAGTATTTAAGAAAACAATTAAAATGGCACATTCTCCTCAGCTCTGAATTGATTCTGTAGATCAGCAAAAATCAGTTTTGCACTCACGTATTCTGTTTGCTGGCACAAACTAATTAGGGTATCACATAGTCAGTCCTAAACGATGCACCAAAAATGTTCTTACTATTTCTTGGGATGCCATAATTTTTTCAAATTTTCTGCCACATTTATGAATATTAGCCAACCGCCCTTGTGCCGAACATACATTCGCATTCGTCATTTTATTTGTGGACTACCAATGTCGATGTTGTTTACTTGTTTGGCTTTTGGCCAACAAAACTGCCACATTCTTGTTGTGCAGCAAAACAACCACTGACAATAGTGCGAAAAAAATACTATAAAAAATATATTAAAAATAAAAGAAAAATCATTCAGTAAAACAAAAAAGAGAATTAGACAAAGAAGCACGTACAAACAATTCACTGTTCAATAAATTTATAGTGACAACCCTTTTCACTTCTTAAAGTTTTCATTTAATAAATGTTACCAGTTAAGCATTTTCACAGCTAAATTTTGTATAATTTTTTCGTTTAATGAAATTATTCATCAAAGTAAAAGGAGAGGAATCTTTGTTTTTAATCTTTAATATAATTAATTAAATAGTTTATTGATTTAACGTACTAATATAAATTAATGAATGAATGAATGATGAATACGTTAAAACAATGAACTTTTGGCTTCACATTTTCGTCGCCAAAGGATATAGTCAAAACTTAATTTTAGCTCAATTTATATACAATTTTTTCTCGCGATTTTGATATTTAATGAAAAAAATTAAATATTTAGTATTTCTAAATTAGATTTATGTTCAAAAACTTAAATAATATTTGATTGGCTTTTTCGCCAATATATTTTAAGAATTTTACAAAAATTATTTAACTAAAGGGTCCGCCAGATAACTTTTTTTTTTTTTAAAATGCTATAAAAAAAACTACTGAATAATTTTTCAAATTTCTTTTTTTATTTGAAAGTACAATCCTTTCGGTTAATAATGAAAAATAATTTCATTCGAATGGCTGCCTCGGCTGGCCATGCAGTAGCCTACACGATCGGTCCAATATTTAAGCACATTATCGATTGTGTGCAGCTGTATTTCACCAATGGCTTCACGAATATTGTCCTTTAAAGCGTCAATTGTCTCTGGCTTGTCGGCGTAACACTTATCTTTGACGGCACCCCACAAATAATAGTCCAACGGTGTCAAATCGCAGCTCCGAGATGGCCAAAATGATAATGCTGATAATGCGATCTTCAAAAACAGGGCGCAAAACATCGAGTGTAGATTCGGCTGTGTGGCACGTAGCACCGTCCTGTTGAAACCAAATGTTTCCAATACTCTTCAATTTTTGTGAACGAACATTCGTTCAACATGGCCCGATAGCGATCGCTATTGACTGTAACGGCCACTCCTTGCTCATTTTCGAAGAAAAATGGCCCAATTCTGCCTCTAGACCAAAATCCGCACCAAACAGTGACTCGTTTTGAGTGCGTCGGCTTTTCAATGTATGCGTGCGGGTTTTTTGTGCCCCAAATGCAACAATTTTGCTTGTTTGTTTACATACCCGCCAAGATCAAAATGAGCTGCATCTGAAAAGATGATTTTTTTTGGCAAAATCGGCATCTTCTGTAAGTCGATCGCAGGCCCACTTAGCGAAGCTTTGTTCAAACGTATACACAACCATATTCGTTCAGTGGAAGGATAAAACTAATTATCTGTCAAATCAGACATGAGCTAAGTGTTACCATTCACGAAATAAGCACAAGTTGAAAAAAAACGTTAAATTGCGGACCCTGTATTTAATTTTTTTTTTTTTTTAATTAGGACCAGCACTCAGGGGATAATCCCCACGTATGCAGTGCACTGTGCCGGAACTCAGGGAGAGGGATAAGATAGAGAAGATAGACGTTGAAAATTTAGAAGACTTAACTCTTTCACAACTCTGCTTTGCGCGTTATGTTAATTTTTTTAAGGCAGTGTTGAGGCGCCTCCGGTGTTAAGTAGACGCCTTCATCACTTAAATAGTCCGAAAAAAATTAATACAATGTCTTACTAATTAATTTATAGTGAAATTAATGGTGAAAAATAAATATGTCACCAGCTAACATCAATTTAAGAAGTAAGTAAGAAGTCTTTTATTCTATTTGCATTCGAAATACTTATAAATGTAATATGTAATCACGTTCAACAGAGCTATGTACATACCTAATAAGTAGTGAGATCATTTGCACATGACGAGGTTTGGTACCTTGTACCGAAAACAGTGTTTGTTCTATTCTGCCGTGTAGTTGAAATCAAAAGCGATGTTTAGATATTAAATTTTTCTTTTGTTGCATGAAATAAGTTAACAATGGGTGCGTTCTGCAGACACAGTTTGCTCAACAATCTGCTGAACACTTTGATTACTGAACGATCAGCGAACATGTTGAGTGACCGCTCACTGTTTTTGGTAGCAAAGAAAAAGTATGATACATTTCAACAAATTAAGATATTTCAGTTCAGTTTGACTATTGCATCAAATTTCATAATATATTTTAAAATTTTAATTCATTTAAATTCACAAATAAATATTCTGAAATATTTTTACAAAATAAAATTCAATCATTTTAAATGAGAAGTCAATTTTTTTGATATTTTTGACAAAAAAGTGAACAATTCTTTCAGAAAAATAATCAAGTCAAAAGCTGCTACATCTAAATCGTTTAGTAGCAGGCTTTTCTGCTGCACGCGCCAAATATCTTTTTAATATTTCTCTGATTACAAAATTTACTAACTTTAGCCTGTAATAATATCAAAACATTTTTTAACTCCGTATTTCTCCAAGTCCTGACAACACTGGCAGTAAAATCAAATGCAAATATGAATGTACGAGTACATATAAGTTTATCACAATTTATTTTATATTTGCTTTAGATATATTGTATGATTGTATGTACGAGTATAAACGAGTACGAGTTCATATTGATAAGAATTTCATTTTTAGATTGAAACGAGTAGAAATACATTTCAGATTTTTATTATTTGTATTAATTCAAAAGATGTACATATTTACCATTTTTAATAGAAATTTTCGAATTCAAATGTTTCTAATGTTATGAAAGACAACAGATGCCCAAAAATATTTATTTTTTGTTTGTATCAATTGTATTCTGATTTGTCTCTTTGATCTTAAAATATTATATAAAATAAACAAAAAAAAATATTCTGATGTGATTTTGAATCGTTTTTATCGTTTTTATTCTCTTAATAATACTTGTGCATCTGTATGTGTCATCTAAAACTGTCATAGCATGTGATATGTATTGACAGATTGTTGCTCGAAAATTATAAATTATTTTAAACTGAGGGCATCAGTTATGTTATAACATCTTATGTTAGGAAAAATATTTCCATAAGCTTTTACAGGATATGTTTGTAGTTTTAAGGACATGATTTTGTAAATAATCTTTCACTGATTTAATAGGCAATTTTCGAGATTAAATGAAATAAATTTTATAATTATTATATTCTTAATTGTAATTAATTGCTGGTAAAAATTGTTTTGAAGTTATTAGAGAATCTATTACTGGCACGACCTTCTTCACATAACATCTCTATACACACACACTTGAACTTATGTAAATTGAAATTGTACAACTTGAGTTTTTCCATAATTTGAAGCAAGTCTTATGAACCAAATAATTATTTCATTTATAAAACATTTTCTTTTCCTTTGAAGTCTCTGAAAATTGAAGACTTCTTAGGGATAATGATGTTTTAAATTATAAATGTTCTGCTTTTCTTTAAAACAACATTTTAAATTTACTATAATTTTCCTCCATCTTCCTAGACAACAAGTCTCACTCATGTTATTTCATTTTATATTTTTTTATAGAATCACCCACACCTACGACTGCTATCTTAGCTACAATAACAAATAATAATAATAATAATAATAACCACAACGATAATATTAATAGCAACAACAGTATAAATATTGATACACAATTATTACAACGCCAACAGCAGCAACAACAGCAACAACAACAACAATTGAATAAATTATACACAACTACTTTGGAACAGAATATTATAAGAAATATTACAGTGGCAAGAACAACGAGTACAGCAAATTTTATTGCAATTCCATTAGCGGAACGTCCACCTATAATTTGTGTAACGGAACAGCAACAACACCAACAACTTCCGAACGTCAATAATCATCACGAGAATTATTCAAATACAAGTTTAACACGTACAAAATCGTGTCTGGTGCGTTGGCGTCAGTTTTGCTTAAATTGTAAGTTTGTATTAAGAAATTTATAAAAATAAAAGATGAGTAAAAATAAAACGCACTTAACCAAATTTAAATATGCTTGAGAAAGTACACATGCAGGAAAAAAAATAAAGAATATAATAAGGAAAATATTTAATATGCAATAAAGTTACATGCAGACAACAGTCGACAATTATGTTATAGTTGCAATTAATAATGAATGATCTTAGATCAAGCACACAATTTTTTATTTCTTTAAATAAAAAATGTTAAATTAGTTTTTTTTTCAATAATTCTAAAAAAGAAATAATAAATATGGAGATTTTATGTCGTATATCTCTCTCTCTCTCTCTCTGTCGCTTTTTACAGAACCGTAAATTTTTTTAAATTTCAGGCTAAGCAAAAATTGTTTCAACATGTAAAAATTTAATATAAAATAAATTATAACAATTCTCGTATTATATTTCTGTTAAAAACTTGGTTAAATAGTTGATATTCTTCCCAATTAGTATCAACTTTACATAAGTTGTAAAAATAAACGAACAAGCTTTTTCAAAATAAAACTCATAGAAATTTGAATTTTTATTAATTCAGGAATAATAATAATTGTTTTCCCAAAATAAATCAAAATATTTGCCTTTTAGTGGTCACACTTTATTCACATTAGACACATTTTTTTTGTCAGCAAAAAATTTTGTCTGCTATTAAACAGCTGTTTTGCTCTTTGGCTCTAATACGATAAGGAAATATTAGACGTTTTCCCCCAATGTGACCGTACCTTAAGCCTAATAATAATAGTTTCACATTTCCACCACATATTTATTTTATTTTATTATGTTTTCCCACATAATTTTCACATCGTTGGAATGTTTCAAGAAACGAATACCATTCAATTCTATGACTTCATATTTATTAAATTTTTTTTACTAAACATGCCTTAAATATATCTTAAGATTTGGATCAATGTAATCAAGTGAGAATGCTGTTTTTAGTTAAACATTTTTTCAAACACACAAAAAACCGCAGAAATTGAACACACTCTGGGCTGACAGATTAGCATCGCTATGTATAAGCCACTGCGGTGGCCATAAAAATTAGTTTTCGCATGATGGTGGTGTAGGCTGAAGTGGTTAGCGCGTTGACTACTAAGCAAACAATGCCTTGGGGCCTGGGTTCAAACCCTGGCCAGAGCAAGTCAATCAACATCGTTAATTTCTCTAATGTACATTAATGAGACATTGTATTAATTGTTGTCGGACTATTTAAGTGATGAAGGCACTGGTCACTAAAAAATTGTTCCGACACCGATTAATGGTGTTCCAAGCTAATGTTTACAACATCGCCCTCCTTCGTCGGTTAGCAGAAACATCGGCGAAGTAAAACAATTAATAAAATGCCTGCTAATACAGCTTGACAAAGTTAATGCTTCTACTTAGCACCGGAGGCGCCTCAACACTGCCTTAAAAATTAACATAACGCGCAAAGCAGAGTTGTGAAAAAGTTAAGTCTTCTAAATTTTCATACGTAGGGGTCAGAATCGAATTGAACTTCTAAGCCTCGAGTTGTAGATCAGGCAGGAACTAAAATTTCACTTGTTATCATAATATCGATATCATGTACATATCAGTTTATAAGAAAATATAATAGTTCAAGCGAAAAGTTATCAAGAATTTACGTTATAAAATATTTAATTTATATGCTGCATTTTGTTGTTTGATAAAGCCATCTAATCAGTAGATTCTTTGTCATTTTTAAAATCTTATACACACACTCTCAAGCAATAATTTGGAATAACTAAGCCACGAAAAAGATTTTTATAGCTATTGACCCGTAGAAAGTTTTGTAATATTTTCAATGATTTGCCAAACTTTTTAAATACGATAGTTAAACGTCTACAATAAACACAGGCAATTATTATTGATATAATTAATATTTTTCTTTAAACTAATCCATAATCATAAATAAATTTAATAAATTTTTCTTTGCACTTATTAAGTACTATTATTTTTACAGTTTTCACTAAAATTATGGGCAGCAATACTCCCAGTGAAGCTGATCGCTACGAATATTATGATTGTAAGTAAAATTTTAAATATTTTTAAGAATTTATCAAAAGTACAAAATATAGCATAGAAAGTTTATAGTTTTAAACAAAAAGTCACAAAGTGTTTTCAACTAAAAAAAAAAATGTATTTTCCAAAAAATAATACGTTCTGTATATTCTTGACAACTTATTCAAAAAATCTTGTTTCTATTTCATTTAAATTCACGTATTTGTTAGTTCTAAAAATTGTGCCCAAACAGTAAAAGACATTTATATGGAACACTATGACACCAGCTAAAATAGTTCGTTATAAGACAAATTCGTAATGAGGTTAGTGACATGCATAATGAAAACAGCGTTTAGCTACATATCGTAACCTTAATAATATAGAAAGGCCCCAAATCATAATTTTTTTTTTCATATCGCCTTTTTATCATATTTCGATAGTTTGATAGCGGCATATTTTATGAAAAGAATATTTTGTATAAGTGTGTTTTTGCATTTACATGTGTATGGCTAGTTTTCATTGAGAAGAAATTGTTGCTGACCAATATATTACAGAGAATTTATTTTCATTTTGTGTGCTCGAAAAAAATTTTACTAGTTGTCAAGTACAAAATTTTTTTTAGAAAACTGGAAATTTATTTGTTATCAGGTAAATATTTTTAGTTTCTCTACTATCAAAAATGGAAACGGATCATATTTTCTCACTAGTCGCTAGTAAAATAAATAAAAATAAGAGAACTAATTTTAAACCCTGGATTTTTGTATGAAAATGACAAACAATATGTCGCGACTTTGGAATTAGTTCGTTACAACCGAACACATTATAAGCGGGTATTAGTGTATAATTTTTCTACTCTTATAAAATTATCAAGAAAATATAATCTTAATCCATTTTGCAAACTTTATGTGACAAATTTTGTATGCTTGAAATATAAAATATGTTATTTTAACGATGTTAAAGCACACCCACAGCACAGCAATTTATTACAATTATCATAAATATTATTGATATTATAATAAATTGTTGTTATTGTTTTCTGAGTGGATAGAAAATTTTTTTTTCAAAGGAACTTATAAAAAGTTATATATGAAAAAATCATAAATCCTTTGCATTTGAAAAATTATTAATCGGGGAATAATTTTATATAAAATTTTATTTTCAAATGTTTATCTCTCTTATTTATCAAGATGTGCTGTAAAATACCACATCTGGCAATTTAGTAAAATCTTAAGTTATTTCTGTAGGAAAAATAAGTTTCTGGCCTCAAGTTTATATGTATATTTTTTGGAGTCCTTAAGCTTTTGTAAAAATTTTCCACTTAACCTTATTTCCTCATAAGGAAAATATGTAATAAAAATGAATTGTTAAAAACATACGTTAGCACAGAGATACATACTGATGTTCATAAAAATTTTAAATATACATACATACATACAAGCACGTACATTTCATATTTGTCATAAAACTGCTCAAAGTTTTTAATGATAAATTTTGTTCACAGACGAATAAAAAAAATATTTATATGGTTTTGTATGACTCGACTATTCGAACAAAAAACTTTGTGAAAGATATTTATCCACTAGCAAAATTATAGAAACGAACATAAATGGAAAACAAACCACTTTTTCATACTGTGATACACATGAATATGGTTAAAAAGAGATGTAGATCTGTATGAAAATTGAAGCGTGTAGTGGTTTAAAATTTTTTTATGCTAAACAAAATTCCCTAACGCGTGAAACGTTTAAAATAACTTAGTTACAAAAAGTAGCATCGTAGGCGGATTATCAAGTTTTTTCGAGAACGAACACTTTAATACTCAAAAAGTACTTAATATTTGTTAAATATTTCTTTAAGTTCCACAGAGTTGATTTAACTCGACGTTTCTTTTATTTTTAGATGGTTGGTTTCCATAAAAAACAAGTTGATTAAGGTTTTTTAATTTGTTAAAAGTTTTTAAAAATAAATTTAAACAGACAAAAGGTTTCCGCGTTTTTGTCAACCACTTCTCAATTTTTGTCAACTGTATTCGGAAACAAATACGATAAATTATGCAGACTTTCTGATAAAATCGATAAGCAAAAGTTGTTAACAATTTTAACCACAAAAGTTCATTAAGTATTTATTCAGAACAAAAAAAAAAAAAAAAAGCAAAAAAAAAAAAAAAACAAGCAAAAATCGATTACACACACACATCCATGCAAACTAGTTCAAATTTAAACAAAGCACAACAAATACCTAAGCAAATACATAAAACTGTATTCAACGAAAGTTGAAAAGGATGCTGTTGGCTAATTCCAGTAAACACATCACAGAGTATAAAGTAGAAATTTTATTTTTAAATAAATCAAACTCACTTTATTAAATTGAATAGATGATTATAGTATATGAAAGCTTAAGGATAAAACTTAAAAAATACTAATTGTACGATACACAAAGATATGCACAGATATGTACGAGTATGTATACATCGCTTTCATGAAATCATTTTAATAAATTAAAAATTATTCAATGAAATGTTACGTTTTTTTTTTTTTTGTTGGGGTGGAGTAGAGTATTGAGTATCTTCATGTTATCATTCTCTTTTTCATCTGTGTTATTTTGTTATTTTGCTGTTTGTTATTATTATTATCTTTTGAAGTTTCATTCAATAGATATTCTCATATACAAAGAGAAGATTCAAGGATAATTTAAGCATACTTTTTCCTTAAGGATATTTGAAGAACACAAAGACAGTGCAAAATTATAAACAAGATTCTATCATTTGCACATACTTTACAATTAAAAGACGTAATTTGCTCCCACTTTATTTTTGTTGTTTGTTTACACAAAGAAAAGATAAGACTCATGTTATCCTATAATTATTGGATCTTTTAGAAAGGAAGTAGTTGTTCGGACTAGCATCAAATGACAATTTTATTAAAAAAACACAAATGGATTTCATAGAAGACAGCTGAAGCACAGTACAATAGACAGTGGAAAATTATTATTACTGATGCGGAAAAGCAATTTTTTATTTTGTTCTTCTTGCATTTCAGTCAAGAGGGCCACCGTGAGCAAAAAATTTAAAGTTAATAAGAGGAGATTATTTTACGATATTTTTCTAGAGAAATATTCACATTTTACTAATTTTATAAATTTACATATGTAAATTCGTTTACTAAGATGAACAAGCAGACAACAAAGTTGCACAAACGCAATTTCTTTTGATAATGTTCTGCTGCATGTTTTCTTTTGTATCATCTTTTTTTGGGAGAGTTGATATTTGAAACAATTATTTTAAAAAATAACTCTTACGAAGTCTTTAATCTAAGGAAGAGTTCGAAGCGAAATATTGATTCCCAATTAACGGTAAATTTTTATTTTGTTTTAGTCTATTTTGTAATGTCACGTTCAACTATGAATAAGATCATTTATTATCACTGCGTCACAACTGCCCGTAGAAGGTGTGTCAAAATTTAGTTTAAAAAAACCATTTTATATACTCGTATAAGTAATTAAAAAACAAAAAGTAAATTGTTTAGAAATAAAATTATAATTGTTTTTGGTCTATTAAAAGTTGGTCACGTTCGCCACCCTAACTATCAAATTTACTTGTTAGAAATAAATTCTTTCTATAGGTATTGATACACGTTTTACTATTTGCATACATTTATATGAGTGAAAAGTTGTTTTTCGCATGTGCTCGGCATAATGTTCGTGGGCTTAGATATTTATGACATCTTGTCTGGCCCGATAGAAGTGTTTTCCCTTCAATTAGTTAATAAATGAAAGGAAGTGAAAAATATTCCTGGCATCCTAAAACTGCACTCATTTTCATGCGATGCAAAAAATATAAAGAAGATTTTTCAATCAAACCAAAAGCATTTTAAAGTACCATTTTATAGGGCATCTCTGAATTGCGCCTTTTTATACATTTCCACAAAAAATTCTTCTATTTTTTGTTATTTTCGAACCGCTACTTTTTTTTTGCAATTACATTTGACTTGGAAGTGCTGCTGGTATTAAATTTAGCATAGATAACAGTGCTTCCTAAGGCTATAGCTTAAGGTGAAAAGGAACCTAAAAATATTTGTTTAAATTGTTTTGCCTTTTTAAAGCGTACGACTGCCACGTTCGATAAACAGACCATATTCTATATTCATATATTAATATGTTTGCATTGTATCTTAAGGATTTATAATCTAAATAAATAAAAATTAAACTTAGTAAGGCCCAACCATAAAGTGCTTACTTGGATCAGAGATCAAAAGCAGTTTTCATTCAGTTTTATTTAAAATTTTAACCATTCATATCTGACCAGACTCTATTTTAGTTCATAGTAAAACTAATATTGATAATTTAACATTGTTGAATTACAAGGAAACGGAAACACTACACTTGTACTACATTATTCTAATATGATGATCATGAAACGAGTAATTACAAGCATCACTAGTTCATTCTCGTGTCACTTTATAGAAACATTTTCATAAATTTTACTTTGATTGCACAGTTATTTTGTGATAATACTTCTTATTTTTAATACGAGCAGGAATTTTTTTTACATAGGTATGTGTATACATACATATGCGTAAATATAAATGCCAAACATGTTTGTGTAAATGAATAGATGATTACTGAAGGCAAGAAAAAAAAAAGAGTACAAGCATCAACGTCGTTATTCAAAGTATTTGTATACAGAATTTTTTTTTTTTTTTATTTTTAGTATACCACTGGTATAAAGCAACAGCTGCTTGCCAGCCATGGATAATGATGTTTATGGCTCCAAAGGAATCATTAAGGATTTTTGCAATACATACAAATAAACAACCAAACGTAAAAATACAAACATGAAAACGCAGAATTGCTTTTAAATATAAATAATATCATTAGACTATTAAGCATTCAAAAGGTTCTTCTAAAACACCACAATTTTCAAATACAATTTTTATATCTAAGTATGTACAAATGTTTGTATGTATATACTTATGTATGCATGTATGTATACGTGAATACACAATTTTCTTTTGAAAGTATGTAGATATATGCATTGGTATTTTTCAAAAATGGAAACACGCAAAAAGGGAAACAATAAAACAAAACAAAAACTGTGCCAAAATAATACATACATAAAAGTTTGACAAGACATGTTACTCGTACCACCAGCAACAGGTAGGCATCCCCAAAATCAAACTTGCCTCCGTTTTTTCTCACAAAATAAAATAAAAATATAACAAATATAAAACAACAACATCTATGCCGATAAACAGCAAAAAAATAATAATAATGAGAGGTTTACATCTGCTTTAAAAGTTTAAAAAAATTCCTATACCGTTGCCTGAAACGCAAAACGCCTTAACTAACAAAAATAAAGTGGAAATTGATTTTGTATGAATTTCATCAATATACATACATCTTTTTAAAACAAATCAGACTTTAACGAACAAAAAATGGCGCTTAATCAAAAAGAAATAGACATCAGTCAAGTTTTAATTTTCTTTTATTTTGCTAGAGTAGCCATAATAACCCACATCCTTTAAGAGTTTTAAGTATTACGACTCACAAAATATATCGTTAATTAAATATTACCTTTAGGATGTTTTTTTATCTGTCCTATAAAATAATGAAACTGTTAGTCCGGACGTTTAGCATTTCATGTAACGTTATGTACTAACTATAAAAATGTGCATGTGTTTGTGTGTTGTATATAACCCGTGCTCATTTTATAGAACCTCACGCAATGAATTTGTTGTATTCCAAATGTATACCGTAATCATCATCGTTGTTTTGAGAAATTTTGCCTCTTTCGTGTAAGAGAGATTGTTAATGTGTACGTCTGCCTTAATTTTTCGTTTGCTATTAAACAAGGGAAATTTTCTGGGATAATAAATGCGTGAGTATAAAATATGAGAGAATATATATAAAAGACAGAAGTTAGTTTTTTGTACAAAAGAGAACTATAAGCGGAAAATTTGTCGATTTATAGCATGCTATAATTAATTTAATTTGTTATAGAAGTTATTAATCAAAAGTATGTCTAGTTATTTTAAACAAACACATAAGAATGCAAAATTAAAAACGCAATTTAAAAAAGAAATAAATTAATATAATACTTTAAAATTTCCTTTAAGGAATTTTCTGTGTGAACTCAATTATTGTCTTCCTTAATAAACTTTGTGTCAGGGTATAACAAAATACTTCACCTAAGAATTAAAGCTGTATTGACTGAACTGGTTTATGCGTTGACTACAAATCTAACTTGAACTTAGAACGTGAGTTCGTTCCCCGCTCAGGCAATTCATAAATTTGTCTGATGCGCACTTATGAGACATTTCGCAAATAATTGTTAGACTATTTTTAATGATGAAGCTATATCAGTGATGAATTTCTAAACATTACCGGCAGCAAAAGGTTGTGCGTCCACTTAACCCTAGAAGATTTCTTACTCCGATGCAATATAATCTATATATATATATATATAAAATTGTTGCAAGTGAGTTGTAACTTTATAACTCACGAACTTTCAAACCGAATTCGATTAAATTTTTAGGGTTTGTTCGTATGGTCGTGTAGATGGTTTATCTAAAGTTTGCACAAACGCGTTCGAGAGTTATGACTTTTCATGACAACATGTGATTTTGACCATATAAAAAAAAAACAACAACAAATACATAAGCGCCTGTGAGCGTGTGCGCTATGTATACTGTTTGCTGACTTCATACGCATACACATTGACAGCTGTCAGTGAGTAATCATTTTAAGTTAAACATTTTAAGTTTAAATCGAAATATATAAAAGTAAATATCTCCCGTGCGAAGCCGTGGCGTTTAGCTAGTATGTTATATGAAAATGGTGTGGTTAACTTTAACTCGGCTTAAAGTGACACTCTGTCGTAACTAAGAAAGCTTAAGTATAATTTTGAAAATTTTAAGATCGCCAAATATGCTATTAAACATTGGAATCAAACTTCTTATTAATGTGTTTAAGAAAAATTTAAATTTAGCATTTTTTTTCATTACATGTGCAATTCGTAAAATTGTCATAAGTCAACATAAGTCTACAAATATTTATTTTTTTAAGCCGTGCTACCAAAATTAGTTATTTTAACCTTGCTACTTTTTTGTGTTATTTACACACATAAGTACATATAAAAGTATACATGCAATAGTTCACTTAGGCGTATAGTAATTAATGAAAACTCATACGCCTCCAGCTGTAGTTATTAATTTAAGTGATGAGAACAATTTGTGAGTTGGATACAAGTGTTTATTGATATTCGTTTCTTTACATTAATTTTCTCTCCAATTTTAAGGTCCAATTATTTTTCATTATTTTCTAAGGAGCTTAATTAACTAAACATATGCTAGATTATTTCAATTCAAAATTAACTATATATAAATACATACTTAGATACATAAACATGTACACTTGTACATCGTACACCAAACACGTTTCAAATATGAAAACAACGTAGTTTCTAAATTTATTTAGCATGCTACAGAAATTTGCACATTTACACAAACTGTTTAAATGAATTGAATTTTCTTTCTCTATATATTTTACTCTCTCAAATAAACAAAAAAGTTTTATGACAAACGAAAGCAAAACGTACTAACAAAAACCCTGAAATTTCACTAAATAAATACACAAAAATTTCAAACACATGCATTCTATATCCTCTCACTCTCAATTTTGTAAGATAGAAAATAAAGCAAAAAAGATTCTGTATTAACACATACATACAAATAATAAAAATACCACGGTGATTGGCACACTAAACGACTAAACTAGAAAAAATATCCCATCCAGTTTTCGTGTAGCTTTAACGACGTTTAAACATGTAGACGGTAAAAACGGAAAATTGTTAAAATTTGTGTAAAAACAAAAAAAACATAAGAAGTGTTTGAAAAACATAAAATTAATAAAAAAATGTAATTTATCAAAATGTTAGAAAACAAAACAAAATATTTTGTTTAATTAAGTTTTGTAAAAAGAAAATGCTAAATTAAGGAATTTAATGTTTCAAAATATTAAAATCAGTTAATTTTTAAACAAATTAAAAAGCCAAAAAAATAAATAAAAAAATAGAAATGTGTTTAAAGTAAAATTTAGTATAAATAAAATTAAAAAAAAAAAAATATTCTAACAAAATTTCAAACCCTTGAAAATTAATCAACAAAGAAACACGTACGTGCAATTAAAATACAAGATAAAGTTTTAAAATATAGATTTAATTAAAAACTTTTCTTTAGAACTAAAATTATTGTCGTCATTTAATGAGTTTCTCCTTTTTTTCTGTTTTTGGGAAAAGTTTTTCTTTCGCCGTGGAGTTTGTGTTTTTGCTGATTTTTCAAAAGATTTTTTTTAATATTTTTGTACACCAAGCTGTGCGGTGTAATTTGGAAGTATGGTTTTTGGTTGTTTATATAGATGTGTTCCTTTTGTTCAAGGAAACACGAAAAGATGTGAAAGATAGAGTTTTTTTATATACAAATCTGTTCTCAATTTTATGGTCTACACAATTAAACACATGTTTTTTTTTATGTACGCTTCAGTTGCTTTTGTGCTGAAACTCTTTAAATTGGAATATTTAAGGAGTTGTTGAAAAATTTATACATAGACTTGTAAATACGAATAATAATGACACACATACATACATACGTATTTTTTTTTTGTTACAGATAATAGATTCTTAAAAAGTTCTTGAATAAAACTTTTTATTCTTAAGATTCTTAATCTGATTAGATGTTTAAACTGTCGTATTCATAAATATATTTTAGATTTATACGATGTTTATAAAGTAAAAGTTTAACGAAAATCAAATTTATAGATGGTAGATAGATAATTTTATAACATTTTTATGTATAAAGCAGTAAATATTTACTGTTATATATGTTTTTCTTTATAAAAGGCTAATAAAACAAAAAAAGAATCAATTGACTTTGTTATTTCAAAGTTATAAAGAGCACATAAAACAAAATAATTTAAAGAAAGTGCTTTAGACCATGAAAAACTAACTAAATTATTTGTAAAGTCATAAATATACTGTCTTCATTTTATATTAATGTATTGCAGCTTATCTGGTCTGGGTTAGAATTATTATGGGCCACTTAGAAATTTGTTCATTATTATGGCTTTTGTAACACATAAAATGATTTTACATTTTGTAGTAAAATACAACAGGACATTCAGAAATATTTGATGGAATTAAATTCTTTAGATATCTGTGGCAATAAGGCAAAAGCGCTTAAGTTTAGATAAGCTAATTTTAAGTTAATATCGCCACCATATTCAAAAGTGTCTCTTGACAAATTTTTATTTATATTAAACGATTTTTAGCAACTTTCAGCCACGATAACTTGCTGCTTTTCTTCTTCCATCTAACCATTTCATATGAAATACGGGCTTAAACTGACTTTTAACATTTTATATATTTTTGTGATAATGGGCAGAGCCATGTGTTAGTAAACCAAAATAATCCGAAAATGAATGATCAACTTAAAGTTTAATGGAAATAAATTTTTTAAGAACCCACTTAAACATATAAAAGTGTGTTTCTATAAAACTATCATATATGACTTAAGCAGTTTTTCCTTATTGTGACAATGATATTAAAATAGATTATATGCAATCGTATATAATGTTGGTTATTATGGCAGTGAGTACGAAATTACACTGATCTGCAATAGTACGAGTCTTAAACTTCCTACACTCTATCAGACCGATATTTTCAGAACCTACTCGTATAAAAAAATTGTATTAATTTAAAATTATAAATAAAAAATAAAGAAATGAAATAAATATTTTCAATTTTAACTTCTCGATATCACAGCATATTTTTTTACACATGCCAGTTGTAATAGAAATGAGTTAACTTTATTATATGAAGAGATTTTAACCGATTTCATTAAAAACTTAAAATTTTGCCTCATTTTAAATATGAAATTTAACTGCTCACAGAAAATATATTTTTATAATATTTCTAACCATATTTTTGAAAATATTACCAGCTTAAATATGCAGTCTACAAAAATAATTAGTTTATGAATTTTTAATAAACTAATGTTGATAGTTTATAAGACAAAAAATGATTATGATTTGGTACATTTTTAACAGACGTACAACATGCATACATGCTGATATAATTTTGTATGCATCAAATCCCAAATTGATATTTATATAACGATTGTCATTGTGTTGGTAATATCACAAAATTTTTTTTTTCTGACAAAAGCTTTACGATAAAAATCTATAGTTAGGCAGCTATCGTTGATTAAATTAAAAATCATTTTGGAAAAATAGATACAAACATACAACATACTTGTCTGCTTGTACATGGTAGTGATGTTACGAATATCAATTTTTAGTATTCGCGAATACGAATACGAATATCTGAAACAGTATTATTTATAACGTTTAGAGCCACGTAATATTTGAAATTTTATTGGAAAAACTTCTTCCCATTGCGTCAGTAACAATAAATTGAAATAAACTGTCACCCTACTTAAGGTAATTATCATTATTATGACATTGAGATGCCGAATTATTTTACCTACATGCATACTTTGGGATTTCGTTTGGTTGCGCTTTTAATTAGTAATTCAGTGCTGTTTGGGAGATTTGGCAGATTGCGTGGCCACATATCTCGATGGACTTTCACATATTTAATTTTAGTTCTTCCATTTTTTAAGTCAAACATTCCTCTACTGAGAATTGATTACTAGCTTAAAATGATATTAATTTACATATCAGACTTTAACTTTTAAATGATAGTTACGAAATATAATTTTCGTTTGTTTTTTAAGAAGATTATTATCGTACGTCAAAGATAAAGGGCTTTCTTTCTTTAAATAAAAATTTATATAAATTAATACATTTTTGTAAATTTTATGTACTTCTTTAAACTTTTTGTATGATTTTTTTGGGGAAAATGTATGTGCAAATTATTCGAGTAATATTCGTTTGAATTTGGCGAATAAATAGTCGAATAATCGAATACGAATACGAGTATTCGTAATATCACTAGTACGTACACATATATATGCATATTTGATTATAGTAACACGTTTGCTTGTTATACCATAATTTATTTTACAAAATATAACAATTTATTTGATTATTTTTCAAGACTTTATGTTTTTAAAAGGTTGCCAGAAAAGTAAACAGATTCACATTGAACAAAAACAGTTTGTTGTGTTCTTTGTATCAGTTTTTAAAACTATTGTGCTTTTGTAATTCTCAGTTAAACCTTGGGAGTTTGTGTATAAAGTAAATGAGTTTAAAAACTTTTTAAGCCCGGTGTTAAATATCTAGCGATAAGTTGTTATTAGCTAACTTATAACAAATAAATTAAATAATTTATTTTATGTTTACTAGTATTAAATTAATATACATTTGCTTTTTTTGTGTCGGCTTTTATAAAAAAACCGATTTTTGCAAGACTTTTACTAAATTAAAAACATTCTTTCACAGAAGTGAACAAGGAAGGCATTGTGAGTTTTTGTGGGTTCAGTATTTTGAAAGCTATAAACATTAAGCCAAACGAAAAACAAACAACACAACACATACATGTGTTCTACACATTTGGGTGGAAAAAGAAAAATAACAACAAGACACTTATACATACTAAGACGTAGGAGAAATGTAGCAAAAATGATAAGAGAGTTGAGTATTTTGTTTTTGCATTGAACCGTTGTTGTACGACTGTTTTTTTATAAGATATTTTTTATGATTTTTCTTTCTATGATTAGATTACAGTAGATTGGGTCGACCGTTGGTGCAAACTAGTATTCATTAAGTTACAGAATTATTTGCGTCACCGGCATACTAAATTCGTTATCTTATACCATGTCACCGATAGGAAATCATTAATCCAGATGAACTTGCTTATGACAATCGCACAAAATTATTAAATTTTGGCATTCGCACTCGACAATTGTGCAAAATTGTAAATTAATATAAGCGTTGAAAGAGGGATCAAAATAGGGTTGAAATGTTTCGTTACAGACACACACACGCATGCAGGTGAAACTAATGAAAGTAAATGAAAAATTTTAAATCTTTTCATATTTTATTTAAAATTTAAAAGATTTGTCAGCAATAAATTATTATAATATGTTATTTAAAAAGAAAAAATATTACAAATAGTTATTCTAACGTTTAAAGCAAAAACCAATCTATTACACAAACATCAGATAATCAATATTTCAAGAGGCCACTTCGTACATCCGCTTCCCAAGCTGAAGGCTTACAATTTAAAAATCGGTCCAATAATGTGAAAGTTGTGTAGTATATTCGGCATGCAACTTGCTCTTCCGAAAACAAACTCCAAAAAAAAACCTTTCTAATAAAAACCTAGTATTGACCATCAGCTTTAAGTCCACAAATCCAAATATAAATATTAAGTCAATTGAAGAAGAGACGGGGGCTCGTAGCGTCTTTTAGTTTTTCAAAAATAAATGTATTGGACTAAAATGCAAGAAAACCCTTTCAAAAAAGAAATATATGAGAATTTTTTCCCTATAATTACCGAAAAAAAATTATAAAACTAAACTATATGCAAACTTTCAAGAAAAAAAAAAATATTATGAGCGAGTCAAGCGATAATCACCATTTGAGAGGTCATGTTGCAGCACCGATTTCGCGATCAGAAATATTTTACAAATTTATCGAAATAGTAGTGATCGTCTAAAGGGGGTCAAAATTGAGTTCAAAGATTTCGGTGCTTACTACATACAGACTACGTTTTGTTTGTGTACGTTTTAGTACAAAATTTTGAATTATTAAAAAAATCTGCTAAAATTTTCTAAGGACTTTTCAAAGTTTTAAATTTTAAAAGCATGTTTAAACATGTTTTTCTGACTATTGTCAGTTTTGATAAGATAGTTTTTTTTTTATTATTGGAATCTATTTTGCCTGTTCTATAATTTTTTTTATTAATATCTTCTTCTTCTTCTTATTTCCTTTAGCTCCCTGTGGAGCATAGGGCCCCTTGCGGAGTTTTGCTATTTCTCTACCATAGGGCGCCTCCCCGGGTGGTGGATAGGGACACGTTCGACAATTATGTCGGATTCCGCAAAAATAAAATATGCGGGGCGAACCTAGAAAATATGCAAACGTAGCGTCTGGACCCGCAGCGGGCGGCTACAAAAGGCGTCTGACTCCAGCGGAGCGGCCTATTTATGGTGTGTCTAACCACGTGATTGCTGAATTCGTTAGACCCAGCTTTATGCTTGTAACATATCGCCGGAATACAGTCTTAACCAATACTACTTTCTAAAATATCATGAGCTTAAACCAGCAAAATATTGAGTCTCCAAGTGGTCGCCGCATCCCAGCGGTTAATCCACCTAGCTGTGATAAATCACAGGTAGCATGCACATCTGATTTGGAGGTGCAGAACCCATGCTTAGAAATTTTTTAATTATATAATTTATAACAAAATATGGTTGGCAGTGAATGTAATACAACTTTTTTATATTAAATTTTTATTTTCGTTGGTGCTGTAAAAAGGCGACTGGAGCTTAGAGACCAGATCACACGTAATTTTTTTTATACCAAAATCCTTAGAGACGTGTGTGGTTCTTTTTATTTTTTTTTTTTATGGATACATATGAGGCTTGTATTTATCATGTTTTTAACACTGTTATTAAAACGTGTATTATTATGAGTGTTGCCAGGAGCTGAGAAATTAAGAAATGTGGAAAAGTTTTTAAGGCACAGTTTTGCGATTTTTTTAATATAAAAGGAAAATGGGAACAATTTTACACCAAATAAAATACGTTATTTTATTAATTTAATTATTTTTTGTATGATTTCATATATTAAAAATGTTAAATTTTTCTTTAATTATTCAAGAGTTTGTTGAATATTAGTAGTAAGCAATCAGACATGGAGAATGTCGTACTAACCCAAATTGTTTCAATATGTAAAAATAGAATAAAAATGAGTTAAATTAATTCTCGTATTCTATTTCTGTTGAAAAGTTGTTTAAATAGTTGATATTCTTCCCAATTAGTATCCACTTTACGAAAATTTTAAAGATAGACAAATGAACGCTGATTAGAGGTGTAGCGGCCTTGAAATCGGTGTACTGATACGTTCTGCTAATCTGATTGCACATGATAATGTTTTTCAAAAATAAAAACTCATTGTAATTTGAATTTTTATTAATTCAATAAAACTGAACTTAAGCCTAATAATAATAATTTCTCATTTATTCAAAAATTATAAGGCATTGTGTTCTGCTATATCTGCCTTACAGATTGTCCTTACAAGTAATTAAGTGCTTTCCCACACACATGCAGACGTATACTTAATTTATTTCTCTACAGCCCTTGTTAAGCATACGTCATCGGTATGGAGCCTGCATTTATGCCCATAGACGATAAAAATAAATGCTTACATGAATAAAAATAGAAAAATACGCTACAAATGATAAAAAAATGAATATTATAGATTTATTATATTCATTTCATGTCTTTCCTATTAAGCAATAAACTATTGTTTCTGTAAAAACATTTCAATATTTAAATCAAATTCTATGGCATGATTCATTTGTGTCTGTCTGAGTGCATGTCGTCTTTCTTGCTTGTATGTTTAAAGTTGTTTTATTTCATATTACAAATTGTTCTATTCGCAAATAATAGAAAAAGCATTTTTATTTTAATTCAAAATCGTATTTTCTTGTGTTGTTTTCATTTCATTTATTGTTACTAAAATTTCATATTGTAAACATTGCTCATTTTGCACATCAGAAAAACATTCGAACATTTATATGTGAAATGAAAATAACAAAAAAAATTAGAATTAGAGTGTAAATAATAGAAAATACAAGATTCTTGTTTTGCTTTAAAATAAATGTTTTCAAAATGATCTAAATTAATTTTAATGTTGAGATAAAATACGTTTGTTAACACAAAAGTCTCGATCACAAAGAAATATTTTCAAAAATGTGAGTAATTGTATTGCTTAAGTTCCAATAAAACCAACTTGTGATTGGATCAAAGCTCTTCTTGTTCAAATAAATCGTAAATTGGCAGCTTAGACTTTAATAATAATAAATAACATGAGACTATAACACTCAATGACTAGCAGCAGATGCGTTTAATAAAGAAAAATTTACAAAATTATCTTTTCTTGAAAGTTTCGGTGCAAATGTGGATTAAGCACTTTTCCAACTTAAATTAAATATATATTCTTTTTTCTTCCTTTACATCCTTTTTGACAACTAATTTCTTAATTACTTAATTATCACTTTTGATAATTGATTATATCTCATTAATTATTTTGAAAACTTTGTCAAATAAAATATCAAGCTTAATTAAGTTTATAAAAGCTCATTAAAGATTTACTAAGACTTAATTCGTTAGAGTAATTTTAAAATTTAAGAATTTTTAATAAAACCGAAAAAGTTGTGTGTGATCTTACAAGTACGAATTTTTAAAACGAATACATATATTATTGATATGCTGATAATTTGAAAAACCAAAAATATGTGGATCATGTGTTAAGAAACCCAAAAACACCCACCCACCCACCAACAAATTTCACCTGTAAATTTAACAACTAAAAATTAAAATTTAAATTTATATTTTTTAATAATTTTACTAAAGAATTAATAAATTATGAGTTTTTAACGACCTGTTAAACAAGAATAAGCACATGTGTTACTATCGAGCAGTCTACCATACACAGACAGCTTTACGGCAACACACAAAAACAAAAAGAAAATTGTTTGTTTTTTCCTTTTATTTGCAATTTAAATATACACATTTCAGGTCATATACAACAAACAAACGGTTTAGAAACACGCAAATATAAAAAAATTATAATGAAAAAAGAGAATGAAATGCAAATAATTTCAAAGCATAAAACAAATATAAAAAGCAAATTAATATAATAAAAAAATAGCAACAAATAATTGTTCATTAATTACAGTTCAGCAACAATTAATTTATAATTTTACAGCAAAACTAAAAGTGAAAGCAATATTTAATTTATAAAAGTGCAAAAAACCGTAGTAAAATTTTTAAAAAGTAATAGAGTGAAATTGAAAAATTTTGTGGATTAATAAAATGGTGGAAAATTTAATAATAAAAAAAATTTCAGTGCGATTGCTCGTCGCTGTTATTAAACAAAAGTTAAATTAATATTTGCGGCAGTATTGAAGCTCTGGCCTGATTTCTATTGCAGAGTGAATGCAACAATTTTTCATAGATCTCTTTTTCTCTCTTTCTCTCTCTCTCTCTTAATAATATAAATATATTTTTGTTTTTTTTAAAGATCTAATTGTTGGTTTTTGTGTTCTCTAAGAAATCTAACTGTTTTGTAAATTGTACAGTGTGGTAAAAATTAAAAAAAAAACTTTTTGCAATTGAACTAAAACTACTACGACCACAATTTTTGCCGTGTTTATAAATTACAGCGAAAAATATTTGGTATTCCAGTGAAAAATTTTTTGGTGAATAATTCCAAATGAAAACTAAAATGAAAAAAATGATGTTTAAAAGAGGTAAGTTTATAATAACAAAAAAAAATTTTTATTAGTAAAAATGTATGTATTTATAATTTTTAATTGAAATTAAATGTGTAGAACTACACCAAGAAATCAGATTGGTTGGAAAATTATTATAGCAAAAAAAAATGTTCAGCTAACGCCATACGAGTACATTTTCTATCAAACCAAAAAATTATACATGTTCATAACCATAAGACCACAATTGTAATAAACAGATGATTGTGACAATTCTTTAATTGATTGGGCCAACCGAACGTATGCTTTTGCTACGACTACGTCGCAAATATGGTGAACACAACTGAATAGTATGCAACAAATTGGATTTTAGTACCAAATGTTTTAAATTGGAATTATTGGTTGCTACAAATATAAATTTTCACGTAGTGCCACTGAATTTTCAGTTACGGCCACTTAGCTAATAGTTGCGACAACAAATAAAATTTGTTAACACCATGGAGTCTTAAATCGAAGCTAACATAGACTATTTACGTTCATTTTCATCCTGGAATACAATATTGAATTGATATTTTTAATACTGAAATAAATTAAATTTACTTGCTAACTAATTTGAATATAAAATTTAATATTGTCCATTATTGGTAATGAACATAGAACTCACACGTTTAAAAATACATCACCTTAGACAACTTAGCCACAGCCAGTATTTTAAAATCGACAAGTATGGAGTAAGTATTTCTTATACTATAATTGGTTATGCCAACCGAATTATCGGTTAGGAGTATTCAGTTGTGCTCGCCATTTTGAGTAGCAGCAACAGAATGCATTCGGTTGACTCAACCAATTTAAGAATTGTCACAACCGCATGTTGGTGACAATGTTGATATTATGATTATGATCGTGGAATGTTAGTTAGATCCACAGAATATTGGTAGCGGTTGCTTACTGCTGAAGTCTATGCAACTGATGTTCTTTTGACACCGATTTCCAACCAATCTTTTTTCTGGTTGAAGTAGGCATACGTCACTTAAGTATAGTTAGAAAAACCTTATTGATCAAATCGGAAACAATTCTATAATTATTATATTTTAATTCGTGCGCAATAATATTTGCCAACAAATACTTCCTTAATTGCCACTTGTTCTCTATCTTCATAACATGTTTACAAATTTTATATGTAACACTCTAGAGAGTTCCATTACGTTGCCGCTGCAAACAAAAATACATCATTTATTATTCATAACTTCTACGAATACATGCAGCTATCAAAGACTGTCATTACTACACTTATCCACGGTAAAATTTACTCAAGCGTTATAAAAACTGTGTACTTCCAGTGATTTCCTTTCCTTTAGTCATACATTACTTTCAGAGAGCAAGAGAGAAAAAAAAATACTTTACAGGAACATGACAATAAAGAAAAATATTGTTGTAACATTTTCCATCTACATACAAAATACATACCATGTATGTGCGTTAGTCTGTATTCGCTAAATGTATCATAAATAAATTTCTGTTTTTTATTGAATGTCAGACATAGAAAACATGTCATGTAGTAGTTTTTGTGTCGTTTATTTATTTGCAAAATTTAAAACATTGCCTGTGATAGATTGTAATAATGTAAAATGATATGAATGACTTTTTAAATAAAAATAAAATCACATCATTTATTATGACTGCCAAAGAAGATGTAGCGAAGTGTGAAACAAAAAAAAAAAAAAAAAAAAAAAGGGAGATAAATATTAATGATAAATGCTCAGTGTTTATGTATGTTTCTGTTATAAAAATGAGTATAGAAAATTGTGAAATAAAGTGAAAAATATATTGATAAAATATATTCTTCCTTTAGTAATAAAATCAATTTCATTTTAAATGAAATTTTTTGGCTTTTAATTTAATTTTACTATTTCGCTAGTTTGCTAATGTTGACGCATGGATTCCGCTGTTTCTTGATAATCTCTGATACTCTTTATTTGGGTGTGTTTTTGTAAAGTTGGAACATTTGACATACCCATCATCATTCATATGGGAAAATTGTTTGATGGTATTTTTGAATAAAGATGATATTTTTTATCACTTACGCACAGTAAAAGGGAATATCACAACTCATTTAAAACGCTAATAGAAGATAACATATTTTGTAGTGCATAATATTTTTAATATTATACATCCTATTTTGAAGAAAGTTATACTGTTTGATAGATTTGTACAATTTTATTTTTGTTATAACTGAATAAGTATTTCGGAAAGTAAAGTTGTTTAAAGAATTCTCTTATATACATGCATACACTTGCTACAATGACAAAAATACATTTTTTTCAATTATCTACTTCATTTAGAAGACTTCCTCACCAAAAGCTAAGCTTACAGGAACAAAATATTTTTGGTCTCTAATTAGAAATGATTATTTCGATCTCTGTTAGTTGATTAGTTTTCATCAGATAATATTTTTATCGTATTAAATCCTCTGCTACATGACATAAAATTATTATGAAGCTAAAAAACAATATAAAATTCAGAAAATATTTGTTTGGATATGATTTGAATCTAAGCATAGATGATCTTGGAAAATATTATTTTTAGCAAGCAGAAAACCATATCCACTGATTTTACAGACTCCAAGGCTGTTGAGATTAATTTTAGCAGAATGGCCTCACTAGTCATTCCGGATAGGGGATTTTAGATCAAACCTGATAGGCTGCATAAGTTTTGAGCGTATATGACCTCTCAATTTTCGTATGGGAAAATATAGTGTTAGGCTATGTTAGTTTCCAGGTCTTTCCAATATTGAGGGAAATAAAACCGCTGATGAGCTAGCAAAAAGTTAGTAATAGATCGGATTAGCTTCCAATCGGTTAGCAGCGTAGGGAACCTAGTAATTGGGTGAAAAACAGAACTAATTATCCCTGGATAAATGGGGAGGATTGTTGAGTCTCGAGCATAATATGGCTAAAACTTGATTCGGTTAAATCTGATCTATTACTTACTGGAAATGAAAAGAAAGCTTTTGAGAGTCTTAATAGGCGCGTTGAAAGGTCATTGCTTGGTTAGATCGAGGATCAGCACATGGAAAAACTGCACTTTCGATTATTGAAGGATGTGCGAGAATGATGAGGAGTCAGAAATTCTAGAGCATATTGTCTGTCATTGCCCAAGGATGCAATGCCATAGGCAAAGATGGCTGAGCAGATGTTTCCATGAGGGCACTAGTTGTATCGCAAAGTTGAGGATATCAGGGGTTTTTTCATGGACATTATATCACTTCATGATACATTTGGGTCTCCGAGTGGACGTGTGCCTCTTAGCTTAAGATTTTTCCAAACATATTTGTCTTCGCATTTAGCTACTATACATTATCTATCCAAAAACATTATTTAAAATATTTTGAAGCAGACAGTGAACACGAGATCTTTTGTAAGCTTTTTCTAATTATTTTCATTTGACCTACAGGAAAAATGCTTTAGGTTTTCCCATCAACAATAAAAAAATTTAAATTCTTAAAACTGTTATGTAAGATCTAGTATATCTTCACTTACGAGAATAATACCGAAGAATATTTAATTGTTTTTACTTTAACATGAAAATAAAATTCAAAATTTAACTCCTTGTTGTATTTTCTGTGCATTTTTCGAATAGTAGTAAAAGCATTTCTCTATTCTTAAAATTGTTTTCCATCCATATACCAAGAAATGGTAGAAGAGAAAATATCTATAATATATTTAAAATTCAATTTATATTATTTTAAATATAAATATTTAAATACACAAACAAACTGCATACGCTCGTAAGTACTAAAAAGAACACACGCAGCCATACACAAATGAATCGCATTCATAAGAACCGTAAAATCTGGAATTTAAGTAAAACTTATATTCACACATGTAAAATAAAACTAAAGTATGCAAAGTTTGTTTTATTATACGAGTATATTTTTGTTAAATTAAAATTAAAAAAAATCTTATGAAAAACTTTTGTTTGTTGTTCTGTTTGTTTGTTTGCTTTGAAACTAGATTTTTGTGGCTAAATAGATGTATGTACGAGAATGTACTCGTATCTTGTATTTAACCATTCTTAACATTGAGATATTTATTTCATTGTGTGTGTGTGTGTGTCTCTGTGTATGTTGGGATATTTGTGCATGAATATTTTTGAGTCAGAGTCAAAACTGTGTTAAAAGGTAGATGCTGCATGTCAGCCAATTTTTTTTTTAACGCACAGTTTAAACAATACAACACTACAACAAGGGTGTAGAGATTAGTGATGTTACGAATATCAATTTTTAGTATTCGCGAATACGAATACGAATACGAATATTTAAAACAGTATTCACCGAATACGAATACGAATACGAATATTTATTTTGAGGTTTATATTTCAAATTTAATTGGAAAAAATCCCTGCCTTTGCGTTAGTAACTATAAATGAAAAAAAAAATTTAGTGATTTAACATTATTATTGCCGAATTTGAAAACCTCTTCAGAACATATTTTAATTATTTTACTTACATACTTTCAGATTTCGTTTTTCTTACTCTGCGTGAAATACAACGGGTTTTTTTTAATAAAAATTAATATATTTTTTTACATTTTATGTACTTTTTTTAAACTTTTTTATGATTTTTTTTTTTGGAAAATGTATGGGAAAATTATTCGAAAAATATTCGCTTGAATTTGGCGAATACGAATACGAATACGAATACGAATACGAATATCTTAGTGCCTGTTCGCCGATATCGAAGAAGTTCTTTCTTTCGAACAATTACATTTGAAACAAAAACAAATTCAAAAATTTTGTTTTTGTTTCAAATGTAATTGTTCGAAAGAAAGAACTTCTTCGATATCGGCGAACAGGCTGTTAAAACATGCGAATAGTCGAATACGAATACGAGTATTCGTAACATCACTAGTAGAGATTTATATATTTGCCTGCAAGGCACTTTAGTGAGTGACATCAATTATTTGAAAACAATTAAACACTTGTACGACTAATTTATGTCAAACAAAAGTCTTAATTTTTATGCTTATATTCATTTTTATTAAAAGTTTGCCAAGTAATCATCTGAGCACAAAAAAAAATAAATTAATTAATATTGTGATTGGTGTAACAAATAATTGATAATATTTTGAAAAATGCGAAAATTTAACTTGAACAGTTTTATTTTTTCTCCAAAAATTAGTGAAAGAGTTTTGAGTGTTATTTTTTTCAGAAAAAAATATAAGACTGAATGTCAATCTTTTTTTTACTCGACTGGAAAAATACCATTTCAATTTTAAATTATATTTTTGAGACCAATAATATTTTAAAATAACTGCCTAAATTAAAAACATCTGTATCGTGTATGTTGTATTAAATACAGGCTGACTTCCAAAACGTCAATTGCTTTGTGCTTGTACAAAAGCATCACTTTTCATAACGCCGCAGTACAATAATTATACAATGTATACCATTTCAAAACGCCGCCGCCAGGTATTTGTAACGCAAGGAGAAAGCAAACAAGGCATCGGTTTTTTGCATATGTATGTGATTTAATTACAGTAGCAATACCGTATACAAACTTTGTATACGAACGTTTTGGAAGTCAGCCACACTTTCTGTTTATTAGTTTTGTGAACACCCAATTTTATTGTATCGACTATTGAATCTCTCGTATTGAAGGACTAAAGAGGAACAAGCACCATACAGGTACTGTCTGAGAGTACATACAAATTCTCCCTGAGTATCCTATTAAATAAGATTTTTGCAAATAATATAAAATAAAAGAATAAAATTACATCTCAATACCAACAAGAAAATTAATCTATTGTATTTTGGTAGACGATACAATGATACAAAGTGTTTGTGAATTTACCAAATAGCTATTCTACACTGGGGCTTAATGACAGAATTTAATAATGAATAACAGCACTGCATTTTTTTCTGTTAGTTGGAAATATAAGGTTTTACAATAATAGTGTTATGATTTCTTTAAAACAAAAACACACTTATTGTTAAGGAAATTCAAAAGTTTTTTATTTAATGTGAAGTACAATCGATAAAATTATGTTCTAAATAAAACGTAATTCAAATGGCCTCCAAGACTTCTTCTGCAGGAAAGAATTCGATGAACCCAATTTTCAAATATTTTTTCCACTAAATCAAGTCATATGTTTATTAACTTGTAAATCTTGCAGAGAGTCTGGTTTATTTCGAAAGACCAATGACTTCAAATAACCCCACACGAAATAGTCTAATGTTGTTAAATCACAACTTCTTGGAGGCCATTCAATATCACAATTTCTTGAAATAATCAAATCTCCAAACTTTTATCGCCAAAATCAGCAAATTCACGAAGTTTGCGGTGGTCCAATGGCTTCAGTTCTTGAGGGAGAAAAATTTTATACGGATGCAAACCCAAATCCTTTCTCAAAATCCGCCAGGTTGTGGTTTGAGACAGTCCCAATTGTTGAGAACGTCTTGGAATCGACAAATTGCGGTCTTTAGCAACACTTTCCTGCACGGCAGCAATATTGCATTACTTTGAGCGGTCCTTTGTCTTATTGGCACTTGAACATTTTGTAAAGAAAATGTAAGCTCACAATTTTCAACAATTCGACGATAGCGAGCACACTTGGATGATTATTACGACCATAAAATGGCAAAAGGGCACAAAAAGTTGCAATTGGAGAACGATTATTATGATAATAAAACTGAATAGTTTGTAAACGTTGTTGTTCTTGCGTATATCTCTCCATGATGAAATTGTAAACACTACTGAATACAATGAAAAACAAATGACAGATCATGACATATTACAAATGGCCGAAACGTCACTTCAAAAGCATATCATCCCTATTGGAAAAGCTTTTATTTTAAGTGCTTTTTAGCTAGATCAGGTTATTCTGCCTTTTGCTTTACCCAAAATGTAGAATTATTTTGAGATAAATATTCGATTTTGAGCATACTGTCCGGTGCCAGCTCACATAAATTTTCTTTCAAATTATTGGCAAGATCGGCGAACTCAACGCACTCAGCTATGAATGGATTTAATACCCGGCAATCACCATTATCTTTTTGCAGCTCTTTTGGAAAATATTTAAATTTTTAAAATAAATGCGGTGGTTTTATCTTTGGTTGATATAATGTTTTCGTCTCTCCCTTGCATACTCCCGTTTAAGATGTTCAAATGACAAAAAATGTCTGTATTATATGCTAATTTCAAAAGCAACTTAGCATTATTAAACAAATTTTCATATTCAGTTTCTCCTTCTTGCAAAAACATGTTCAATTCCGATCTCAATTCAATTACTCTTGTCAGCATATTTCCTTTGGATAACCACCTCACCATTGTGTGATAATGGAGATTTTAATAGAGAGCGCCTATGCCTTTATGCACTCTTCGAAATAACTTTGACTGAAGTTTTTTTTTTTAATGGAATTTACAACTTTGATGACAGTATTAAGTACATCGCATAAATTTGACGGTAAGAACTTGGCTGCTAAGGCTTGACGATGGAGAAAACAGTGCGTCTACTTCGCATTTGACATCATTGTTTTAAGTCTTGCTACGAATTCAGTTTTATAGCCATTAATTGCCCTAGAACCGTCAGTGCAAATACCAATACAAAGTTTCCAGTCAAAGTTCTAATCTTTGGTGCCTTCCAAAAACATTTAATACAAACACTCGCCAGTTGTATTTTTCGGTAAAGATTTGCAAAGCTGCGTATACTTTTTATGCCAGATGAATTAATCCCGTGTGTTTTGGAAAAAAAACAAATGTTAAGCGGACTAAAAGTTAATCTCATGTAAATTAGCTCAATAAATAGCAAGCAAGCAGTGTCATGTTTTTGCTTTATTTTCTTTGAATTTTCTTTTTTTTTTTTATAATAATATTTTCAAACTTTGAGAGGAAAAAGGTAAAGGGATCGCCAGATTTTTTGAAAATCATTTTGGGGCCGCGGCTTCAAAAAGGTTGAAAACCACTGTTGTACAGGATATATGCTGACTTTTCTTAAACAATTAATTATAATTAGTAGACAAAAGCGTAGTCACACTGTCACTATAATCGAATAACGAATAGACAAGTTTCATACGTCTGTTTCTGTCTTTTTGAAAAGATCATTCAAAACTAACAATATTTTTATTTCCGTTTATGTTTTACAACTCCTTGTTTAAAATTCAAACAAAATTTAAATCTTTAAATTTTTTCCTTTTCCATTTGAGTACCAGCATTTATGTTCACTTAAAGGAAAGGCACAGACACACACTTAATCCAACAATATGTTACTTATGTATGTATGTGTTAGTCAAAATGTGGTTAAGTGTCAAAGTGTGTGTAAATGTGTCACAAATGATAAATGAAAATAACTTTTTCTCCATTTGCTTGTACGTACACATTTGCAATTGAACATTACGAAAGCAAGACAATAAAGAAAGAATAGATATGGAATGCTGTTTCTACAATTTATTTAACTTTAACTTTAAAAGTACGTTTCTTATTTCATATATCAATTCTTTTTATTAATGCTTTTAACACAATTCTTTGCAGTTTGCACTCCCTAAAGTATTGAGGGGAAAAAAACTGTGCCAGTGAGTACAAAAAACGAAGAAAGAGTTTTCCTGTTTAACCGTTTTATTGTGAATTATTAAAGATAATTTAGGAAAGTATTGGCATGTGATGAAATAAAATTTATTAACGATTTTAATTTTAGGAATTCGCTAATAATCCAATGTCAACTTTATTTCCGACGCTTTTGCAGACAAAATTAACTCATAATTATTTACTGAATTTTTGTTAAATTTTTTTTTTAAATTTGCACTTTCGTCTTTACTTAGAAATATTTCAATAAAATATCTTACAAATTTATTGGATTTCTTTACTTAATATGAAATTTATTTCTTTTTTTCTTATTTCTCAGTTAACTTCTCTTGTGATTTGATTGAATACAAATTGAAATTTTAATTCAAACACATGCCGAAAAGTAGATCTTAAAATTTCTTTTTATAGAAATTTCTTTTATGTAAAAATTTCAGGAATTCTAATAAAAGTAAGAACATTTTTATTTTGGCTTATTATATATTTATTCTTTTTTTTTTGTTAAATTTGTTCCAGTCTGTGTTAGAAAAAGAGCTCATTTCCTCCCTTGTTGTACTCATATGACATCTTAGGTTGCTCATTATATTTTTTTTACATTGACATTGACAGTACAGTCAAACTTCTTTATAACATAAAAGCTGGATGCAAAATGTAAAATATACATTTTTATTATACCAATTCATTGGAAAATTGATTTATTGATGTTTTATTTATTGTTTTTCGTCTCTTTAAAACTAACTGAAAGGCAGGATACAAATCATTTTATTTAAAATTTTTGTTAACTTTTGACGAAACACTTATATCGTCGACTGAAGAGAATTTTACAAATTTTGTTGAACTTTAAGGCGCCTTGTTTCTTCCAATAATCAGCATCCGCACAAAAACACCTATAAGCTTGGCAAAATTTTTCCAAGAATTCTTTCCCATATTAGAAAGGGAAAAAAAATTTTACCAAACTTACAGGTTGCCTAGAAATGAGATGGAATTGTATTTATTAAGAATTTGGTCCATATTTTGATCTCAGTACTTTTTACGGCCGAAATATTTTGGATAGGAAATTGGCCGCATTTTCACATTTGTGTTTTTGTGCGGATCTAACTTCTTTTTTCTAAGTTGTTTTTGTATAAAGATTTATATGTATTGCTTATCTGGGCCTACCTGTATACGAAATTTCATCTTTCTAGCTATACTGAAAAGGCCCCATATAAATAAGGGGAACCCTAGTCTCCCCGATGAAAAGTGTCCGTTTAAAAATATTTTTTGTTAATTTCTCATCAGGACATACCTGAGTACGAAATTTAAGCTTTCTAGCTGTACTGGAAGTGCCACATACAAAGAAGGAGAATGATTGTCCCCCCAGTTAAAAAGTGCCCGTTAAAAATACATTTTTGTTTATTTCTCATCAGGACCTACCTGTGTACCAAAATTTCAGCTGTCTAGCTCTACTGGAAGTGCCACATACAATGAAGGGGTACCCTAGTGCCCACCGGGTGGAAAGTGCCCGTTTTCAGATTTTTTTGGTTAATTTCTCACCAAGACCTACCTGTACCTACGTGTGTACCGAGTTTCAGCTCTTTAGCTATACTGGAAGTGCCCAATAATATTGATGAGTCAGTGAGTGAGTGAGTCATTGAGTCAGTGAATATGTACTAATATATGGACTTTTCACACCTTATCTCGGGAAAATTTTATGGTAGAACTTTCAAATTTAACCTGTGAGGTCACCTCTGTGGAGACCTTATGTTTCAAGATTCATTATATTATGATCAAGAGGAGCAAAGTTATGCTCGAATAGTTTTTTGTAAATATACACACTGTGTGGGCAAACTTAGGCTGGCGCACTACCGTGCGCCTAGATATTTTTACAATGTTTACCGGGAATATAATTTACATAAAAGAGTTTCTTTATTCGAAATAATAAAGAATAAACTTAAAAAGTTTTTATATAGAAATTCATCATACACAAGTTCGACTGTAGTTTTATAAGTAAAAAAAGGAAATAATAAATAAAAGCAAATTTTTTGTTTAACTTCTGAAGTAGAATTGTGTTCTTTAAATAAGTATGTGTGTACTTATGTACATGTACACTGTATATATGTACATGTAAATGTGCTTACAAATAGGAAAGTATACTTTCTATAGAAAGAGTAACCTTAAGCTTTTTGTAGAATATCTGCATTGACTAGAGAATACAAAACAAAAAAAAAAACACATAAATAAATATCAAAAGGATTTTTTAAGTGATTTTACTGGATCTATTTTTATTACATTCATTACTTTCACAATTTATAAATTAAAAAGGGTATTAATTTCTTTGGGGTAGAAATTAATCTCTCTCTAAGAAGCTTTTTTTCTAATGTTTGTAGCAGGTTATTAGGAAGGTTATGACTAAATTTTAGATAAATTTATAGAAATTAAATTTAGTTTTGTCTAATTACCTTTTTTTAATCAACATGTTTCATATTTTAAAGCAGTGTCGGGCGATTTTTGAAATGCTAAGCACGCGTGCTTAGCAAGAAAATTCTGTTTGCGCGACGTCGACACACGTATACTATAAGCATCTTCGTGTAGCTTATGAGAATTAACGTTCGGTTGTTGCTTTGTTATCATTTCGTCAAAGTAAATCAAACCAGTCGCTGATCAGCACTTGTTTGAGGAAGATCTCGCTTATAATTTTTTGTTTACACTCAAAGCAAAATGTTCAATGAAGAATGGGAAAATGATTTTTTTTTTATAATTTTGTTTTTATTCGAACTTTTTATTTTAATTATCGAATTTAATAAATTATCAAGCTTGAGGGCTTCGTTTTTAATAAATTTTATTTTTATTTATTATGTTTTCTCGATATTTCTTTGCTTATTAAATATTATATTTTATTTCATTCGTTGTGTAACTAGTTTATTATTAAATGAATATTGTTTTCGTTATTATTATATTAACATAAAAAGTATTATTGAAAAAAAATTCAAATCAAATAAAAATACTAAAAGGCAAGAAATGTATTTTACTTTTGGCAACAGAAAAATTTTTCGAGTGTATAATTATTGCCGGTCGTTCGTTTTTTTGCTGCTTCCCATACCAAAACATATGAGAGAGTATGTGTGTGCCCGACACTGTTTTAAAGCTTGATTATATGTTCCTTCAAGATCTGGCATTATTACGGTTGTGCAGTTTAAACGACTTAATCAAATTGGTCGATTAATCATTTCGAAAGAAGTAATAAAAAGGAGTGAATTCAAAATCGTTTTCAATTCGTCAGACAATTATTTTATTTGATAACGCGTAATCACACATAATTAATGAAATATTTACTTTAAACTACTGAAATATTCGGCATTAATAAGCCACAACTTGTACATTTTATAAGTAAATATGTATTTCGTTTATGTAATTAGTGTGATTATGAGTTTTCGTGAATATCCAATTTTTTTGGATACCCCGCAAAGCGATTAAAGCTTGTCAGCAGAAAAAAAAAAACCCTGGATTGCTGGTCGGAATCGAACCGATCACCTGTGGACTGCTATGCAAGTATTGCCACCTATCAGCCACGGCGGCAGCGTAATATAGGAAAGATTATTCTATTGAACAATTTTTTTTATATTAAAAAGTTTTTTAAATTTTGTAGAAAGATTAAATAACTGTAAAGCTATAGAAAAAGGGTAAAATATAATTAATTAATGAAAAATTAAATACAAATGATTCCATTTCGAATAAAACAAATAAAGTGGTCAACTTTATGGTTTCCGAATTGTCAAAAATTTGGATTTTAGGTGGTGCGAAGTACGCAGGTAACAGCACAGAATATTATTGGGTCAAATGTTGCCAAGTAATATATTTCTATGGCCTTAAAAATGGTTTTTTGGTATCCTTAAAAAAAAACTGCAGTTTTGTTTTTTAGGTGAAAGATAGGAAATTTAGTAAAATACTTACATATTTTTTAATAAATTCTTTATAAATTGTTTATGTAGCCAAACTATGTGCAGCAGTAAAATTGATAAATAAAAATCTTTAAAAATACCTAAAGAAAATAATTACAATAGATTTTTTTTTTATCGAATGTGTCACACAAGCATACATTCTTTTTTCAACAAAACAATTTGTAGCGGAAGGGAGAAATATTGAATATTTAAAAAAAATTATTAAGAAATAAAAGAATTCGTTTCTTTCAAAATTTTTCATTGAAATAAATACTTGTCTTTATAAATAAAAGAAAATTTTGCAATCTTAGTTTCTCATCGAAGTTGCCATTTGCAACTTCACTTTAACAAGAACGTTTAACACACAATACACTAAACAAAGAAATATAAAATTTTAAGTATATATTTTATATCGTTGCTTAAAACGCAAAATGCTCAAACTAATCTGACCAATTAAATTAACTTATGTTTTATTTAGTTTTTAATTGGAGCAGTAGTTTTAATTGAGCAGGCTAGTAATGTTAACTGTTTTTTACAGGACAGTCAAATAGCTGGACTACCTAGATAGGGACTAGCAAGGATGTTTTATTTCTCTTCACAGGAAAGTTTTATCAAACCGTAAACATATGATTGGTTTGCTTTCTTTTTTAAGATAAGATAAGATAAGATAAGATAAGATAAGATAAGATAAGATAAGATAAGATAAGATAAGATAAGATAAGATAAGATAAGATAAGATAAGATAAGATAAGATAAGATAAGATAAGATAAGATAAGATAAGATAAGATAAGATAAGATAAGATAAGATAAGATAAGATAAGATAAGATAAGATAAGATAAGATAAGATAAGATAAGATAAGATAAGATAAGATAAGATAAGATAAGATAAGATAAGATAAGATAAGATAAGATAAGATAAGATAAGATAAGATAAGATAAGATAAGATAAGATAAGATAAGATAAGATAAGATAAGATAAGATAAGATAAGATAAGATAAGATAAGATAAGATAAGATAAGATAAGATAAGATAAGATAAGATAAGATAAGATAAGATAAGATAAGATAAGATAAGATAAGATAAGATAAGATAAGATAAGATAAGATAAGATAAGATAAGATAAGATAAGATAAGATAAGATAAGATAAGATAAGATAAGATAAGATAAGATAAGATAAGATAAGATAAGATAGGATGTGTACTTGGAGAGCCCAAAAAAAATAAAAAAAAAATAATTTAGTGAGGAGAGGAGGAGACTAGTTTTGTTCGCCAGTTTCTCATTCGCTAGCAGCCATAATAACACAAACCCTACTATTACGGATGGCAAGAAATAACGCAAATTCACAATTACATTTAGACTTTTTGGTTTTGTTTGTCCTATAAAATAATGCAAGTGTTAGTTGGAGCATTTTGCATTTCATATAACGATATATTCATTTTATTACAAAGATTTCTTATGCGTCAATTTGGTTTTAAATGAAAATACACACGTTCACACATAAAACCATTTGGTAAGATGCATAAAATCAATGACGTAAAACTGAAAGAAATAAAATATATAGAAAAAGAAATACAAAAATATATACATACAAACACATGTATGTACATGCATATATACATACTTATAGATTTATCGTTTCAACTATATTTTTATGTATGTCAATACATTTAGCAATCAAAAAAAAAAATCAAAAGAATATATATTTTTCTGTTGTCCTTAGCAGTGCTGTTGTTTATAGGTGAGATTTTTCTCTGTATTCAAAAGATATACAATATTTTAAAATAAAAAGATATTTAATGCTTCAATAAATAAACTATTTTTAGATTCATTTTAAAAATACTAAAGAACTCTTTAAACAAATTTTTAATGAATTCATTTAAAGAATACATAGAAAATAGCAAAGTTCAACAAATATTTGAATACGAATATTTCGAAGTGACACACCTTTTTATCAGTACATTTTTTAACCTGACCCCTTTATACATAGTTGATATTAACTTCAGCTCTGAGAAATTATGTACATATGTATGTAACGAAATCTTTGATTTATTAAAAATATCGTACAGTTGTCAGGGACGGATAATCATACACTAATTGTGTTACTTTGTTCTTTTGCCCTTATCGGTATTAAAGGGATTATCCCTCGAAATGGGACAATTGGGACAAATTTCCCTGCCAAACTATCAATTATCACATATCCAATTTGTGGACCAATTTCGAATGAGGTTTAAAATTAGTTGTCGAAAGACGAGTCAGCCACTAGCACTGGTTGAACACCAGTCATTTATTTAATACCACCCCAAAGGCAGCAAGTTTGCTCCCGGAAGAAACCTCCGCAGCAAAAAATACTGCTTCGGTAGAAGCAGGTTTGCTTGTTGTTGTTGTGCCTTCCGCTGTAAAAAGCGCTTTGAACATGCATGATTTCTGTTCGCGATGTCCCACTTTGGAGCTCTTGTTTTTTAAACCGCGCTTTTTTCTAATCATCCAAAATGCGCTAAAATAATGTTTGAATCATATGAATTATGCCTTCCTGTTACTGCGTCATCTACTAACATACATAATTCATCTGTAGGTAAATATACAAGTTTAAATAAATAAGAGAGAAAGACAAGCAGAGAGAGCATCTAAATGAAACTTTATCTTCCATTCGCTGTTTACTTTATTATTCGTATCAACTAAATGTAAATAGCCGACCAACTTCAACGTGCTTAAAAATAAGTTGAGCAATCTCTCTGCCTTTTTTTTGTGCAGCCTCGGAAGCGCTTAAAAATTGCGCATCTCGAAAGCATGAAATTTTGTTACTGCTTCCAGAAAGATAATAATTTTTGCTGGGTCACCACTTACTGGTCACAGAATTCTGTGCATCGCAAAGGTCCATGATGTTGATGTCTTCTCCTGAACTGCTTTGGAAGTCAGTTTCTTATTCAAAGCTTACTTTGTAAAGACAGCGCTAACTACTTCAGCCAAAAGCATCACAAAAAGTCAAGAATAACTCCAGAAACCATTCATTAAATCCAAAAACTATTTTAGAAAAGTTTAAAGGTAATTTTATATGAATACTTAAGCCGTTTTACTAATACAATTCACAACTTAAAATGAAATATACTAATGTGTTGGTCTGAAATGTGTTCGTGACAGAAAGCAAAAATAGACAATAGAGTTTATTTGACCTCATCAAGTTTCTCACATTCCACCTAATTTTAATTAAGAAATTCAAAATTGTTTATTTCTTAAAGATCAGTGTAAGTGATTTCAAAAGCAATTAAAATAAATTATAGATATGCCACATATTGTGCTTTAATATAATGCTCAGAAGTACACAATATATGTACTCGTATATATCTATTTTTGCTTTATGACCGTAATTTTTATAAATACTCCCTGGATAATGCAATACAATTTTCTTAAATACTTAATTTACTTGAACAATACAAAGAAAAATAAATAATACACAACTTCCATTGTTTACATTAAAAGAAGCAATAAAAAAAATTAAATAATACAAGAAGTAAATATCTGTGTATATATGTATGTTTGTATGTATATATGTGTGACTGCTTTAACTAAAAAACAAGTGAACTTGAAATTGCTGGAAATACTAAGAATAGGAATTAAAATTTTAATTTTATTTTAGCCTTGACAGAAACATAAATCACCAGGGAAGTTGTAATTAAAGAGAAAATTTATAAACATTGAAATTTATAGAAACTAAAATGAAAATAAAGAAAGCATGTTGTTTGTGCCCGCTTCCCTACCTACACCCATAGCAAATGTTTGCCTTTACATTCTTTCTAAAATTTTTATAACGAAAGATATTCAAGAATAAAACATAAAAAAGCAATTGGCTTTGAAAAAAATTTAAATGACAAATTAAATGAAATGTATTGTAGCTAAGAACCGAATAAGATACTCTCGCTTTCGTTTTAAGACTTTCAAAAATATGATAAATTCTATTTTTTTATCTTTTCACTATTGATAACAAATAAAAGCCAGAACTTAAAATTTTTTAACTTTTTGGAAAAAAAAAAATTTAAAATTTCTAAGCATTCAACAAACAACAACATGTTAAACAAACTTGCATTCTTTTTCTTCTGTGTGTGTGTGTGTATATATGTATTTTTTTTTTGTATTAGTTTGCGTTAGTTGTATATTTTTATAGAGCAGTCAACACTTGCAAATGTTACTCGCATCATACCACACTGCCACTACAACTGCTGCCACTCTAGCTCTGCCACTTCAATTACTACGAGAATTGCAACAACGGTATTTTCACCGAAAGGACCTTGATTAAGGCCTAAATATACAGAATAAATTTGTTTGTTGTGTTTCGTTACATTCATTCATTCACTTGTTTGCATAAAAAATATATTCATGATGTGTTTTTTTTTCAACGGAATTTCCTATTTTCTAAGTTTTTTGTTTTTACAATAATTTGTTGCTATAATTTTGCACATGTATGAGTGATTGTGACTGTTTGTGTGTGTAGATGTGGCTGCGAGGGTGTATTTGCGTTAGCTTTTCTCTGTCATTTGTTAAATTGTTAGTTACAAACAGGTATTTTGTGGTTTCCTGTGGCGTCAACCCCATCCCGTTACTATTTTCGTTTATTTATTTGTTGTCGTTGCTGCCAGTGTTGTTGCTTTAAATGTGAACTAGTGCTAATGGTATGTTAAAAGGCAACTGGAGTTAGTAAATATTTAATATTTTATTTTAAAAAATTTTACATGTAACGATAAAATGTGGGGAAATAAATATTTGATTAAACTCATTTTTTTTATTTATTTTCTGTTGCGTATTTTTATTTCTTAAGAAAAATTTCGTAGTTGATTGTCTTCTTGTTTAGAAATTTACGAATTTTCAGTTAAATGTACGAATTTCAATGCAAATATTTTTAATTATACTGCTTTAGGTTTTTTTCACTTTAATTATTTTATTGAATTATTTAGTATTTGATAGAAAATTTTTGAACCCCGTAATAGTTCAAAAGGCAATGAAAGCTCATACAGAATGGAAATTAAAACTGGCATTACAAGTTTTTATCTACACTTCAATTTATAAATATAAGATAGTTAGCAATAAAATATGATCCGAAGGAAAATCATAAATCTATAACTTAAATAAATAAATTTTCATGCAGTCATGTCGTCTATACTCGTATAATATTTTTTGCGCCAGTACAGTATTTGTCTTTTAATCCTTTAAAATGTTTAAATATTATCTATCTATTTATTTATTTTACATAAAATAATAAATGAAACTTTCAAATCAGTTTATTAAAATAAACGCAACACTGTGGCGTATGATTGTTATGAACTCGTATTAAATGTTACTCAGACGTCATGTTGCGTTTTCTATTTAATATATCCGCTACGAAATATGTACTCGTATATAAAGTTTATTTTCATACAATGTCAACATTCATTTGCATATATTTTAATTAAAAAATCCTTTCAAAGTCCCTCTATAGCCGGTTCAGTATGTAGAAGAAGTTTCCTCTTTTTCATTTACGAACAGTTTAATAGAAAGGTCTTTTTTTGTTATTATAGCTGTTGTTGTTGTGGCTGTACTTATTAATAACTTTTCGCTTATTAAAACATAAAAGTTAGAAAAGCATATTAAATATGCAAAATAATAAATTAAATTGAATTTAAACTCCAAAAAAAAATCTTACTAAAAGGATACAAAATCTCTTTTGACTGTTTTCTGGGTATTTGATAATATTTGCGACTTTATTCAAGGCTTAATTAAAACTTAAAATTTATAATCACAACATAAGCACATTAAACAAAACAAATTTATATAAAAAAAAAAAAAAACAAAATTAAGAAGGAAGTTTATTTTTATTTGTGGGTTTCCATCGTGTGTCTTTAGAGACTAGAGTAGTCGTGTTGTTGTATTCCTTTGCTACACATTGACATTTTTTTTGCTCTATGGATTTATTATACATTTATTCATGTTTCTCTAAATATGCATTTGTATCGGTCTGATTTTACATGAAAAACTGTTTGGAATATTGTGAATATGACATGAAGACTTAAGTTAACTTACAAGTTAAAAATAAGTTTGTTTTTGTGTCATGATGTAAAATTATTAATGGGTTTGTTATAATAATCCTTATCTTATTTAAATAATAATTAATATGAAATTTATTATGTTAACTTTTATGGCTGAGAATAGCACTGTCCTCAAAATATATTTATAAATTATTAATTATAATTACAATTGACTATACTGTATTTAAAAAGATTGCTATTTCCTGTGGTATTAATATATCTGTGGTTATAAGCAATAATCGCGTAAGTCTAAAAACATGTGCTTGAAAAAAGTCAATTTGAATTTATTAAACCGTTTCTGAAAAAATTAAAAAAATCAATTTGAAAAAAATTTAATGCAGAATAAAAGATTCCTAAAAATTTTATAACCAAAAATTTTATTTGTTAGAGAAATATTAAATAAAAACAAATATCGATGCTGAATGTAACTTTGAAATAATAAATTGAAAATTCTTATGGCGGCTTAGGCGTTTGCGGAAAGGAAGTGTTTCGATTGTTGTTGTTGTTTTTGTTGAGGTGTAAATATTTTTAAAATTCCTTAATTTGCAAAAAATATCAAATTTTTACTTTGCCTTTTATAAAAGCACAACTCTGCAATACCAGCCAGTCATTATAAACTATTAAAAAATATATAAAATATTATTGTAAAAGACGTCATCACTAAACCCAGAAAAAATACTGTTTGGAAAACGCTTGTGCCGATAGAATATCAAACTCATAGACTACATAGCGGTTACCGCTACCTAATATTATATGATCACAATCATAATATCAAAATTGTAACCAACATATGGTTGTGAGAATTCTAAATTTGGTCAACCGAATGCATTCTTTTGACACTATTAAATGGCAAAATGGCGAGCACAACTGAATAATTGGCAATGAATATGGTTTGGTTGATACTCCTAACCGATTATTCAGTTGGCATAACCAATTATATTCAAAGAAGTACTTTCTCAATATTTGTCACTCTCTAAAACACTCATGTGGCTGCGTTGTCTAAGGCGATGTGTTTCAATCACGTAGAACTCACAATACCAATAATGGACAAAAAAAAAATTTTATTTAGTTAAGTACTAAAAATATCAATTCAATTGTGTTCCGGGATAAAAATGAGCTTAAATATTCTTGATTAGCTTTCATTTAAGATTCCATGAAGTTAACCAATTTTATCGGTTGTCGCAACTAAAAATTTAGCGGTGCTTCACGAAAATTGTAGTTGTTTGATATATTTGTTCAATGATAGTTGATGCAAACTCCGCAGTTCGTTTGGCAGCAAATTCCGTACGTACAAATAATCTGTTTTCTCTGTGTACTTAAGTAAATATGATTCTTTATATTAATTTTTTTAAAAAGAAAATGAAAAGGGATTTCACGTGAACATACAGTTCTGTGAATAGAATACGGTAGCATATAAAACTCAACTCTAAGTCGATTTAAGTGGTTATTGCTTTAAAGTAACCACAGAGAAATGGTATGGGGTTGTAAGCGTAGCATGATTGCTTTATCAGGAATATACTCCTCGAAACACTTAATTTACGACGCCAAATATTGGCATGCATTAAGGAATGGGACAGAGCAGAGAAGGTAGATATTGAAAATGTAAAAGGCATAACTCTTTAGTAAAGTTTTTAGTGCCTTCATTACTTAAACATTCCAAGAATATAAATACAATGCCAAGCTAAGGCGCATTAGAGAAATACATGGTGTTGACGACTTGCCCTGGCCAGGGATCGAACCCAGTTCGTAAGTAAAAGTTTGCTTAGCAGTCCGGGTGCTTACTAATTTAGTCAACACCATCCTTAAATTTATGCCTACATTTAATCATCACATTATTGCCACGCAAATGTTTGCAATCAGCAACAACAAAAATCATAGTTTATGTTAAAAATGTATATGTATCTGCAGAAAACCCAATAGGAGGAGCCGTGATTTAAAATTTTTCAAGACTATTTTGATTTTTCGTTAGTAATTCTCAGTTTTTGAATTTGTGTTTAAACTTATAAGTTTGAAAGCTTTATCAACTTGGTTAAAAATGTACAGATAAGTTGCCTTTAGCAACAAACGAAATGCAGCATATACGAGTATACTCGTATTAGCTAGAGAATTTTTAAAAACCTACCTTCTGGAGAAGTAGTCAAATAAATTGTTAAAAACCTTCTCAGTTATGCTCTACAGCGTTAATTTTATCCTGAATGATCGATCAAGTTAACAGACACCCGCCCCCATACCACAAGATGCTCAAAACCAACTTAAAATAAAAGTACTATTCAATATTTTTATTTCTAATGAAATTTTTAATCAATCATGGCTTAAAAAAATTAATAAATCCTTGTAGGGAAATTTAGCGTAACATCATTTTAAATTATCAATTTTTTCAGCTTTATTTAATAAAATAATTTTATAAATTTTTCAACAAAAGTTGAAAAAAAAATTATTTTATGAGCAAGCAATTTTTTAATGGAAATTTACGAAAAAAAAAATATATATAAAATCATTTGTTTACTTTTAATTATACAAATGTATATAAAATCGCATACTATACGTAAATACACACACATGCACTGTTGGCAAACGTGAATGCAATCGTTTGGTATTTTACTGAAGAGAAAATCATTGTGCAACATTTGCATTGCTCCAAGTTATTTATTAAGTATTAAAAATTATGATGCAAAATGAAGAGCGATGATTAAAGCAGAAAAAATTAACTGAATGAAATGGATGTGGTCAGTGTATGTTGACAAATACTCTACTGCAATTTATAAGGACAATTTTTAATAGTTTTTTTTTCGTATGGAATTTTATTTTTAAGTGGGTCACATACATACTTAAGTTTTTATTTTAAAAATTTTTTTTAATGGCTCTTCAGTGCACCTAAATATTTATATTCCATTTGAAATTTGCGTTAATTATGCTGGCTATAGGGTATATGTAACAAGCGACAGAGTAAGCATATAATTTTCAATAATTTAAAAAATTTCTCTGAATCGTGCCACAAAAACGTGGAAGTATTAAATATTAAACCACATTTAATAAACACGCCTACAAATATAAAATATTAATTAATAAAAATAACAATAAAAATAAAAAAAGAAAAACACATATTCTCACTGAAAATATTGAATACAAAAGTAAAGAAATGCCAAGAGATCACACTGATGCCATACAAATATAATTAAAAAATTATTAAACTCATTAAAAAGTTTTGGGAATGAAGAAAACATTCAAATGTAAAAGAAATTAAGGAAAATTTATTAAAATTTTATTTGTAAAAAATAATTACAGATAATTAAAATGTAATGAAGACCGATTTTTGCAAATAAAAAATAACATGAAGTACAAACAATAAAAGTTTCTCATTTTTATAGACAACTGACATAGAAACCACAGTAGTCCTTATGTTTTGGGTTTAAAATTTATTCCGTAGTTTTATATAAAACATCACACAGACGACTTACGTAAAAAAGTTTCACAAAAAGAAAGTAGCTGCAGCAATTTTTTTGTTGTTGTAATTTTTTTTAAAATAGGAAGAAATCCAATGTAACGTTGCTGTAGCAGGCTATACGGAAATATTTTCCATTCTTCAGGTATAATTCGAAATAAATGCGCAAGTTGACTGCAAAGGAAAATATGATTACTCGTAGGATAAGTAATCAATATTATCTGATGATCATTAATGGGCAAACCAGAAATAAAATTTTAAAACTCATTCAATTTGCAGAACAAAACCAAAAATATGCACTCAAAATTACAAAAAATAAAACATTTTATTAAAGGTGCAAAATTAAAAACAGATTTCTAAAATTAATTAAAAATTTTTAAATCTTCAATTAAATTTGGAACAATTTAAACAACTGTGGACAATTTGTAGAAAATTCCGGAATAATTAATCAAATTAAATTTAAAATCGCACAAAAAAAATAAAAATTGAGAGTCCTAAATTTGCACTGAAGTAAGAAATATAAGAAAAATAAGCACTAACAAGACCGTAACATGAATCTAAAATTGTGTGCAATTAAAATCGTTAATGAGAAAATTTTTAAATTTACAAAATCTACTAAAAACCTTAAAAATTTGTTGACCAGAAAACATTTTTTTTTAAACGTCGCTTTTATAGTTAATAAACAGCCGAAATATTTAAGAAATACTGCAAAATATGTCGTAGTGAAGGTATTGGATGTTTTCCAAATTCGAGGATACATTGTTAGGGGCGTAAAGGGACAAATTAATACATTTGGTACTCTTTATTTTTATACTAATACTTAATAAATTTTGTATACATTAATATACTTTCTAGGAGCTGAAACGAGAAAATATGATACTTTGTACTCTTTTACATTTGGTACTTTTTTCCTTTTGTTAGTTTTTCTCTTGGGAAATTCTTTTAATAGTCTTTGATGAAAATACGTAGACGAATAGCCTCTGACCAAGATTAAAATATAGCGTACTTTTTAACGGGTAAAAAAGGATAAATTGGTAGATTTAGTACTTTAATTTTTTTGTAATAATATTTTATTAATTTTTTATAAATTAAATAACTTTCTGGCGATTGAAATTAATAAAAAAGGATACTCTTGGTACTTTGTCACTTATGGTACTTCTTCGCTATTGGTACTTTCGGTATTTTTGTCCTGAGAAATCCTTTTAATGGTTTTAGATAAAAATTGGTAGACGGATAGCATGTGACCCAGATTAAAATAGGGTACTATTTAAAAACGGGTACTATTTAAGTGATAAAAACGGGCTATATTGGTGCTTTTGGTACTTTTTGTTTTCTCCTAATTTTTTTCTTATATTTGTATGCGGTATAATTTGAAAGGATAAAATAAGAAAATACTGATACTTTTATATTTTAAATTAACATACAGTCCACTTTTTGGAAGGAAAAATGAGGAAAAGGTGGTACCTTTGTGCTTCTTTAAAAAATTTTGGTTTACTCGTATACACAGTTTGTGCCTACATTAATATTTAGCGTCAACGAAGTCACTGGTAGAAGCAAGTATTTAATAATAGAGATTTTCCCTAAATTTTTATCAACGACAACAAAGTAATGAAAGAAACTTTAAAATAATACTCCTTGTGCGCCATCTGTGAAAAAAGTCTAGAAACCTTGATATTTGGTGTGAACTAAGCTTTTGTACAGGACAGCTAATAAAAATACAATAGATTAGAAAAAAGAAAACAAATTTTCTCGCAAGTTCCAAACATTGTCTATGGCAAATATGCCAAAAAATATGTTATCCATCTTTTAAATCATCTGCACTTTTAGTTGGAGTCTCTAGAGAAAAGGTTAGTTTACACGCAAAATATCAAGCCTCTTTGTCTCTATTTAGAGCAGGCGTACGAGAAGTGAAGTATGAAAACTTAGTTTTGAATTTACGAATTTATGTTGAAATGCTTCGCAAATATTTAAAGACCTCCTTAGTATTTCGTAATAAAAATGTATCGTCAAGACATAAAGGAAATGCTCATATATTAAATATTCAAATTCATTTCAATTATTTCCACACCTATAAAAATCTAAAAAAACATATCCACACTCATATGTATGTACGTTTAACCAAGTGAATAACGTAACAGTGAATAAATAACCACCTCATCATCATCTGCATTTTGTTGTTGAACTGTTTTTATGGAAAAAACATGTAGAATTATAAAATCGTTGTATATGCCAACTCACTCGTGTCTTTTGACTTTCACTCGAAAACAACATTTTCTAAATTTAATACAGTAAAGTTGAAAAAAAAAAACAGAAAAACTACTTTTTACTTTTATTTTTTCTTCTTCTTAGGACTAATAATTTTAGGAAAAAATTTAAAATTTTCGAACTTCAAAATGAAAAAATATATCGCTAAACTGAAACAAACCAAAGCGAAAGTAAAACAAGATCGTAATAACAAAAAATGATAAAAGGCAAATAGTTGCTGAAACAATATCTTAAGGATTCGTTTGAAAGCTGCTCTTCTTTGCTATTTACAGAATTGATTATCTTTCAAGCAATTTAGATTGAATTTTTCTTAAAGTACTATTAGATTTTTCAAGCACAAAACGCAAAAATTTATTTGATTTTAAGGCGACTTAATATCCATAAAGAATTAATTCCTAATTATTAAAGATTTTTTTTTTTCGTTTTAAGTTATTTTGCTTCTATATGCTACTGCCAACCTTAAATGCCATTTGACACAAATTAAAGCATCATAAAATTTTTTAAAAATATAATAAATAAATATTGTAACAAAATAATGCAACTGTTTAAACCTGATAATAAAAAGGTACGTGGGATTCATTTTATTGCATAAACTTTTGACAATTTTTTTATGGTTAATAAAAAATTTGGACTTATTATTTAAGAATGAAAAAAGATATTAAAAAAATTTCTATAGAAAAAATTTTATGGACATGTAAAAATGTTACCAAAATAATTAAATTATTGTAAAGGGTATTTTTTAAACCCGTTAGATCTTAAAAAAGCGTTTAGTGTCAAAAGAACTGTCACGATTTGCTCACTTCTTGACATTTATGATCGATGTACACTACCAAATTATACAGATTAACTTTGATATTTGATTCGTTTCTTTGTTCATTTTTTTTTACTTGATGTTTTATTGCAAAGTTGTGTTTAAAGATGAGGCTCATTTTAGGCTTAACTGGTTTGTTAATAAACAAGGTTGCCACAGATTGAAAAAAACTAAACACTTGGCAAATATTTGCCCAAACAATCGTAAACACTAAATACTAATGAAAAAACCTTGGATTAAGACACGTTTTTATTATGTTAAACAGTAGTTTAGACAAATAATTGCTAAATGTGACTACACATACCTTAATGAAGAAAAATTCGCCATTTGTTGCTGTTTACATGCTCGTTGCATCAGTGGACTGACTTTATTTCTTTACTGATAAACCTAAAGTTTCTGTTTCGGTCAGAGGAGATCATCGTTGCCGCACCATGATCATTGATTTTGGTTTTATTCCATAATTAACATTAATCCGACAAAATGAAGAAAAAAAAAAAAAACGATTTCAAACGTACTAAAATCAAAGCCAACCGCTATTAAAAATACGTATTTTTTTAATTAAGTATTAAAAGACTGGTTCAAGTCGATCCCAAAATACTTTATTCAACCCAGAAAAAGAATAACTTAATACAAGCATTTTTTTTTAAATTGATTTAAGACGAAAATTAACGTCCTTAGATTGGATGTACGAAGCCACGTCTAACAGAATCATCTATCAAATTGAAACCCGTATACGTTTCTTTTACCGAAAATTGATCGCGTCGCATACTTGAATCATTCCCTTATCGGGATTATTTATGCCCTTTTTTATCCTGCAATACAATTCAAATAATATTTTTAATACTTAGCTGCAATAAGTTTTTTACTCACTCATTTTAAGTTCAATACTTATTTTTATTGTTGGTTATAGAACATATCAGTCTCATGTTTGTAACACATCGCCCTAAATAACTCAGCCACATTAGAATAATAAAATCGACATAAAAATTTATTATTTTATTTTCCTTATTTTTGGTATTGAACAGAGGCAGGTAAAAAAATGTTTTATGCTTTTTGGGATTGATTCAAGTACATTTTAGATACAAAATTTTCAGTCACAACTTGTACTTAACATACTAAAATTTTGTACATTAATTTTGTACGAGTATTTTTTGTGCCATACGGCAGCCGGAGCGAAAGAATTATTGAAATTAAAATAACTAATAAATAAAATAAAAAAGGAATTGGGCCTCAAAATTATCCCCCAACGTCGTGCGACTTAACAACTCTTGATCAATTTTCAATTTTTCTTGAGCAATTCTCGTGAAATCATTGATTTTTGGTGATAAGACAGCAAAAGAAATGGAAGCTGTGGAATACTCGAAAAAGTTCTTAAAAATTTTGGAAACCACAAGGCGTTTGGTCAAGAACAGACGCGGTGGCCATGCCATGTACTGATCTTTCGCATAAAGTACTTTTTTTATTTTGGATTAAAATATAAAATTTTGTGTTATTTGTGTTTTTTTTAACGGCCTAAAAATACTCCCTGAATATATCGGCGTTGCAAAAAGTACCCGTTGTTTATTATTTTTTTCCAACTTTTCTTTTCCTTTTTTGTAGTCTATTTTTAATGTTGTCCTAATACACGGCTACTTTTATTTCATTTAGAATTTGAAAAAATAAATACAATTTTTATATTCCATTTTACATTCTTCTTTACTTATTTATTATTTTTGCTTTTTTATTTTTATTTTACTGCCTTTTTGGTGTCTGGTAGGCGGATGCTTGGTTGTTTTGTCGGTTTTGTTAGTTGTTGAATGATGTTATATTTCTGTTGCATATTGTACCTTTGTGGTTGTACGAGCAATAGAGGGGTTTTTTTATTAAGGAAAATATAGTGGAAGGAAAATGGTAATGTTTGTTTTTTTCTCATATTTGTAGTACTGCTGTTTTTAGCAGGAGTTTGTTTGTTTGTAGTTTGTTATAGTTTTTTTTATTCTTACAGCACGCTGTATATATATATAATTTCATTACTGTGTTTTTGCTATTTCGTTTCTCCTTCCCAGTGTTGAGTTCGGTGCGGTTAACACAGAACATGTTGAATTATTGATTTGAATTTAATAAATTTAATTGGGGTACAGTGCAAAACGTTGTAAAAACATTATTGCTGTTGTTGTGTTTTTCATTAACTCTCTTTGATTCTACTCTACACTCTAGCTGGTGGGTATTCTAATTTATTTTTTATTTTTATAGGACTACATTTGCTTGTGCTAAAAGAAAAACAACCAACCAGGTAGATTATTATTATATTTTAAATGAAATAATGTTGTGGGATTATTAAATTTGTGTAGAGGAAAACAAGAAAAAAAGCATGTAGTTATAATTGAATTTTTTTTTATGGCTTATAAATGGAATTAAAACATTAGAGAAATACAATATTAATTTGCTCTATCAATTATTAATAAATTTTTTAAGGCTATTTGCACAATCATTTCCTAATTAATTTAAGCCAAAAATTATTACTATAGTGAAATTAATAATGTATGTTTTTGTATGTATGTGTGTATGCCTTCATGTGCAAACAGGTAAAGATAATAAATGCAATCAACTGTTACTGCCTGCCGTTGCCTAGATTTTTCCAAAACGAAAATTAGCCATTTAATTTCAAAGCAGGTGTGTGTTTGACACATGAAAATATTGTTGTCAACGTTGCAGAGTGCTTCGTGACATGGACACAATTAATATTAAACAATTAAGTTTTAATTTTATTAAAACTGAATGAGTGTTGAAACAAAACTTCGCACATACGGTTTTAATAGGTTTTTTTTTTTTGAAGGAATAAATTTTTGTATTCGAGCAAATACTCAAGAATTTATTTTTTTTAAAATTCCTATAGATTTACTAACCCATAACATATGAATACATTTTTAATAAATCAATAACAAAGAAAAATTAGACTACACGGAAGGTTGAAATGCTATCATAATTTCTAGATTAGCAACGGTTTTATAATCAGAATTGTTTACCTCACTGCCAATCACGACAGTTGCACTCAAGTTGTTGAATATTGCTGAGTCATATAAAAGTTTTAATCAACAGTTTGATTCATTGAATTGATCTTGAAATCTATTATTTTCCTGTCTTCTTGTCCAATTGAGCTTTTCTAGTGTTTCTTTTCATACATACAGAAGATTTTTATAAATCTTTTGTGTTCATCATCTTTTATTTGCCGGAGGAACATAGTATACATCCTTAGCTACGTGCCTTAAGTGTTGTAATAATTAAGTTATGAATTTATAGTCGAATTGATGGATTGTTAATAAAAAAATTAATTAAAAACGAAAGCTATTTTTTTTTATTTCATCATATAAAGATCTGCTTTATAACAGATAAATTGTAAATAATTGTTTTTAATACTTACTGGCATGACTTCACACATACTCGAAAATGTTGCTAACTAGGATAGTGTAAAAGGAGAGAAAACAAATTTGGTTGCAAGTTGTTTTTAGTAAAATTTTTATTACATGGAGTTAGCGATACCGCTATTTAAATTTTGTGTTTGCAAAGTATTGTGAAAAATTTACAAAAACAATTTTTTTTAAATGCACGCAAATAAAAGACAAGAATTGTTTCGCCAACAATGCCATGATTTCCGCTTTAATTTATGGTTGTGAGAGAGAAGCTATTATTATTTTGAAAAAATGCAAAACGTAACATGTTTACTTTTACTCATTACACGACAAATATTCCTAAAAAAAAATTAAACATGGACGTCTTGAAGAAACTAAGTTATTTAAAACTATTTTCATAACCACCATCGTTTATTTAAATTTTAAATTTGAGCATGTGTGCCGCAACATGGAAAATTGGTTGTGGGAAGGAAGTCAAGGGGGGTCTTACACATTCTATTTGAAGTTTAGCCTGGAGTGTATTCCACATACGAACAGTTCGGCTTACGTACGAATTTTCTCTGTAACGCGTAGTGCTATTCATTGGCATATCGACCACAAACACATGTGCTCTTAATAAAGATCGTGTTTTAGATAAAAAAAAGTGTGGTTTCCGTTCTAGTAAAGATAGAACAGTGAAACACACCGCATATCACGACGATGCTCTAGTCAGTCAATAGAGTTGTCTATTTTACTGTCACCGATTAATTTATTCGCCCTCGCCTTTAAGAAGTCGAGTAACTTCAAAATAGAGTTTAAAGCACCAGCCCATACATGAGATTTGGATTCAATTTTTGGACGGATAAAGGTGGTATAATTATTAAGAAGATCAGATGGAGTGAAGTATTCTTACGCCGCCTTAAGAAACCACGACGCTCAATTTTCATTCCAAAAAACATAAAGACAACTACGCTCTCATCAGCAAATATCCTCAGAGTATCGCATGCAATACGATTTTTGTAAAAATTACCAACAAGAAAATTACAAAACAATTATGCAACATCTTTGTGAATTGAGAAATAATATTTCAAATGATTGATGTTTAAATATGGTCGCCTTAACCTTTCTGGGCGTCTAATATGAATGAATGATAACGAATTTATTAATCTTAAAAAATCTTTTTAATTAATTTGTTGTGTTGTAAACGTGTTTATGTGCCTGCAGTTTTTAGTGCTTATACCAAATCAGCCTTAATTTTAAGCCATATTTTCGATATGTTACTGAACGTTTTAACTTCTGGACGAATTTTCAAAAATCATATGAGAATTACAGAAGAAGAAGTTTGGTATACAAAGAAAATTATACAAAAAACAAATACTTTAAACATGAAAATTAATTTTCTAGCAGCTCAAAGATGATTCTCTTTATTTTAGTTATTGTCCAAGAATGATCCTGCATTAATTAACTAAATTTCAAATTGATTTTAACCAATTTGTCACATAAAATACTACTTTAAACTGTTCCTGGTAAAACTCTCATTTACTTGACTACCCCCTTTCTAGCTTCTGCTGGGAAAGTGTCTATATAAAAAGTACCTAAGGTGAAAATTTAACACATACATATAAATGTATATCTTAATATATGTTTCTCCGTGTTTCTTGTCAAATTAACATTAATTGCAATATTTCATAATTTATCAGTTAAAGTGTCATTGATTGTATGAAAAGCATGCAGAAAAAAAAAGAAAATAATTTCATATGAACATTTTTTTTATTACTGTTCAATTTTAATTTATTTAAAATACAATATAAAAATGTAAAAAACAAATAAAAGTCACACATGTGTAAATAATGTGTGACAGCAAGGCTTGTGAATACAATTGCATGAATATTTATGCATTTAAGAACGGAATGCATTATGCATAAACAAACAAACAAAACACATTTGAGTACATAAATATGATAATATTTGCATACATATGAATTTATGAATTTCGCCGCAAACAATGCAACTTTTAAACATGATTCTTGCGCACATAAATTAAATAGTTTTCATATTCAAGCAGGCATTTTTTCATATGAACTTTTATCTATTTGAACAAAACAGCAGCTATAATGTTATAGTAATACTGTTGTAAACATTTTAAATGCCCTTCTCTAAATTGGAAGGAGAAAAATTGAGTGCATAATTTTTTTTTTTTTTATTTGAAGAATATTAAGAAATAAAGAACGTTTAGAATTGATTCGGCTGGACTTGCAATGAACACTTTTTTTAAACGAAATTTTACAGTTTTTACCTGTTAGACCGATCCATACGTCAATTAGGTTGGCTTAGTCTTGGGGGTGTTACTATTTGAATATATGAAAGCAGTCACAGTTCATTATGACAAAAAACAGGCAAAAATTGTAAGAAAAAAAAAATGGTGAATTACACCAAGATGTGGTATCAATTAGAAAGAATTTTAAAATTATCATGAGACTTCTGAAACAATTTTATAGTCAAATTATCATTTAGGATCTTTAAGGGCTTAGCGCCCGGTCGCCGATATTGAAGGAGTTCTTTCTTTCGAAAAAGAAAATATCGGTGAACGGACCGTTACAAATGGTTCTCTTAAACAAATACGAGTATTGGTTAAACTCTACTAATGGCTTGGTATAAGAGCCAATGAAATTAAGGCATAAAAATATCCTGAATGTTCAACAAATAAAAATCTATTTAAAAATATGTAAATATATCGTATATGTAAATGGTGACTCCATTAAGAAACCAAAAATAAAAAAGATCGATTAACATTCTAGACTGCTCTTAAATAATTTTGAACAACTTCTCGAATATAATAAAAGTAATACGTTCTGATGGGGTATATGCAAGTCCAGCAAAATTGTTAAAGATTAACGTCAATAACCGTCTTGTAAATTAAACTGACGATGGTCTTAACACCGTTCGAAGTTGACCCACATTGGCAAAACACCTTAATAAAGTAACTGGGTTGTCACATGGAATTATCTGTTTTTGTTTTTTTTTTAGGACCAGCAGTCAGGGGATGACCCCTACTTATACAATGCACTGTTCCAACACTAGAGAGAGAAAGGTATATGGTAGAGAAGTTAGATGTTGGAAATGCAAATGAAAGCTTAATTCTATTACAACTCTGAAATTACGCGTTTTGTTCATTTTTAGAGAAGTGCTGCAGCGCCTCTGCTGTTTAACAACAGCAAAAAGAGGCTTAACATTGGTTGTCCTAAGTCTAACCACCTAACGACCATTAATAGTGGGGCGAGGTGTAGTCATTTAACCAATAACTCTCCCAGCGATTTTGTTTGGAACCAGGAAGAATACCTCACTAACAAACTGCCACTGACTCCTGCCACCGTTGAGGACAGCACTATGTCCACCAGCATATCCATATCCAAGCATAGAGAGTATGCAACCCGAAGCATAACGTAAAGTGATCTGCATATACGAACAACCTTCTTTTGCACTCCAGTACGCATTCATCCAAGGGACTTGCGGGATCCTGTGGGAGAACTATTTGGTTGCTGGTCAAGCCTTGAAAAAGAACGCCTTGAAATAAACTTTCTATAGAATTTGATCTTAAGTGCTTAATCACCTTCTATCTTGCCAGCATAGGTTATTTTTTTTGTAATTGATATCTTATAAGCATGTCCGTTTCTCATTTTTTTTTCAAACTGACGCCAAAGGTTAAGTCTAAAAAACCTAGTTACTCTTTTCGCCAGAAAGCAGAGCACCAAAGACTGCATAGTGACCAAGATGCCTAATAGTGCTCACCAGGTAGAGCGAGTTTTACATATTTTTCGACTAAAGACTTAATTTTACACTGTTTTAAAATTTCATTTTATACTCAAAACAAACACTGCGTCAACAATCCGTTCATATGATTCTTGCAAAGATTTATGTGCTAAAAATTTACTTCATCATACAATTAAATTTGCAAAATATTTAATTCAATAATTGTTATTGTTTATTAAAATAAAACGAACGTCATATTTAATTGGTTTTTTTTAATAAAAAAAAACAATTATTATTGCATTGTAATTTTTAACATGAACACACTGAATGTAAAGTGAACGTATGTTTGCAAATAATTTCATTCATTGATTGTTTTAATTAATCCTTGAAATTTATTGAAATAAAGTATATAATTTTTATTAAATAATCAGTTTATTTCATGGGTTATTTACTTGATCAAATACCGAAGTACAAAAAGAACGAGTACTTATAAAATACAAAAATCATTCATAGGTTTTTTGTTCGCTAGCAATATTTAGGAACTATCGGTTGTGCGAATGCGAATAGATGGAGTGCTGACTGTGAACATTTAATTGTAACTCTTTCATATTCAAACATCTACATAAAAAAGGTCACGTACAATAAAATAATTTTATCTACAATGAATAGTGCGATTCATTGCATCATCTTTATAAATTTAAATATTTAATTTGTTTAAGAATTGAGTAGCAGCTCACCATCAATTAATCCAGTTAATACGATACTGATTCTGTGATCTTATATAATTGTATTTTTTGTAAATAATTATATATTTAAATAGCTTAAAATATATTCCTAGATTTGTTAGAAATTGTTGTTGAAAAAATGCGATAGTGGTAATAAAAGGGTTAAGAATTTAGTAGCACAGCTTCAAAATTAGTATTTTAGGTTACTGATCTTGTGATCATTTATAATTTAAATTAAAGTGTTTTCGATCATTATAAATTACTATTTCGGAAGAGCTTCAAAAGTTTTTTGTAATTTTAGTAAAGAATATAAGAAAAAGTGTTGCTAATTTTTTTACATTTTCTTTATCAAAAATTTTTATGAATAATTAGTTTGAGATCACTTCTTATTTACAAAAAACTCTCGTTTTAAAACTTCGATAAACAATTCATTACACTTCTGTATATCTTCTAAGGGATTAAAAAACGAACTTAAAGAAATTATAGCTCTAAACTATTAAGATCAAAAGTCCTTACAAAAATAACAGATCCTTCAGCCGTTACCAAGTTGACATATTAAGTTTTAGATTTAAGTGCAAATAAATTATTCAAGTTTCCACAATCAATTAAATTTGTTTGCTTTCAAAATCGCATGTCTTGTTCCCATAATGGGTTAATCATACATATCATAACAAGGTCATTCATTCATAATGTAAAAATTAAATACTCTACTCTGTGTTGCATTATTTTTATTTATTTATTTATTTATTTATTTATGTATTCGCTAAAGGTAGTAAATATAATATTTACTATCTCTTGACGTTATATTTCCATTCATTATTTTTTTGTTTAAATTATTTTTCTTTACCATGGCATTGTTGCCAATAACGGAAATTATAAATCGTTAACAAATTATTATGGTTAATGAAAGAAAAAAACTTTCGTCTGTTATTGTTATACAGAGAGAAAAGCAATATAAAAATGATTTATACATTTGTCATTATTAGACACTGTGTGATGATAAAAGGGATGTTTGCCAAACTCTGTTTAAATGTTGAAAGGATACCCCAAAAAAAGGATGCAGCAAAATGTTGAAAATATTAACAATATTGGGAAACCACGAGAGACCAATGTATTGGGCGATTCTGTAAATTTGGCCGATATATTTCTATACCAATGCAAGGAAAAAAAAAACTTTTGTAAAACTTTTGTTTTAACTACACGTTAATAGTTATCAGTTGCTGAAGTAATTTCAAGAATTATCTTCCAATTATAAGTAGTTTGACAATGTTATACATACAAGGTCTGTTCGAACAATAATATGAATTTCATTCTCTCAAAATATATTTGCCATCCTCTAATCATTTTCGATATGCACTTCTTAGTAAGTCCATGAGATCTCTTAGTGATTTGCTTTATTTTCTCCTCTGTCGTCCCAAAACGTAGTCTTTTCATGGGTATATTTAATCTTGGGAATAGGAAAAATCTGTAGGGAGACCAATCTGGTGAATACGTTAGCTGAGGAATGAGTATGGTGTTGTTTTTGGCGTTTTTTTTTTGTCCAAACTTAGCAATTTGGAGACGAACTTCGCTGCTATACGCTTCATGCCCAATATTTCCGAAAAAATTTTATTGCATAAACCCACTAATATGCCGACGTCATCAGCAACCTTTTTTAATAGTAATTCCACGATTCTACACAAAAAGTTTCTTCAGTTTTTTTCAATTTTCATAAGTTGTTGATGTGCTAGAGCGTCTTTCTGTAAAAAGCTTTAACTACTTTTAACACATTGAGTGCCACGTCGTACGTTTCCATACGGCAGTGATTGTTGTTACTTAGAGCTTGTACACAGAGCCAAAACTGCCTAATAGAATCAAAAAGATTTTCTTTATGAAACGCTTTTAGGCTAAGGGGTATCCCAGCAGAAAGAAGCGAAGATTTTTTCGAAGAGATTCCTTATAGTTTTTATGTGGTAAATCTTATTAATTTTTTCAATAAGGAAACCACATAAAATCAAGAAGAAAACTTGTTATTTACAATTTTTTTTCCCAATTTCCGTTATTTTTGGCACCAAAAAAACAATCCATAGAGAAAAACTTCTTGATTCTATTAGGTTTTCATATGAATTGTAAATAAAAGGGATTTCTTATTGATTTCATTAGGTCGTCTTATTGTTTTTTTCAATAAGGTTTTCTTATTAATTTCATTAGGTTCCCGTATGATCATGTGTAAATCATCTTCTTAATATTTGTAATAAGAATATCTTCTTGATTTTATTAGCTTGCTTGTTATTTCATATATATAAATCAACAAAGGAACAATTTTTTCATAATTTTTGTGTGCTACAATAAATCATCTTCTTAAGCTGGCTGCTAACATGTATACTATAGTAAGTTGTAGTAGTGAGGTGGTTAGAGTGCCAATCTATTAAACCGAAGTTCCTTGGTTCAACTCCCTGAATATGTAAGTTTTATAAAAATGTTTTCATCACCCCTCCATCCAGATAATACAAATACATGTTGTAAATAAGCATTCGGGACGTACCATGACGTTCTGATGACATCAAATTTGTATTTCCTAACATCACAACAGAGAAAACAGTGCCTAATAAATACCTAATAAAATAGAACAAACTTAATAAGATATCTCTACGAATTTTTTTTCAAAAATGAAGTCTTATTATTTTATTAAGGAAAACCTTTTTGAAAAAATCAATAAGAATACCTAATAAAATCAAGAAGAAAACCTTATTGAAAAAAACAATAAGAATACCTAATAAAATCAAGAAGAAAACCTTATTGAAAAAAACAATAAGATTCCTTATTGATTTTGTCAATAAGGTTTTCCTTATTAAAATAATAAGACTTCCTTTTCGAAAAAAACCATAGAGATATCTTATTAATTTTGTTCTATTTTATTAGGTATTTATTAGGCACTGTTTTCTCTGTGTAGTTCTTTTATATACGACACTGAGTGGAGTAAGTTCGATTTTTAAATTAAGAATCCTTTACTATATAAAATAAAAAAGTAAGGGGTATAATGGACTAGGACACCTCAGAAATCGTTTTTTATCACTAATACACTCATTTAACAAAAACAAAAATGCTTGGCACTCAATGTGTTAAACATTTATCTGAGTAAAATCATCGTATTCCACTGCCAATATTTCAAGTAATTTTAAGAACTTATTTTCATTTTTACACAAATTATTTAGCAAATTTTTCAATGTCTTTTACGCTGTTTGTGTTTTGTTGATCGAAATAAGACATGCTCTTTTAGAGTAAATAAACTGTACAGAAAAAAGTACAAATAAGAATTAATTTGTGAAAACGCAGGTTCACCTTAAAATATTAATTAGTTCTCAACTAATCACGAAAATCTTAGAATAAAGTTACCAGAATTAAGTTCAAATATATAAAAGTTTGCCAATTAAAATGTTTCATTATAGTAATTAAAAATTTAATTGAAATTTATTAGGTAATCAATAAATTTCCTTAAAACAATATTGCATTGTTGGAAGAACTATTAAGTCAGCACAAATTTAAACTAATTTTACTTGATTGACTAGTGGAAATTTCTTTGAAATTTGATGGTAACTTGATTTAAATTCTATTGATAACAATTGAAAATAAAATCAAAATAAAAATAATTGTTGATTGAATAGAAAATATTAATTGAAAAATAAAATATTTGTTCTAAGTAAAACGTTAATTTGAAAAAATTTTGTATCTGTTTGGTAAAATATGTTGCAGCAGTAAGTAAAAACTCTTAAGAACGAAATATTGTTGTCACTGCATTAAAATGATTAAATTTTTTGGAGTTTTGTTTAAACCTCCATTTCTCCGTAGTCGTCATTTTTCACATGTTCGATTTTGCCATTTCGGTACAATTAAACTTACAAATTGTCCTGCTTACTAACCAAGTAAGTAAAATTCTACTAATTTTTTTTTTTTTTTTTTTTGGCTGAATTGTGCTTCGCGTGCATGTCACTTTACATTTAACTGTTAACTATTTACCTAAAAGGTTTCGTGCCTATGACTAAAATTAATTTATAATTTTTTTTTTAAAAAACCCCATTAAGTTTTGTTTGCATTTTGACACATCTATTTGCTAATGTCGACATAAATTACATCATTTTGTTTGTACGTGTGTTCTTAGTGTTAAAATTAAATTTCACACCTCATGAACTTTTATTAAACATAAATGAAATGTTCAAATTATTATTTTTAAGCAACGGAAATGTGTAAGAGAATTTTTGTGAAATGTTTACTTATTTTAATATCATTTTAGTATGTATGTATGTACGTGTGTGTCGTGAAAATTATGTTAAAAGTTGATATATTTGAAATTTTTGAAAAAGTTGGTGAAACTTTAAATTGTGGTAGCATTACATTTCTTATTTCATTGATCAAGTCTCCACTACATATAAAACACTTTTGAATATATACATACACACCCATACATATGTTTATATTAAACTGACTTTGAAAACGATAAATGAGAACGATGCGCACTAAGCACGGAACTTAATGTTCTATCAACCGCTATGGTTTTAATGGAATTTCGAGAAGCGCATAGTAGTCATAGATGCAAATTTAACATTGAAACTTTATTATCTATGGATCCAATCAACATTCAATGATCATAACCATAATACAACAGTTTTAAGCAACATAAGATTGTGACAATTCATAAATTAGTTGGGTCAACCGAATGCATTATTTTGCTGCTACTAATTGCCAAAATGGCGAGCACATCTGAATAATTGATTGGTTTGCTTGATACTCCTAACCGATTATTCGGTAGGCATAACAATTATATTCTTACTCAATATTTTTTTTTATTTTAAAACACTCATGTGGCTGAGATGTGTAAGGCGATGCGTTTCAAACAAGTAAGTTCTATGTTCAATGCCAATAATGTACAAAAATAAATTTGAAATATAAATGATTAAGTTAAACAAATTAAATTAGTTAAGTATTAAAAATATTAATTCAATATTGTGTTCCAGGATAAAAATGAGCGTAAGTAATCCCGATTAGCTTCCATTTAAGATTCCATGGTGTTAACCAATTTTATCGGTTGTCGCCCCTGAAAATTCAGTGGTACTACACGAATATTTTAGTTTTAGCAACCGAATTCTAAGATAGCTGGTGCAAGTGGCACAATTCGGTTGGCAAAAATTTCGGTTTCAAGAACTGATCTGTTTTCTCTGTTTAATATCTTAAATATTTTCGTGCCGAGACTAGTGGAAAATTATTTATTTTTTTTTTTAAATTATGTAAAATCAATTTACTCTCTACTTCAAATTGTATGAAAATGTGTAAAGAATATTTTAAAGAAACAAATAAGCATCGTTTGCGACACGTGCTAACTGCTAAACACGAATTCGCTTTCTTTTCATTTAAAGAAGCGCCAGCAAGAGATTAAATTAATAAGCTTTCATACAAAAAATCCAATAAATCGATTAAATTATAATTTAGCTTAAAAATTCTAAAATTAATTATAATTTTAAAGCTTTTTCCAATAGCGCTAAAATTTAGTATAAAATAATGAAATAAAAACAAAAATGATCTTCCAAGGCTTACGATCGTAAATATGCCTACATTTGAAATTATAAATTTGATGTAACATTTAAAAGCAAAGAATTTAAAGCCCACGTAAAAGGAAAATGAATTCGATAAGACTTCAAGCACCAGCCATTATATTGCAGTGGTAGGTAGAGGTTGGTTGGCTCGTGTATGACAGGACATAGTAAAGATCTCAATTTATTAAAAATATTTTATATCTAATACATACTTACATATTTATTTTAAATGTTTTACACAATTCCATATTTCTGAAGGCAACAATTTCAATGGTTTTTATTACGCTACAAAAATATGTATATAAATATATTTAGTATAAACATCTACTCTAATTGGATATGAAATGCATTGAGTTGTCTTGGCGGAGTAGCTGTTTTTAATTAAAAGATTAAATATCTCAACAAAACACATAGTGAACTCTTATGTAAGAAATTTGTGTTTTTTTTTTTTTTTTCGTATCCACAAGGTATGTTTATGTAACTGATGCCAAGAACAAAACTCACATAAAGTTGCATGAAGAACGAATAAAAAATATAAAGAAGGCCTGAATGTATGTCAATGACTTTGTCAACATCTTTGCTATTTTTAGAAATGAAAAGTTTTTTTGCGTAGGCTCAAGTATTATCAAGCGCAAAATTAAATTTTATTATTTTTAGACATTAGAAATGTGACTAAGGAACTTATTATTTTGCTAAAAATGTCTATAAGCTAAGAAGTTACGATAAAAATTATTCTATCATTTAATTTTTTTCTTTCTTGTCAAAATAAAAAAAAAATGCAGTTTCAAGTGCGCCGGATTAAAGATTTTTCATTTTCAAGGTCATTTTGTTAGTGAAGAAGATGGGGTCGAAAAAATTTCGTGAATCTTCGAATTAATAAAAATTTTATTAAGTTCGCAGCATGTCCGTTTTTTTAGCATAGTTTTTAAAAATTATTTTGAACGAAGCACTTTCTTTTAAAAATTAAATTTCAATTCTTTCCAAGTCGATTCACTTCCTATTCAGACGATATCTAAATGATGAAGGTAAAGTTCTAATGCTACATGCAAATTTATCAAATATTTGTCCAAAAAAACGTAACCAAGAACGAAACTAATAATTTATTTTCTATAGTTGCAATATTTTTGAAATTATTGTTTAAAATTACGTTATTGCATTTTTTAAAAATACCTTTTTGTAAAATAACTAATTTTATTTTGTAACATAAAAATCAAGTTAAATGACAAATATTTAATCGATGTGAACGTAGCTTAAGAATGATTTAAATGGTTGCTTTAAGACAAATTCGCAAGTATTCGCCTACTAATCATCGCCGATATTATCGCAAGACTATTTTTTTATTATTTGTATTCGACGTGTGAACCATCGCTTATTATCTTCCTAAGAATATACTGACAAATCATGATAAAAATTATTCAATCATACAAAATGTTAAATCAACATTCGAAACTTTGATATTTAACGAAAATACATGACGCATATAATGACTATTTATTTTACTACTTATATTCATCATAAAATTTAAGTACATATTATTCTTAAAATATATCCAGAAAGTTTATTAAAATAAATCTCTCTGAAAGCACACAACCAATAAATATTCAATAATATTGACTGATTAGCCGAAGTGTGGAAGATCGATTGCAATGAATTGCACTCAAAAACTTATTCATTTTTGGAAACGTTGACACGCGATACCTAAATAAAATCTTTAGAAATATTTAGAACGTGTATTTGTCAGCATGGATATATACCCACACACAACCCTCACAAATCAGTACACAAAGTCATACGCTCAGCGTTGTAAAATTGCTACAAATCTCTTCAAAATTTTTGGAATCAGAGTGATATCAGTAAATATTTTGATGGCGGAAAATTTCTCAAAATTAATTGGTACAACCAGGAAAAAAATTTAATTGGATATCGGTTTTAGTTGCGTAGACTAAATATTGGTTACCGCTACGAATATTCCATGGATCCAACTAACATTCCATGATCATAACCATATTATCAAAATTGTAAAATTGTACGTTTGTGACAATTCTAAAATTTGTTGGGTCAACCGAATGCATTCTTTTGCTACTATTAAATGCCAAAATGGCGAGCACAACTGAATAATTGGCAATGAATATGGTTTGGTTGATACTCCTAACAGATTATTCGGTTGGCATAACATTTATATTCTTACTAAATATTTTTTTTATTTTAAAACACTCATGTGGCTGAGTTGTCTAAGGCGATGTGTTTCAAACATGTGAATTCTATGTTCAATACCAATAATGGACAAAAATAAATTTTAAATGCAAACAAGTAACTAAAACAATTTAAAAAATTTTTACATTTATTTATGTTTTTATTTGTTGCGGGTTATATATTTAGATATTGCTAACCCGAAATTAATAAATAAAATTTTTAAAAACATAAATTCTTGAGTACATGCTCAAATAAATGTAAAAATTTTGTAAAGGGGAGATTTGCTTTTCATTTTTGCCTTATAAAATACTTTTAATGGCAACCAACGAACGGTTGTCTAGTTGTACAGGTGTAGAAAAGTAAACAATTCATTATGAAAAAATATTTATTGTGTATGTTTGTTAAGTTTTTTAAAAAGCTATTTTTCTGCTTTGTAATACACAAATCTTCTTGTGAGTTTATGTATAAAAAGATGAGCTTTTGAACTTTTCAAAAATAAATGGTAAACATCTTCTGATGAGTTGGTATGGCAACCAACGAAATATATATTTAGATACCTAATTTTTTATGTATATATTTTATAAATTAATTTTATAAGGTACAATTGAAATAAATATATAAATAAATATATTTAGATATTGCAAACCCGAAACAAATAAATAAAATTTTTTAAAACAATTCAATTTAGGTAAGTATTAAAAATATTAATTCAATAAAACAGGATAAAAATGAGCGTAAATAGTCCCGATTTGCTTCCATTTAAGATTCCATGGTGTTAAACAATTTTATCGGTTGTCGCAACCGAAAATTCAGTGGTACTACACTCCACAATTCGGTTGGCAACAAATTCGGTTGCCACAACTGACACAATAAACGTACATTAAACTCTAAAGTTTATTCAAAATTTAAAATAAGTTTTATTTTTAAGTTTGTGCTTACTTTGAATTACTAATAAAAATTTAAGATGACTTTGAAGCTTTATGGTCATCCAGGACTTCAAATAGAATTGTATAAAAATTATTTTTGTAGGATTTCAAGACGCTAGACGATATTTTTTGCCTTTTTTGCGAAATGATCAGTAAATACCTAACAGGTGCCGCTGTAGATGATAGTAGTATTAATTAGGTTGTTAGTTCAATTACGGTCAAAGAGACTGGATAGTTTTTGCTTCACGGGTTTGCGTTTGTTCAAAAACAAAAATTTTTTTACACTTTAAATATAAGGATTACTGGAGTTCCTATGCCGTAGAACATTTAGCTCTCCTTCAAATAGGTCCCAGATGTAAAATTTTAAAATGCCGATAGGTACAACTAAGTCTTTGTTCATGCTTTTTTCCTTTAGAACTTTATTTTTTATTTGTTTATTTTATGTTGTTACAATGGTATAATAACCTGTAAGACTTATGAACATTTTACAACGGCAGTAGCTTAAAAGCTTTAGAAATTAAACTACAATTTATAAAATACGTTCTTTGCAAAAATTGCTCTTCTAGTTTTAAAACAAAAACAATTTATGAAACTTATTTATCTTGTAGATCTTCTCATGTTGTGTAGAAATTATTTGAAACATGAGTGTTGCTATTTTATTGTTTGCTAATTCCATTTCTCTTTTATGCCAGTTTATAAAAACGCAAAAATCATTTATTTATTTTAACTACTTAAAGTTTGTTTGTTTTAAACTTAAAATCATTAAATTTATATTCGCTTTCGTCCTTTCATTTTGAACTTCTCCATGTAGAATATAATTTATCAGAGGCGCTGGTTTATACATAAACCCGTATTCATGTATAAAATAAAACTTTTTATTCATGTTTATTAAGAGAATACGAACACACACACACACACACACACACACACACACACACACCAATAGAAGCGAAAATACATGAGAGTTTATTTATTAGTCTGTTAACAGAAATAACCAAGAAAACCAAAGAGTAGGTAATAATATTAAGGCATTTAAAAATAAACTTCAGTTTAACTTAACTGAGTTAATTATAAAGAAAGTCATCTGGCTTTAATGTTTAAATAAACTTGATAATACCGAAAAATATAAAGTAATAAAACGGAGGAAAAAAAATTCAAAAGTTCGACGGAGAAAAAATTAAACATACAGGCAGACGTTCATATACAAATTGTAAATACTGGTTGTTCAGATGAAATGTTTTTAATGCAAACTGTCCTAGACCAACGACCATCATGATCATCATCATGTAAAATTTTCAAAATAATTTATTTTAAAGCCTGGTCATTTATAATAAAAATAAAAAAAACTTCACCCATACTGGTGTACATGAAAACAACAATAAAATGTATGACGAATTTTTTTTTTTTTTTTTTGTTACATACTTTTTTTTTTTTATAAAAGAAAAGTATGTGTATTCATAATGTGATGGTTTAAAAGCAACCATTTATATTTACATTTTACACATTTTGTCCCATTTTTATTATGATGGTCAACATATTCATATGAATTCGTTTTTTAAGCGATATTATGTGCCTGTGTTTTTATACCATCTTTTGCAAAAACACAAAAAAAAAAACTAAAACAAATATGAAATGCCTTAAAGGCATTAACAAGGATGGTTGGTGGATAACACACACAACTTTTTTATTCAGTACCATTAGCAAAAGGGTGTATATATTTTTCTTTGTATGAAAAAACTTTAGTAATAAAAGTAATTTTAATTTTAGTAAAACTTTTACTAAACTCTTTTCTGTAAAAACAATCATTTGATAGAAAAGAAATAAGATTTTTTTCTATTTTCTTTTGTTCGAAATTAAGCAAGCCAATTATGGTTGGATTTGAAGCGTTCCATATGTCTAAATTTAGAAAGGGTCAAGGTTACTATACAATTTAGTATTAGTTAAGTAGCTTTCATTAACTATTAACTGAGTTGTTTAGAGGATACCACATTTTCTTTGGAATTTAGCTACTAATACATGTAAGTTACAAAATAATGATGCTTATAGAAGCATCTCCTATGGCTGAGTCTACAAAAAGCCATACAAGAAGTATAAAGAACTAAACACAGCAAAGAGTGGTATTAAAAATGCCACGTTACAGCGCACGAATTATAGCTTCTGAAATAAATCCAAACATGACTGACTCTTGTGCAGGAATCACTCATATCGAACATTAAGAACCAAAAAAAAAAAAGGACACGTAATCTGTTACCGTTACATGTAATTTTTTTAAGACAATTGGGACATTTTCAATAAGGGGCTGTGCACATATTACGTAACGCTCCAGTGGGGAGGGGGGGGGTTAAAGATTTGTTACGGATTGGAAATTTTGCACTGAAAAATTTGTAAAAAGCGTATTAGGGGGGGGGGGGAGGGGGGGTTTAAAATATCTGAAAACAGTGTTACGTAATACGTGCACAACCCCTAAGGACTTACATCCAGAGATAAGCAACCGCATCTGCAATATTTAATCGAAGCATTTGCACTTATTTTAGAAATATCCCGGCGAATTCTTAGCATTGTTGCGAGTAAAAGATTTTACTTGATGCAACGAATCACTCAACCAAAAAACATTCAAGGTAAAATTCTTTATGAATTTTTAAGGAAAAGAACTGCTTGGATAACTTTGTTATAGAATTACCACAACGAAAGCTTTCACTGAATAATCGTTTTATATAGAAATTTAATGAATTTTTTTTATTAAAAAAACGTATTCGTACATTAAATTCACGTATTTTTGCAAAATAAATGAATTTTTGCCATTAATGTCATATTTAGTAAATTATGTATAGATTTAAATTATATTTATTTTTTTTTAATTACGATCAGCACTCAGGGGATGACCCTTACGTATGCAGTACACTGTGCCGGAACTCAGAGAGAGGGATAGGATAGAGAAGATAGATGTTGAAAGTTTAGAAGACTTAACTCTTTCACAACTCTGCTTTGCGCGTTATGTTAATTTTTAAGGCAATGTGAGGCGCCTACGGTGTTAAGTAGACGCAGTAGCTTTGTTAAGCTGTATTAGCAGGCATTTTTTTAATTGTTTTACTTCGCCGATGTTTCTGCTAACCGACAAAGAAGGGCGATGTTGTATACATTAGCTTGGATAGCATCAATCGCTGTCGGAACAGGTTTTAGTGACCAGTGCTGTGCTATGCCTTCATCACTTAAATAATCCAACAACAATTAATACAATGTCTCACTAATGTACATTAGAGAAATTAATGATGTTGATTGACTTGCTCTGGCCAGGGTTTGAACCCAGGCCCCAAGTCGTTATTTCCTTAGTAGTCAACGCGCTAATCACTTCTGCCAACACCAGCCTCAGAAGCATGTACTCAAGTATTTATGATTTTAAATTTTATTTATTTGTTGCGGGTTAGCAATATCTAAATATATATTTCGTTGGTTGCCATACCAATTCATAATTCAAAAAAAAAAACACATTCATAATGATTTAAATTATAGCCAAAAATTGTGAATCTAGATTGCTAAAATTTTCAAAACAATACTAAGACTAAAAATTGTTCATGTTGAAGAAATATTTTTCTACACTAAAAAAAATTAACTTAAATTTTGGAAATTTTACTTAATTTAGTTCAAATTGATTGTCGTATGTTAGGAAATACAAGTTTCGTTTTTAAGAGGAAAATTTTATTAAAAACTAGAAAAATATTTACTAAAAATAAGTTCACTTTATATCCCAAAATTAGGAAAAAAATTCGTCATGTGGGCACCATCTGCCATCATGCTGCGCATTTTTCATTTCATTGCTTTACCTTCTTCTGAAGCGGCCCCTCTGCTACAAAGGAGGTTTTGATGTGAGCTTCCACTGAAAAATTTCCATTTTTCTTAGTTCTATTTTATACATTTAAAATAAATTTCTTTACTTAAGGACTTTATCGGTGTATACGAGTAACAACGTATGAATATATATCAAAATTTATTTATGTCAAGCAATGTAATTACCACAGTCTGCATACATTGTTTCGCTACATATTTACCGTCAATACCTACATATTTACAATTAGAAAAAAAAAAAACACCTTAATGTGCTAAACTTTCCTTAACAAATAACACGAGTAAGCCCAAAAACAAATGACAACATCATTTAGTGCCAGAAAATGCACAATGGGTTAGAATGAAAATAAAAAACGTTTTCGAAAACATTTCCAAAAAAAGTTTTATGGGACTATAGTGAAAGAACACCCTCTCAAACAAAAAACATTATATTGAAAATTGGTTTACAAACTTTAAAAAATAAAAAAAAATGGAATGAAAACCTCATTCGAAGTCGCTTAGAAAATAAAAGGATTTGATGCCATTGTAATCTGTACGATAACATATGCAAAGTCTCTAACAAAAATCCAATTTTTTTAAATTGCAAATAAAAACAAAAATAGAAAGCGCAAAGAAATATTAAAAGAAAGCGTAAGCCAATTTTTAGCAATAAAGCAGTCTATGGTGGCAATCCAAACTTAACCCACACACTTAAAGCCAAAAAGAAAAAGAACAATAATAACAATAACTTGAAGGTGGCTGGCAGTAGGGAAAGTTCATAGCAGTAAGTGGAGTTTCAAATACACATTTAAACTTATATTTTACGATCTAAACAAACAAATAAACTTGATGTGGCAAAAATATGAATGAAATATGTTTTATTTTAATGTTAAATAAAACAAAGAATAGAGCTAAATAAAGAAAGAACAACAAAAGAAGTACTTAAACTTTTGTGCAACAATACTAAACAATGCTTATAAAATTACATGATAAAAGGCTCATTTAAAAATTGCCCTTAAATGATTGGGACAGAATGTTTAAATGAATTCCTAAGATAGAGTGTAATTGTGCTTTCGGTTACACTATATACAGAATTCAAAAACAACCAAAACAACACATTCACCCCATAGTGCGTACATAAAGTAGCAAAATTTTACTATCACTTGTAATAATAACAAAATTTTTATAAGGTTGTTGATATGATAATGGCGATTAGGTCATGCCTTGTTATTTTGCCTCAAGTTGATAACAATACAAGATTGTGGCATGAGGCATGAGGCTGGAACACAAAATTTAGACAAACACCGTATACTGGAGGTTTAAGTTTAAATATTTTGCGTTTCAACTTGTGTATCCCCTATCTTGCATTATAAAATTTCTCGCCAGAAGAAAGGCATAATTATGTATGTGTTCTCATAATCGTGTTCACGTTAATAACGTGAAAGTGGGCAAAACGTGGTATGCTAAATAATGGCCTGGCAATAATCGTTTAAAGGAAAATTTATTTCAATGAACAGTTGAGATTGTTATTTTTACAGGTTGAACAACCAAAATATTGTATAAAAAAAATTATACGATGCAAAATGTTTTACATAAATTTCATTTAACAATTTTCTTTTATTATACTCCAACATTTTCTATTAAAAAATTACCTTAATTTCTTTATACAAAAAAAAGAAAGAAAATCACTGACTCTGTGAGTCTGCCAGCCTATTAATCCAATATGAACATGAACAAAAAAGGCTAAAGTATAAACCAGCAGCATTGCGGCAAATTAGTTGGCAAAATGGCCGTGATATAAAATAAAAATAAAGATAAATTTAAAAAAAAAAAGAAATATAATTCTTATGGGAATATTTCGTGCTATCTGGCCTATTTTTACATGGTTTGAGTAAAAAAAGAGATAAAACATAAAGAAGTTGCTGCATCAAAGCACAACTATTCACAATATACCTAAATAAGCTTTTTTCTTCTAGTCTTATTGAATTCAGCTTTTATTTTTTACCTCATTACCTGTCTGATACCCATCGGTTTTCAAATACTTTGGTATTTTTTATATGCGAATGTTTTTGTGTTTGTCTTATATGTGTTCGAACAATTTATTAGTTTAGTCATGTATGTATGTATGTATGAACACAAGTCTTCTAAAAGCACTTTGAAAATCAGTCACTTTTCTCTACTGTTCTCTAATGATTTAATTTATTTAATTTAGGAACAATGAAAGAATTTCGCTCAATTATTCCTTTTCTTCACATTGACAATGAAATAGTTTTCTCTATAGAAATAATACCCAGACAATCAACACATGTGTTAGCCGATTTAAGAAACAAATCATGTCGAGAACAAAGATTAAGAAAATATAAAAGAAAGCTGAATTATTTTACAACTTACCATTACAAGCTTTATTAATTTTTATTTACTGTTTTAGCGCCTCTAATGTTAAAAAGGCGTATTAACTCTTTTAAGCTGTATTTTGTAAGACATTTTAAATTTTTTCTAACATTTCCACCGAAGGAGGGCTTTGTGATATACGCACTTTAGTATAGAACAGTGTCAATCGGGGCCAATACTAGTTAATGCCATTTTACACTATAATAAGTATTTTGAGGAAAATGACACCCTGACATGTTTTTCCACAAATAAAATTATCAGAAAATCATTCTCGTTAATGACTTTAGAATATTCAATTATAAATTGAAACATTCAAATCTTAATCTAAAAATGTTAAATATATATTTCGCCAATGCTAAACAAAATTTTTAATTTTCAACGGTTAATTTTTGTTGTTTTACATCCCTCATGTACGGCTAAGAAACTGAATTACATACGACCATATTGGTTTTAGGATCGCGTTGTATATTAAAAGTTTACAGTCTAGGCTTAGTATGGAATTTCTTTCAATAAGCCAATTCATTTGGGCTGCTTTTAATTTCATTTGTGTTAACTTTGCGTCTATATGCGATTTCCATGTTAAACGACGATCAAGATGAACGCCTAGATATTTTACTGCAGTATGTTGCGGTATAGTCTCGGTGTTGATTTGTATATGCGTGCTTTTTTCCCTGCGCAACATATATGTGACGTGTACACATTTCTGCTCGTTAACTTTAATACGCCATTGCTTTAGCCATTTTTTTAATTTGGATATATACCCTTGTAAGTTGCGGGAAGCTTCTACTGGATTTTCATGAACGCGTAGAAAAGCTGTATCATCAGCAAATGTTGATGTATGAATGTTATTGCTTAACGGTAAGTCAGAGGCATATATTAAGTACAGCAAGGGACCGAAGATGCTGCCTTGGGGAACTCCGGCTTTGTTCGACTGCGGAGGGCTTAAAAATTGCTTTCTTAAAAGGTCAAATGAGTTTCTGAGTTAAGCATAACATCGATTTATTTATGCAGAAGAAAATATTCTATTTCATTTTTATGTGTGCATATGCCGTTTGCGTTCCAAAAACGTATTTTTAAGTTCATGGTTTGTTTAGTACAGCCAGCAACAAGGTAGACTGCATTTTCAACATTTCCTGCATCATACAGAACATGTTGAGAGTAAAAGTATTTACTGTTTGTATTAAGCTCTCAATTAAGCCCTGAGTTTTCATTTGCTGGTACAGTTTTTTGCGCCGCAGTCTGGTTACTTTTTAAAATATTAGCGTATGAAAATTGACTATTAGGTTTTTGCTGAGTAAGAATCGTGTTAGACTTTAAAACATTTGAGTATTGATTATGGCTAGACGACGGTTGAGGTAACTGTGGGTAGTTATAAGGGGTTTTAGGCTGACCGGGAGTAGCATTAGTTTTTTTGTTTGATGAATTCTTAAAAAACGTGTAAAGGGGGCAGCCTCTATACACAGAAAAAAATGTGCAGATTTTTTTTCTTAACAAATATTTATTTGCATTCAATTTTATGTTTTATTTATGTTTTCTTTGCTTTTATTAATATCATTGTCTGATTTTTGGTTTTGTCTGATTTTTTACAATAACACACATACGTGTGTTTTTTTTTCTATTACTTATTTACGAATTGTGGTTGTTAGTTTTACGAATTTCGTGATAGGTCCCATTCCAATTAAAAATGTAAATGGGATTATGAATTTAGTAATTGAATGCGAAATTAATTTTTTTCTGTGTAGTTGGCAGTGTGATTTCCGCCGCAATTGCCACATTTTTTCGCCTTGGGATCACCTTTAATTTTGTCGCAGTTAGCGGTACTGTATAACTCACCACATACAATGCAAACAGTAGGCAACTTGCAATAAGTTTTGGTATGGCCTAATTCTTGGCAGTTCAGGCATTGGATAGGTCCAGTTTTTTGAAGTGGAAGCTCAACGGTAGCTCTTCGCTGTAACAAGTACTTTAAATTATAAATTGGGTGGGATTTATTCTATTTTCATTTTCAAGTCATCTGGCTGTAGCTCGACTTTAAATATTGCTTGGGGGATTTTTCCCCCAAAGGCTGCTTTTTTATCTGCATGCGTATACGAATGTAAAAGATCTGATATCAAACAATTTCGTCTCACAGACAAAACTTATAATAGAGTGTAAATTTTAAAAAAAAAAAAAAAAAAAATTAAATATAAACATAAAATTGTAATTTCTCCAACGACTTTAAAATTATTTTCACCAACAATTGTTAAAATAATATTATTTTATATATTAAAATCATGCATAATTTACAAATATACTGATCACTCTTATATTGGGTCTTGTTTGTGGCTTGTTCCTAATCCTTTACAGGCACTTCATTATTTATCTCTAAGCTTAAATAGAAACCGACATTCATAGAGTTTATAAATTTAAAATCATAAAATATAAGATAAATAAAATGTACACATGATTGGAAGAAGAAGTAGTAGATGGGCATGTTACTCATACAATGTGTTTTTGTTTTTTTTTTTTTTTTTTGCTTTGCATTCATACAATATTCAACAACTCTATTCATACAGAATGGCAGGAATGTATTTTTTGTACTTAGAATCTAATATAAGACAAAGTATTACAACAACGAATAAATGAAAATGTATCTAACCATCTAAGCTTCTGTGTTAAGTATAAAAAGTTCTTAGTAATAAAAAATAAAAAAAAAAAAATTAAAATAATGGAATAAAAGAAGAAAATTTTAAATCTTAAATTTTAAAAAATTACTTAAATTATGTAAGTTTATAAAAAATATAGTGAAGACAAGATTTTTTTGCAACAATTGTAATATAGTAGAAACAATAAAAACACAAAGTAGAAAAAGAACTTCCAAGAAACTCAGTGGAATTCTGATTTACGGAAAATGTATTATTGGTTACTGCAACAAAGTTGTATATTTATCAGAAATTATCTTTAATATTAACAACAATATCCCCTAGAAGATATTTTTAAAATAAGAAATATATATTTCAGTTTCAGTTATTATTAAAGAAAGCAGCACAGGACCGCTTTGAAATTTTATTTGGTGCCTATTACTAAATATTTTAATTATTGTAAACGTACATCTCATATAAAATTTCAGGATTTTTTAATAGTTATGCGGCAGGATTTCTTCAATCTAGGGTGGGAAAAATTTAGCTATTTAATTTTTAAGACAATAAACTAGTCTAACATCCTTTTTATAACCATACGATGAAAATATTAATTTGGCAAAGATCGATGTCTGTAAAGTGTACAATTCTTTATCAATCTTCTAGAAATTATTTATAATATGAATTATCGATAAAATTCACTTGTAAACGGTGTATATTTTTAATGTTTCAGATTTTAAAACGAGCATTTTCAGATAGTCTGAAATTTGTTTCAGCTTTCTATTAAATTATATTTAAAGCTTTTAGAAAATTTAAAGTATATTAAAAAGTAACATAAATAATTTGTAAAGAATTTTTTTTTTTTTAATTTAGCAGTATTGTTGACAACGTACAGAATTCTATGGGGACCATGTATTCGTACATGAAAACTTTTTAACAAATTTTCATAACTTTTCGCCTCAACACTGCCTTAAAAATTAACAGAACGCGCAAAGCAGAGTTGTAAAAGAGTTAAGTCTTATAAATTTTCAACATCTATCTTCTCTACCCTATCCCTCTTTCTGAGTTCCGGCACAGTGCACTGCATACGTAGGGGTCATCCTAATGCTGGTCCTAATAAAAAAAAAAAAAACTTTTTGCGTGACATCACTAATTAATTAAAAGTGCTTTATTTTCGGAATCTTATACACCCTTTACCAAAGGTAAATGTTTATGAATTTTAAAATGGGGTTGAATAAAAAACTATGAGCTGCAAATTTTGGGCACCCGGTGCTGCGGATGACCGAAGAAAAATTAGCTCTAGTTCTCTAATTAAATTTTTTCCCATTTTTCATTTCATATTCCAAACTTCTCTCTCTGAACGAAAAAGAGTTTGAACGAACACAAAAAGATGTTTATTAATAAGTAAACATACACAATACATTGACCAGCCTCAGTAGTATCGATCCAGTGTGTTGAATTATAATGCCGAAGAATTCAGATTCAATTCTGCAGCATTTTAATATATTAATAAAATTCTTTTAATGTTTATATATCGTTTCCATAATATGGAACAGTCCTAACTCACTATTTTTTTCAAATCGCGTATTTATAATTGTTCGATTGGTAACCCTCTAAAGCTTAGATCCCACTATCGGCACAATGTACCGATTTTCGTCGGCTCACTGCAATCAACTCATAAGTACTAAACCAAAATTGCATTATTTCTTAATTAATTCTGGAATAAGTCTATATGGCTTTATTATCAATGCAGTTTGGTGCAATTATGTCCTTATATTAGTTGACAAATAAGACAAATTTAGCTTATTACTTATAACTTTATTTCAGTGAGCCGACGAAAATCGGTACATTGTGCCGATAGTGGGATCTAAACTTAAGTAATCGATAAAATCAAAAAAACTGGGATATGAAAATAAACGTTCTACACCCTTTCTTTTTATATTTTATTACCTATCGCAACCGATGTTTTATTTTTGCTGATACAGGTATATGAAATACTTGAACTTTAAAGACAGGCCAGTTTAAAATTCTGTGATTCTAGCGCATGTACATGTATGACGCCAAACTTTTAATCGTTCAAAAGGTGTTGTCATGTCGAGTGAATATATCAAATTTCTCTATTGCTCACTGTGGACCACAACCGCAACTGTGTGACCACTTCAAAGAAATGATTAAACCTGTTGAGAAACAATCTTAAGGAGCTTTTATGTTGCTTTGTAACTGTGGGTCAGACATGAATTTACCACAACATACCAGTGAACACAAAAAAAAAAAGAATTTTTGCAGGCGAACGTCTAACAAAGAAATCGAAGATGGAAATATCGGCCAACAAAGTTAAATCAATAGCCGCCGAATATTACTAAAAGCTTTTCGCAAATTCTACTTTGAATGCAAAAAAAAAAACGTCCTGAAATAAATGTGCAGGGGTGCACACTTCGGTGAAACGTAGCTCGGATTTAAAATAAATTTTTTTTGCTAAGAAAAAAATGTTCAGAAGTGAATTATTATTCTCTTCCCTTATCAGCCTTATGAATTCCCATTAGTTCCAAATTTAATTGCATATACAAACTGATCTACATTCTCTATTGGATTTGGCATAAAATTTTTAATGGCTAAATTATTCTAAATATCTGCCTTTATCTACTTTCAGTTCGTGTTTATTTATTTAACAAATAAAGCATGAAAATTAACTTTGTTTTTTATTCTTTAATTAAAATTTATTATTCGCATGAAAATTCATTTAGTCTTCTTTTCAAATATTTATTTTACTTAATTCAGCAAAAAATTTCAAATCGTTTGGACCAACAAAGAAAGTGTCTATTTGTCTTTCAATATTTCAATATTTTTATTTATTGTCTTTCAATTGTTTACTTTTATTATTTTTATTGTGCTGTTTTGTAATTTATTGAAGCCATAAAATAACAACACTTAATTACAATGGGCGGAGTAGTTGGCACGTTGTACCACATTTACACAATACGTTTTACATTTTAATTATGTATTTTAATTTTTTCATTGCATAAACCAACAGTCAGTATAACTTTTGGTTGCGGTGGGGAAAGGATATAAAATGTTTACAACTCATCAAAAGTTTTGTTGGAATAATTAATGCAAAGAAATTTTACAGCGCATTTTATGTTTAAATGCCTATAAAGAAATCATATTTAAGGATTGCAAGGATTTCTTAAAATGGTTAATTGAAAGATCTAAATATAAGGGCAGGATATCATAAGAGTAAAAGCGACTTGTATACTCGTAGTTTGTGTATGTAGAATGGGAAACGTTCTGTAATATTTTGCATTTTCAATAAAGAAATTTCTTAAGAGCCTAAGCTTGCTATTTGGTTATGAATACAATAGAATCGGTTTAAGGTAAAATGCTTCAACCTCCTCTAAATCCAAAATAGTTGGCCCGTTTATGTACAGTCGCATGTCTTATGTAAATAAATAAGTTAACACGCACACATACATGAACTTTTAATAGTACGTTGTTTTTTATAAATATCAAGTTTTTATCAAATATGCAGTTTGCATGCAAAGTCAAACTAATACTGCGTCAACAGCGGGTGCAGTTTCAGTAGAGAAACAGGATATTTTCCCCCAAAACATAAATATAATATGTAACACGTGTCTACTGAGATTCTTAACTAAGATTTACAACAGCGTATGTTTCATTTAGGTTTCCAGCCCCTACCCAAAAAAAAAGGAGTCAAACTCAAAATGCATCCGTAAATTTAAACCAGTTGAAGTCAAAAAGCGAAGAACTTTTTAATTTATCATTTACCAGAATCTTTCAAAGTTTTTTGTTTTCAATTTCATTTAAATCTGAAAATGACTTAAACAATACAAAGACATCATTTCAAAATATAATAATAGACTCAAATGGAAAAGATTAAGGTACATCAAATAACAGCAACAAAATGCAATGCAATAATCCTTTGAATATAAATTAAATATTTTCTTCTTCTAAAGAGTTTTATATTACCCGACAACTATGTATGCACTGCAAGCAAACTTTTATTTATTTAAATATCAGAAAAAGAAATTTGAAATATATTCATTTGAACTGTGATATCATTTTTGGGAAATTTGATATTTTGATGTTTGATTTAGAAAAAGACATTTTAAAGATTTATTTTATATTTTTTTTTTGTTTGTTGCTATAAAACATCTTAAAAAAAGTTATTTGGTTTGCTGATATTTTAGCTTAACTAGATTAAATATTGTAGTATTGCCAAAGTGATTGCGTTCATTTGTTGTAAAGATTAAATGTCTTAAAAGTTTTTGTTTAAGACTAATCAACAGATATTTTAGAAATATTTTGTAGGATAATGCCAAAATTATATTATTGTACAGACTTTACAATATTTTAAAAACAAACACACAATAGTGTATTTGTAATTACATATTGTTGAAATTGACTGGAAATAACACTGGGAAAAAAAAAAAAAAATATATTGCAATTCCCCTAATTATGATGTCAATATTACTTTTTCTTTAGCAGTCCTTGATTACTGCTAAAATAGGAATCGTTATCCTTAAAATATTTCTTATTTTCGAAAGTTCTATAAGAGATAATCTTCTACGTAAATGAACATTTAGATTAGATTTAGAAAATTAATAAAATTAAGAAAATTTAGCAATTAATATTTCATATTGTTACCTTGTACGCTGATTTAGAACAATAGTCGTATCTTATTTATTTATTTATTTATTTTATTTATTTAATTTTCAATTTAGATAAAGCCTCTACTCGCTGCTGTTGTTCGCCTTAAAAAGTAAGAGTCCCACGTTGAAAACGTCAATAGCCGGCTAAAATTGTCCAGAGCCACTTAAATTGACGGCGCCAAGTATGCTAAGTGCGTTAAGTGCACAAACCTATTTATATCGATGTGTCTACACGAGGTTACGTGTCATGGCATGAACATACCGCCCACCTTGAGCTATAGGCACAACAAAGAGCTACAAACGGACAGTTGAATTCATATCTTTTATTACATAGATAAAGAGAAAAAAAAAAAAGGATATATAAAATAAAATGACAATTGAAAATAAATTTTGTTTTATAAGATGGATGATCGATTGTCCAGGCGATCCTTAGGGCTACGGAAATCATTATTGAGTACTCAATGACCTGCTTCGCCGAAATATGCCTCTCCGAAGACGGTCTGTTGAATGTAGATCTGCCCCGCTTTTCCTTCGGCTGGGCCATTTAAGAATTTACGAGCCGCGTCAGCCCCGATGATCACATCGATGGGGGTGGAGATATACCACTGCGGGTCCGCTGCGACAGTGTGGCGACGATTGTGACGAATCCAGTCGTCGCGTACGTTGACCGGCGGAGTATGCCTGAACACGTAAGTCTCCAGGGCGCACACGACCGGCAATTTTTTGGTGTCGCACAAGCGGTGACACAACGTGACCCATGTTCGGTGGTGTTGAATGGCACAGCCGAGCTCTCGGGCTATCAGCTCGTGTATGGACGTGCGAGCAGCGTTCGGATTTATCCGGGCACGAATCTTGTGGCTCCGCGACGAGGCTTGATGCGGATAAAGCTTGACGATGGCAGTCATATGAAGCCATTCATTATCAGGAGCGACGGGGTGCAACAACGTGTTGTGCTGGCGGTGGCACCGTTTGCACCGGTCGATACTGTGACACTCGCTTAAAGTGTGCGATTGGGCTAAGCAACATTTGCATAGTTCGTGCTCCATCACCGTTCTCCGCTTGAGTTCTGGCCGCATCGTCAAGAACCGGGTGCACTGTCTGATGGCATGTAGGCGTTGGCACAGTGGGCAGCCATAATTGGAGTTGAACCAAGCTCCTTCGGCCATAATACTCTGAAAATAAATGAGTAAATTTAGTAGAACAGTAAACAGGTCAATGAGCCAGAGAAAGTGCAACGTGTATCAATGAAGTAAGTTAGGGATCGCATTGGTTCGGTAAACGAACCAATTTATGTACCGGCCTCGTGATCGTGCCATTTTGAGTTTTAATGTCTACTACTCGTACTCGTGAATCTTTGCCGGGGTACAATTTGACTACTCGGCCTAAACGCCACTCTGTGGGGCAAAGGGGTTCGTTTCGTAGAACCACTAGGTCATTTTCCTTTAAATTGCAGAGCGGAGATTTCCATTTCGTACGCTTATGGAGCTCCTTCAAATATTCGTCTTTCCATCGGCGGCAAATTTCTTGTTGCATGGCTTTAACTTTACGCCATCGATGGATAATGCTTGTCGCGGAGTTGAGCTCTTCGGGTTCAGCGGGCGTGAGCAGCGCAGAACCAATTAGAAAATGACCAGGGGTGAGGGCAGACAAATCTTCGGCGTCTTCTGACAAGGGGCCTAATGGACGTGAATTGAGACATGCTTCGATGGTAGCCAGTAGAGTGGAAAATTCCTCAAAGGTATATTTCAACTGGCCAGCCATCTTTTTTAGATGCATTTTGCAGCTTTTTACTCCGGCCTCCCAGAGTCCACCCATATGTGGAGCCGCAGCGGGAATAAAGTGCCATTTCAGGCTTTGGTGTCCGTATTTGTCGACGGCAGTGTCACGAAGCTCCTTAACATGTTTTTCTAGATTGGAAGCGAGGTCCCTCGCCGCACCAACGAAGTTCCTGCCATTGTCAGAATATATGTTTGCCGGGCAGCCTCGTCGAGCAATAAAACGGGCCAGGGCAGCTAGAAAGGCAGGGGATGACAAATCACTAACCGCTTCAAGATGGATCGCCTTAGTTGCAAAGCAGACAAAGAGGCACACGTAACCCTTTGTAATTCGACAGTAGCGACCAGTGAAACTTTTAATTTCAAAGGGGCCAGCAAAATCGACGCCAGTGTTTGCAAAGGGGCGACTCAAGGTAGTTCTCTCTTTAGGCAACGCAGCCATTATCTGGCCCTGCCTCATTTTGCGATGTAGGATGCATTCCTTGCAATTATTTATGCAGAGCTTTATTAGGTTTTTTGCCTTGAGTATCCAACATTCATGTCTTATAACGCTGTGGACTAATCTGAGGCCGCCATGGTGAACCAATTTATGAATAAATCGCACATACAGTCGTGACAACGTACTTTCATAGGCTAAGATTATTGGATGGCGTTCATTGTATGGCAGGTTTGACAAGGCGAGGCGGCCATTAGCTCGTATAATTTCATGCTCATCAAGAAAGGGCGTGAGGGACAACAGAGGGCTACTTTTCTCGACATAATTTTTCTCGCGTAGACACTTGAACTCGTTTGCAAGGTATATTCGTTGAGATAGTTGAAAGAGACGGTTTCTCACAAAGAGCAACTCTTCTGCCGAAATCTTTAGGGTCAAAAAATGAGCCGTAGTCCCTGAACCCTTGCGCGTAGCATTATAAAAGCGGAACATGTATGCGATTACGTGAGTGGCCCTTGATAAATCAGAAAACCTGTCTAAAATATCGTCGTTTTCCGCAGATCTAGTAACAAAAGCTTGAATATTTTTTCTTTCCTCAGCAGTTTCGAATTCTGAGGTCGAGTATGGCCAGGACGATTTTTCTAGCTGTAGCCACTTTGGGCCATGCCACCAGAGTTGGCAGTCTTTTAACTCCGCAGGGGTCAGCCCCCGGGTTGCTAGATCTGCAGGGTTGTCTTGTGACACTACGTGGTGCCAATTCCTATTCCCGACTTTTTCTAGTATTAACGCAACCCTGTTGGCTACGAAAGTTTTCCAGCTGCATGGGGGTTTTTTGAGCCATGCAAGCACTATCGTTGAATCGGACCACAGATGCAACGAGTAGGTTTTAAAGGAAAATTGAGGCATAATACTGTCGACTAATCTAGATAGCAACACTGCGCCACACAACTCTAAACGTGGAATAGAGGGTTTCTTAATTGGGGCTACTTTTGTTTTTGAGACTAGCAAATGTGAGGTCACTGTCTTATATATTTTAACTCTTATGTATAGGGTTGCCGCATATGCCCATTCTGACGAATCGCAGAAGCCATGAAATTCTATGGACGCATTCGTTGCATACTGTATCCACCTCGGCACCCTAATTTCTGTGATGTCATTGTACCTATTGACAAATGCTTGCCAACTGCGCAATGAAACTTCGCTAATATTTTCGTCCCAGCCAATTTTCTCGAGCCACATTTGCTGCATTAAAATTTTTGCCGTTATAATAACAGGCGCCAGCCATCCAGATGGATCAAAGAGTCTAGCGATAACCGAAAGAACTTCCCTTTTGCTGTACGTAGATTTGAGTGCAATTTTCTGTGCCGTAAAATAGAAGTAATCAGCTGAAGCATTCCATCGAATACCCAGAGTCTTCGCATTACTTTTATCATCGAACCTTAGAAAATCCTCGCTTAGCAGATGGTCAGTGGGCAAATCTTCTAATATTTCCTTCATATTAGAGGTCCATTTTCTCAAATCAAACCCAGCGGACTGTAAAATCGATATTAGTTGATCTCGGGCCTCTAGAATGTCAGGTAAACTGTGAGCACCCACTAGCGCGTCGTCTACGTACATTGACTCTCTCAGGATTTGAGAGCCAACTGGATAATTTCGTTCTTCATCATCGGCTAACCGTAACAGAGTTCTGAGGGCCAAATAAGGAGCGCAATTCACACCAAAGGTCACGGTTTTCAGCATGTAATCTTGTATCTCTTCCTCAGGAGAGCTACGATAAACAATTTTTTGAAAGCGAGCGTGTTCAGGGTTAACGAGAACCTGCCTGTACATTTTGGCGATATCTGCGTTAAAGACATACCTGAAAAATCTCCACTTCAGTATCAAAAACACTAAGTCTTTTTGAAGCACAGGGCCTACGTGTAATATGTCGTTTAGACTTTTACCACTTGGAGTCACACTTGAGGCATTGAATACCACCCTCAGTTTCGTAGTGGTACTCTCGGGTTTGAAAACACCATGGTGGGGCAAATAATAACTCGGGCCAGCTTCGGGATTTTCAGTTTTCTCCATATGTGCCAAAGTCAAATATTCTTTAACCACCTCATCGTATAGCGCTTTATTTTGCGGCTTCCGCAACAACGAATTCTCGTTTCTTTTAAATTGACTCAGAGCTATGTGCCTATTCGGACCGAGCGACGAAAATGCGGATTTAAATGGCAAGTTCACAACATATCTCCCCTCAGCATTCCTGACAGTAGTAGATCTAAATATTTGTTCACATAGTTTATCCTCTTCTGAGACCACACGATTTTTTGAAATTTCCTCAAGCTCCCAAAATTTTGTTAATTGCTCATCAATAGAGACTTTAGTAAAATGAGTGAGCCTGACAGTACTATTATGACCTGTGGGGCCAGTTACCACCCAGCCAAAGATAGTTTCTTGTGCCACTAATGACTCAAAAATACCATGATGAACGCCACTGCGTAATATTGATGGATACACATCACCTCCTAACAGCATGTCTACCGAGCCACTTTTATAAAATGCTGGATCGGCATAGTCTAAATTCGGCAGCAATGTATTTTTATTAGGGGTGAAAGATAAGGTTGGAACATTTCCCGTGACTTGAGGGACCACCAAAGCAGAAACAGTCAAACTCAAATTAGGGTTTATTAAAGAAACCACTGAAAAACTAGCCATTTTGCTAACTCTGCTAACAACTTCTCCACCTAGACCTGCGACCTCAGCTGAAACGGGTACAGTGGACAACTTGAGCAACTTACAAATTTTCTCAGATATAAAACTTTCATCTGAGCATGGATCAATTAACGCTCGTACTTTAAAATTAGAGCCATTATTAATAATGTTGACCCATGCAGTGGCCAGTAAAACCTTTTTTGAAACTGAATGGTGGTGATTTTGAACAACATTCGGTGCAGCATTATATGCATAGGCGGCCCTAGATGTAGAAGGTCCATTGAGTACTTCAGTAGAAAACTGTTGTTTGTTTTTCGGAGCCTCATAATTTGTCTGAACTCTTTGCACCTGTTTATCATCAAAATCTTTATGCAAGAGGGCATGATGCTTCTTCTTGCATTTTGCGCAACCGTTGCTACTAGGGCAATCTCCATATAAATGCCCTCCTTTCAGGCAGTTGAAACAGTATTTTAATCTTCTTAAGCATGAAACGCGATTTTTATAATCCATGTTCACAAATTTTCGGCAAGAACTCAATTCATGGGCCTCTTTACATAGTTTACATTGCGCTACATTTACTTTGGTGTGATGAGCTTTAAATTTATTTTGCCTCATTTGATTCGCGTTATTAAATTGAAAACTAGCTTGAGAACCACTGACCCGAATATTCGAAACACTTTCAAGGGCCCTAAATCTATCTGTCAAAAACTCATTAATTTCCTTCCACTTGGGAATCTCTGTTTTATTTTTTACCGATTGTTCCCATAGGTTTAGTGTTTGTTCAGGGAGCCTAATTGAGCAATGAAAAACAAATAGTGGTTCCCAGGCATCAATATCAATCTTATACAACTTCAAAGTCGACATGCAGTTATTTATTTCTCGTTGAAGTCGTTTTATTTCTGATGCTGACTCCTCCTGACAATGAGCCAAATTATATAGTAAGCTCATTTGATTGTTGAAAAGAACGCGTTTATTTTCATAGGCTACCTTCAGATTTTCCCACGCAATCGCAAAATTATCCGCTGTGACGGTAATATTTCTATTCACCTCACGTGCATCACCACTTGTTTTTTGAAGAAGATAGCATAATTTTTCTACCGGGCCTAAACGATCATTTTTTATGTAAATTGTGGTAAACAAATCTCTAAATGTGGGCCACGAAGCGTAGTCCCCAGAAAAAACCTCAATATCGCATGCATGAACAGGAATAGAAAAACTCTGATTGGGAGCCACTGGCTTGGAAGAGTCCACATCCTCTTTGGGCAACCTGCGTTTAGCTCTTGCCAAGATGTTAATGCATTTAACATGTGCCTTGTGAGCCTGTGTGTATGTTGCCTGAATAAATCCTAATTCTTTCTTTTCTTTCTTTTTTTCGGATGTTTCTTTCACGCATTCACCATAATAATTTTTATAATTTTCCCACAATTTACTCAACTCTAATTTTTCAAAATCTAGGCCTTCTAGTGTGTATTCTGAGAAATCTTCTTCCTTGAGCCTTGCCTCGAAACGGAAAATTTCATCAGATGTTTCATTCAATAGTTCTAAAAATGACATGTTATTTGATGATGTGTTTGTATCTATGGCTTATGGCAGAAATCTCAAAGGTTTTGGTTAACTTGTATCAAAAAAACTAAAGCCACGTACTTCAATCGCAAAGTCACCTTGACTTACAATCGAATGTCACCTTGAACTATAAATGCAGAAAAATTTCGTGACTTTCTGACGACCTGTTTGTTAAATACCAATAACAAATTTGCCGCAATTTTTTTTTTTTTTTTTTTTAACGGTGTTCACCGAATACACAATTTTACTGACAATGGCCAAAAAAAATATGCCTACTAAATTCCACGAATTTAATGCTCTTCAATTTCGAATGCGCAGAACCGAAGAAATAAATTCTATACGCCACTCAATACAAAGGGCTTATCCGACCGATGAAAAAATTTCATGGGCAACACGACTTTGAGACACGTTTTTTATTTTACTTCTTATGTATCAAATTTCAAAATCACGTACCTCGAACGCTGCTTCAATGTTTCTCGGTGAAGGACCAAATGTTACCTTGTACGCTGATTTAGAACAATAGTCGTATCTTATTTATTTATTTATTTATTTTATTTATTTAATTTTCAATTTAGATAAAGCCTCTACTCGCTGCTGTTGTTCGCCTTAAAAAGTAAGAGTCCCACGTTGAAAACGTCAATAGCCGGCTAAAATTGTCCAGAGCCACTTAAATTGACGGCGCCAAGTATGCTAAGTGCGTTAAGTGCACAAACCTATTTATATCGATGTGTCTACACGAGGTTACGTGTCATGGCATGAACACATATGAACAGAAATATGTTTTCTATTGTTTTCAACATGTAATAAATTTATTTCTAAATACTGCACATCCCTTTTGATGAATATTCAAAAAAACTTCACCTTCATGACTATACTTAAATTAACGGGAAAGTTTATATAGATTAATAATTCGTTTTGTAAAATAAAAAACTAATAATTTCCTTATAACAAAAAATTAGACTCTTTATTTTAATAAAAACAATGAACAACAATTTCTCAATTCAATTCGATTATTTTTCTATATAAAAAGACAATTTTAAAGCAAATTTTTTCATCAAAAATAATTTGTTTAAAAATTGTTTTTTTTTTTGAGAAAATATATTAGAAATTGTCTTTATATACAACAATGAGCGATAAAACAAGGTTTGTGATTTGAGCAAATTTTATTTTGTAAAATTTGTGAAGAAAATTTGGTTGGGTACCACTTTGCGTATGAGTAATATTCAGGCAAACATTTTTCATACGCTCTCTTTTGCTAATGACACTTTTTGTATTACGTGTTGCATACTTTTGAGGGTCTTGTTTTATTCGTATCATAATTTTTTGTCTCTTCTGTACAAGTATAGCAAATTAAAAAAAAAAAAAACGTTACAAGTGCTCAACAACACAAATAAAATTTGGTGGCATGCAATAACGTTCAAGGAAATAATCTCCTTAAACGTTGAAAAGGATATATTTAAGAATACATATTATTTCCTTCTCATAATTAAAATAATTTCCCAAGGAATTGTCTTCTCCATTGCTTATGTATAGAAAATAAAGGCTGATCGGAGTAAAACGATTTTTGCTTTGGCAGTCTGGATTATTTCTTAAGGATGTTCTACTGTAGTCTTGATGATTACTGCGTTAATTGCGTAAACATTTTGTAGGTACCTTGCCTTTCAATCAACTGCTGAAACAAAAAAAAATTGTTAGCAGTGGCTAAACATATTTAATATTACATTTATTTGAGAATGTGTTCAAGTATTAATGTTTCAAATTTTATTTATTTGTTGCGGGTTAACAATATATATTTCGTTGGTAGCCATACCAACTCATCAGCAGATGTTTTACCCTTTATGTTTAAAAAATTTTAGAGCTCATCTGTTTAATATTTTTATATTTAAGATTTGAATATCTTATTGATGTTTCAATTTATAACTGAAGATTCAATAAATAATAAAGTTATAAAAAAACGTAGCTTGCCGTCATCCTCTTGTTTCTGATAACATTAAAAAAAATGTTGCAAAAGCAATAATACACTGACATATGTTACCACAGGACATTAAATATTTTCCTCTTAAAACTATGCTTAAATCTGTTAGACCGCTATAAAATTCAAATGCAAACAAATTAGTTGAAACATTCATATGGTACCCCCTACTGACTCACTCTGTTTACCAATCCATTGTAAGAGAAACAAAAGTAAATTTTATTACATTTAGATTTTTAGCCTGGAGTGTAAAGCATAATTGTTTAGTCTTTACTTTCTAATAATTAACTGATTGATTTAATTGCCTAATTAGTTCATTTACTAAATGATTACGAAAAATATGTATAAACAAATATCATGCACGCAGTATGTTTCATTATAGTTCTATAAATATCTGATAATAACTAAATCATTTGTATACAAACATACTAGTTAGGGGATTTGATTTGAGCAGCCAGCATTAACTGTAAATAATCGAAGGATATGAGACCTCTGTATATAAATATTACTCATACCCATGAAGTAATGGAATGTTAAATTAATCCGAGAGTTGTTGAAGTTCCTCTCCTTGAAAAAAATTGATGTCATTTTGACTTAAAGTGGAATTCCAAAGAATGTACAGCATTCAAAGGCAACATTTCCTTATTTTTCGTAAATTGTTTTGCTTTGCAAAAAATTAGAACAACTTTATAAAATAAGTCCCTAATAATTTTTTTTGGTTGCATGTTTTAATTTCAATTAAAGACGGCTTTGCTTTTCTCTTGTGGTATGGTAAATATCAACGTACCAGTGACTAATCAGACTATGGCAGGCCCTAAGAAGTGGTTTTTTCTCTCAGAAGAATTTATGTCGATAATATTTTTTTATTTAGTACAGTTTAAAAATAGTAGTGTTTATTTTATAAACAACTTTGGGATGGTCCTTTGGTAGTAAATAAAAAATTTTGCTTCAGTCAATCAGTTCATTGATCAGCTTTTGTAATTAAAAGTTTTCTGCATACTAAGCCTTCTTATGCTTTCCATAAATAGTCTGCTCTCTTGAAACAATTTATTTTGATAATGGCTGCCTCTTCCATAAGATATCGACGAATTAAATTAGAGATGTAATGAAAAACTAAACTTATTTTACTTTCGTTACTTTATTTAATGTGTTATTTAATAAAAAAATATGTCATGAGGGTTAGCGAATTTCTTCTAAGCCACTGAACCCAATTGTAAAGCAATTTTTAAAAATTTCATACTATAGAGCAGCAGGTCATGACAGATACGGTACGATCCTTTCAAACACAAAATGTATAGATTTTTTTTAGTACTAAAACGAATTGTTTCTTTTTTTCAAAGTTTTAACAAAGATATCTTTCGAATCTTTGAAACGATTTATCTGCATGACTCAACTCAGTTATAAATTTTAATGATCATTGATAAGGAATTTAAAAATCGATTGGGCAACAAGTTTAAACTACATAAAGGGTGTTTTTTATAGAGTCACAACTTTGAGTTGGCATCACTGCTTTATTTGAGCACTAATTTTACAGCTGTTAATTGCTCTTTGTTTAGTTTTCTTTGAAATTTCATTATAAATCGACTTAAACCAGAGCAACGCATACAAGTTGTTAAAATTTTTTATCAAAATAATTGTTCTATTTGTCAAACTCATCGTGCAGCAGGCGCTACAATTGCTTTACTCAAAGAAACTTTTGATGAAAAAACAAACTCGCCGAATTAATTGGCCACCAATATGGTGTGATTTAACCCCATTAGAGTATTTTCTTTAATTCACTTTCCTACGTCGATAAACCACAAACAACTGAAAACCTGGAAATCAACTTTCGAAAAATTATCGGCGAAATACGGCAAAAGCTGTATTGCGCCTTCTATGCGCCAGCCGTGGCGGCCACATGACAGAAATCATATTTAAACATTAATTTCATAAAATTTTCTTTACAATAAAGCCCGTTTCATTGATATTAAAAATATATTTCCTTGTTTTATTATGATTTATACTTGTGCCACTCTATAAAAAACACCCGTTATTTAAAGTTGCAGCATTTTATTGTAGAAGTTTTCTCGAAGGTATCAACTGATTTTGCGGAAATTCTTTCACAATTACGGTTAAATTTCAAGGGTGCTTTGAAAATTATTCAAAAGTTTTAATATTGAAACTTTTTAATATCTCTCATGTAAAAACGGAATTTGTTCTCAGAACAATCGAAATTTAGAAAAAATCTAAAAAAAATATAAAAATTTTCCTTTGGAATAGTTTAATAATTGTCCCGAGTATTTTGCATACCAGCGCATGTATACAAGCACATCATGCATACGAACATTATGAACAAATTAGTTAGAAAAGTTTTCTAAGACCCTAAAATTAACCGTTATATTCCAAATAGACCACGTTAAAACTTTAAATTGATAAGTCTAATTTAAACCCTTTGAATCCTTTCGTCACAGTGGTTTTTTTAAAATCCTTTTGACACATAAAACTGACTAGTCAAAAACGGAGAAAATTATTTAATAATCGCTTTCAGTAAGCTTTTATTATTATTAAATAAATATTCGCCACACAGTTGGAAGGCTTCTTAAGAAAAAAAAAATTACAATCAAAAAATATTGTAAAATATTTTTCTCCGGAGAAACTTAGAAACTTAAATAACATAATTATTGGTCTCTATGCTACTGAAGCATCTCTAAATAAAAAGTTAGGGCAAAGTGATCAAAATGATTCTTCCAGAATTCAATTTCTATCTATGAATATAATAAGTGCAATAGATTTGTCTTAGTCTCTATGAGACACTGTAAGCATGTTAGCTAACAATATTATATTTGTAGGTTTAACGAGACAATAGGGAGCAGTTCTACAAAACATGAGCACAAGAAGAACGAAAATAGAAAATACAATTTCAATAGGTTATTCAACCATATTGAGTTTGTAGAAGAAGAAAAGAAAAATGTTTACCCAGAAAAACTATTAGCTTTTTCGTTTTTAACATGACCCCATCATGTCTTAAGTAATAAATAGTTAAAATAACTTTTCTTATTATTTGTGTATTTTTTAGTAGAGCTGTATCAAAAGACAAGAATAAATTAAATTTAATAAAAGAAAAGTGAAAGTTTGAAGAGTAAAACTCGCAAGGATACACACAGCCACACACACACACACACCCACATACACATAAAACATCCCAGCGGCGGAAAGAAGCACTATTTGGCTTTCTGGAAGGCCTTACGTGGCCTCTTGCCCCATTCCATACTCATACATTTTTTACACACGGTGTCCTAGCCAGCCAAGGCCTTCTAAATTCCCTTCATACACAGGCCTGATAGAAGGCCTTATTCAGTCACAAATTTATTTTGAAATTACCTTTTGAAATGCAAAAACGAAGTAAAAACCCACGAAAGTGCCAAAATATCAACTTTACAAAATAGTGATTATAGTATTATGTTCAATTTCAGGATAAACTATGTATTTATTTATGGATGTATACATACCCATAATAAAAACTACATTTTTAGAAGGGAGTTGGTAGGCCTGCCATAATGCCTTCGTGAGAAGGCAAGCGGGCATGAGTAAAAAATCCAAAAGAAGCTCTAGGAAGGCCTTACGGAGGGCCTTATAAATGAAGGCCTCCGAAATTCCGCCGCTGGGATATAAATAAATAAACTTTATTTTCTTTTTACCATATTCTATTATAAATATTTAATCATACATATATCATACATACATTTGTTCATATGTATGTGTGAATGTATATCATATTGAATATTGATTTTCCCATCTTTATTCACATGCCAGTACCTACACTTAGGGAAGTGTCAATCCAAACGCATATGGTAACACACACACACACATATTGGGGAATTTTTATATTGAAAATGACTTTTGTATTAAATGAAGAGAGAAACGATTAACACATAATAACTATATACCATTATACATACATTCGTATGTAACTACACATTTTCTTTTATATACCAACACTATATAAAAACCTTAAATATTGGCTTTATATTACACATATACACACACACACACATTACATTGATTTACATGTCATTTTCATTCATTATATAACCATAATGTTTTTATTCACCCATTTTTTTGGTCGTTCATACATTCAGTCAATTATTTTTTGTTTTCTTGTTTTTGTTTTGGCTTCCTTTTCTCTGCTGCTGATTTGAAGTGGCCATAAAAGTATGATTTGGGAGTGAGTATAAATATAACAGAGGCCCAAGCACAAACATATTCATATGAAACCTGATAAAATACCCCTTAACAATACTTAAAGTTTATGATTTTTATTGAAGAGTACACATCCCGCACAGTGGAATTTAACACTAATTTTTTAACAATAAAAAATTTTGTCATATTCATATACATACAAAAGTATGCAGTTTGTAGGTAAATTTCACGTATATTAAAACGATTTTTAGTGAAGCCTTAAAAGAGATTACGTTGCGACAAGAAGCGACATGTCCTTGTCCAGCTCTGATAAAATTTCAGGTTCATTGAAAACAATTCTAAGAAGCTAAACAAAAAAATATTTATATTCTCTTGGAAAAAATTAAGCAAAAATACATTGCAAAATACATAAACAATCACATATACCAACACATATGGTATGTATGTATGGACCAGTATTAATAGAGACTCTTTAAAGCTTCACTAGTAGCCTTAAAAGGCACAAACGTAACAACACGACAGTTTTATGAATATAATTTCCTGAATGAAAATGTCAAAGCATACCTCAAGTAGTTTTTTTTTTTTGGTTTTATTTTGATTTTTATAAACAGTCTATTATTTTAGAGAAAATAAACAGTGTGGCAAAAAATTGATACTGACCAAAAATTAGCTTCAGTAAAATAAACTCCGGTTCACTTATTTAAAGGCACTAAAAATTCCATATTCAGCAGAATGTATCTTTTGCAATTTTTAACCGATTGCAGAATTTTGAAATAGAAATGGAAGCTAGACATCTTGAGATATAAAAAAAAATCATGGTTTCTTTTCTAACAAACCTTTTTTAAAAAATTTATCAGAAAAGTCCATAAATGTGCTATTTTTTCTGGTTCACTTGAATAAAGGCATTTTAATTTTTAATGAAAAACATTTTTTCTTGGTTTTTTTAATTTATTTTATTTTATTTAAGAACTATTAGTAATGCGTACAACCCCATTTGATTTTAATAACTTCAAATAAACGGGTTTTCATTGACAGATAAAGAGAATTTATGTAATCCAACCAAATTTGATTCCAAACATTTTTATAAAGAGATTTTTCATGAATTCGTTAATTTTTAATTAAATTATGAATTTTTACTTGAACTTCATGATGTTTAATTCAAAGAAATTTTTATTATTCTGCTTTAAATGCATATAATTTAGTTTTTATATAAATTATTTTTATCAGAAATAAATCAATAAAAGAGTTTTTGACCACTTAGGTGCAAAAGAAATTAGTAAATTTAAAATCGAAATAAACGAACTTAAGCTCGAATAAATAAAATTTCTTTGGATCATAGATAATTTTTATAAATTAAATAACTCTTATGTTCGTATAAAAGACCGAATCAAATTGTATTGATATAAAAACATTATTTATGTTCACATATTCAAGTTAAAAGCTTTCAGGTTTAATGAGAGTGCCCAAAGTATTTCGGGCATCGAGCAATAAGCTTTCGTAACACTAAATTTATATACAAGATTCTGAAAGGTGTTAAAAAAATATGTAAGTCTCAAAATTTGATTCCACAATTTGCTAGTAATTCAGTCTAACCACTCCTAACTGGTGTCGCTACTGCTTGTCTGTTTATTATCATGAAAATTAAAAGCTTATAACATAAAAAAAGATATTACAAGTCATTGCTAGCTTGTAATTGTTTGTCCTCAACTTAAAAACCCTATTTTGAATGGTTTTGTTATTTATTTAAGAGTATTTACTTTAAGATTAGTGACTGTTTTGTAACTTTTCGAAATGTGACTTAAATCTGCTGATGACAATAAAATCCAATTATATAGATTGGCTTAATACAAAACAAATGATAACTTTTTGAAAAATAAAATAATAAAATTTTTGTTCTAACCTTGCCATAATTAATTTGAAGAAACTTTTCGCTGCTCTAGTTCTTGACACTGTCAATAAAATACTTTCACATGAAGACAAACTTACCTAAAAAGAGAAGAAAATAATTTAATATTAGAATATATATATGAGATATGATTATAATTGTTCAATTTACATAAGAAACAACTTTTTCAAAAGTTAATCAGAAAGTTATATTTTGAATTAAATTGAATCTGTTCAAACTTATTCAATTTATGTCATTAACAAAATTTCATCTTACCTTGATGCAGTCAAAAACTCATGCTCTATTTAGTAAAATAAGAAAATTTTAAAATTCAACCACATATTTATCTTTAAGCCATACCACTGTTCAGTACTTATAAGTGTTATTAAACTTGTATATTTTTATTATATTTTAGAGGTTATTAAGTAGCTGTTGTACTGATACTGCTGGAGGGTTAAGTACTCCCACACACGCTATTATCATAATATACACATAAATATATATGCATACACTATACTAGTAATTGATTAAGGTTAATTATACAATTATGATACAATAGCAAGTAAAGCGAAAAATATTACAAACAAAAAAAAAAAAAAAAAAATCATCTACTAAAATGTAGTGCAATTAATGCAGAGGTTAAACAAATTTTATTAAATAAGATTTGACAACAAAGGATTTTCAATGGCCCATTGTGGAATAATTAATTATTAACTGCTTTATAATTTTTCATTGTTTAGTCATTTTTTCAGGCCAATGATAAACTTCTTATAAATTTAATTGCATTTAATTTTGTATAAAACTAATATACTTGATTAAAACTAAATGCTAAAAAATTAAGTAACAAAAGAATGCCAATCAAAAAACATCGACATTTTGAAGGAGCTGTTCATAAATATGTTAATTTCTTTTCAAGGAAGCACATGATACACAACAAATAAATAAGAAAATTTAAACATAAATTCTAAAAGCTTTCAAAGTTGTTAGAAAACAATTTTTTTTTAATTATTGGGCTTTAGATTTAAATTGCAGTTACGCAGGCTTCAAGGCTGATCTCAATGATAAAATATTTTATTAGGACTTGTTGTGGTCTTTCAGTTGATTTTCTTTCTTTTAGCCTATTTTTTTATTTTGATTTAAAGATGTTTAAACAAGACTTATGGACTACCGATTCGATTATAAGATTTGTTTCAAAACCAATCGGCTTTTTAAGTGATTTGCATAGAACTCTTACACTTAAATCGATCGTATGTCTTGTGGAAACAGATTTTTGGTTTTTTTTTTTAACTTTTTGAAATTTCTCAAATCTGTGTGGGTATAAATTATAATTTTGTTCATTTAAGAAAAATATCAAAATTATTTTACACATTGTCCTTCACATTGCCATGCGTTACTTATGGTGTTTTTTTTTCTACACATAAAATGGCACCTTGTTGAAAGGTAAAAGTATAAAATGTCTTGCGAATCCTGTAATAATGCAGCTTGTTATTTAACTGGAACAAAACACAACTGGAACGCATTGCTTTTAATAGCTGACAGCAGAGTTTTTCGAGCGCGAGATACATATAACTACTGCTTATATGTATATATTTACATACATACATATATAAAACATATAAACATATTTTGTACTTCACTGCAATCTGATAGTTTTGTTTTTGTGTACAACCACAATCCCATAACTGCCAGACTGCTGACTCTTAATTTTAATTTTAGCTCTAAGTTAGACTGAATTGAAGAATAGCGAAAATTTATATTTTTAAGTTTAAAAATTTTGGAAATAAAAGTTCAGTTTTAAAATAAGCATAAACAAATGAAGTTGTTTAATCTATAAATCGCGTGCAGTTAAAAAGGTTTTAGCGAAGCTTAACGTAAACAAGTCTCCTGGGCCAGATTGTATTCCATTCAGAGGTACCGCAAGGCTCCGTTCTTTCTCCTACCCTCTTTCTTATTTTTCTTAATGACCTTCCACGTCAAACTTCCAATCCTATCTAATCTTTTGCAAATGACAGCAGCTTAGTTCATTCTTATTCATTCAGTTACAGGCCAAACCAGTCGGAGATCCGGGCAAAGCGGCAAAATATGAATGATACACTAAAACGCGATCTCCTTAAAATTTAAAAATGGGGTCATGCTAATAGGGTAAATTTTAATGCACGAAAGACCCAATGTGCTATGCTCACTCACAGAGGTATGACCGGACATGCTGCTCCATCTGTAAACATGGATGGTATATTGAGGAATCAGAAGCTCTTGATGTTCTTGGCATTAAAATTCATTGTGTTGTTCGATGCAATGATGACATTTTTCATGTCTCAAAAGAAGCATTCAAGTGCCTCGGCTTTTTAAGACGGTGTAGGACATACTTTACTCCATCTGATCTTCGTAGTATTGATACCACCTTTATCCGACCAAAAATGGAATACAACTCTCATGAATGGGCCGGTGCTTCAAAATCTATTTTGAAGTTACTCGATCGCGTTCAGGATAGGGCGAAGAAGCTTATCGGTGACAATAGGGTAGCCAACTCAATTTTATATAAAACACAAATTCCCTTGGATATTTCCCTTTAGTTAATTTTTTGTTTTTAAATTACATTTACAACGAAAATATAATTTACATGTTAATAATAAAAGGCATTATTTATCTTACTAATATTGTAAATGACAACTTTGATATATTTATAAGTTTGTAACACTATAACGCGAACACGGTCCATATTGAAATGTAGAGAACTTTTGCTCTAATATGAAAATAAAGCTAGAACTTTTGGAACACGCATATTTTAAGGACTCAAGGGTAAAATTTGGCAAAAGCAATTTTTGTTTTATTATGGTTGCAGCAAATGAATTACCATAAAAAGCATGTATCATAAACTTTTTATAAACCAAATATACTTCTTTTATAACTAAAGAAGTTTTACATCATACTTATTTGTTTAAAGTTAACTTCCCAAAAATTACTTCTTCAAGTTTTTTGTTCCAAGTTTTTAAAAACTTCAATCATCAAGAATTTTATAAAACTTTTTTTAGTCATAAATTTCTTTTTTTCAAATAATCCCTATCACCCAACCTCATAAATTGTAAATATTTATGAACTCTTCCCATTGTTAAACTTCCTGCAGATTATTTAACTTTTGAAACACATGAAAAAAAAATTAACAAGAATATAAGAAAAAGGAACCGCTTTAAGGATAAATTTTCACTTGTCTGAGCTTAAAAAATTTTTATATTATTCGAAAGTTTAAAAACCATTTCAAATATAGGCGGAAAAAGCCATTACAATAGTATCGATGATAGCTTTTAATATAAAATAAGAAAACAAAAATCCCATAAATTTTATTCGACACGTTTTGTTAACACAACCGTACAACCGATATTGAACGCACCACATAGGTATGACGTTCGTTGACAATTGTAACCAAACTCAACGAATTGGAAACTTGTACAAGAGTGTTTTTGTATGTATGTATGCGCTCATGCATGTGTTCGTGGATTCTGTGTGTTTAATAATAAATAAAGAGTAGGTTTTTATTTTTGTACTCGGAATATAAACAAAGTGTTTTTATTTTTCGTATGTCAACTCCTGAGAAAGTGAAATTATTTTCTTATTCCCTTTGCTACACATGAAAATTTATATGTTAAATTTGTATTTATTTATAATCGAATGTCCTATAAATTTATAAGAATATACAAAAAGTTCCTTTTTTTTTTCTTTGTAATAAATAGATTCAATTAGAGGTTTGTAAAATTGATAGCATTAGCATTTTTTATAATAAAGGATTACTTTTTTTAAAAAAGGCTTAAAGAATCTGAATAAAGACTAAATAAATGGTTGGCAGTCACATGCTTTTCTACAGACAGAGAGGGAGAGAAAACTATATTTAAAATCTTGGTAGAATACAATCTTGTATCACACTACATTGAAAATTCACTTTTAAGATCTCAAAACGTTAAAATTTATTTTCTTATTTTAAGTTTTATTCACATTCAGGTATAGGAAATTAAATTTGTGATTGTAATCCATATACCTGCATTTCGTAGGTTGTTAATGCCAACTCCTCAGTTAAGTTTTAACTTACACTTCACAATTGGCCATTAATAATAAAAATTTGTTAAATGGTTGATATCATTACCCAATTAGTAACCGCCTTCATAATTGGTAAAAACAAAGAAAGGAACAGATTGATGAGAGGTGTAAGGTCCTTGAAATCGGTATACTCGTACTGACACGCTCTGCTAATCTGATTGGATATTCTACTGTTTCTTAAGACATTTGAATTTTTATTGATTCAACGAAAACTGAACTTAAGCCGAAATAATATTCTTTTCTCACATATCCCTCTTTCCTGCTAATCCTTCTTCCTATTATATAATATTTATTGTGAAAGTATGAATGTTTAGATGTTTGGATTTCTGATCCTTTATAATTCAAAAACCCCGTAATGGATTTGAAAGAAATATAAAAGACCGATAGCATATGACCCCAGATTAAAACATAGGGTTTTTAAGAGTTAAAAATGGATAAAATTGGTACTTTGGTACTATTTTTTATTTGTAATTTTTTTTAAGTACACTGTAACTTTACGGGGGTACTTTTTATATTTTTAGAAACTGTTTATTACAATAAAATATAGTGTTCTTTATGTGGCGGTCAAATTTTAAAAAACTGGTACTATTGCTGCTTTTTCTTTTAGTACTTTTTAATATGTAGCGCGAAGGAAGTCGCGGGTAAAAGCTTGTATATTATAGTGTATAGAAAGTGTGTATATTAAAATGATTAGATATTTATTCCACTAGAACTCGAAAACCGCAAAATGGATTTAAACGAAATTAAGTAGACCGATAGCATATGGCCCAGATTAAAATAGAGGATAGTTTTTAAAAAGATAAAAACGGGAAAATTAATACTTTTGATACTTTTCTTGTTTTTAATAATTTTATTTTTACATTCACTTACAGAGTATTTTCTGTGGGAAAGGAGAAATAAAATAAAGAAAATCTGATAATTTTGGTACTATTGGTACTTTTTCTTTTTTTTTAAAACTTTTTTTAACCCCATTTTTGTTGAGTTAAATAAGGAAATGCTGATACTTTTGGTGCTTTTCTCTTTTTTAGTACTTTTAGTAGTATATGACCCAGATTAAAATAAAGGGCATTAATAAATGTTTAAAAGCGGGACAACTTGGTACTTTTTATACTTTTATTTTTTTTAGTAATTTCTGTTTACATTTAAATTCAGTATACTTTCTTAGGGATATAATGAGCCAAATCTGGTACTTTTCTTATTTTTTGTAGTTGCAATCAATATGGTATACATACAGATTATGCCTTCATAAACATGTACTCGTATGTAAAAGCTAGTAGATCATTATATTTCGAACAATAATGAAGGGTGTTCGTAATAATAATAAATAATATTTTGCAAAATATGCAAATTAACTAAAACTTTTTATATGATCCGAATTGAGTTTTTCTGCCAATTTCTTTGAAGTTGAATGGTTTGAATTGATTCTAGAGGGTGAAATTTGTTTGATTGATTGGTAATAGAAATGATTTAAGATGATTTAAATTCAAGTTAATTCAAATTGATTCGATGTCTTCAGCTAAACTTACAGTCGATTGAATCACTTGATATAAATTAGTTTGATTTTCTGGAATGGTATTCAAATTTATTCGAATTGAATTGAATTGGAATGTTTGATTTGGATGGGTATTGATTCTAATAATTTAATCCATTCCAATTATAACAAATATGTTATACAAATTTAAATTATTTTCTATGTTTGTGTGGATTTAAACGATTCAAATGACAATGATATTGTTGAAATTAGTTCTAAGCGATGCAATTTGATTCACAAATAAAATTTTTTACAATATTTTTTAAATAATTTTATGCACAAAACATACATACATTCTTTTATGTGTTTGTATGATTTACAATTAATTTCAATAAAAATATTTTATAATAAAAAGTTTTATTTGTACAACGTACAACTTCTGCAATAGATTTTAACATCATCATAATAATTTATTGCCTTATCTAATTTTCTTTTTTATTTTCTTCTTTTTTAGGTAAGTTTGCTGTTGTTCATAAAGAAATTAATATTGAAAATTAAATAATTGGAAAATAAAGGTAAACTTTTGGACAAGAGCCACGAAGCGAATTTTTTTTCGGTTATCGAACGCACCTAATTCAAGTCTGCTTTGATACAGTATTGTGGCAAACTAGACATTGCTCCAATGCACATCATACTTGTGTAAACCTAAGAATACTTTGTCATACCCAAAGTAGTGTACTTAAAACAATGATAGTCTTCACATGCAATTTTAATATATTTATGATCTGTGTATGACTTCCATTGGTTTTTATTTCTGTATCATTGTCTTTCACCATATAACCACAATAATACATACAATAAAAGGTCTTACAAAAAATCCATCAATAATGAAATGTAGGTCATTTAAACAACAGAACAGCTACTTCTTACCAACGATCTGTCCTCTCCTTCTCACAAAAAAAAAATATATAACAAAATAAAGAACAAACGCATTTCAATACACATGATGACAAAAAGATATAAATGGTGAATAAAAATATAAATCAAACACCCACAATTATAAAAGGAAAATAAGTAACAATGACTTCAATAGCATTTCCAACCCCCACCCCCATCCGTCAAAAAAAAAAAAAAAGTAACTGAAATGCTGGCAAATTTATTGATATGTGTTGTCTGTCTGTGTGTAACGTAACGATTTCATTGTTTGTTTAAAATTATACACAGAGATGATGATGATGATGACAAGTTTTTGATTTTACGAAAAAATGGTTTTGAATTTCAAAGAAAAATGCAAATTAATTCTTTGTTTTTTCAGCTTTTTTCGAACAAGAATAACCATGTTTACAGATATATTTTTTTTGGTTCTTCAAATCATAATGTTTGCTTTGTTAACATGTTTGTGCAGCAGTTTAGTTGACTGTAAACAAAATTGTTTGAACTAGATTGACTTTATGGGGTGCGCCCCAACTCCACAAACTGCAACATAAAATATTTGTTTAAGCATTGTTTATTTTGGAGCTTTTAAAAAGTTAAGCTTAATCTCTTAAATTGTTGATCTAAAACACAAACGAATAAATTTTTGGAAATACTAGTTAGAAATGCGATTAAGTTTATATGGTATGAAAGTACGACGGGTCCATGAAAAATGGCCCCAAAACGAACAAATGAAAAAAATCCCTAAATTGGAAAATGAAAGCAAAATTAATTTTTTTCATTTCAATTTTAATATTTTCAGGCCGTTTTTGATTTTCGCGCCATTTTTCATGGGGCAATTTTGCCTCAATTGCTCAAAAATCAAAATATTTTCTCAGTTTAAAAATAAAAGATGAATACAAAAAAAAAAGAAAAATTGCCGCAAAGATCGCGTCGTTGTTTTAAATTTGGGGACCATTTTCAAAGTTGTGACCATTTTTAGTTTTGGTTTAGGTGGTCTAGTAAGACCACCCCACGTATTATATTGTATACAATTTTTAGTGAAATCTAAGACACTGGATTTTTAACCACGATTATCTGACTTACGAGTATAATGCGTAGATGATGTTTTCGAATATTGCATATGAAACCGAACAGTGCGAGTGATTTGTAAACTCTTCACACAGACAACGATGAAATAAACTACTAATTGGAAATTAGATTTAAAAATTATAAAAAATTAAACTAATTATATTTTGGAATTATATTTCAAAAAGAAAAGAAAAGCTCTCAATTAAATTGACACTCACTAGAAATATCTCTGATATAATTCAAAAGTTACACGTGTATACGAAGTAAATAAATGAAGCAAATCTCTTTTCCATTAATGTTTGTCTCCAAAGAATACATCGCTTATCGCTTAAAGTAAAAACACAGCATCTCTTCTTCATTTCAATGACAATGATGACTTATTTTTCAGCAACATTTTGAAATAAACTTGTATGTGACAGGGGATATCAGGATGATGAGTTGTATAGTTTATTTATTTTTACTGTCATTTAAGTCGTCTCCAGTTTGTATTGTGCAGACAGACAAACGCACAGACAGAGATATACTAACATTAATTTATCAACTAAAAATATCGATTACAATTCGTAGGAAAATTTTGCAACAAACATTAGACCTGACTAAGTTTAGGGTGTGTGGAATCAAGCTGTCTGTCTCCTGCTGTTCATATATTGTACATAAATAAATACTATATTTAGGTCATCCTAATTATATTACTTCCTGTCTAAGTGTAAAATTAAATCAGTGTGTGTGTGTGTGTGAACACATTAAAAGCTGTTTTTATCGCTATAATTAAATATTTTTATTACAAACATATTTCATAGGATTATTTTTAGTATTTCTCATTAATAACGTACGATTTTGAGAAACAATTTATTTTGATTATGTCGTTGGTGTCACACTTTGTTTTGTAGTGTTTGTTGTTGTTGTGAAAATATAAAATACTAGCAGCTCCCACAGTTTCTCCGGCCATGACTTTGCTTTGTAATTATTGTAGAAAACATTAGTAAAAAAAAAAAACACTATGGTAAATAAAATATTTTTCTACGAAATATTTAACTGATAAAAAAATAAATTAATGATTATAGAGACTGACACCAATAACACAAAGTGGACTGGACATGAATAATGTGGAGGCTTTGCAGCAATCACCGAAAAAATCATGTTGTTACGTTCTGCTTGTGTTCCCATGCTAATTGGCCTTTTTCCATATGAATTTTATTTGGTAAAAGCAAGTAAGTCTTAAATAAATGTCGTTCTTCAAAAAAATGCTTTCGATTTTCAACAAAAGCAGTTAATTCAACTTTATGCACAACTTAAAGGCGGATATTTGTTCTACATAATTAGCAGATTACTGTCATGTATTGCTATAAAATAATTTTCTACTGCTCGATCAGCAGCTAATTTCAAAAGTTTCAAAAAGGATTGGTTAATTATGTGAAAAATGTTAATGTTTCTTAAGCACATAAAAACAAAGTTGCCATCTAATCTTTAATGTTATTTTAAAAATTATACATAAGTTGTTTTGTAAAAAGTGTACTTATAAAAAATTTTCCAAAAAATCTATATCTCGATGACTTGCAAAAATTTTAAAATGAAAATGCTGATCATTGTTTCCGAATAAAAAATAGACATACTCGTATGTTATGATGGATACAATTTCAATATTTGAAAGAAAAATCCTGGCTACGCATGGTATAGATTTGGTGTCTTATTGTCCTGTGGCCGGTTTTAAATGATTTATTCTCTGGATATGGCGCAGAGCTCTGAAAAAATATTTTTTCTTTAGCCAAGAATCTTAATCAGCAGAGGAATTAGTTTCTTGTAACAAAACTTAAACCCATGTTTGTGACAAGCGCAATTTAAAAAGAAGCAACTTTGATTTAATTACATTATTTTCAAATTTTAAGGTGTTGGCTTATAAATTTCTCTAATCAATATTAGATTAGCAATGCATCATGAAGTGCGATAATGTGAACTGTATTAAATGTATTAAAAAAAAATTTAGTACAAAGTAATTTCCTTAGATCCACCCCTTTACTGTCACACAGAAGACGCTTATATGAATTAGTACGATATTAACCCTAGAATACATTTAAATCCTTATATGATTACTGACGTTTTTATCTTTAAAGATCACTAAAAAAAGATTTTCAAGCAGAATACACTGGTGCTGAAGCCAAACTTTTTGTTTCTTTATTTTAAAAATTATCCAAAATCACTTATACAGTGAAGCGTTAAAAGTTTAAAATGTTTCACAAAACTGCTTATTCATTGTTGTGCGTTTTTATAGAAAAACACAACATCATCCTTGCGCCAATTCTCTACAACATCCAAGTAAATCTTAAATGTAAACCTTCAAAATTAAATAAATAAAATGTCATTTATATAGAAAAATATTTATAAATATTTAGTTTTCATCAAAATACTCTGACAGTTTGTTTAAAAAGCAAGTAATTTTTTTTATGTTGTTATGTACAAACAACAACTATAAATGAAAATCATTAAATAATAATTTATCTTAATATTAAATCAGAAAAAAACACGTATAATTTGATACGTTTTTACGCATACATTTATTTGGTTATATGTATAGGCTTGTATGTGTGTAAGTACTCGTACATTTGCTTCATTCATGATTCTAATACATTTGAATATAATTAATTTTTGTTTTAATTAATATGCCTTGTAATCTGAAGTCTTAGTGGCAGGCAGCACAAATGTTTACATCGTTAGTAGAAGTATATGTATATACATATGTATATATGTATGCATGTGTATCGCATGATGGGAATACAAATTGTAGTTTGGGAATATATCAAATTCAATTTGTATTTAAAAATATTCATGTGAGGTGATTATTGTACTGTTGCATTTTTTACTTTTCCTTTTCTCTAATGAATTCGTATTGTTCTTTTTTGTTCCACAGTTATTCGTTAATAAAAGTGAAATTTTCGCCAAAGTTAGGCGATCAGCAATTAGGAATTATGAACACATTAAATAATATTATATTTATTTGTTTAATTTTAATTTCTTCTGATTCCTTTAAATTAAATGAAACCTAAAACGTTAAAAGAATCAAGAAACTGTGGAGAGAAGTGAAATTTTTTTTAAATATGTAGAAGTAGTGGTACCCACCAGAGACTCAAATTTATATGATGCTTTAAAAAAAATATACAAAAAATATTAGAAGGACGAGTATTATAGGGTTAACGACTACACATGCGTGTGACTAAATAGTTCCTAAACTTCTCTCCAGCCCTTAGAGAGTTTATTTAGTCATTTTTGTATTTCACTACCATTCAATGTTCAATTATTTTATTATATTTTATTTTTCAACTTCCAACTTATGATTTAGCGATTCTACTGAGAAAGTCTTAACAAATTCCATGAGCAACATTTTAGCCTGTAATTTTTTTTGTAATAATTTGAGTCCTGTTGGTAACACTTTAAAAACTCCTTGAACTTCGAAAAACTACTGAATTGCTCTTTATGTTTAAGTTGCTGAACACAACTGGTTATTTTCATAGAATATAAGAACGTTTTAGGTCCTTAACTTTATTCTGCTACTCGGAAGAAAAAGCTTTATTAAAATAAATCTCTATTTCTAGTGAAAAGGATCCCTTATGACAACTTTTCTCAATACGATTGGAAATAAAGTCATTTGTTTTAATTGACTATTACAATCTGAATATTTTTAAAGAACAACAACAAAACAAATTCTTTTTATTTTACCTTACGCGTAATTTCTTGCAGATTTTTTTTTACACTATAATTTTAAACAATTATTTGATCTTTATTTTAAAGCAAAAATATTTTTAATTTATGCAATATTTCAAACCATTTATTAATTTATTGACGAACAATTGTAAAACACAACCAAACACTTTAAATTTTTCTGTAAAACTACTAAAGAATGCAAAAGTAACGGGACAGTCTCTCAATGTCACATTTGTTGTTATTTAATTGTTGTACTCATCAGCAACATGTTTGCGAATAATTTCACTCTTTCAAAACTAGGGACTGTTTAAAATTTTTCTCTTTCTTCGCGACTTGCATACTTTTTCAAAGATTTTAGTTTTCGTTAATTTTAGGGAATATTTATTCAATATTGCGGTCTCTAACCTTTAAACTTTCATCAAGTTGTTGTAGGTTTTAATAATTTTCCGATTTTTTCTAAATACTCTCTTACATTTTTATCGACTGCTCATTTTTTTTTTTTTTTATCGTGGAACCTGCAATCCGGGGATGAGTCCTACTTAAGCAATGCATCGTGCCACAACTAGGGTGAAAGAAATGGGGTATAGAGGTCAGACGGTAAACATGTAGTAGCAGGCTTAATTAATTTACAGCAAATAACAATTTAATGTTTGTTGTACCTTACGACGATCAATTCAGTGTGTTGCTACCTCCGAAAACTCTTAAAAAAAAACATCACAATGTGAGAAAATCCAGAACAAAATGTACCAATTCCTACAAGCAGTATGTATTTCCGTGGCACAATGAATGCAATATACATACATATATTCCTATTGCTGTAAATAAAGTATATAAAGACTTTGTTACCAACTGTCAACTTTTTCCTTGTTACTTCGGAATGTTGTTTCTTTTTCAACTCTTTTAGAATAAATAAAATTTTAACGTTTAGCAATAATCACTTACCAAAAAAAAAAAAAAAATAATATTAATAACTGTGTTTTTTTTTTCTTTTTTAATTAAAAATCTAAAAGCACAAAAAATCGCCCTATAAACTAATTTATGTTAATACCTTGTAAGCTGTTTGCAAATCATTGTAATGTTAAGTAATATGTCTTGTAATCCGTGATCTTAATTGATATCTAAATTGTTGATATCTGTCGAGTTGGACAGCAGGCAGTTGGAAATATATGAAATAAATAATATCCCAAATAAAAAATAAATAATATTTCATATGCAATAAAACCTTACTTTTGTTAATGGAATCTATCGCCTTTTCGAAAAAAGTCTACTTAGGAATTGTTTAGCAATAAATTTTGTATTATGTCGTTAAGATGTTTAGGCAGCCGGGTTCAAAGTTTTTTTTCCGCCATAGAATATTCTGAAACGGCGTGGAATTGAAAACATTTTAGCAAGAAACAATTATTTTACATATTCTACGTTTTTGTTATAAACTAACAATAAATTAAGCACTGTAAGTATTTTTTTTCATACTTTATTTTATATTTGATTACAAGAAATAAGAAATAATACTCCAAAACTTTAATCACACCCCAATAATCGTTGTTGTTGGCCGCCATTCATTACTTTGGAAAATTATAAATTTTTTGGGATTTTTTTCCTGGGAGCTATTGCCTGCTGCCTCCCATTGATGTGGAATGCCATGGCAGTAAACAAATTAATTACCCCCCATTAATATTTGTTACTTCTAGCCGTATATTTGTTCAGCTGTCTTCAAAAGGGAATTACAGGAAGCTATTTTTTAATCGATTAAATGATTTGGCGCAACCATAAATTACTTTGGGTAACATGAAATTATTATAGCAACCATGCTACCATCATATGTTTATTGTAGTGCCTTTTGAAAAAAAAAAATTACTTAAAACGATATTGCAGAAGAAAATAAAAATATGAAGTAGAAAAATTAAAAGAAACAAAATTATTTACAAATTTGTTTAAAGGTTGTGCTAACGGCGATAATAAATTTTAGGGAAAATTTTATTTTTATAAGTCGTAAGGGAATTTTATGAATAATTTTCCAAAAAAATTCTAGTTGTAAAATTTAATGCTAAGTTTGTGTACACAAAAGAAAGCAATTTAGATTAAAGTTAAAAAAAGCTTATTTTTTCTCAAAACTCAAATATATTCAAGATTTTTTAACAACAGTTTCTCTAAAATAAAAGGATGTAAAATTAACTCAGCGTAACGCAGTTGCTTATAATATTGTTAGCGAGCTTACAGACAATTTATTAAACATGCTGAAGAGCGAAACAACAACAATAGAAAATAAAGCTCTGTTTATTATTATCTTTTGTTTAAGCATATGTCTATATGTAAGCCTTTAATGGCCGTAGCAGCTAAACTCATTTATATTCATTGTGTGTTTGTAATTTAATTTTTTATTTTCTGTTTTTTTTAAGTTGAGACAAAGAAGAAAAGGAATTTGTAAAATGTTGAAATGTTTACATATGTGTTAATAAAAACAAAATGAGCAGATGAAAAAAGATTAAAGGAGAATTTGGAAACTAGGACAAAATTCACTGTCTTTTTTACAGAATAATATACATACATACGTGATCTATGGTATGTGTTTAAAATATCAGAAACTTATAATATGTAAACGTTCTAAAACAATTATTCATACAGTTTTATCGTTGTACAACAAGTTCAAGTTCGTTATGTGACTGGCGGGTCACAATTGCACGTACGTAAGTATGTTAAGAACAATTAAAAGATATAAATCTCTTTTTGCTTTAACGCATAAGTATAGAATAAATACATACACAAAAAAAAAAACTCGTACTAAATTTAGGTATTTTGAGTACGAGTTGTGATTAAAAAGTTTAATCCGAAATGTCCTTGAATCAATTCAAAAAAGAGTTAAACACTTTTTAAGCTGCCTGTGTGTTCAATACCAGAAATGAACAAAAATAAAATAAAGAATTTTTTATTTTTCAATTTTAATATTCTAATGTGGTTGAGTCGTCTAAGGCAATGTGTTATAGACCAGTTGTTAAATCAAGTCTTAACGCTTAATTGTAGTGGTCTTTTATTGAGATTAAAAATAATTATTTAAGGATTAAATAACGCGTACTTGAATCAACACTTTTTAGACTTCATTAATGAACATCCGTATTTAGTATGATTGGGATTATTTTTTTCTGTGTACCCGGTAGACTGACTATACAGTTATATAATTAATATTTTAAAGAACGATAACAGTATTTTAACAAATGAAAGGGAAGCTGATTTTTAATAGAATCACTTGAGGATTTTCTGCATGTAGAACTTTTTTTTTTCCAAGCAAAAAAAGCTGTATATCACGTAAAAATGTTCAGGACGTAAGCACGTATGATCGATGCAAGAAAATATAAATGTTTTTTATTGAAAGGAACCCTCCATCGCAAGGAAACATGAAAAAGTTTTTCTACATTATTCCACAGCAAAAATATATTAATTATTTAAACTTGAATTTGTTCAACTTAGTTTTTAAATCAATTTATTTTATTGTTTAAAAATTTTCAAGTCTGGAGATTTTTCAAATTTATTTGAAGTCTTTAGTTTCCTTAAAAGATTTATGGCAGTTGAAATAGTTACATGAACAATGTTATGTTTCTCAAAGTAGATTATGGCTATTGAAAATAAATTATTACCTTATTTCTTTCAGTAAAGAGCATTTAATAGCTTTTATACTTTCTCTTTAGGAAAAGAAACCTGGCGGTGATATGGTTAGAAAATAACTAGATTTTTATAAAACTCCGTTGATGAAAGTTTAGTTAAGTTTAACGAACTGTTACAGTATGTTCAGTCTCAATTAGACGCACTATCCTTTTTAAACTGTATTGTGTAGCAGTGTTAGTAAATAGCTCTATTCAGTGCTCTGTGCAAATGGTCTTGCAAAAGTGAAAATGCCAAATATTGTACCTTTTTTATGAAATAAACCGGCAATTCTGTGTTTTTTGTAATTAGATTTTATCAAAATTCTACGATATTTTGTATTTGTCCTTTTGCCAAAGCATTTGCATCAAACACGTTTTTATTTATTCGACGATTCTAACGACAAAGGAAGCCGCTGCAGAAAACAAAGAAAACTATCATTCATCAATTAATGACTCCAATAACTACTAGCACAGTGCCACACTAAGGTACGTCAGAAAATAAGCGTGATATTGATGACCCGCCCTAAGAAGCAATCAAACTCACTGACTTATAAATACACCCTTTTCATTATGAATCGATTTACACCAGAGCAACACATGCAAATTGTTGAAATTTTTAATCAAAATAATTATTTTATTCGTCAAACTCAACGTGCACCAGGCGCTGCAATTGATTTACTCAAAGATGAAAAAATAATTTCACGTAATGTCCCATTAGAGTATTTTCTTTAAGTCACTTGCCTACGTCGATAAACCACAAACAACTAAACACATGGAAATCAACATTTGAAGAGCTATCGGCGAAATACGGCCCCAAATGCTACGAAAAGTTGTTGAAAATTGGTGTTCCATATTGCCTCTTATACGCGCCAGCCGTGGCAGCCACATGACAGAAATCATATTTAAACATTAATTTAATAAAATATTCTTTCAAATAAAGCCTGTTTCATTGATATTAAAAATATATTTCCTTGTTTCATTATGATTTAAACTTGTGTCACTCTATAAAAACACACCCTTTATAACAGGAACCATATTATTTGCAATCATACTATGGTTATAAAACGTGCATACCTATTTTCTTTTAACAAAAATTTAGTTCTCACACTCGGTATTATAATTTTCTGTTAGTTTTATATTTTACCTGTTACTTGATTCGTTTGTGTGTGTGCGCTTACTTAATAAAAATAAAGGTAATAAACAGATCCCAAAACAATTATTAAATACGAAACTTTATTAAATAAATTATGTAAAGCAAATGATTATCAGTTGCACAAGTGAATAAATCGCATGAATATGGATTTGTTGATACTCCTAACTAATTATTCAGTTGGTATAACCAATTATAGTAAAATTAGTACATACTTACTCAATATTTGTCGATTTTAAAATACTCATTTGGCTGAGTTGTGTAAGGTGATGTGTGTTCTATGTTCAATACCAATAATGAAAAAAAAATAAATTTCAAATTTAAATGATTAATTAAAATATTTTAAATTAGTTAAGTATTAAATATAACAACTCAATTATGGTACAGGATAAAAATGAGTGTAAATAATCCCGATTAGATGTTATTTAAGATTTCATAGTGTTAAACAATATTATTGGTTGTCGCAACCGAAAATTTAGAAGTACTGCAGGAATATTATAGTTATAGGAACCGAATTCGATTGGCAACAAATTCGTTTGTCACAACTAATTTGTTTTCTCTGTATATATTTTATTTTAGGCTGATTGTCTTGTCCGTTGACGTATTAAAAAAAACTAAACTACAGGAAGTGGTTTTGAATTCGTAACTTCCGGGGGGTTACTCTGTATTGCGATACGATAGCAAACGCGATGCGAAAGCAATCTTATTTACATTGTATCCGCATCGCATTTGCTTTCGCATCGCAACACAGAGTAATCCCCCCTGAAGTAAATTAAATCGGAGTGATGAGAAAAACTTACGAAATTTTCGGCAAAGTGTCGAAGTTTATAAGTCCACGTTAAAGAAAGCTTCGGATAGTGGCAGCTTTAGCAAATGGTAAACGAGTTTATTGATTTTTTTTTTTCGTGTACAATAATGTACGGTAAAGGTATATGTTCCTTAATTGCGAGTGTCTTCTAAACAACCAGGGATTTTCGTGCTAAACATAATTAAAAATTGGAATACAAATCATGCTTTTTAATACATCTTTTAAAATTTTTGCACACACCGACAAGGCTGAGAAATGTAAATGGGTCACCTGTTAGAATAATGACAACAGTTTTCATAGGTTTTAAGGAACAATTCGTACTTAAGTATTTTACTTAGTTTAGTAAGAAAAGAGTTTCTTAACAAAAGTTTTAGTTTTTTTCTAAAATTTCCATATGCGAGTATATAATTTTTTCTTAAGTAAAATTAAATTTGAAAAAATGGAAACCTTTTAACTTTATTCCAATAACAACATTGAGTATGTTTTAATGTACTTAATGTGTCGGCATGTTTTAAATCTAATGACACATACTACTCTCTCACAAAAATATGAACATACATTTCTACATTAATTGTGTTTGTGTTAGTGGTTTACCTTAGTAACCACAAAAAATATATTGTAAAAAAATGAACATAAAAGTAACACAATTAAAAACACGACAAAAAATATTGTGAACAACCTGTTCTTAAAAGAATATTGAGGTGGAAATAGAAACTCACAAAAAAATACAGACAAAGATTATTTCCTTTTAGTTAAAAACTACTCGTATCATATACAAGTAATTTACTTAACCATCAGGGCACAAAATAAAACCATATAAAACTAATGAATCACGTATAAGTTTATCATATTAAAAATTATTAAAGGGACAATAATATATTTCGCGTTCTTTATCAACTGCACTACAAAGCAAAATAAATTCGTTTGTAGCATAACGAATACAAAGCAAAATAATTGCTTTTAATTTGTAGATGTTCTCGCTTAAATTAGACTTTTGGGAACCATGTAAAATATTTAAACAACCCACAGTATAGCTGGTACATTAGTTGTTAGTTAATGTGATATTGTACGAGTATACTGTTATTGCAAAAAAAAAAAATAATCTTTCTAAAATATTTATGAGCACATGTATGCAAACATTTCAATAAATTGTAGTTTCTTCTAAATTATTCTCTTTTACAAGAGTCACAACGTATGAGTAATATTTTATGATTTAAATTATTCATACGCTGTGTAGTAAAAGCCTAAGAATTTATAGTGCCTGTGTCGAAAGATGAAGGATATGTTGTGTATAATTTGAAACTTCTAAACCACTTTGCCTAATGGAATGATGTGTAGTAACACATTTACTTTTTTTTTTAATAATTTTAAATCCTTTTATTACGTTTCTTCTATGCACTAACATTCCTATAGAATTTTCTAGATATTTCTTCTTGACATACCCTCTAACAAATTATGACAATTTAAAAAATTTTTTCGAAATATCTGTGGTGTTTTAAAAAAACTAAATTATCTTCTTAAAATTTTTTCATGCTCAAAATAAACTTAAACTATTCTATACGAAAATCTAGAGAAAGCATTGTAAAAATTATGTTGAGACCGGATATTCTTAACCCAAATGCAGGAAAATTGATTTAAGATCGCATGTGACCAAATCTAAGAATTTAATTAATAAAGCTGGATTACAGACGAAGGTCTGTTAAGCCTGAATTGCCATAAAAGTCTTTTATTACAAAATCTAAGCTGAGCCCATATATCCTTATTTTTGAAAAGTTGACATTATGTATAACATTTGTGATATGTTAACAAAAAAATTTATGCTGAAATATTCAAAATTTGATTTATAGAAATCGTATTGCACTAAAATATGTATGACTGGTAGGCAAGACCATTTTTTGTAGGTAATTGGTTCAATGTTTTTGGAAGCTATGAGCATTTAAAGTAGCTACTAATACCTAACACACGTATTACTCATGCAAAAAGAACAAACAAAACATGCATGTGTTTTTCCCCAACTGATGTTTGAAAATAATGTAACAACAATAAACTATTTTTCTATAATAAGCAAATTGTTATTGTCCTATGTTTTTGTCAGAAAAACTTGTAATAATTTAATATATATTTCTTCCTTTTACTCCTACAAGGAGCATAGGGCCGCAAAATATTCCTTGTTGCTACGGTTTCGGTAATCAGTTTTTATTTAAGACGAGTGGCTGATTGGGCCAAAGCATCCGATCCTGGTGTTGGGGCTGCCAACAATGCATCCAGGCATGCGTAGGGTTATACCGCCCGTGGTCGGTTGTGATATTGGATTTTTGGTTTGGCGCCAATTGCTCGCCACGACGTTACAAGGATCACAGACAAACTCGGGATTTAGTGGGTGCTCGAGAGACCCTCCGAGACTCTCCCCTTGTAACCGCTGACTGTCCGCGGCTGCCGTTGGCAGCTACTCTACATATCTGCAGAACGTACCACTATCCGCAACCTGTGACGCGTCCGGTAGCACTCAGCTGTGCTTCCCATAAGTAGGTAAAATATCATACATCATCATAAAAATGACAGTGTATATTATACTACCTGCAAGGGTTTAATAGACAAAGAAAATTGGTTTTGACTGCAACGACTGGAACTATCAACTGACATCTTAATATTTCGCGACCAATTACGGTCTCATTATCCGAGTTGTTTACTACTTAGACCTCATTGATAATCACGACAGTTCCAATTAAGTAGTTAAAAGTCCTTTATACTTAATTAATTCTGCTGAGTCACTTGAAAGTTTATCATCAGATATTTTTTGCAAATTCACTATTGTCTTGTCTTATGATTTAACTGAGCTTTTTATTATTTCTTTCATAGTTAACTTAAGCCAGAATTATTAATATTTCTTTGGATTTAACATCAGACAGTGTGACTATATATTCATAACTTCGTAATTTTGAAAATTAAAGGGTTTTCGTTTTTCTTTTTAGTATAAATAACACCTTAAAATTAAATATTTACTAAATTAAAGGATATGTTGATTGCAAATAAAAGGTAGTTTAAATATAAATTTTTTACTTCAATTTGAATGATATTAAGGAAAAGGCTCAAGGACTACTACATTATGTGTGGACCTAGAAGATATCACAAATTATCTTTATTACATTATTTGACTCCCTTCAAACCCAATAGTTTTTTTTTTATAGGCACAGGTTTCACTCATACAAACTTGAAGAGGACAATCCTTCATAGCCATTTACTTGACTGGTTTCAGACAGCTGCAATTTCTTCCAACATTGACAAGCAAACAAAATGTAGAAAATTGTATATCTAATTTGATTACCATTTGCTTGCTGTGTAGCAAACTGTGAAATGAAATATGCTCTTCATTTAACGAGACATATTGTTCTAAAGCATTTAAACTCTGAATCTTATGACGTCAATAACATACTTAAAATTCCTGCTTATAACTTTTAAGAACTCTAAATAAATAATTTGCACTTGTATGAAGATAAACAAACAACTTTTAGAGACTACAAAAAGATAAATAATATAAAGAGGTTTTATGCTGTGCAATACTTCAACGAATATAACTATAGTTATAAGAATGTTGGCGTTGTTGTCATGTTTTAGCTGCCGCTACTGCTGCTACTGATGATTATGGTGATGATGTCATTTAGCTGCCGGCGGCAGTAGCCGTCGTAGTTAAATTAAATTTTTTTGGTTTTTTATTTCTTGTTTATATTAGAATCGTATTTTGACGACCTCTTTCATTTTCAGTCTTCCAACTAAAGTTAGGCGGGTGCTAAAAGACCATGAGATTAAAGTCAAGCAAATGGAATAATTTACTATGTGGAGGTTGATTTAATTGCAGTCTAAATAAGCTAACAACAGAATACATATATTTTTGCTGTTGCTTTTTGGTACAACAAGCAAAAGAAAAATATTTGATATTGAGGCCATTTAGATTTATGTCCTGAAAATTGCACTCTACACTCCAGTAATTTGGATTGAGGCGTTGTCTGTCTGTTTTTGACTATAATTAAATTGTTGCTGGCAATGACGATAGTCATATTATATTTTTCTTGCTGTGCACCATAATGACAATTTGTCAGAGAGCGCCTACAATATTTAGATTATTTATAAAGCAAATTATTTTAATAAGCCTTTAGTGAAAGACAAGAGTGAGCTATTAATTTATAAAAATTTAATATCTTTTAATTTGCATAAAATTGTACAAATTTAAGGCAAAGCGTTAGTTTTCTATGGATGAGCTTCTTTATATATTTTTGTTAATTTTGTAATTAATTATTTAAAAAAAAGAAAAAAAACAATAATTATTAATTTCTAATATTTTGCCATTTCTTTGTGTGGCTTATTCAGGGATATAAAAAATTGTCTGCAATCAACCCAATTAATCTTTAATCGAAAATATTCATTTATAAATTAATCGTATTGAATACTCTAATAATAATTTTATTATACTTCGAATTACTTCGAACGTATGAACGTTTGTATGGTTGATTAAATGAACAACCATTTTGGTTTTTTATGATTATTAGACTTTGAGGTGCAAGCTGATAATTAAATTATGACACACAAGACAAATTTAATTAATTTATTAATGAATTCGGTATGAATATAAATTTTGTTACTGCGCAATGACATGAATTTACTTAAATAATTATTATATTCAATAAAATAAAAAGGTAATGCATTGCAACAAGCATATAATTATATTAAAAGCCAAGTAAAAGTCGTAGTATGGTTAGATTCTACACGCAAAGAAAAAACATGGTGGATGGAATCATAATCGCAAACTATCGTTAATGTTCATATAAATGATTGACACTATAGAACACAATATTGTCCTCACAAATAATCTGACAATCTTAATATATGAACATAGTATGTTATTCAAATGCAAAGATATTAGAGCCCATTATATAGGGTGTTTGTTTAGAGTGTCAGAACTTTGAGTTATTTGAGCACCCATTTAATAGTTGCTTTTTGTTTAGTTTTCTTTTAAATTTCATTTTGAATCGATTTAAACCAGAGCAACGCGTACAATTTGTTAAAATTTTTGATCGAAATAATTGTTCTATTCGTCAAACTCATTGCGCAGCGGGCGCTACAATTAATTTACCCAAAGAAACTTTTGATGAAAAAACAATTTCACGTAATGGCCCAATTAATTGGCCACCAAGATCGTGTGATTTAACCCCATTAGATTATTTCCTTTAAGTCACTTGCCTACGTTGATAAACCACAAACAATTGAACACCTGAGAATCCTAATCAGAGCAAGTCTATGAATATCATAAAAATTTTTCTGATGTGCTGTAGTGTAGAATTGTATCAATTATTGATGTTGAGCTGTTTAAGTGATTAATGCATAGCACTGGTCACAAAAACATTTTCGGTCATCGTTTGATACAGTTCCCAGTTCGGTTAGCAGAATCGTCGGTGAAGTAAATCAATTAATAAAATGACTACTTACACAGCTTTAAAATTTCAATATGTCTACTTAACACTAGAGCCGCTGCAACAGTGCTCTAAAATTTACACAAAAAACGCGCAATAGCACAATTGTAAGCAAATTACGTCTACTTCGACATTTTCACCATCTATCTTCTCTAACCTACCATCCCGTTCTCTAGTCTAATACATTGAATGTCATAAGTAGGGGTGACCTCCCCCTCACATCATGGTGGATTATATTTGTTACTTGTATTATTTTGCTTATGATTCAAATGTTTCGCAAAAAAAAAAAAAAAAAAAATATATAGCAAATTGATGTTTACATATTTCCTGATTGTTATTCTAACATTTAATAAAATTGATGACTTTGCAAACATAAACAAAAACTACAAATATTTATTTTTATTCCTTCTCACGAAAATTGCAAATAAATAACTATAAGCAATAATTATACAAATAGTTGCATACATACATATGCCCAAGCATATATACACATTTACACTTCCATACGAGTATATACATAAATAAATAAATTTATATGTATGTATGTTAAACTTTAAGTACTGTCGAAATGCTTTCATAGCCCAGTTCATCTCAACAATTTCGAAAAGCTTTCAAAATCAACAATTTTGGAATTTTTACAGGGGCCTGTAGAGCCTTAATATTTCCAAACTAAAGAAAACTAAAAATTCTCAGCTGAATACAATTTAAGTAAAAAGGTAGATAATTCTAATTCCTCCATAATGAAATTAAAATTAACGCACTGTTTCGCTGTTTCATTGTTCAATCCTTTTGTTTTTCTTTATTTAAAAATTTATTACAGAAAAAAAAAAAAAGATATGATCAAAAGGAAACTGTCATAACAAAGAATTAACCTGTTGTTTTTTTTCCTACACTCCCATTCATTTGGTTTATTTATTTGAACGCATTAAAACTTTTTCAATTAAATGATAATTATTATGAAAATCCTGAGAAGAGAAAAGGAAGGAAATAGTAAAATAAAACTTTAATTTTAACGTCATTCTTTATTTGTGCGACTGAATAAGATTTTATGAAAGCATAAGAATATAAAAACCTTTAAATAATAATTGTGATAACTATTTATTCATAATCAAAACTATTGTAAATGTTGGTTATTTAACGAAAGAAAATCTATTATTTTTACCAAACGAACTAATCACTCAACTCTTTCGATAAAGAAATAAAGCAAAAAGAAAAAAAGCAATTAAAATGTGTTGTGGCAGGCACTAAACTAATGTCATTTCCAATAAAAATACAATTCACAATAAATTGAACACATTTCAAAAGTGCGACAAGTATTTTGTGGCTTTAAGAGAATAAAAAGCAATTTAGAAGTCATATCATATCCAGCCAAATACAACGTTTCAACAAGAATTTAATTTATCCCTTCAAGGACTGTTTTTAAATGCTATTCGCTCGTATGTTCTAATTTATATGTTTGACTGTTAACGAATTGTATTGAAGCTAAAAGGGTGAGGAAATTTCAAGATGATTATTACATAAATTTTCCATCACCAAGCAACAGTTTACAAGCCATACCATAAAATAACGTCTTTAAATTAAACTAATATTTTCATTTTCAAAATACATAGCACAAGAAATAAATATCTGAAAGGAGTTTATTGAGAAAAGCTGACTGAAAACTATAAAATTTCTCAACAAAAACAGAGCGTAGAAGTTATTACCGAATTAAAGTGTGGTAAAACAAAACCATAAACAAAATTTTTAAAATATCAAACTCAATATTTATTTATAATTTTTCTTTTCTGCAATGAAACAGCTATAATTTTGAACAACTTTTGATGTTTTCTGGTTATATAGTTCTTAATTTTTTGGCTGGAAATCCTCAAATTTATTTCAGGATATGTTTGTGGTGACGAACCCAACTGTTCATCAACTTTTGGCGACTTTCATTAAGAAACATATAAATGTCACTATTTTAAGCAGAAGCCTTTAAAAAAAATTTTGTGCAATTTTAAATTTCAATACCTACTGACATAATTATAAGGAAAAAATATCGACTTCAGTACAAAATTTTAATCGAAAAGATTACAAAATCGACGCAAATTTACAAAACTTCCAAATCCTTATAATTCCTTTCTAGTTTATAATTTACTTTCGTAAACAATTCGAATACTTTCTTAAGTGCAAAACATTAAAAATCGATCCTTAAATAGCAGATTTGTTTATCAATGAATAAAGCAAGAAGACACTGACATTTCTATGGGACTAAACTGAAATCGGTACACTTTATAAATCGGTACATAAACACTGAAGTTTCGAATCAATAGTTCGAGCGGAGAACTTTCCGCTCCGATCTAAAACTATGTGAGGCATAAAGGCAAAGACCCCTTCAAACATAAAAATAAACTTAAAAATTGCTCCATAAATAAAGGAACTAAAATGAAATCGATATAACGAAAAGACAATTGCCGCACTAAATTTATGTAAAAAAATAAATAGCAACCCCTCTCAAACAAAATAAAGATATATTGCAAATGCTCCATAAATCTTAATATATGAACATAGTATGTTATACAAATGCAAAGATATTAGAGCCCATTATATAGAGTGTTTGTTTAGAGTGTCAGAACTTTGAGTTATTTAAGCACCCATTTAACAGCTGATAGTTGCTTTTTGTTTAGTTTTCTTTGAAATTTCATTTTGAATCGATTTAAACCTAAATTTATATAAAGAAAATAAAGATATTTTGCAAATGCTCCATAAATGTTTTTGTATTCGGTAATCAATATTTCGGAGGTATCACTTGCCCCACCAAGTTTCGAAAAAGATTTATGGGATCAAACTGCAGGAAATCCTGATCAAATAAAAACTGTATTTAGAAAATCAAAAAGTGCAGGAGTTAAGTAATATTCAAACTTTCTATAGGGGAGAACTTGCAACCTTTTAAACCAAAAAAAAAACCTAATAAAGTTTTTTTGATTTACAAATTTTGTTCCGAAAATGCAAGCATATCTGTTCAAACAAAACAATAATTATATTACAAATTATTATTATTAGGCTTAAGTTCAATTTTGATTGAGCTAATGAAAATTCTTATTATTAAGATATTTTATTTTGAAAAACATTAGCATATCCAACCAGACTAGCAGAACGTTCGTTCGTCCTTTTTTACAACTTATGTAAAGTGGATATTAATTATAAAAGATTATCAACTATTTAAACAAATTAGCACCAGAAATACTAAACGAGAATTATTATAATTTCTTTTTATTAAATTTTTACATGTCGAAACAATTGTTGGTTACTACGAAATTAACCATTTCTGATTGGTCATTACTAATATTCAACAAACACTTATAAAATAGAAAACAAAAATTTTGAAAATCGTTTCGCAAATGATTAAATTAATCGGGAAGAAACAATACAAAAAACTCCCGAAACCTTACATTTTTTAGGTGGGTTAAAAAAGGCATAGTTTTTGCATTGTATTTTTAAAAACAATCGCCTGAAGTATGAAGGATTTTTTAGGGTTTTTTGCCAAAAGGCGAAAAAAATTATTAATTTACTTATTAACTCTAGAGCAAAATTGGATACAATTTTTTTCGTTAACTATTTTTTTTTTCAAAATGATGTTCAATAAATATTAATTGACTCTAAGAAGAAACTTTAATTAAAATGGCTTAAACGAAATTTATAATCTAAGCACGTAAGTTTCACAAAAAAGAAAGAGCTGAGAAAACGAAATGATTTGAATACATCTGCAAAGTAGAGAATTGGAAAAAAAATAATTTTTTAAGAAAGCAGTACAATAGTTTCCTGGTACTTATATACAACATTTGTAACAGAAGGGTTAATATTTTTCTAAAGTATTTATACAAAATTTTTTCCACACTTTTAAGAGAGGCAGTAAAAATTTTTATATATATTTTATTTATTTGTTGTGGGTTAGTTAATCTATATGTCTGCATTAATTTGGGGGCTTATAAATAACTTTTCAGTCGATTCTTGAATTTTATAAGCTTTGCATGTTAATTAAAAAGCTTAATGCGAACCTTGCCAATTTAAAAAGTTTAAGCGAACTTTAACTCGGTAAAATCGAAATTTGAAGTAAACGTAATCGATATATAGTAAATCAGAAACGATTGGAATGAAAGTATGAAAGTCAAATCATCGATTATCTCAGTAGAATAATTGGATTATTTTTTGTTGTTATTCGTTTTTCAATTAAAAAAACTCTAAATGTAAAATTGAAAGAGGTTAAATTTTTTTTAACCGATTAGCTTGCCAGCAGAAAATTCCCAGGGTCATTGGCCGGAATCGAATTAACAATCTCCGTTTTAGCATTACTTTCTTAAAGCAGCAGCGGCACGCAATTGTTAGTTCAATTAAAATATTGATTAAAAACAAAGCAATGTATTTTCTGAGTTAATGAGAAACTTGGCCTATATATTTCTGTGTATTCGAAGCAGTGCTGAAACTCAAAGAGCAGCACCCGAACTATAAATCCAAATATTGTACAAATAGTCCGTTTTTACACTTTTTATGCTTCTAGGATTACCTTTAATTAGAATTCAGTATTTGCCGGTGTGTCATTTCTGATATTTTATGAATAAATTTTAACGAAATTGTTCAATAAATTATAATTTTTCTGGAAAATATTCTTCTTTCAACAGACAAAACATCTACCATTTTCCATTATTTATAACACAATTTTATTGTGCCACCACTTGCGTAGGCATGTTTGACACTTTCTTCCATACCACTTAAATTCCATTTTCATTTAATATTTTTCTAAGGATCTACCCGTCGTTACCTCCATCTTGTCATTTAACGAAAAAGGAGAAATAAAAGTGAGGAGGGCAAAAAAATCCGAAAGTAAAGTAAATTATAAAAATGCAGTTTGTATTTGCTGTAGAAGAAAAAGAAACATTAATCATAAACAACTAAATCCTTTTTGCAAGGAACTATTTTCTCTCTACATTCTCCTAAGATGTTCGGTATAATAGAAATTGTTAAAAGGGATAAAATACAAATTTGCTTATTTTGCAGAAAAATGAAAAGTAAATTCGTAGAAAAAAAAATATATAAAGAAAAGTGGAAAAATATAATAACTTAAAAGGAATCACATAAATACGCAAAAAAGAAAAATTCTGAAGAAAAAAAAAGACGTTACGTTGTTAAGAATTCTTTCTCCTTTTATTTTTTATCTTTTCATTATCAAGTGTTTGGAAAATATTAAAAAAAAAAATATGGTAAAACTTATTCATTTTTCTTTTTCCACTTCTTCTCTGTTTATTATATTTAATGAACCATAAACAGTTAATCATTTTAAAAACTTTTTGAAAAAAAATCTATGCTTTACAGTTTCATTAAACAGAGTGTTGAGCATCAATACTTAAAAAAGAAATTGTACTCTTGTAATTTATGGCTTTAAAGCAAACTAAAAGTTAATGCAACTCCCGTTAATGAATTATAAATCTGTCATAAGTATTGCAGCTTAAGAAGTAATTTAAAAACTATTTAAAATTTTTATTTAATGATATTTTATTATATGTATATTTTTTTTAAAGAAAACTACGCCATAGTTAAAGTATTTTTTTTTTATTATTTACTCTTGTTTGCGACTTTATTTTTATAACCAGCTAAGAATGTCGTTCAAGCATTCGCAACCAAGTTACTACAAAAAATCCAATTTCCTGTCGTCTTTCCTTTTCGAAATGATACAAAAAAAAAGTGTCTTTTACTTATTGGGGAATACAAAGAAAAAAATAAAGTACTTCAAGAATGTTTTCCTGCTTTTTATATCCCTTTTTTGTGTGCACTTGCATTTATATTCGTATAGTCTTTTAACAATAACTACAATTCGTTTTTATTGATAATCCTTAACTATAGATTTTGTAGTCATTGTTCTCTTCAAGTACTTGGTTTGGAATATTTTTTTGGTTTTTCCTTTATGCGTAGCATGGTTTTTTTAATATCAATTTAAATTATTTTTAATGTTTATATTTTTTTTGTTAAATGCAATCTGGATACGTCTGGATACGTCTGGCTGGGTGTAAATAAATGTTTACACAAAGCCAAAAAAGGATTCTTGATAGTTTTTACGAGGATATTTTCAGAATTACTATTGATATGGGTAATTGGCACTTAATGCATTGAACAGCTACATGGCTGCAGGCGTTTAACAATGTGGTACCGTCTTTACTTTCTACGTGATAGATCCTTTCCGATCGTTCAGCAAAGGAACTCAGTAACTTAAGTTTCTTTATAAGGAACAGCGAGTTGTTTTGTCCATGACTACAGAAAGGACGTTTAGACCTACAAAACGGTCTATTCTGCAGTTTCCTATCTCTGTCTCTCTCTTATTCTTTCTCTAAATCATACCTGCATACTTCTTCTATACTCCTTTAGGTTTTTTTTCTTCTTTCTACAGACATCACAAAGGCACCAAATCTGAACCCAAGTGGGCAGTAATCTTAATTTTCTTTTCAATAGCAATCCATCGACCCTTTAGACATACTCTTTCGTACCATTTCGTAAAGTAAGTTTTCACAACAGTAAATTTCCCTAAAAATATAATTTTTCTAACAGTTATCTTTTCACACAGAATCTTTTCCAAAATTAATAATAAAATAAGCAAAAAGTACCCTGCGCAAAAAGTACCTTGCTGAAAAAGTAATGAGAATTTTATCTACAAAACTTTTTATTTCAAAAAACCGTTCTTAAATAAATTTTTTTTTTTTAAACATTTAATTTTTTGGAAAATTTTTCTTTTTTCAGTTTTGAATAAAAAGTTTTTTTTCAAAAAAACATAATTCTTTTACCAAATATAACCTCTTTTAAATGTAGTTTTAGTTGTTGTATTACTGTTCTAAAGAAATTTTTGACACTGGTCTTTTAAAAACAACATTTTGGTTTCTTTTCAAAAGGTACCATCCAACGAATTTGCGTTTCTAAAAAAGTACATTTTATTTTTTTTTTAAATAATACATATTTCTAAATGTACATTTCTTAAAAAATTTCTATTCCCTTTAACATTGTGTGAAATTTTTGAAAATTAGTTTATATTAAAGGTGAAAGTTTTAGGTACTTTTGGTACTTTTTACACTACTGTTTTTTTTTTGAGTACGTTCAAATGCTGAATAAAAGTTTTCTTTTTATATGACGTCTTCCTTCTAATCTTTGATAAATGTTGGGCTGCTAGAAGAGCAATAAGCACAAATTTTAAAAAACTTCACATTCTACAATTCACATTTACAAATTAGCTCAACTGACAGCAAGTAATTGGGGACATGGTCATTACGTTTATATGGAACTTTATTAGTTTTAAGGAAGAAAAAGATAATAAGCTTAACATTTTTTAAAGAAGATTATAGAATCCGCTATAAACTTTTTATGGCGCTTTAAATTCGCCAAAAATGTCCTCTGAAGAAATCTATGCTTGTTTAAAAATACATGTTCAAAGGATAATTGGCACTGAATGTAATTAATGTACCTCTAAAAACGAAACTTCAATAGTTGTGATCCGAAATTATTTATACTCAAAATTAATATATTTAACTATTTTACAAAAAAAAAAAATGCGGAACAAATGTTAGAATCGTTTTTTCCTTTTATTATTTGATTGATTTAAGTTAAAAAACAAAACTAAACAGGATAAAGTTTTGTGATACACAAATTTTCAAATGCCGCAAAAGAATTATTTCGGGTCTGTTCTAGAATCTGAATTCACTCGAAAGTGGATTACTTTAGCATTTTTGGTGTTCTGCAATTCAGATCCACATATTTTTATTAATAAAAACATGTGGATGTGAATTGCAGAACACCAAAAATGCTAAAGTAATTCACTCGAAAGTGAATTCGGATTCTAGAAGAGACCCGATTATAAACTAGAATACCCGCCCGGTACTTCGTTACCTGTAATTTTTAAAGTAAAAGTAAATAACAAAAGGACCCCACATTCCAAATTTCATATTCCTGGGACCATTTTTAAAAATATTCCCTTTTAGGAAGCTTTTACCTCCTTAAAGTGCGAATTTCTAAAAATTTATATTTTGGTTCGAGCCTACGTCGTGAAAGGAACCTACATTCCAAATTTCATATTCCATGTTTAAAAATGTCCCTTTTTGGGCCGTATTTATCCCTTTTTACCCCCTTAAAATGCGAATTTCCCAAAATTTATATTTTGGTTCGAGTCCACGTCCTGAAAGGAACCTACATTCCAAATTTCATATTCCTGAGACCATGTTTAAAAATATTTCCTTTTGGGACGATTTTTACCCCCTTAAAGTGCGAATTTCTAAAAATTTATATATTGGTTCGAGTCTACGTCGTGAAAGGAACCTACATTCCAAATTTCATATTCCTGGGACCATGTTTAAAAATGTCCCTTTTTGCGCCGTATTTATCCCTTTTTAGCTCCTTAAAATGCGAATTTCTAAAAATGTATATTTTGGTTCGAGTCTGCGTCGTAAAAGGAACCTACGTTCCAAATTTGATATTCTTGGGACCTTTTTTAAAGATTTTTTTAAAAATTTAATTTTTCGACCGTTTTTACCCTTTTCTACCCCCTAAAAATTTGAATTTCCAAAAATCCCGTCTTAGTGGATCTACACTCTGTAAAAGGAACTTAAAGGTTCAGCGGTTTGGGCTGGGCGATGATGAATGAGTCAGTCACTCACGCAACTGTTTTATATATATAGAAGATATTAATCAAGATATTGTTTGAAAAATTTTATCTTTAAAAGGGATTTTTCTTTTTTGTGACAGAAGAAGTGTCTTAGGGCACTGGAATAAAAAAAAGTACATGATTAAATGTTGTAAGAATTTAATATTTGCAGTTTCTTATAGCGCCATAAAGCAGTCAAACAAGCACCACCATACAAACAGTTGCAAAAATATTTAAATTTTGTAGGTGCACTACCGCTTGCATGGGACAGTGTGTGTTTAAATGTATTTCCTAGAAGTTGTGTTAAATTGTATATGTTTTTGTGCACAAGAAGAACAATATGCCCGTTTGTCACAGGATGAAGTTTTTTCTTTCTTTATTGCAGTTATTACACTTTGCATATTCTTTTCGCAGACATTATTTTATTTCAAGTTTTGTGCTCAATCTTGTAAACATTGAACAGGATTTCTTGTATTGTTTTTTATCCTTTATTTTTCTGTTCAAGTTTTGTCGTAAAATTGTTTTTCATTACATGTTTTTTTTTCTTTCTTCTGTAACACAGTTGTATTGTATGTCTAAAAATGGAACAATTGTGGTTGAAAGTATTATTTTTTTTCTTTCAAAATGTTTTCAAAGAAGATTATATACCATAATTTGGTGTCTTTAAAGTGAAACTTTCCAGGACACATTTTTTAAATAATTATAGTTTCTAACGAGTATTTTTTTTTTTTTTTTTTGGTCATCGTATAAATGTTTTGCCAGATTGCTGGTAAGACGTTTCCATATTGAATTTATTAAAATATCCGTTTGTAAGTTGGTTGTATTGCGAACACGCAAGGGATTTTGCAGCTTCGAATGGTAGTGATCGAGGGATGCATCACGTTCACAACAATTCCAAATTGGAATTTTACTTTTTTTATGTAAAGCTTAATAACTTACAAAATCGTGTAATGTTTATAACCTAACTACCTGATCCCGGTGTGCTTCGCTACCACCCTCGTTATAAAATAAAATTAAAAGTATTTATATATCCTTTTGTGAAAATTTAATGACGATCGGTCCAGTATTTAAGACTATATTGCGATTTTTAATTTTCCTTTTCTCCTGGTACGTATTCAAAATTATGCCAATACCATATGTACCAAATATCATCGACGTAGGTAAAAAAATGCCCAAAATATGGCGATTTAAATTTTTGGGTTATATGGGCGGTGCCACGCCTCTTTGTACAATCAAAACTTCATATAGGCTATTATTCCTTATAGAGTCACAGTAACATGCTGTGAAAATTTCAGGAAGGTCGGTCCAAGGGTTCGGGCTCCTATAAAGCACAAACAAACAAACAAACAGACAGACCGACATTCATTTTTATATACATATATAGAAGATATATCTTTCGAAGTTACAATTATGGTTGTTAATACACTAGACAACACTGTCTAGTCTTATCATTTCTGTCTTTGAGAAAATATCATTGACAAAGTCTCACTTAAAAAAACATTTTTAAGGAAGAATTTTTAAAAAACGTCCAAGCAGCAATGAAAGAAAAGTAATATATGATTTAGGTGGACGTGATACTGCCTACTCTGCATATCCCTAGTAGAGTTCTCTATAGAGTTCTCTCTTTAATGTTTGGTACAACTGAAATCTGCACAAATCGATAGACTTCAGTGCAGGTCAGGCTGCTTTTTTCTTAGAAACTAAAAAAAATCAATATATAATAAAATTAAACGGTACGTGATAACATCACTTGGGAACGGCAGGATCGATTTGTCTGATATAATTTTATTTGGTTTAAAATTTTCAGAAGATGGTATTCATGAAAAAAAAAAAAATATTAAAAAAAATTATGAGGGGAAAGGGTATCCATCATACAAGAACATTTAAGTTGACCAATTTCCAGAAAAATGTAATATTGCTCGATACTTTTCAAAAAATTCAAATAGTCAAGCAAACGACAGGCGGGGTAGAGGAGGGGAGAATGTCAGCTCTTATACAAAAAAAAAACCATTTTATCATATCTAGAGAGCTGTTAAATTCCTCATATATTTTGTAAGACATTTTCAAAATAATGCAAATAGTGAAGTGGAGTGGGGAGAATGGTACCATCAAACAAAGAAAATTTTGTTAATAATTAAAGGCCTTAAATTAGCTGTAGACTACTTTCAAAATAATGTGCGTAATCGGGCACATCATATAATAAAAAAAAAGGATTTTGTTAGGTTTGAAATTTTCAGCAGAAATTCATTATTTTTATGTTTTAATTTGCAACATTTCAATATAAAATATTAATGTATGAGGATTTTCATTAGTTAATAATAAATTCACACAAATATAAAAGTTTTAAAGGCGAAATGTGTCAGCGTAAAACTGCTATTGCAGAAAGAATAAATTGCAATCCAAGTCAAAAACACAAAATACCACGACTAAAGATACGGTCACATTGGGGAAATATTTACTTCAAATATATTGGTTCATGTTTAACAAAATTTTAGGTAAATAAAGCCTAGAGATGTGCGAGTGAGTAGAAGTACGCTCACGATCACGCACGATCACGAAACATAAATATTTTTCACGCACGCTCACGCACGGCATGATTTGAAACTTTCACGATCACGCACGCTCACAACACAATATATTTAATCACGTACTTTCACGCACGAAGGGAATAATTTTGCACGTACGCGCACGGTGAAATACAAATTTTGCAATAAAAGATTTAGCAAATGCTAAAAAATGTTATTTTGTAATTAATTTCTTTATTTACTTCAAGATCATCAATTAAATAAAAAAAAAAAAATTCAGGAAATTCTCGAAAAATTAGCATTGCAAAGGATAAACTTCATATAAAAAATCTAGCACTGTCTGCCAAGGCAGGTTATTTTAATTTATTACTTATATGTGAAGGAATTCAAAAAGTCTACTAGTGTTATTAGGTTTAGGTTAACGCAAGATTTCCAAAGGTGTATGTATGCACAACGGATATGTATTCATCTACACACGAATGTCTGCATTTGTATCGGAGATTTTAATGTATGAATCCAAAATCAGACATATGTACGTAATAACATAAATTTAATTTTAGCAAAGATCAAAAAATTCAAAAGAAGAAAAAGCTTAACATAGAGAACTGTTTTGAGCGCGTGAAAAGTGTATTATCACGCACGATCACGCACGCAGGCGTGATTTTATCAATTTGTAATCATGAATCACGTGATTCACGCGTGAGTCACGCGTAACACGAAAAATTCACGACATTTGCACATCCCTAATAAATACACAAATTGTTTTGTGGTCACACTACGCACATTTATTTGCCCATTTTTTTTTTTTTTTTTTTTTTTTTTAATTAGGACCAGCACTCAGGGGGTGACCCCTACGTATGCAGTGCATTGTGCCGGAACTCAGAGAGAGGGATAGAGCAGAAAAGATAGATGTTGAAAATGTAGAAGGCTTAACTCTTTTACAACTCTGCTTTGCGCGTTATGTTAATTTTTATAGCAGGGTTGAGGCGCCTCCGGTATTAGGTAGACGCATTAACTTTGTTAAGCTGTATTGGCAGGCGTTTTATTAATTGTTTTACTTCGCCGATGTTTCTGCTGTCAAATAACGGAAGGTTCTAACATGGGAAAACATATTTTCTATGTGGTCACACTTAAACAAGTATTTGCCGTTAAAAAAACATATGATCAAACAGACAACATACACAATTTTGTGTTTCCGAAAAATTTAAAAATTAAATGGAGCAGCTTTGGATGAGGAGGAGCAAATGAATAAAAGAAAAGAAAGAAAATGGGTGTGCAAATGGGTACAACGCCGTAAAGATGAAGTATTTGAGGAAATGTACTTTCTGAAAATGATAATTTTTGAAATGGTACATTTTAGTAAAATGTAATTTTTTTGGAAAATCCACTTTTTGAAAAAAGAATTTTTTTGAAAATGTAATTTTTCAAAATGGAAGTTTATTATTTGAAGTAAGTACTTTTTTGAATAGATATATTTTTGAAAATGTATTTTTTTACTACAATTTTTTGGAAATAGTACATTTTGAAAAAGTCATTTTGTGCAAAAGATTCTTCGTTAAAATAATACTATAGCTGATCAATTGGTAGAACATTTAAAAACATGCTGAGGTTTTATTTAATATTGCATTTATTACTTTATAAAGATGACAACACTTATTGCAACAGCTGTTATTTACTATTGTTTGCTCTTACAAAAACTTTGCAAGGATTATATTTGCCAGTGAGTGGTCACACTATGTTCACATTAGACACATTTTTGTTTGCTAGCAAACTGTGTTGTTTGCCAATGATCAGCTATTTTGTTGTTTACCTCTAATAAATATTTTATGGTCAGACTACGTCAAGGAAATATTTGTAGTTTTTCGGCAAATGTTTCCCCAATGTAACCGTACCTTAAAAATTAAAAGTAAATTTTATCAAACTGTTGGTGAGTGATACAAAAAAATTGTAGTATGCAGCAGCAAAAGTAACTAAATTGTTTGTTAATAACTTAGAGATTCAAAAACGAATAGTATAAACAAGAAATATAATACCTGAACATACATACTAGCATACATAAAACTACACATGTATGTAATCGTATGTATACAATTTAAAACATGTATGTTTTTAAAATATAAATATTTGTGACCACATACAATTATTTAGAAAACATGTATGCATATCAAAAAATGTGAATGAGTATGTTTGTAGTTGTATCATTTATAAGTACTATTTTCTCTTTCTTTTTGTTTTTACAACGAGCATATATAAAAATACACAAGTGGTATGACTAACACTTAAAAACGAACAATATGCTCTGCTATTATTTTGAAGGAATTTTATTTTTAATTCCTTTTTTTTGCAAGTTAGTAAGTAACTACAATACAACGTTGGAAGTAGTCATCCTCTGTTTCATGTTGTTCATTGTTGTAGAAAATACATAATGTAATGTATTGTTAACATACAATAAAAGTATACTTACACAGCTTTATTTTAAATAAATACTGCATTAGACTGATGTAAAATATTTTGAAATTTGTAGTTAGAAAAGTATTTTCTGTGGTCCTGTTTCGTGTGTTAAAACAAGTATATTTGCGTATTATTGAAGATATCGGACTGTATAAGCAAATTATATAAGAGTTATAAGTTTTTAGTAGGCGCGTTGACTGGCCATTGCTCGGTAAGAGCGAGGACCAGCATTTGGGAAAATGGCACTCCGGATTTCTGTAGGATCTGTGGGGATTAAGAGGAGCCAGAAACTATAGAGCATATCATCTGTCATTGCCCAAGGCTACCACGCCATAGGCAAAGATGGCTGAGCAGACGTTTCCATGAAGGCATTAGTGATATCGCAAAGTGCAAACTTGAGAATATCAGGGGCTTTATCATGGGAATTAAATGGCTGAATGATGGATGATAAAGGCTCTTTGTTTCTCCTTGGGCAGTAAGGAGACTAATTAGTCAATAAATTATAAATGAAGGAAATCACAAAGGATCCAATTGGGTCTCCGAGTGGATGTGTATTTCACACTACCCTTCCTAACCTAACCTAACCTAAGCTTTTATTTTAGGTTGTATATTATTTGAACTGGCATCCCATAGGTCGCTTTTGTTAGTACAACAATATTCTTCCAAAATTGCTCGCTTTAAGTTTGACAGTTGAGATTTTAATTGAATTCCCTATTTGAATGCAGTTTGATAGAATTGCAAAGTCTGCTGACAATCAGCTCCTCTGTTTAAGTGATTCTTAGATAGGACTGTATTTACTGGTTGATACAGTATTTTACTTAATTATAAATTGTACACTCGAAAAAAAAATTAACTAAACATTTGGAAGTTTTACTTATTGCCTGGCTATTTCACTATGTCGAAAGAAATTTTCAATATGTTTTCATTCGTATAATTACATTTGAAGCAAAAACAAATTCTGTAATTTTGTTTTTGTCTCAAATGTATTTGTACGAATGAAAATAAAATTCAAAATTCTTTCGAAATCGTGAAATCGGCAGTTAATATAAGTTCAAATTGGTTGTAGTATGACGGCAATGCCGTTTTTTACAGAAACTCAGTAAAAATTTCCTCAGTAAAAATTAGGAAATACAAATTTCGTTTTTATCAGGAAATTTTTACTAAAAACTAGAAAAATATTTACTAAAAACAAGTTTAGTATTTAAGCCAAAATTTGTAAAAACTTCGCCATGTGAACCATCTGCCCATCTTGCTTTGCACTCTAACCAAGTACAAAATTCGTAATTTCTTACATTAACAAAAATTTGAAAAATTTTTAAATTATTTGTCTGAAATTTTGAAAAATTATCCAATTTGCAAAAAAAAAAAAATTATGAACTTAAATTAAGAATAACCTTTTTCTTATAAATAAATCGTATGATAAAATGTACTTAAATTTAGTAAAAACATTCTGAAAGCTATAAACACATAGACCACAGCAGACTTCACAACAGCAGACTTCAAATGCAGTTGGCTTCAATTACTGCAGCTGAGAAATGAATTTAAAGTTTTGATACTATTTTTTCAATATTTGTTTGAGTACATACTTTAGAGCGGCCACATAAATATTTCACTAGAATAAAATTGAAATTACCAGCTCAAAACGTTATAATATCGAGTAAAAATATAAAACCACATCAATTTATATATTTATTTTAATTTTGTTATGTTATTTTCGGTTAAATAACACCAAATATTTTAAGCTACACATTGGCGTAACATTTATATTATATTGGCAGCTTTGTATCAGCTTATTGCGTGGTCTCGGACAACGCTAAGTACCTGGGCGTAATCCTAGACAGTAAACTATATTAGAACCTAAACACCCTGTATAGAGCACCCCCGAGGGACCAACTGAATTTTTGAGACGATAATTAAGCCCATAATTTTCTATGGGGTTATAGTCTGGTGGGAAGCGATAGAGAAAGACTCCCACCGAGCAAAGCGACCATTGCTGCTATCAATGGTGTATACACTACATCGACGGTGGTAAACGAATGCCGGAAATCTCTAAACGAGATAGCGAGAGGGCACTGGAAACGATGTTGCGGACGAAACTGCCAAAAAGGGTGCATCATTGAGCAACTCGATGATATGTCACTTCGTTGGCATTCCTCTATCTCACTGCAAGCGATTGATCCAGCAGGAATCATACAATCTTGCTCAAGAAAGGTGGGAAAAAGAGTATACCTGTCGAGCCGCCAGTTCCACTTGGACCCGCTACAGCCTGCACAGAACTCGCGATCTACTCAGGCTTGGTAAATGTCATACAAGACGACTAGTAACAGTGCTAACGGGGCGCTGGCACTTAACAGCATTAGGGCGGTTAATATGGGCTCCAAAACTCTGCGACTGGGGCTTAACAACCTATCCTCGTTCCTTCAACAATCAGGATGGTTTGATTGGGTGACAGGGCAATCACAGGTAATTGAATAACCAATTGACTGAGCCCAGTCTGATGTAGGGTATCACAAAGAGACCGAATTAACGAACCAAAGTGCGTCACGTCTCAGATGTGATGGCCCTCGAAACCTAACCTAACCTATGGAAATAGAAATTAGTCTAATTTGGCAGCAACAGCAAAACTAGTATAGACAATAACCTGCGTTGCTGTCGTCAAAATAACCAACTTCATTTTATTTTTGACATTTTGCTACCTGCTGCTCGCTGTGGTCTATGTGTTTATAGCTTTACTTTTACAAAATGCGCACTCAAATCAAATGAAAATTTTTTTTAAGTAAATTCTTTTTGAAGTGACTTTTGTTTTTTTTTTTTATTTTAAGAAAATTTTATTTGATTTAAAAAAAAATTTCTACATATTAATTTAATATATACATATATATGTATGTATGTATATGTACTCTTATACATTATATGTTTTTTTATTATACCTACATATGTATGTATAATTAAAGTTTACTGATTACGGTTTGGTATAAGCACTACAGAGAGGCCGACATTAGACATGAATCACACACAACATACATACATATGTTTATATGTATAAAAAAAATAAAGTTTTAAATATACATACATATGTACATATGTATTTAGAAAAAAATATCTCATACATCAAAATTTAAACATATTTACAATACAATTTTAATGTCTGCTGTCATAAGAGTATACGTCTGTATGATTTTGCATGTTTACATACACATGTATTTTGGTTACACAAGGTTGGGTATTGTTTTTTTTTTTTTTCAATATTTACCTGCATATAAACCCAGCGGCGGAAGGAAGCACTAAGCAGGCCAAATGAGGCCTTCTAGAAGGCCTTACGTGGCCTCTTGCCCCATTCCATACTCATACATATTTTACACACGATGTCCTAGCCAGCCAAGGCCTTCTAAATTCCCTTCATACACAGGCCTGATAGAAGGCCTTATTTAGTCACAAATTTATTTTTAAATTACCTTTAGAAATGCAAAAACGGAGTAAGAACCCATGAAAGTGCCAAAATATCAACTCTACAAAATAGTTATTATTGTATTATGTTGAATTTCAGGGTTAACTATTTATTTATTTATTGATGCATACATACCCATATTAAACACTTCATTTTTAGAAGGGAGTTGGTAGGCCTTCCATAATGCCTTCGTGAGAAGGCAAGCGAGCATGAGTAGAAAAATCTAAAAGAAGCTCTAAGAAGACCTTACGGAGAGCTTTTCAAATGAAGGCCTCCGAAATTCCGCCGCTGGGAATACTTGTAGATGTGTATGTATGTTTCTTAGATTTTTGCAATTTAATAGAGAACAGAAAAATACTGACACGATAATTACATTTATGGTTGGCAGTTGAATTTGATTGAATGCATTAATTTTTGATAAGTCGTTCAAACAATAAATTTATAATTTAAATGAAAAAGGGGAGCACTAAAAGGAAATCGATCGGGCAACAATTTAACAAAATTTTACAAATCAGGAATTAGATTTTTTTTTTAAATACCGACTATGTCAAATATATATGATTCGTCAGAATATATGTCAGATAATATGCAAAATAGAAATATTAAAAGATATTAATTTGTAACATATTTTTTTAGTTTCAAAATATGTAATCATATGAATATGAAAAATAATATCATGCACAATATAATCATGCACATACCACAGAAATTATGCATCTATATTCAATCTTAAACGTTTTTGCCCCTTTTTCATTCTGCTCGTCATTTTTTGACAATATGTTTTTGTATACGCATCCATACACATTTTTCATAAAAATAATTTCTGTGTAAATTTCTCAAACGTCAATATATCTTTCATATATGCATACAAATATTTGCTTTTCATATATTTCAAACTTTGGCTTGCAATATTTCTCAGATTTCCTGATTTGCGCCGTTTCATTTTGCGTCACATATAACTGGTCCCCTTTAACGGGGATCTAAGTGTACATTTTTTAGTATTACAGTGTCATATTTCGGATATTTAATATTGGCATATTTTTATAATAATTTTTAGTTTCCAGCTAAAAAATTTTCCATGAATTTTAAATCACTGGATGAGAAAAAAAGGATATATTTTTTCATATATATTTTAAGCGTGTTTTTAATATGCTCATATTTAACTACAAACAAGTATATGAAATATTTATTGGCCATATCTAAGTAAGATGCCCTCAACTTTCGGACTAAAGGAAACAAGATACATTCACCCCTATTTTACTCAGATATTATTTCTCATATTTCTATGCAAAAATATTTTTTAATAACAAGAAAATACCTTAAATAAAAGAAGAAACCCAAGAAAAATATATAAAATATTTTTTGGCAAAACTGCCAGTCCATTTGATATCAAGTAAATATTTCTCTAGTGATCATATAAAATTATTACAGTTTGATTAAAATAATATCAAACAGTTTCTGGTTTAAAAAATCGTTTCATAAAAAACGCCAGAGTTTGCATTCAACCGTTCTGAAAATTATAATCATTTCTACCAACACCTGCTATGATTTAGTGGTTTATTGCAACAAAATTTTTAGCTACGGCTGCCTCTTTTTCAATCTATTCTGTTTAACATTCATTTTTTTCCATTTTTATAAAAGTAATTGTCACTGAACAACAATTTTAAAGTGCTCATACATAGTTTCTTTTTTCTTACTAAATTGTTACATCGCCAAGGGGTAAACATTTAAGTTGAAGTGAAAAAAAAAACTGTAGACTCACTTTTATTTTTATTTTTATTTTTTCTATTTAGGCACCAAAAATAGACTGACAAAAATAAATACATGTGAGTAGAATAGCTTATGCGCAACACAACTACTTATTTAGTAGTGAAATAGAAAGCACAAATATGCTCACACACACACACACACACACATACACATTTAACTTTAATATATGTATATGATTATTCTCAAGTGTAGTAGTGTTATAGTGTAATGGATGCAGCATCCTTTTAAATTTTCTAAATGTTTTTTTCTATGTTCAATTGCTTGTAGAAGTCGTTGATATGTGTGTGTCAGCAGGAAAACGATTACGATGTGACAGTGGCACGTTGTGTTGAACAGTATTCCGAAAAAAAAAAAATATATACATATGTATGTATGTATATACAGAAATGAATAATGTAATTCAAAAGTAGTACAAAGTTGTATTGAATATTTTAGTTCTTTATGTATTCAAAATGTTTTTAGTCGATTTCAGGAACATGACAAGGGAATAAATTCGTTTTTATTTCTTTTCTAAGACTTTTCAACCAGAACTCTAATGAGTTTGTTTTTTTTTTTTTAAATCATGATAATGCTTCAACAAACAATTGAATTATAGTTAATTATTTATATGCACTTCAGTTGTTGTTGTAAAAGATACTTTCTTTTCTTTATTGTCGATACAAAAAAAGGGTAAAAATGTTTAATGCAATTTCATTTTTTTATAAGATTTAGGGTTTAATAATAAATAATTACTATGAAGTTATAAATTTTCTATAGCCACAATTTCATAATAAAATGAGATTGAAAATTTTCAAATAAAATTAGTATGTTTTTGGACATTGCAACCGAAATTTCGTTGCCTTACTATTTACCAATACTATTGCAAAACATCCACTGTAAGTTACTCGAAGCAAATAAAATCATATTCAAGTACCCATCTGAAAAACTTCTGTATGGCTCATATGTCAATGGATCTGAATATATGCTTCCATATATATTTCATATATTTTTGATATAAAAAAAAAAATTATTAAAAAGTGGTCTTTAAAATAGTTAAAAAAAATATTAATTACCCAGTTAAAAAAGTTTTGTATGGATCACATATCGTTGAACACGAAATTTGAGGTTATATAATTCAGATATGACCCATGCATACATCGTCATATATGAAAGTTATATATATGCTTAAATTCATAATATTTTATATTTAGTTACACAGATTAAAAAAAGTTTTGTATGGTTTGTATATCATTCGAGGCCGAAGTTGGCGGGAATATGCTCGAGACATGAACCATGAATGCATAAATATATGATCACATATCGAGCCTTTGCTGCAATAGAGTCATAACTCAAAAAAATAGTTTTGCAGAAAACGAGTTTAAAGTTGCGCATTCGCTAACAACTTAATGGTAAACGAAAATTTTATATTTCTCTCAAAAGTTTAGTATGCAAGATTATTGAATCAAATTTTTACACATTCTGAAACATGATATTACAGATAATGATGCATTGTTAACTCAAAAATCTAGTTTTTTGAGTTATGACTATATTGCAGCAAAGGCTCGATATGCATTTTTATATGAAAATGTTGGAAACATACATCTATAAAATATCTATTTCGATTCAAACAAAATTGTTTTAGCTTCGTATTAGGATTTAGAAAAATATGAAAATTATAATTATCAGACTCAAGTTCAGTTTTATTGAATTGATGAAAAATCAAATTACTAAGACTTTTTATATTGACAACCAGTATATCCAATCAGGTTAGCAGAACGTATCAGTATACCGATTTCAAGGCCGCTACACCTCTCATCAGCGTTCATTTGTCCATTTTTACAATTTTCGTAAAGTGGATACTAATTGGGAAAGAATATAAAATATTTAACCAAGTTTTCAACAGAAATAGAATACGAGAATTATTTTATTCATTTTTATTCCAATTTTACATATTGAAACAATTTTGGCTAGTACGAAATTCCCTCATTACTGTTTGGAACTAATAATCAACACAAACTCATAGTCTGTTATCTTCAAAGTATTCTACTTTGTAATTTAACTTTTTGTTGTTTTTACTCTATATTAGGGAAATTCACATATTACTGTGACCCTTCTTATTAAGGTATGTAATGTAGCTCGTGCCCAAGCTGAATTAATATTTTTTATGTTATTACGAATAAACGTAATTATTTTTCGAACTTTTATTGATTTACATATGAAAAGTAATATTATCAGGCTTAAGTTCAGTTTTATTGAATTGCTGAAAATTCAAATTATGTACTAAGAGTTTATTGAAAAATATTATTAGTATATCAAATCAGCTTAGCAGAACGTATCAGTATACCGATTTCAAGGCCGCTACACGTCTCATCAGCGTTCATTTGTCAATTTTTACAATTTTCGTAAAATGGTTACTAATTGGGAAAGAATATAAAATATTTAACCAAGTTTTCAACAAAAATAGAATACGTGAATTAACTTAATATTAATTAATTTAATACAACTGAACTTGCGCCTGATAATATTAATTTTCATATGTAAATCAATATAAGTTCAAATAATAATTATGTTTATTCGTAATAATATAAAAAAAAAAAATTTTTAAAAAATTTTTTTAAATCAATTAAACTTTTCTTTAATATAAGAAAAAATCAAATATTTCATCCCTTACGAAAAAGTTCATTATGTAGCTCCATTATCTATGAAATGTTTATTTCCTTTGGGTGCTTATTTTCTAAAGCCTATAATTTTTTGTTTTTTAATAAATTTAAGGACATTTTCTTAAACTATTGAAATTATTTATTTATTTTAGTTTTAAATAAATGATTGAGTAAATGTCGTACTACTGAATCTATATAAGGGGTGATCCATTTCGAGGTTCCCTACTTTTTTAAAGAAGAAAACGCAGAAAATTCAAATTTAATGGAGAATGTTTATTATCATTTGAAAGAACATTCTTTGGCATTTATTTTTTGAAGATTATGTCTATCAAATGTTGGCCGTTGCTACGTCGCAGATGGTCCATCCGTTGAGTCCAATTTTCGATGACTCGTTCGAGCATTTCGACTGGTAACTGGAATGACACTCGTGATGTTTTCCTCCAAGGCCAGAATCGAAGCGGGTTTGTCCGCATAAACTTTAGACTTTACATATCCCGATAGGAAAAATTCTAACTGTGTGATATCACACGATCTTGGTGGCCAATCTACCGGCCCAAAACGTGAAATTATGTGTTCACAGAAATGTTCTCTCAATAAATCCATTGATTGATGCGATGTGTGGGAAGTGGCGCCGTCTTGCTGAAACCAAATGTCGCCGAGATCACGAGCTTCAATTTCAGGCATCAAATAGTCGGTTATCATGGCACGATAACGGTCGCCATTGACGGTTACGTTCGCACCGGCATCATTTTTAAAGAATTATGGACCGATGATTCCACCGGCCCACAAACCACACCAAACCGTTGTTTTTTCTGGATGAAGTGGCAGTTCTTGAATCTCTTCAGGTTTCTTTTCGACCCAACTGCGGCAATTTTGTTTGTTTACATACCTATTGAGCCAGAAATGGGCCTCGTCGCTAAACAAAATTTGCCTCGAAACACATTCCTCACAGAACGTGAATTTTCGTAATAAAGTTGAACGATTTGTAAACGTTGTTCAGGCGTAAGTCTTTCCATTATGAAATGCCAAACAATACTAAACAAAAATAACATGACAGCATGACATGACTGACACGTGAGCTGTCAAAAAAAGGAGATTGAAAAAAGTATCTCTACTTGGATCACCCTTTATATAAAAAATTGTTGCAAATGTGTTGTAACTTTATAACTCACGAACGGTCAAACCGAATTCGATTATATTGTTAGGGTTCGTTCGTATGGTCGTGTAAATGGTTTATCTAAAGTTTGCACGAAATCGGTCCAGGCATTCGTGAGTTATGACTTTTCATGACAACATGTGATTTTGTCCATATAAAAAAAAAAATATCAATAAATACGTAGGCGCCTATGGGCGTATGCGGTATGTATACGGTGTGCTGACTTCATACACACGGTAAATACACGTTGTAGCGTATACACGCATACACATAGACAGCTGTCAGTGAGTAATCATTTTAAGTTTAAATCGGAATTTATAAAAGTAAATATCTTCCGTACGAAGCCGGGGCGTTCAACTAGTAATTTATAAAAATGTCCACATTTATAATCGAAAAACGGTTTTCCTCGGTTCAGGTTCATGATTTTTGTTCTTCAATTGAACAATTTTTCAATTATATATAAAAAAAAAAAGATTATTTATTTATTTTTAATTCAAGTTTTACAACTTTCAAGAAATAAACATTACATTGGCAATGTTTATTTTTAATATTATAAATTAGTTTTTACATTAACTGGCTGGTGAGATGTATCAAGGTATAAGTGTCCCTATCAGCTAAACAGAAATACTCCGGTTCGAAACCTAAAATGCCTCAAGTTTTATTAAAAGATTTTCAACGCACTCATTCTAGACAAAAAAAAATAGCCTCTGACATTCCAGCGCTCTCCTGATACCTGAAACCTGATTCGTTGTACACCTAAACAGCACAGGAAGCTTCATCTACGGGTGAAAACATGGAAATGAGAAGCGCTTATCAAGAACAAAAACTACATAGAAGTGAAATGAAATAATATACAATGGTCTGAAAATTTTGTTCTTAGCTCTGGCTAATGGCGTCCCCTGATAAACTTTGTCTATTTCAGCAAAGATGTTCTTACCCATAATTATGAAAAATTTCCTGTAAAGGACGAAATTTTTATTTCCTAAAACAAAATTTTACAGAATTTCTGTGAAAATGGAATTGGCGCAAATACGACAACCATTTTCAACTCAATTTAAGTAAAATTTCCCAAATTTTAGATTAAAAATTTTGCAATTCAAAGATAAAAATAAAAATTAAATAATAAAAATAAAAGTTTTTTGATTGGGTATTTGAAATTTTATTGACTTTGGAAATAGTTGATTCGATAATTTGGGACCTAGGTTCGATCCCGGGTCAGGGCAAAGTCAATCAACATCATGAATTTCTCTAAGTAACATAAGTGTGACATTGCATTTTTTTATTGTTAGACTGTTTAAGGGATAAACGCATAGCTCTGATCACTAGAAAACTATTATGGCAGCAATTAAAACAGTTTCCAGCTAACTTATACTACAGCGGCCTCCTTCGCCAATGAGAAGAATTAATAAAATGACTGGTTGGAAAGTTTAAGATATTTAAAGTGTCTACTTAACACCTCTCTGACCAATCCCTTTCCTTAAGTCATGGCACAGTGCATTTCATAAATTGGGCTCATTCCCTTAGAGCCGATTCAAAAAATAAAAATACATTTTTAAAACAAATTATAAACTCTTCACAGTATGACTTAAAGGAGGAGTACTTGAATTATTAACTATAAATAAATTTAAAAATAATGTAACTACACCTGTTACATTTGTTAGTATGTATTAATTCTTTTTAAGCATTTTTAAAATTTAAAAAAAAAAAAAAAAAAACATGCGAAAATCTAAGGAAGTGGCACAGATTATCTGCCAGAACGAAAATATGCTAATTTGGCCCAACAAGATGAAACTATAAATAACGCAGCAGCCGTCATAGCAAATCATTTTAATGGCCCATGCCAACAAACGCAGCAAAGTGTGTACGATGCGTTCTGCATGCGTTTCTAATTTTAATGACAAAAACCAAAATAAATTAAAAAACACCATCAAGAGGATTTATGTGTGTGCCACCAACCAAAGTGTCTTTAAGTTGTAAAATTAAAAAAAAAACCAACTTAAATTTAAAAAATACAATATTTTGCCAAGAAAAAAATAAAACATGCTACCAAAAATATTGTATGGCTTGTTAAATATTCTTGTTTGTTTCTTGTACTTGTTATGACATGTAAATCGTTTACTTTATGTCTGTCTTTTTTCTCTCTCTCTCTATTTCTTTGCAGATAAAACGCTAAAACATGCAAATTAAATTAAATTAAAACTTAAAGTAAATGTAATTAACTCAACTTAATTTTTGTCGTAAAATAAAAATAAAACTTAACAAGCAACTAAAAATACTAACAACCAGCAAAGAAAATAAAAATTGCAAAGTGTACATACATACAAATAATAAAGCAACTAATACGAAAAGCTAAAAGCTTAAATAAAAATTAAAACATCTAAACTGAGAATTTATGAAAATGTTTGTCTGTTATAAAAATGCAATAAAATTTAGTGCCAAATTAGAGTATAAAATAGTACCTGAAAAATCTAAAACTTCAAGAAAATTTAATTAAAACAAAGAAAAAAGGCTACAAACAAACAGCAACAAAATGAAAAGAGAACGTGGAGTCGCTTAATGTACAAAACACAAATAAGGAAAAGAAATTCTGGGAATAAAAGGGATTACCACAAGTTATAAGATAACTATACCAAATCAAAACTAAACTGTGTTCCATTAGCAAATAAGAACAACAACAAAAGCAAAAGCAAAAGCAACAACTACTAACATAAAAATGGCGGGGCCACAAGTACAACGTCCACAAAGCGCCTATTACACAGGCCTAAATGGTTCTTCAAATGGCCACCAAAATATTAATCGGGGGCCAGGTGGCGGAGCAGGAGGTGGTGGTGCTCTAACAACGAGCACATCACATCATAGTGGCCTGCATGCCATACGCACCATATCACGCGACAGTGAACTTATCTATCGTGGCTCGAATGGTAATAATCTTAATCTTAATAATAATACCTCCGTTGCCTCCACATCCACGATAAGAGACACTTGTGCGGCAAGCACAAGTCGCACAATAATACAACAGCAACCCAATCTCCGTCGTAATGCACCCACGCATGCAAGCGGAGGAGGTGATAGTTCAATTAATTTAGCCACAATTGCTGGCACCGGTCAAAATCCTAATGATGCACTAATTGTTCCTGCAGCCACTCGAACGGTGACCTCACAACATCTTAATGAAGCGGCAAATATTTCATCTCATTCCCTTAAATCTTCCAGCAACAAATGCAAACAACATAGTATAGAAATAATCGTTGATGCAACAAAATGTGATACAAAAGATGATGAGGATGACATCGAACAGGGGAAGACCCGTCGTTCGTCAAGGCATCGTCATCGGCCATTGCATAGGAGATTTTTAAATTATTTAAAGAGTCTTTTTCAAGGCAGCACAACACAAACTGGTAAGATTTTTTTGTTGCCACATTTTCAAAATTTTTATTTTGCTTCTTTAGTGTAAATTCATTATGAAAACATGTAACTAACAATCTGCTTAATGTGAGTGAGTCAACTAAAATGCTTTTATTTCTACTGAAAAAAATAAATTGTATTTTACATTTACATTTTGTTATAACAAATCTAATCTAATCTATTACACATTGTACACACATACATATATGTTGCATTACACTCGTTGTTAAAAAGAATAATTTTGCAAAAAAAAACCCGACTTCAATATAAAAACTTGCAAGAAAGGAGGAAATTTTTTTATCAAGAAATTTAATGAAAAACTTACATTTATTTGAGCATGTACTCAAATAAATAAAATTTGAATGAAAAACTTTAAGCGTACTAAATCACTTAAAAATTAAATTTTTAAAATCAGTTTCAACATTAAAAATATATGCGCCTTGACTAGCTGACCGCCTTCGCGATTATAATGGTCCGAATAACTTTGCACTGCTGCATCTAATTTCAGTGGAAGAACTAAAGTGTGGAGAGCATTTAATCTTTAATGCGAAAAGATTCTTAATTTTTATACATTTTTGAAAATGTTAAACGATTTTTTACAAAACTCTTCCGGTGACAAGTTTGGCTATTTCAAATACTTCGTCATTGAAATCTTTCATATTTGCACAATCGTAACATATTCTCCCTAATTGATCAGTTTTATGTTAATTGTTTATAGATCATCATTAATTTTGATTTTAATTTTACTGATATTTTTTATTATTTTTATTTTGAAAATTTTCAGGTTTTCTTCTGCATTACGTTAAAAAATATATTTTTAAAGTAATTATTTTAAGTAAGTCAATCAAAAAGGCAAGCAATAATTTATTAAATTATATTTTTATTTCCTTAACAATAGTTTTGATTTGAGATTTTTGTTTCAATATTAATTTCACCGATCATAAATTACACTCTGTATTGTGTTCTATTGTAGCTATTGAATATGAAACGTTTGTTTGTGTTTGAAATTCTGAAAATATGTACATACATACTCGTAAATATCATTTTAAATGCTTATAAAGTTTATTGATTCATGATAGCATCATCAGTATTCATTGAACTAACTCCCAAAGGTAATATAAAACATAATAGATATTTTTTTTACATTAAATATGTTTTTCCAAACTATTGTTTTGTTTGAATGGATTTGCTTGCAGTTGGATTCCATTACAAATCGGTGAAAAATGTTTATAGCTGCAGGACGGACATTAAATAAACTTAAATTGTTATCTGTTTAAAATTTTTTATTTAACAATTTGATTTAATATTAAGAAATATCACGGTTACATAGATTTTACAGCGGACGGTAATGAGTTAAGTGTGTTAAGGTATTGTATTGCAACGATCTCGATCGATCGATAATGCTGGAATTGTAAACGAAAAACAACTAATTGCAACAACCTTCAAACTATCCATTTTATTTCTTTGTTTAGCTTTTGTGCCAGTAAACAAATAATAAGTTAAATAAAATCGGTTATTAGAGGAACGGAAATTAGTTTTTTATGTTCTGAAATAAAGAGATCGTTATTGTTCCATATCATAGGTCAGTCCCTTAAGGTAGGAAGGCATTTTTTTTTTTTTTAATTAGGACCAGCACTCAGGGGATGACCCCTACGTATGCAGTGCACTGTGCCCTAACTCAGGGAGAGGGATAGGGTAGAGAAGATGGATGTTGAAAATTTAGAAAATTAACTCTTTCACAACTCTGCTTTACGCGTTGTGTTAATTTTTAAGGCAGTGTTGAGGCGCCTCCGGTGTTAAGTCGACGCATTAACTTTCTAAGCTGTATTAACAGGCATTTTATTAATTGTTTTATTTCGCCGATGTTTCTGCTAACCGACGAAGGAGGGCGATGTTATGTACATTAGCTTGGATAGCAACAATCGCTGTCGGAACAGTATTTTAGTGACCAGTGATAATATGCCTTCATCACTTAAATAGTCCGACAACAATTAATTCAATGTCTCATTAATGTACATTAGAGATATTTTAAATATGTTGATTGACTTGCTCTGGCCAGGGTTTGAACCCAGGCCCCAAGTAATTGTTTGCTTAGTAGTCAACGCGCTAACCACTTCAGCCAACACCACCCTTTAAGTGAAAATACTGCAAAGCAATCAGTATATGGGGATATCATTATTTGTTGCCATCAGCTTTTGCGCATTAAAATGGAGAACACATTAAAGCGGGGTGTATTTGAGAAGAGGTGTTGTTTTCCATAACTTTGTTATCGATAACTTTTTCTTTGAAAATTTAATTTGAGATTAAATCATTAAAGTACGACCATTACGTTTGCTGGTTAAAAGCCTGTTTCAGTTGGCATCTGGTTAATTTTGAAAATGTTATTGTTACTACTGCTGCCCACTCTTATTATTGTAATGCTACGGGCAACAACAGAAAGCAGCTGCAAAAATATTTCTCTAGCATTTTGCGTTTAGTTGTTTATTTTGTTTTTAATGTACTGATGGGAGGGAGTATCTTAGTTCATGTGACATGTTTGTGCTTTTGTTTTTTTTTTTCACCAAAAAAAAAAAAAAAAAATTTAAAAAAATAGAAAATAAAACATTTTCGTATTTCGAATACATGAGAATGATAACACTACGATAATAAAAGATATCCAGTGCTTAACCAAAATGATAGTCATGTCTTAAGAAGTAATAACAAAAACACATTTGGAAACTATTTAAACATAAAAGCAAACCTAAATGTAAACAGAAAGTGAATACCTTGACCTGAGCTGTCAGCAAAATATATTTTTATAAGTTTAAGGAGAGAGATGAACGAAAATTTGTGCAGATGTGAAGCTAGTAATGCTTTGTTTTAGTTTTTGTACTCCATCCTCTATAAAACAAAGAAAAACAAAAATTTTGGTACCTGTGCTCACAATAATATTTATTTTAAGGAAACAGTTATATGTACACACATTATTATATTCCTTAATGTATGCTTTACTTTCAATGTCGTTTCATGCATTTCAAACCCAAAACAAAAATACACCAGCGACCATTACTTAGCTAAAAGAGATTCTTTAGGAAGAGCTTGGCAGAAAAACATGTGGCTCCTTTTTCACTTACAAGGATTCAACTGTATAATAAACAAATAAAGGACATAATTTTTAATTGTTTCTATAACATTTAGTGCATATAATAAAAAACAAAAAGAGTAAAATATAGTCCAGTAAAATGGTTATATTAAGAGGTAAACTACACAGTAAAGCTACACTGTAGAAGTAAACTATAGTAACGGTGTACTCGACTGTAGAACCAACAAACTAAACTGTATTTACTGCGTAAAAACAGTGTACAATACTATAGTAATAGTGTAAAACACTTAATTTAAAATGTGCTGTTCTTAATTATAATAACGGTGTACTTAAGTTTGAAAACAGTGAACTAAAATTTAGTCACAGTGTAAGAACAGTGCAATACAAAGTAGTAACAGTATAAAAAATGTGTACAACAGTGTACTCTACAGTAGAACTAATAAACTACACTGAAATAACAGAGTGAAAATAGTATGCTACGCTGTAGTAATTAGGTGTGCAATTAACAGTGCGCTGTTCTTAATTATATTAACGGTGTAATTAACTATAAAAAAATAGCACTATACTGTAGTAAGAGTGCAAAAACAGTGTAAAACAAAGAATTAACAGTATCAAAGATAAGTAAAATTTTGACAACATTGTATTCCACTAAAGATAGGGAATGCAATACTGTAAAATCGGTAACATATATTGTATTAATAGTGAACTACACTGTAAAAGAAAACTTTACAATGTAACAGCAAAACAAAACAGTGTAATTATCTAGAGTAACAATGCAACAGTAACACTGAAATCCACTGCCTTCCATTTACTTATAATATATTAAAGGCACATTAATTACAAAATACGATGGAAATACTTAGATATTTGTTTATATCACTTCAACAATTTTTATAAAACTTTATAAGAAAATTTCTTTAAAATTCTTAAAAAGCTTTCTTGGAAACATTTCTATCATTGCCAACAATGAAATGTTAGAATTGGCTTGGGGCAAGAAGTAAATCATAAAGCATTGTGTTTGCTTTCAGAGTTGAACCTGATTAAGTTTTGTTGAAAAAACTCCCCTCAAAGTAAAACTAATACCGAAATGTTTGCTGGGAAGAGTACATATCCGAAAGTATACACTTAATATGCGTACGTGTCTGTTACGAATTCGGTTTATCTATTTGTTGTTGTTTGTTTTAAAATATTTCAACAATTTTATTGTTCAACAACACAATTCGTTTCCCTATTTTGTTCGTTTTTGTTACAAAAGTGTGCATATTATGTTTTCAGCATTTAAATAATGTTACTGAGATCCCTATGTGTTTTTGTATGGGTTTTGGCCTTTTCATAGGTATCGCTTTTTATCTACACACATACACATTCCGATTAATGTGGCAAAACAAATGTTTTTCATTTTATTTTGACGTATTTCCTGACACATTATTTTTTTAAATTGAAATCACATTAAAGGAATTTATTTTGACTTAACTTTTTAATTTTTTAGTGGGATAAGTATGAATTTTAAATATGAATACTTGGCATATATAATATTCGAACGAACTATTAAATTAAATATTTCCAAGATTGTTTTATATATACGAAATAAGTTTTATTAAAATCTAAGGTTTCAAAACTTTCATTTTGTTTTCCCTTTTCCCTTTAGTTGTATGATATTATGGGCACTTTTAAGATACGTTGATTATAGATTTATAAGCAATTTGAGGGGCATTGTTCCTTTTCAATCTGTCATCCCCGTAAAAAAAAAAAAAAAAAGAGTGACAGATATTTTTGTACAATCTCATTTAACTTGTAGATTAAATTATTAGACATATAATTCCATATTAGTTTTAATAATAGTAAATTCTTTTTTAACTTAAAAAAGGCATTATAGAGTTTGGGAACAATTAGGTTATACATGGCAGTCCAGTTTAATCCTTATAACAGCAACAGAAACCAAACATTCAAATTCAGCTTCTCACGTGAAATTTATTTCCGAAAATTCCTGGAAGAAATTCACTAACAAGTGTCGAAGGTATTTAAATGTTTCCGTACTCATGAGGAAAGCTTATGACATTTCTAAGAAAAATGTCAAAAGAGAGGCATCACCTTTCTCTCATATATCTATGAATAATGAATAATTTACATTATTATCAACGCTAACACATACTGTCATACAAAATCACAGACTACATCAATTAATCCCATTACTAATGAAGATCTGGGTACAGCGTATAAAAAATATTTCAAATAAATAGTTTAAATAACAGAGAAACAAGACAAACAAAAACAAATGCTTTTTTTTTTTGCTAAACACAGGAAGCCCATTAATATCACACATGAAGAACCGTTGAAATAATCGCATTTTATGCGAGTGTTAGATTGTTTGTGCGCTTTTAGGCGCTAGTAACAAACACAACACTCATACGCACACACATGCAATTAAATACACATATGCATACATATAATATTAAAAAAAAAAAACTTATTTCTACAAAAATCGCAATGTGTTTAATCAGGATAAACACAACAATGGAAGCTTAATTGCGCATAAATCATTTTCATTTGAAACGAAAGCAAAAAAGAAAAATAGAGAGCCAAAGGCACAAAAAATACTACAAAGAGATCCTTTTAAAAAAAATATATGTACAACGAAACCCCAGATAAAGCGTCACTAGTGACTGTGAAGGATTTCCAGGATTTTATGCGATGTACGATGGTCTTTTTTTTTTTTTTTGATGTCACTGTCAAATGTTCGTAACTGTTATGGTGGTAAGAGAGTCAGAGTATTACATCCTTACAAGTCGATGGCATTTAAGATAAATGATGTTTTGCATTGCAAATAGAATGAATTGTGGCACCGCAAGGTTCAGAAAATTATCCTCGCATACACAAGGATACGCACATCATGAGTAATCGTTATATTAAAGTATGTTTAAATAATATTCTTTCTACGGATATACGTCAGTGTGTATAGACTTGTGTGTGTATGCATATGTGTTAGTGTTTGTACAAAATGTTTAACAATATGTTGATGTAAAATATTTAGACAATAAATGAGCATTCTTATTTGTTGAGCTGTCCGTTTCATTCGTTCCATTGCTCTATCTTTCTCCCGCTCTACCTCTCTCTTTCTCTCACAAAGCTATAAAATTGTTTGGATAAAATTTATTTAACCAAACTCATAGTAAATTCTTTACATTGTTGTGTGTATTTGTATGTTTAACCATATCCGGTTCATTTGAAAGCTATTTATATCTGTTATGTTGTTGATTATGAAATGTTTGATATAATTTAATAAATTTATCGATTAAATAACATCCCAAATTAGAATAATAAAGCTATTGTATGTCTATAAATGAAATGAATATTTAATGTGATTAAGACATTTTAAGCAAAGATTGCTAAACATACTTAGTTATATTTGTGGATGTGTTATGTGTAAAATTATATATAATTAAATTAATTGCTTCGACTTTCTAGCACTAATTGATAATAATTATCGTACAATTAAATGTAATGGGGCTCGTTACACTAAAGAATTAGTAAAATGATGTGGCTAAAAGGGATAATCCTGAACAATATTAAATGCTAAAATTTCGATATTTCTTTTAATGAAGTATGAAATAAAAAAATTGTAAGTGAATTTCTCAAAAGCAGGCTCTAGAAAAAATTGGTCAACAATCTAGAGATTATGATACTTCAATATTTATACCGTCCATAATTATGAAGCAGCATTTTAGGTTATGAGTCTGTTGATAAAAACTGATAATTGGCCTTTAGTAGCACTACCAACAACCCTATTCGCATGACCCCATTTAGAAATTTAATAAACTTATTAAGTGTATCATTTATGTAGAAACCGAAAATTCCAAATCTCCTTTAATGAACGTCAAGTTTGGAAGGAAAACAAACTGCAAGTTAAATCATGTCAAAGCATGTCAAAACTTGTCTATTATATCTATTAAATCATATTTATGTAGATAAAAAACATAATTTGAATGCAATAAAGTTTAAGCAGAGTTTCTTGCACGTTTCTCACAGTTATTTTACGCATTTATTTTATTTGCATGAGCTAAACCAAAATTTTTAATGAATATCTAATAAATTTTTTAGCAAAAAAATTCCTTTTATGTTTCGCAAATCAAGCAATTTGCCCACAATAAAAACTTTTTAAAATATAAAACCATAATAAATGAATTTAAAATAACAAAAGAATATTTCTTGCACAGAGTTTTTAATTTAATAAAATTAAAAATATTCTATCATAAAAATATTCGTAGAAAAACTTTTTTATTATACGCAACATTAAAAAAAAAAAAAAAGAATTAAAACTTAACACATGCCATTTCATCTACAACCAAGAGCACAAAAACACTTACGCACAAACAAACATTAAAACTGCATGTAATTTAAACATGATATTTTAAAATTTCCTACTTAAAAACTGTAGAAAATAACGCAAAAACTCTTGACGCACATCACATAAAATTAAAAAAAATATTAGCAAATTTTCTCTTTATTTATACATTAACATAATAATAGTATTCTTATTTCCATTCCGTTCCTTTTTTATTTTATATGAAACATATTTTTTAATGCATACTTTATGGCATTATCCTGCAACTTAAGCAATCGCTTAAGGCTAACTTAAAAGTTTTCATAAGATAAAAAGAAGGAAATAGACATTAATGCTAAATGAACCAACAGAATATTGGAGAAAATACATTTAATTTATTTTACTCGTATAGCCTGTATAAAATATGAAAAAGACTTGTACAGTTTAAGCCAGCCAACTGCTATAACTTCTATTTAGAAATGCACAAGGAAGAAGAAGATACAAAATACATTTTATAAATATCGTATTTCATTTCCAACAATTGCTTTAATGTTGCGCAGTTTTAATAAAAAAAAACTATATACTTAGTTTAACGTTTAAATGTTATTGAGAAAGAAATAAACTCCTACGAAGAAAAGAAAAGTAATAAAATAGAAAGCAATTTGTAATAATTGAATGAAAAACAGATACATGTCGGCACAAATGCAATTGGATGTTTTAAATAATTGCAATAGCATGAGTATTTTTTTTTTTTTAATTCATTTAAATAATGAATTTTTTAATGAAGTACAAGTTTTTTATTGCAAAACTTATATTAGTTTAATTTTAACATCAAATTAGAAAACTTAATGAAATATATGCAGTGTTACAATTCAGTTACATCATAGTAAATTCAAAGCAGAAAGGTCATAATTGTTGTAATCAGATACAAATAAAATACTAAATACAAAAAGTAACATTCTTTGTATTTTTAAACAATTAGAAGAAAATCACAATAAATTTACTATTCTTGCAAGTGAATTAATTGGCATAGAAATTAGTGCGGGTTTCTAGTACTCCTTACCATTCAAAGTGGGAGATTTGAAAAAAATTTTTTAATATATCTGCAGTTCGGAAACGCGATAGAGCACTTCGAGTACATACAGTTAAGTATATAGATTGGATCCTATATATTTGGCGGGAGCGGAACCACAAAACCCCAACGGTGGTGTTGGCTGAAGTGGTTATCGCGTTGACTTCTAAGCAAGCAATGACTTGGGGCCTGTGTTCAAACCCTGGCCAGAGCAAGTCAATCAAGATCATTAATTTATCTAATGTACATTAGTGAGACATTGTATTAATTGTTGTCGGACTATTTAAGTGATGAAGGCATAGCACTAGTCACTAAAACCTGTTCTGACAGCGATTGATGCTGTTCTAAGCTAACTCAAGAATTTATGTTTTTTTTTTTTTTTTTTTTTTTTTTTGGTAGTTTATGTATGAGTAAATGAGTTTTGGAACTTTCCAAACATAATACTCGTAGGTAAACATCTACTGATGAGTTGGTATAGCAACCAACGAAATGCATTTAGATATTGCTAACCCACAAAAAATAAATAAAATTTTTTTAAAAATATAATTAAAAATAATAATACTTACATTTTTAAGCACAACTCCCTTGCAATTTTTTGGTGGAAAATTTGTTATCACATTCTGCCTTTTAATGACATTTATAATACCTACTTTTTTCCCGGGCAAGAGTTTCCCATTTTCGAAGTTTTAACAGAAAATTGTTATTTACTTCTATGAATAAATATTTTTAATTTTGTATAAATTTTGTTAAAATTAGTTAAATAAAGTGGCCACAAAGTCAATCACAAAAAATGGTATTGCCTATAAATATTATAGATTTTGAAATAAGTTAATTTTTTCCCTATTAAACCGGTTAAAAATATACTTCCTTGTATTGGAAATATAAAATTGTATTACTTCTGTTCTTAAATTCCAAAGCTGCAGGAATAAAAAAATTTATAATGACACTAAGTATGGTTTTAAGTTTTTAGAAAACTTGTGGAATTCTAAAATTCTTTGTGTACTGCGGGTTTTTCAAAGGAAAACTGTTTTGTTTTCTATTTTCTCCACTAATACTAAGTCCAGTCTTTTAAATTTTATCTCAAAAACGGCCGGTGAGAGTAAAATTTAGTTGAAAAAGTTGTTGCATAATTTATTTTTGAATTGTAGGGTGTTTAATTTCTAAGAAATTCAAATTTTTTAGGACTTTTATTGTTTTTTCATTTATGAAAATTGAATATTCAAAGAATGTAAAAATTTAAAGGTCAATAGATAAGTATTGAAGAAACAAAGTCACACTTGACACTACGATTTTTTTAAAGATCAACACATCGTTTGCTTCCTTTACTTTTTTTCTGTTATTGGTTATTATTATGGCCCTGACTATGAAAAAAATACTGGGAAATTGCTAACAGCTTTACTTTTTGACAATAAAATACAAAAAATTATTACAAAATTTCGATCGAACACTACCAAATTAACTTTTATAAGATTTCCTTTAGGTATATCTTGCTGCAAACACCAGCAGTAGTCTGCCATCATATGTGCAGGTTCCAATCATGCACTTAACAAGCTCGACATGGTCATCAGATTTCCTTTTGCTTAGGAAACTACTCATAACCAAAACAAATGAATTCCAAGCTTTGGATTCGACTTCAGTCATTGATTTAAAAAAACTATGATCTTTCACGAGTTGCCTAATCTGTGGCCCACCAAAAGTATTAGCTTTCACTTTTTCTGTACTTAATCCTGGACTCTAGCATGAAAGAAAATTTAAAGTTTTGATGATACGCTGTTTTCATACAGTCGAATATAGGTTTTCTAAATTTTTAAAATATATATTCACCAGAAATATAGCAAAAACAATCTGGATTAAGCATACAACATCTTCTTGAAGAAACAATATCTAAAACATCAACAAAATATACTTTAGTGTTCAATATAAAACGAAAATATAAGTAAAAATATTTAAAGTGGGTAGAAACTAGAACTAAAAAACAAAAGCTGTTAGGGAAAAAGTGTTGATGTATTTAGAAAATAGGCCTCAATTTGAGAAAAAAAATAATCAAAGGATACAAGCCATTTTTTCCCTTTTGTTGATAAGTGTTATTATTCTTTCTGATCTTTCCGCCAGTCCCAATTAGTTACATCCCTACGGGAAATTTTTGACCAATTGTCTAAATCATACCTGTCCTATGATAGGTGAAAATAGGAAAGGTACAAAGTGTTCCTGGGTTGTGACTGGTGAAAAGAGGACTATCATAAAACTAGAACAAAAGTGCTAAAAAAATTCCATCACTCAGTGTCTCATCGAAAGATTTACATACATACAAAACTCACATGTACGCTCTTTGATTTTGCGAGCGTATTGAAATGTTCATTTCTTATATTTTTTATAAAAATGTCTTTAATACCCGCTTTAATATAATTTAAATGAATTAATACAATTTTTAATTTTTAAATACATTTTTTACATGTAAACTTATTGTTGTGAAGCATTTATACTCGTTCGGTGATACTTCATCGAAGGACTAGATTTTATACCAGGCTTTAAGGAACTATTTTCTGACATGTTCATTAAGGACTAGTCTTAGACAGGTTACTGTAGGATAATCCTATTACCGGTTTTTATGAAACCATAACTGAGACTAGTACTTAATAAACCACCACAGGACAAGTACCTTAAGTTTAGGTCTAGGACCTACCACCGGGTATCTTAATTATGTCAATTGACCCCCTCTAATGACAATGCCATGTTAAATTTACCGGTCGCTCTCATATAAAGTTCCGGAACTCGAACCGGTTGAAAAGTCCCTGGTAACCAGTCACGTGACGTGTCCTGTGACAGGTTCTTTTCCCTCTAGGGATATTAGTTAATATAGAAGCCAACGCTTTTTCTGAAGGATCAATTATGAGGAAGCTCTTAATTATTAAATTAAAAATTGAAAGTGAAAAACCGGCTTAGAAACAATATTTTGGTTGGTATTCTTTTTTTCCTATAAAAATAAGCAGATGCTAGAAAAATATTTGGGGTATTCACACTGTAGTCATAAGTCATATGTCATAAAATAATAGCACACCAAAATATGACAAGTGTGAACACCCCGTCATAAATAAGTGTGCTATGTCATAATTTTGCCAGTTGATAAACATTTAACAACACTCCATTTTTAGTCGGATTATTGCGCATACGTAAATAATAAAATAAAATAAAATAAATGTTTTTTAATTGTTAATAAAGAAAACATAAATTTCCTGTAAATTTTCTAAAATTTCCATTATCAATTAAAATTTTCAATTTTTTTATTATCTATACGAACTTGCTGAAATAAATATAATCAAAAGCAGCTGATGCCGGTAACATGAGCTGAACTATTTTTTTGTACGGCGGCAAGTGGAAAAACGTTTCCAAGCTGCCAGGCAGATCAGTAGCGCGGGAAAATGTGTAACAAATTTGACTGTGTAGATAATGTATAAATTCGCGTGAATTCGCCACTGCATCCACCTTATAATTAATTCGCCTTGGTCGTGCATATACCTGGTAATGAATTTGCCTTGTTTTCATTCTTGTGTTATTTAAAAGTAGCGGCGGCTTATAAATATTATCGCCGGCTCGAATAAGGAGTTGCAGCTGCTCCACTAAGATTTCTACTGTTATTTTATGACAAACCATAAACATACCTCAAAATGTCTTATTTTTATATGACTTTTTTGTTTGCAGCACAACAACAATTTTTTTAAACTATTGTAAAATAATAAGACATTATGACAATATGACTGATATGACAACAGTGTGAACACCCCAATTATAAAAACTGATATGCATTTTAACTACAGTTTGAGAAACATACATACATACATGCACAAATAGAAAACATGTCTGTCAACACAGAGAACAAAAAATCGTTCTGATAATCAAATCTGGTGAAAATCGTATTTTTTCTCTGTTTCATGTACATACATACATACATACATATGTACGTATTACAATTTTATTGATAACATAAAATTGCATGTTTATCTTTTTCCATTAAAATTTTATATGTAATTTAAAAAAAAAAACAACTTTTTGAAACGTCAAAAGTTTCAAAATAAAAACAAACCCATTAGGATTGTTTCCAATAAATGTTGTGAATAAAATAAATAAATGAATGCATACAAACAACATCTGTATGTACTCGTGTGCTAAAAAGAAAATCGAAATATAGGGTAGTTTCTTAAGCTCTTGGCCTTTATCAAAAATGTAGTCAAACTCAAGTATGTGATCAATTTAATTCAGATGAACAAAATTACGAATTTATCTTTTTTATTTTATAGCCAATTTTATAAAGTTTTCCAAATAGAACCGAATACTTCGCATATTCTTAGTTTTGTTTCATTAAAATATTGTATATATTTGAAGACAATCGGGAAAGTCACACATTCCGATCAGAATGTTTTTATTTTCGTAACAGTATTCCGATTTTTTTTTTGTTATTTACAGTCTTCAGATGTCGTTTATTTTGTATTTAAATTTTAAAGTTTTAAAGCTTTTTTTGCTCATAGACGTTTGGTTATTTTTACTAGGAAAATTCACTTTTAGCTTTGATAGTGCTCAGGATCCTTAAAGTCTGTATGTTTTTCTATTAGTTACTCCAAAGGCAGTTTGTAGAAAAATTCAATCTATTTTGAATTTTTAAAGTGATTTGATTACAAACAACTGTTTAGATTTTCGTCTTCTTAATAATAAATTTTTGAAATTTAAAACTCTTTTAATTGGAATTGAATTCTGTGACATGGCAGGGGAAAACATCTCGAGCAATATTAGAAACACTATAAAAAATAAATTCTTTGCACTACAAACAAAAAAACATATCCTGAAGAACACGATTTTTGGCAAATTTTCTTAAAACAAAATATGAAATCGAAAAAAAAAATTGTTCTTAGCGATTTACTGCAAATTAATTCCATCTAAGAAAAATTCACCTTTTAATGCACCCTCCAATTTGAACACGTTTCTCGATGACGTGTTCACGATTTTTAATTAAATTCTTTTATAAAATGCAATTGCAACGTACGAGTGAAACAAACATCAACCAACAAAATTGTAAAAATACGACAATGAGTACAAAACTGTGCAAAATGAATAAAGTGTCAAAAAAAAAAAAAATAGAACAACACTAGAACACATACACACATACTTAATGAAAGTTCAATGGGAATAATTTCTATTTTACAGTTCTTCACTTGATAAAAAAATCGTATTTGTAATGAGAAAAGGAAAGTACTTAAACGTTATTTTAAACACGGAATTAAACATGAAAATGTGCATTAAATATATGACATGCTGTTGAGTATAAACATTTAATGGAAACTATTGTCATCTTGCAGAGATTTAAATTTTGTATGTTTCATTGTGTCTCTTCCTTACGTAGTCATTCATAAACATTTACCATTGAAAATGTTGTTGTTTACTGTATATGTGTGCGTATGTGTGAGTTAGTTTCAGTTTGCATTCAGCAATTTGTGTTTGTTGACCCACTTTTAAAAATAAAACTTTTATTTGCATTTCCATGTACACAAGTAAATAAGTATGTACGAGTATAAGTACGTAATTTCCCTGCATGTGAACACTTTTTAATATGTATGTGTAAAGTGTATGCATGCCTGTGATTACGGCAGTAGTTGTTTGTATAGAAAATCCTGCATAAAAAGTTTTAAATCTCTAAGGCAATTAAACTTTATGAGAGCACATGTTGTTTGCAACTCAAACTGTTAATCTCAAGTTTACTTCGCAAAAATCAGGTATGGTCAATATTTTGCACCCCAGAGATTTGAAATTAATTAAACATTTTTGAATTTTATATATTTGATGTAATTGAAATATGCAATAAAGAGTTGGGATTATTTACAATTAATACATTAAAATCTATAAACACTCTCGCTGAGATGATCAGGGACCATAATATTTTAGATTTTTTGTCTTGCCAACAAGTAAAGTTAAGTTATGAATTAGCCGAACTTTATGGTGTTTAATCTAAACAAATTTTAATAGAATAATTTTTTACTAGAAAAAAAAGCTCCACAAGCTCATAATAATTAAACAGAAAAAGGAAATTTTTGACTGTATGGAAGGCAGAACGGACATCATGATGTTTCATGACCAACCACGATGCGTACTCTCACTATGACATCGTGGTTAATTTGAATATCCTGAAAAAGAATTTTTAAGAAAATTGGAAATATAACCACGACAACATTGAATTTTAGTGCAACAGTTTTTTAAAAGTTCGTTTACGAAAAAAGAAATGCCTTTTCACCAAAACAATCAGAGAGAGAGAGAGAGAGAAGAAAGAAAAATTCATTTATTTTTAAATGCTTCCTGGTAAAACATATTGCATAATAAATCATAAACCAACACAATACGAAAAAGTTCGAAATGTCTTTTATTTCATAAATGTGTTCACAGATTACGACTCTTATGACCATGAACGTTTATTTTCTATTCCTGCCTTCCTTATATAGCAAAAAAAAAAACTTGTGTTCCTATTTTCCTTTTGCTTGCAATAATTCTACAGCATCATTAGACCAAACTTGTCGGAGATCTGGGCAATGTGGCAAAATATGAATGCTAAATCACGATCTCCTCATAATTTCAAATTGGGGTCATGATAATAGATTAAATTTTAGTGCACGAAAGACCCAATGTACCGAATATACTGCTCCATCTTTAATTATTAAGGGTATAAATATTGAGGAATCAGAAGCTCTTGATGTTCTTGGAATAAAAATGCATTCTGATGTTCGATGGAATGATCACATTTTTCAGTTGTCAAAAGAACCATTCAAGTGTCTCGGTTTTTTAAGACGGTGTAAGACATACTTCACTCCATCTGATTTCATTAATATTTAAGTGTTGTAATGAAATCAGGAAACTTGTTCCCAAAACACGACACTTTACACGTACAACACGATTTTAGTTAGGAGCACATAAATTTGTGGTCGATGTGCCAGTGAATCGCACTACGCATTACAGAGAAAATTCGTAATTTCGCCGAACCGTTCGCATGTGGAATAAACTCCCCGCATAGTTCACCACTTACAGATCCTAATAAAAAAAAAAATCAACACAATTTTTTCTCTACTTAACATTTCTAATTTTTGAGTTGAGTTTGTTTGTAATTTGGTGTGCGATATATACATGACGTTAAATTTTTTTTATTATATAATTGTACAGCAAACTATACACAGAGCCAAAACATGGTTGCATGCCGAAAAGATTTCTTTAATGAAAATATAATATGATTGGCACTGATCACATTATATTTGTATAAACGTATATTATGACACAATTTAATAATTAGTTTTCACTTTTTATTATCAGTTATTGGTTAATTTCATATTTTTATTGGTTTGAAACTTTTCCAGAAAAGCAAAGCAACAAACAGCTTGTAATGAAAATACACAAGTGCTATAAAAGTTTTCAACCAAGGGCGAGATCAAAATCATTTTTAAAACCAGTTTACCATGTATGTTGTGCTACCATATTTTGATTGCAAGAAAATGGGTAAATCATGGAATGGCTCACATTTTATCTTATTTTGTTCAGTTTTGTTTTGGCTGCAATTTTAAATAAATTATTGTTTTTTTAATGCATATTTTTAGGAACAACAATTTTGCAAATTTTAGAAGTTCTAAATATATAATGATTATATGTAAACATAATTATGCTTCTCGCAATCTAGTTAAGGTTCACAACCATATGAACTTTAACGAGATATCTCCCATTATTGACACATCCATGTTGTAATCTAATGATTTATATATCGATCTCTATTAAAATCTTCAATTTGCAATATAAAACAAATAAAAAATGAAACCTCAAAATAGTCAGTAAATTGGAAAATCCAGATTTACAATTCTTACTTATTCGTTTCAATTAGACTCATCAACTTCAATTTCGCAGTTAAGCAAATATTACTAAAACATTTACAAGCATTTACTTTGCTCAAACTTCGCCCACATCAATGACTGACAGACTTTTTAAAGCAAAACCAACTCTTAACAAAAGAGTTAAGTATTATTAGAAATAGAACAAAACAAGCACAAGTGCAGTTTCTACTTTCATTTTAATACCACCATAGTAATCTAAATAAAATATTCATATTTTTCTACAGACTATTTTCATTTACTTTATTTTTATGTTAGACAAATATTCAGCAATTTACGCTTGAGCTGGGGCTGTTTTGTGTCTTTCTAAGCATATGAAACAACTTAACAACAAAAAAAAAAAAAAAAAAAATAGATGTGAAAGAGGTAGAAAGAAAAACATATTTTATACACATGAGCTCATCCTTTCAACGCCTTCAATGTAAAGATGTGATTTCATAGAGGCAAATTCAGCAACAGCAACGACAGCGGCTACTGCTGACATTGTTGCTTTTGCGTTTTCCCTACTATCACCTCAAGGTGTAAATGACTTTTTTGTTTTATTTTTGTAAAATTTTAGTGCATTTAGGAGACAAAAGAACCGTTCGCAACAAACAACAAACATAAAGAAATACTTAATGTCTAAATTGTTTGTGGGCACTTTAAGTGAACTAGGGTGGAAATATGGGATTCCTTTGTCGACTTTTCATTCTCTTTTTTTCTCACTTTTGCTGTAATATTTTTAAACATACTCGTACATACATACATATGTAGGTCTACATGTATGTATTAATTTTTCAAGAGAATATCTTCGAAATTAGTATATTATTTCCATCATAAATAATTTGTTTTTTGTTTCCGTTTGCATCATTCACAACTGTAGAATTTTTTTATCATACAATTGTAAAGAGGATAAACCGACCTCTATAATCAGACATAAAATTGATTTGACTTGCTGCCTGTTTAAACTTATTTGAAACAGAAAATTAAAATTATATATACATTTTTTTTTTTTTTTTTAATTAGGAGCAGCACTCAGGGGATGACCCCTAAGTATGCAGTGCATTGTGCTGGAACTCAGATAGAGGGATAGGGTAGAGAAGATAGATATTGAAAATTTAGAAGGCTTAACTCTTTTACAACTCTGCTTTGCGCGTTATGTTAATTTTTAAGGCAGTGTTGAGGCGCCTCCAGTGTTAAGTAGACGCATTAACTTGGTTGTTATGCTGTATTAGCAGACATTTTATTAATTGTTTTACCTCGCCGATGTTTCTGCTAACCGGAGGGCGATGTTTTGTACATTAGCTTGGAACAGCATCAATCGCTGTCGGAACAGGTTTTAGTGACCAGTGCTTTGCCTTCATCACTTAAATAGTCCGACAACAATTAATACAATGTCTCACTAATGTACATGAGAGAAATTAATGATGTTGATTGACTTGCTCTGGCTAGGGTTTGAACCCAGGCCCCAAGTCGTTGTTTCCTTAGTAGTCAACGCGCTAACCACTTCAGCCAACACCACCCTGAATTTTAACGTTTTAAGCATTGAAATAGTTTTATGATTTTTAGGTTGAACCCACACCGGTATAAGACATACTATTAGTTCTAATGAGGCAACACATATCGAAAAAAATATACGCAAAACTGTCTGTTTGACTTAATATGCCATAAGACCATAAGACATGTCCTCACAAAATAAGATAAAATAGACTGACAATTATCTCGTTACTTATAATTGGGTGCTTTCTTATGATGTAATCCACACTAATGAAGACAAATCAAAACAAACGAAAAACTGCAAAAAAAAAACATTGTTGCCATGCTGCCTGACAACCGTTTATCTTTTAAGACGAAAATATTTTGTTTTTGCTGTAGGTAACTTTGACTTAAAAGACAAAAATTATTTGTCTTTCAGTGGTTTGGGTTCAACCTAACTTTCTGATAATTCTTTCAAAATTTTAATCACTCTTCGATTTTTAAATGAAATTTTATTATTTTTAACTATTGCTTGCGAGTCACCTCAACAGCTGGCTGTGCAAATTTTAAAAATTATACTATAACAAAATTTTTAAACCTGCACTCAGGGGATAACCCTCTCGTACTTATGCAATGAATTGTGTCAGAAATTGATGAAAGGGATATGGTAGAGAAGTTAGAATTCTTTTACAACTTTGCTGTTATGCGTTTCTTTTTCTTTTTAATTTTTTACAACCGTTAATACCACAAATATTGTTTAGCTAATTTTTAGATATAGATTTGAACAACTTATTGATTATTCAATTTAGAATTATAGATTCAATACATAAATTTATAAAAAAAAAAAAAAAAAAAAATTTACAGCAGTGTTGCAGCGCCTCTTGCGTTAAGTAGACTCATTAACTTTCTTAAGCTGTATGACAAGGGTTTTTAGTAATAGTTTTACTTCGCCGCCAATTCTGCTAACCGACGAACGAGGGCAGTGTAGTGTACATTAGCTGGCTACTGCAAAAATCGCTGCCGAAACAGTTTTTAAACAGTTTTTAGTGACCATTGCTAATCACAGTGACCTTAATCACAGTCCGACAACAATAAATACAATGCCACACTTATGTACATTAGAAAAATTTATAATTTTTATTGTCTTGCCCTGACCAGTAATCGAACACAGGACCTAGACTATAGTCTGCTTTTTAGTCAACAGGATAACTACTCCAGCCAACACCACCGTTCAAGAGCTAAAATATTAAAATCTTTTTTTAAAAACCCTGCACGTGGAGTTTTACATCAAAATAATGAATGATGACTCACTAAAACAATTCCCAATTCAATAACTTTTATTTTAATTAAAGTTGCCAACGTTACAACATTTTTAATAAGATTCTCTTTTTCGACATAATCGATATAAAATAAAACCTTTAATCCACATTTTATTAAAAATATATATAAAAATTGTTTGTATTTTTGTGTTTTTTTGTTTTTTTTTTTTTGTTTTGCCATTTGGCATCTTTATTGTACACATGTATTAATTTTTTTTTGTTAGCAAGCAGGAAACTTTAAGATTCTCGTAAAGCACCACTACAGCAACAATAAAAGAAACAGCAAAGAGACCTTAGGTTTTATAGCCGTTTATTGCATTGTTACCTAAAACCTTAAGGACATTTTATATATTTCATACGTTCAGTCATTCATTTTATGTTTGTTTCATTTCGTTCGTTTTGAAAAAACAAAGCAACAGCCATAACAAAAATATAAGAAGACACAAAAAAAAACGAAAAGAAATGTTTATTAAACGAAATACATTAAAGACAATGAAAACAAAAAACGAAAAATAAGTCAGAAAAACAAATATCTCGTTTTGGCATTTATGCCCCAACTGGCACTTAACGGCCTTGTTATAACCACACATAGTGGCTCTGTGATGTTGTGTATGATGATGCCAGTTTGGCAGTGATCTGGGAAATGCCAGCGGTGCAAGTGAAGATAATAATGATGGCAGCAATGTAATAATGATGTTTATACTGGCAATGATGGTTTGACTTATGTTTCTTATTTTGTATACTCTTGTAAACGAAAATGTACAACAAGTTTTGTTGTTAACGGTGGCTAAAATGTGAAATTTCTTTAATTTAGTTTTTTTTTCTTCATTTGTTTTTTATTTTTGTTCAACTTTTTCCAATATTAAACTCGTACTAATGGTGGCCATAAAATACAGCACAAAAAAAACAAATAAAGTTAAATTTTTTTTTTGTGAACAACCAACAGTTTTCATACCGCCTTTCGTTTGAACATTTCAGCCAGAATTGCAAGTAAACGGGTATTTTAACTTATTTATGTGTTTATATATTTCTAAAGCAGCTGCTTAGAAACTGTTTTGAATTATTATTATTTTATAAAGCAAATTAAATTGTTTGTATGGTTGTTGACTTAATGAATATTTATTGCAAATTTGTAAACTTATGATTTGGAAAAGGAATGGTTACAAGGAAAATCTACTGTCTGTGTCACAATGCACTGTGGCATGAAATTAACAATTGAGTGGTAATAAATCTGTAATTTCGAGACCATCGAAAATCGATTGGCAAGAATAAAATTGCAAAAGAAGTCCCAAACTTATCGAATATTATATTTGGAGGCACAAGAGTTTTTCACTTTCTATGCAAAAAACATTAGATCCTGAGAAAAATAAAAAACTATCATCTATCACAATTATTCGAATGTAATATTATGCGTAAGAATAATTGGTATACGATCTATCAATAAATAAAACCCGAATAAAGCAACAACGAATTTAAAGCTTTGTGTAAAGATTATTCGAATAAATTTTTACCAATAAAAATTAATCGTACAAAATTTGTTGGCACTTGTGATGAATGAAACATTATACTTAAAACTAATTTAGTATACACTCCATCAATAAATAAAAAAAACGAATTAAACAACAACGAAATTAAAGCTTTAGGAACAAATTAATCGAATAAAATATTGCGAATAAAATTTGATCGTGTTGGCAAATGTGATGAAATGCTTTGTGAGGTAAATTTGCTTTGTGAATTCGATTTTATGATTACATAATTCAGTATAGTACAGTTAGTGCTGGCAAATTATTTAGTAATGGGTACTGCGTATTGAGTATTTCCTATTTTTTCGGGTACACAATACTCAAAACTAGTCAATACTTTTACAGCTGTATTTTAATAATTAAATCAACTGAAAATTTTGCGAACGATATTTAAATCTGTGATAAATTGTCACCAACTTTACCTAAAAGCTTATCTTTTAAAGTTATTGAGTAGTACTCAGTAACTGATACTAACAGAAATTTCCAGTAAGCTTCTACTTGATGCTGTAAATTCTAATAGCACAGACGTTATTGCTTTTAACTTACTCTCAATTTATTGCCCAGCAAAATCTTACGTGACAAGAAAGTAGTTTAATCATGTGTTTGAATGGCTACGATCGGGTTTGATTTAGGTGAATCAGGCATGATTTTAACACAGGCGTAACATTAGAGATCATGTGTTTATGCACCAATTTAAATAAAAACCATTACTTCAGAATGCATGAACTGAACCAATGCAAAATCGATGATTTAGATTCGTTTTTTCATTGGTAAAATAAATCAGTTCTTAAACGTGACAGATATTTTTCATATGAAACAATTGCAATTTCAGGAGTTCGACAATGACAATTATAATGAAATCAAAGAATACATTAAGAACTCATTATAAAAAATACATTCTTAAGATGTCATGAAAAATCACTTCTTTTAGAACCCATTCAATTTTATTTGCTGGGTGGTTATTAGTGAAGTCTTACAAAACGGAAACCGGCGGTTATTAACCTGATCTCAGGCAGTTGTATAACTTATGTGTCATTCATTTACTATTACGACGAAAATGTCTGTAGATCCTTCTGAGCACGCACGAAAGAGTCCATTTAAGGACTAAAAAGAACTATTTTAATTTTTTTCTATTAACAAAGTCTTTACTACCTAGAAGAAACCCTTGTATTTCTTTTAATTTTATTCTTTATTTAATGTAAGTTTTCCATGTCATTTTTTTTTTTTTTTTTTTTTGCAAAAAAGAAAAAACTACTCACAAAAAACAAGCAAAAGAGAAAAATTGGCCTATAAAAAATTTATTGCAAAACTTTGGATGAATACATAATTTATTGTTTTTATTTTGCGGAAAACTTGCATGAAACAACTTAAGCAAAAGTAAAGCATCAAAAACAAGAGAAATTTTAATTTCTGTGGCAATAAGAAAAATTGCATATTTTTTACAGAACATCACTTTTTAAAGTTTAAGAGGTTTTTAAAAAATTATTTTTATTGTATTTAAAGTTAATCAATTTATTTTCAATTCTTTTGATTTACTAATAACTGCTCACCATAATGAAGATATAAAATTTGAAACCTTATTATCTTTATTCCGTAACAATTTGCCAAGACAATATCAAGGCAATATTAAAAATAACACAGTGCAACACGAAAAATTATAACCATATACGGACACTACTATGTGAAAAATGCCTCGATGTGAGCGTCGTGTACCTTTTATAATGTGTGCTGCATCCCTTGATGCGTGTGCTGAGCTTACTGCTGTGCTTGTGCTGCTGTGGTCGGTGCGTGAGTTGTGAGTTATTGAGATCGTAGGTACATTTTTGCAGTTAATTGTTTCCTTAAATTTTAAACGGTTTGCTACTTATGGACCTGAACAGGAGAAAAAAGTTAAAAAAATCGAATTTTTTAAGGTTTTTGCGATTTTTATCTTGACGATGAAGTTTTTTTGATTTTATAAGTTCACAATTTTTTTTCTTTATAACAAGAGCTATAACTTTGCCTCAGAGAGTAAATCAAAATTCCGAATGGTTTGCAAGATATAAGCCTGAGAAAATTATCAGTTTTTTGCAAAAATAACACCGAGGTCCCAAATCTTTTGGGGACCCATTAAAAAAGTGCATGACTTGGGGCAAAATTGGGAGACACGGGTCTTTTTTTTTTTTTTTGTCATTTATCACGTAGTGGTGTCCGTATATGGTTATATTTCCATGACTTAAAAAATTACACACAGTGTAAGTCGCTTTCATGACCGTTTAGACAACAATTGGTCAAGTTTTAACATCCTTTTGTAACTTTCCAGTTGATAGCGAATAGTTAGAGGCTGTCCAGAAAGAGTACTTATGTGTCCTAATTTTAATATTGGCTTAATATTGTCTTGAAAAATCGTTACTGAATAATGAATAATATTTTAAAAGTTACTTTAAGTCGTTATTCCATATAAGATAATTAGTTAGAAAAACATAAGCAGCAAATTATAACGGCAGAGCTGTGTTAAAATCGTTCGAAATAAATAAAACTTTGCCTAGATATACTTTCAAATATGGAAGAGGCAATAATGATACTAACTTAAAATTTATTTATCTTGACTTAAGCTCTTTTTCCTTCCACAGATTTATCTATCTAAATAATACCTAAAAAATATTTTATATAAATGTTAAATTCATAAGCTTGCACTCATTTTGCATAAGAAAATTTGTAATTCTCGTATATTATTTCCACATAAATTTATACACACCTAAACCACCTGAGCAGTGACCACACGCACATGATGAAAATCGATTAGGGGATATTGTTGCAATTGGAATAAATGAATATTGAATATGGCAAGTTTCGTATAGATAAAAATATTTAGATTTTTAGCATAAAATAATCTCTTTGGACTAAAAATTAATTTAACTTAAAAACCACGACCACGCTAGATGCTTTCAACAATGCCATTTACAAGATTACGTAGACACACATTTTTTGTAAAACCTTTTTTTAAAATTTTATCTTTTCGCTGCATAGATATTTTAGCTTCTTGCAAAGAATTCCTGAACAATTGGAACTTTGAATGTATTTAAGAATTGATTGCGTACTTCATTGAAATTATTATGTCCTTAAAAATAGGATTATGAGGATAGTTTGCAGTGAAAATACAACACAAGCAAACATTTTTATTTTCAGTTAAGACAGAGGATGGGAGATACTTTTGAGCTCCGCTTTAGATGATTTCCATACGTAAACCTACGCATAAACATACAAACAAGTTTTTGTATCACTCTACTGTCATCAATCGTGAGACCCTCGTTATAAACAGTCGAACTTTCATAACTCGAACTTCTTTAACTTGAATTTTCTCTAAATCGAACTAATTTGGTTGGCAGTAGCGTAAAAAGAACAAATCACATACAATTTTCCATCCGTAACTCAAACTTCCATAAGTCGAAGTTCTCCATAACTCAAACCAAAAACATACACATGAACTCTATAACTCGAAGAATTTTGCTTGTTTAAATTGTTTTTTGTTTTTGCTTTAGTTGTGATTTGTTTGTTTTACTCTCTTTTGTTGCTTGAGCTGGTTTGTATATTTTACGTTCTATTTTTGTTTATTTTTTTCGGGGAATTACAAATTGTTTGTTTTAGATGATAAATGTTGAAATCGATTTTTTTTCATTATTATGACAACTAAACGTGTTTTAAAATGCTTATCAATTGAAGAAAAATATAAACTTATAAAAGACGTCGAAGATGGATTAAAGAAAAGGGAAGCAGCTGATAAATATGGTATCCCGGCAAGCACGGTCTCAACAATTTTCAAAAATAAGGAATCAATTATCAACTCGTTTGAATCTGGATTTCGTTTATGTAGTAAAAGAGTAAGGAGTCCTTACTGAGGACCCAGTAACTTATTTCTGTCAGTCACTTATTTCAGAATATTTAACTTAACTGTAATTTTTTTAATTACATATATGAGTACAGATGCTCGTTCTTTTAAATTCTTAAGTATGTAGTTTTCCATTAGAGGCTATTTTAAATAAAAATACATGGTACAAAAACCTTTTATTCTATTTTGACAAAATATTCTATAACTCGAAGTATAATGGTGATTCGAGTTATGGAAGTTCGACTATATATAAAAAATTATTTGGTTTGTTGTACAGTGATATTGTTTTACGTCAAGATGGCCTCGTCCAAACTACATGTTCTCTCAATGTATCATTTTAAAAATGTATAAATCAAATCACACATACTTACACACATGACAAGTACATGTTACTTAACTTGCTTTAAAATAATTCACAATGATTTTTTTTTTCATTTGTCTTTACTTCTTTGGCATTAAAAGCAAAAAAAAAAATCAGCAACTTTTTTTGTATGAATTAAGTGAGCAAAGATCCGAGTAATTCATCACTTAATAAATCAATCATTTTAAGTGGACTCGTAATGATTTTAAAAGGGTTTTGTTTGTTTACAGCGACATATTTGTTGCCTTTAAGTGAGATTACAAGAATTAATTATATTTTTCTTGGGAAGTTATTTTAAATAACTGTTGAATGCAGAATGTAATTTGCTTTTTAATTAATTCAAGAGAATTTTTATTGAATAGTTTATGCAGCCCAAAAAAGACGGGAGCACTAAATACAAAGCATGCGGCATTGCCACGCCCTTCTCTGATAATAATATTAAATTCTATCGCCAATTTAATGAGTATTCCAAGTTCTTAAGAAGCAGCAGTTAAGTAAAAGTAGTTGAAAAAATATGTATGATTATTTAGTTTATGTGCGGCATTGTCCACTTTTTTTTTATCATAATATTGTTACACGATCACTTAATGTGTTTGCAAAGTATCACAATAATCGGTTCAGCCGAAGTAGTTGGAAAAGAATATTTTATTTGCATGGGCGTTGCACTGCTCATAACTTTGCTTTGCTCCGGCATCTTAATATTTGTGCAAAGTTTAATCGATTAAATGAAAGTAAGAAAAATTATTTAGTACATTTGGTTGGAACACTGCCCACTTTTCAAACCACAATATTACAGCGTCAATACCACTTATTGTGGGTGCAAAATATCATAAAAATCTGTTTAGTAGCAGATGTTAAAAACTAATACTATTTTCTAAAGAAATGACATTGCTGACTTTGTAAGGTCACTACGGACCCAACTTCTCAATAGAATCAATTTGAAAATACATGGTTTCAAATAAAAAATTATATTCAATAAAAATTTACAAATGATAATGAAACGAATTTATTCTTCTTTTTTATTATTAAATTTTACCAAAGCTTTAGCTTTATTAGAAATATTTAATTCAAAAATCAAGTCGAACATTTTCTTGGAAATTTATTCATAAAAAAACGAGCTCTATTAAAGAAAACTTTTTTAAATAACTTAAAAATTTGCATTCACCACCTTAAGGCTTATATTTTAAAAAGTTACAAAACTTAAGCAACTTCCCTAACAATATTTCTTCAATTTACAAAAACTCCTGAGGATTTCGCAAATTAAAAGTGCTTTCAGTAGTAATTTCCGACAATTGTACAACATCTTTGTTTATTTTTTTGTTTATCAAAAGAATAGATTGAAAATTTTTGTTGCTAGTTTTGTCTTCTAGCTGTGTGTGTGAGTGTTTTTTTTTTTCGAATAATAAAAATAAAAATATGAAAAGCGTTCCTTTAATTTCCCAACAAATTGCCTTAAATAAAAAACAAAATAGGAAATATATAAAAGATAAAATATGCAAGCTCATCAAATTACTAACAAACCCATATGTACGGAAGAAAGGAAAAATAATAATGAAAACAAAATCAAACAAAAAAATAAAAATCCCCAATGATTTCAATCACAAATAAAAAAAATAAAAAAAAAACAAAAAATGTGTATATTCACAGAGACAATGGAAATAAACCAATAGAGCCATTAAAGTTGGTCAAGGTTGGTGATGGTGGGAGGGGATATAAAATCGCACACTTGATTTTTGTTATATTTGAAAGACGAGTCATAAAGAAATTACAATACAAATCAATATATACATACTCGTATATTTGTTGTCCCTATAAGAAACAAGGATCATAAACAAATATTTATTACTTATTTAAAAAAGCTTTGCAAAAGAGAGTAAGAAAAAAAGTTATTACGAGGTAGAGTCAATAAGTAGGTTGGAAAAATATAGCAGAATAATAAAGTCTTCTTTCCGTTCACAATGCACCAATCGATTTTTCTACTTTTCAATAAAAAAATACTTCATTTGGACTTAAAGCTTTTGCATATTATTAGAAGCAATCTTTATACATATATTTTGTTTTTATAAGTTTTAAAAACTATTGTTTTTTTGATTTCGTAATTCTCGGTTTTTTCTTCAGAGTTTGAGTTTAAGCAACTGAGATTGTTAGCTTTTTAAGCATGGTGGTAAAGATCTACCGATGAGTTGTTAGTTAGCAACCAGAGAATGCCAAATTTTGTTTTTTACATAAAATCTTACTAAAAAATTTTACTTTGCAAATTCTTTGAAACACAAGACGGATTTAACACTATGCACAACTTTCTTTTTTTGGTAAAAAAAAGAACAGAGAAGAAATATAAAATATAAAAATCTCGTGTCACGATGTATGTTATCGAACTCCTCCGAAGCGGTTCGACCGATTTTAATGAAATTTTTTATGCATATTTGATAGGTATGAGTAAACCGCTAGTGGCACGAGGAGGGGTGGGAGGGAGCAATTCCTGTATTTACTACACTATTATCCCAATTCGTATTTCAAACAGAACAATATTATTTTTAATTTACGAAAAGCGTCGCATCATATTGACAGAAAAATCGCCCTACGTCCGCCTCATTCACAACATGCGTCATCGTTCGTATTTGAAGTAGAACAAAATTATTTATCTTGTTGCAGGACAGACAGATGGTGCTACGTCCGCCTCATGCAGGAGAATTGTCGTCGTTCGATTTTAAATAGTCAAGCATAAAATAGGGGGTTGATAAGTGGGAAGAATGATTGCCCCATATAAGAAAATAGCTTCCGGGCGAAGCCGAGACAATTATCTAGTATAAATATAAAATTGGAATGAGAAATTGTGTGCAACAAAGTTGCATAATGTAAATACAATATAATAAAGGATTTATATTATGCAACTTTGTTGCATGCAATTTTCATTATATATACCCGTATGTTCTCTTTGAAAAAATAGAGTTGTATGCAACAAAATTGCGTAGTGTAAGAAAGGTATAAGCAAGTTTAAGAAGTAAAATATTTATTCAATGATTTTGGCACACTTGGTTACATTTGTTATACGGAAATTTTCTTTCATTTAATAATAATCCAATCAATTTCCTTCATCTTTCTCTCTTTTCAAAATAACCAAAAATAATTATTCCATAAAAATATCTCTCTTGTTTCTTTTGCAGATTCCGAACTTGAAGAGTTCGAAACACCGGCCCGCTATCGACCCGATTCTCTTAGTGCTTTATGTCGTTCCACCCGCTTTACAGAAGATGAAATTAAACGAATTTATCGTGGTTTTAAGGCTGAATGTCCAACTGGTGTTGTTAAGGAGGAAACATTTAAATTGATCTATTCCCAATTTTTTCCACAGGGAGGTTCGTGCGGTACAGTATATTTTGTTTTGTTAACATTTTGCTAATGAGCACTAGTTACTAATGCCTGCTCCAAATCTATTGTGCATTTCTTTTCTGTTTTCATTTTTTTCCCTTTAATTGCATTTATAAAAGCTTACAACAGCAATAACATAGAACAAGCTTATAACATTCGAACTATTTTCTTTTTCTTTGTTTTTTTTTTCTTTTTGCCAAAATCTTTTATTATGGTAATGAAAAGAATTACATAAGTATAATAGTGTTGAGTATTTTGTATAAACTTAAGTTTATAAAATAAGTTTAAAAAACAATTTTCGAAAAATGTAAATTGATCAAACAATTTATTTATGTGTATTGTAAAAAGTGGTATTTTAATTTAAATTTAAATTTATTTAACACAAATAATAGTAAGTATGTAGATTATATGTGGATATAGCCGATCTTAGAAACCAATCGCCAAGTTATAAATAAAACGCATTCAAACGCATTAAAAAAAATTGCTACGAGTTGACAAAATTTCAAGAGAATTTCAAGTCCGATCACATTGTAAAAGCAATTGCGCGCGGAGAATTTATTTTATATCTCTAATACAAAAATGTCCTAAAAGGACATGTCTTGAATATGGTACAGTCAACCTATAAGAAAAAATTATTACCCGAAACATACATAATATTGCTATGAGCTGCATTTTAAAAGTAAAAGTACCAGTCGTTTCTTCAAAATACTCGTAATAATGTCACTTTTATTTATATCAATAAGACACAGTCTTAAGTATAATACAGGCAGGGACACCAGAAATATGCTATAAAAAATAAATTTTGTGTGCAATTATATATAAAAAACTACTTAATATATAAAAGAAATTCCTATAGATTTATTTAAAAATTAAAATTGAGAAAAAAAACACAAAAAACTCATAATTTGCACAGAAAACTGTTTCTTATAAAATAATCTTTCCCCAATTTCAACATTTCGTGCGCTTTTGCCATTTTATGGTCGTAATAATCGTCCAAGTGTGTTCGCTATTTGTCGAATTGTTGAAAATTTTGAGCTTAAATTTTCTTTACATAATTTTCAAGTGCCAATAAGACAAAGAACCGCTCGAAGTAACGCAATATTGCTGCTGTTCAGGCAAGTATTGCTGTAGACCGCAATTTGTCGATTTCAAGACGTTCTCGAGAATTGGGACTGTCTCAAACCACAATCTGGCGGATTTGGAGAAAGGATTTGGGTTTGCAACCGTATAAAATTGTTCTCACCTAAGAACTGAACCCATTGGACCACCGTAAATGTCGTGAATTTGCTGATTTTGCCTTGGAACAACTTCTTTCAAGAAATTGTTATATGGATTGGCCTCAAAGAAGTTGTGATTTAACAGCATTAGACTATTTCTTGTGGGGTTATTTAAAGTCATTGTTCTTTCAAGATTTACAAGTTAATATTGAACGTGCCATTCATGACATACGACTTGATTTAGTGGAAAAAATATTTGAAAATTGGGTTCATCGAATTCATTCCTGCAGAAGAAGTCGTGGAGGCCATTTGAAATACGTTTTATTTAGAACTTAATTTTATCGATTGTACTTCACATAAAATCAAAATAAGTGTGTTTATTTTTTAAAAGACATCATATTACTCTTTTTGGAAAACCTTATATAAGGATCTAGTTGTTTCGAAATGTGCTGATTCCACAGAGATAGCATTATACTCGTACACATGAATACTGACGAGATTTAGTGGCTTCTACCGAAAACAACTTTTGTTATATTTAGCCGTGTATGTTGAAATCTAAGTAATGTTGGATATTAAAAATGTTATTTGTTGCTTAAAGTATTAAAAAAGTATAATTCTTTCTGATATCTTTACGTTAAATTTATAAATTATAAATTTAATTTCACATTTGAGATTTGACAGCGCCCTAAACCGAAACATGCAATGATATGCTGTATGCAACAATATGCACTAAAAAATCGATACCAAAATTGTTGCGATGAATTTTGCAGGCAAAATGATTCATATTTCTGGTTTGCCTGAACATGACTTCAACTAAATCCTCGAAAATATTCGTGTCCTTTGCTTAGTTATATTTGTGACAGTTAAATAAGTTAGATGACTTTTCATATTTAATTTTCCATGCCAGTTCAGTTGGGGGTTTTTTTTTTTTCATGTTTCATGTTTTATATTTTATGTTTTATTTTTTTCTTCTACGTTAAAAAATTGTAATGTAATCACGTTTAAGTTAACTGAGAGATAGAGAATATGAAATTGTAACATGTCATGTATGAGTAGTTAAAGATGTTAAGCCTCTTTGATGTTTGTTCGAGTTTCTCTCCCAACCGATGTCTTCCTTTTATCTTATTTAACGTTTTTTTTTTTGCTGTTAGAAATGTTAAGATGGAAGGGGAAGAAGAATTATAGTGAAGATAAAAAAGTGAAATACTAAAATATAACAACAACAACACAACAATATATTATTTACTTCTATGTGTAAGATTATAAGAAGTGTTCATGCCATTTCCTTAACACTCTCTACACTCTATGTGAGAATGTCAAATTATTGGACAAATAGTGTGTCTGTGTGTGGGTTTGTACACATTTTGACTTCGTTATCTTGCTAACGAATATAACCGGATTTCTATTGCCAAATGGGAAAGCGGAAAAAGTGATTTATATTTGTCGTATTTGTATGTGTATGAATATCATGTTATTTTGACTGCTAAGAAATATGCTTTACAAAATAAACTTTTGTGTGCTTTTAAAAATGAAATTTATTAAGTGAATAAATTTATTATTAATTTCGTTATAAAGATACAAGGTTTTGATAAAGTTTTCTTTGTATTTGTTGTTATTTTTCTTTAAGGAAATGACTGTCCTTTTAACACAATCGGGTGTTGTAACACATGTGTTCAAAAAAAAAAAAGAAAATTTAGCAAATTTACATAAAAAAGTCATAATAAAAATGCTATAGAATTTTTATTATATCAAATTTAAAAAAGGCCTTTCAATTTAGATTGCGGAGGTGTTGAGGTGTTTGTTTGTAGTGCAAATTTTTCTATTACGGTTTCTGGAAGGCAAAAAAAAATCGAATAATAATCTTATATATAATAATAATATATATAATTCTAAGAACTCAAAATTACTGCCAGCATAATCTTTATCATTAAAATTAAACATTTCTAGCCAAGGTTTCTTCAACAGGATGAAAAAAAATGCATTTTTTTCGTAATTTTAATGAATCACATTAATTGATTTAATGTATTTATACGTTATTTCAATGAAAATCATTATTGAAGTTCAATGTAAAGTGGTTTGTAAAAAAAATTGGTTTATTTTTATTTTTTAATTAAATTTAGTGAGTTCATTAGGACGAAATTGACGAAGAATTCGTTGAAATAAAGACATTTTTAATTGAATTTTAGCTTTAGTAAGAAATGAAATGTAATGATTGCTCTCTTTCAAAATCAGATAATGGCTCACCGCCATAACTTTTGAGAAAAAGAACCACCACCAAATACATCGGCTTATTGTGGCGCCGTAAGCTTCAGAAATTTGTCGCTTAATGTAATATTAAATTGATCTTTACAGCAAAAAGATGTATGTTATACTTAAAAATTTTCATTATTTGAATTGTGTGTCATATTTGAGCAAATTTAAGAAGTTTAATCAAATTAATTTTTATTTCAAAATCATGAACATGTACATGTTATTCTCAAATAATATACGTAGTTTAAACAAATAAAAAATTTATCAAAGAAGTTACAGAAGATTGCTTAGCAATAAATGTTCTTTTTCATGGCAATCATGACGTTCCATTTATCAAACAATTTTATTAAGCAAACAAGTATGAAATTAATAAAATGTGGATCTCCACTCAAACAACTACACAATTAAATTTTACCCAGGCAATATGCATTAGACAATCAACCAGGTACACCAGATTAAACGACAAATACAACACTGGCAAATATAAGACAATCTTGTTTCTTGCTGCTATAAACTTCTCGACTATAGTACACACTCATAATCCCTTTTAAATTTACGAATACGTACACATGCATACCTATTGCAAAAACTAAAGTACATCATAAACAAAATATGACGTGTACCACACGGTAAGTCAGGTGTGCCCCACGTGACTAAACGTTCCTTGGCAATACGGTAAAGGGATGGGTTTGCTAAACTACAGAGAATAATAAAAACTGACAAGAAAATAATATAAATGTTATCCCATCGGTAAAGTCTTGTCAAATTTGTGCGATATATGTATGTACGAGTATGACGTTTGTTCTCTTCAAACACTAAAGAAAATTAATTTTTTTTTTATAAAACATTTTTAGAAATGGTATATGTGAAAATATGCCTAAATTTTTAATATTTATAAGAATTTATTGTAAATAGAATTTAAGTAAGCTAAGTAAGTAAAATTATACTTATGTACTTTAACATTTAATATAGTATTAATATGTTAAAACAGTTAAATAAGTTTCACAATAGTTTATATTTAATCATTTTGAATTTATCTGCTTACTAAGCTTGAAAGCGTAATATTTGCTTTTTATTATTGATTTTTTTCTTACCAAAAACCTGTAGAAGAGTTTGTTTTCTATGCTGTGCAGCTGTCCTTTTACAAAACCTTTAGTATCGTCAATAAAAATCATTCATAATATATGTTTGTACGTGCTTATAAAAATCATTTCGCTTTGTTAGTAGAGGTACGGTTAGATCCGGTGAATGTTTGGTGCAAAACATCAAACATGACCTTGAGATAATTGCAAAAATGTTTGATAACATGAGAAAACAATATTATCTGCATCGACCAATAAGTTCCTAATGCAAATATAGTGATGCAGTTTTGTTTTGGCAAATTATGTCATAAGATTTCAAGTAAAATATAAAAAAATAACATGTTCAGCCATGCCACAAAAAATCAATATCAATCGAAAATAACTTTAATTTCAAAAGTTGAGTCTTTAGAAAACGAAACCACTTTAAAAAATTAACATGGAATTGCCAATGAAGTTCTTCAACTAAATCTATTTGCAGTAAACAATAAAAAAGCATGCATACTTTTGGGAGAATCAGCAAAATAAATGTTGCATGTTTAATAAAAAGCTTAATTTAAGCTTTGCTAAATAAAACAATTGAAATAAGTGCCTGTGGGTATAAAAACTTTTATCACTGTAAAATCGAACTAAAAAATTTACGGAATCTGAAGACTGTACATAAAAAACGATCACAATACAATTACGGAATTATTAGACCGATTATTTGGATCGGTATATACACACAGAAAAAACTTCAAACAAGGATCTATTAGGAAAGTTTTAATTTTTTTTTCTCCCAAATAGTCACAAAAATCTCAACAAAATTAATGGATTAATTTTCCTAATTAAAAATATCTTAGAATCCGAACAAATTCAAACTAATGTTATTTTATTTATAAACAATCGACTACATGTGGAAATTTTTTAAAATTTTATGTCCCCTTGATTTAAATTCTATTACTGTTTTAAAGGATAATAAATCAATTAAACTAATTTTTTGTTTTAAAGTAAAATATAGGGTTTTAAAATAAGGACTTGATAAGTATTTTTTTTAAATAAAACGCAAACTATTTGAGATATTTCTAAAACTTTATGATCGACTTGAAATACAATCAAAACATTTATGAATTTTATTATTATAAAAGGAAAGTAAAAGTTAGATGATCAGTGAAATATTGCGTTCACAAATTAAATTCAAAGTCATGTCATGTACCTATTTGAAAACTCTATATTAATTGAAAATTATTATTTTTTTTTTTTTTTATAATTGTACTATATGACACTATAATTTTTTTCTATGTAATGGTAGCATTTCAACCGACCACTGGCTTTTAATTGAAAATTGTTCCCTATGGGAAAAGGGTGAGAAAAGTGTCGTAAGGATGCTTAACTTTATATAAATAAAGATATGAATATAAATTAACTAAAATCACACAAAATTCAGCAAAAGCTTAATGGCTTCGAGGTTAAGCTTTCAATGCTACACAAATTGTTTAAACTAACACAATCCGCAGTGTGATTAGCTAGTTAGCAGAAAACATTAACAGACTCTGGCAGAAAAAACGGCCAACCTCTCAACAAAAAAACAATTTTTTAACCTAAACGGATTTACTGGAAAAGTTTAATATATATAATTTTAGCTACTTCCATTTTTGAACTTTAGAGTTCGTGAAGTAACATATTTTATGAAATTACAAATTGTAATTTTTAATAAACACATCGTTTTATTTCTAAAAAATGTTTATAAGAAATAAAACGAATGCTCCTGAAAGTATGCTTAAAAAAAATTGCGAAAAATATATAAGGTATAAGATAACGCTTTGTTACTATCTTTTCAGTCTCTCGATCATAGTGCGCGATCGAGATCATATCTTTAACAAATTACTTTAAGAACCGTGCTGTTGTTTTTAATCTCATCTGCGAACTCAGTTGAAATAGCTGAAAATTGGTGCAAAGTTTTTATAGAAAGAGGGCAATTTAGATCTTCTACACTTTAACCTTTTGCAGAATTTCGATTAGAACTTAAAGTGTAACGTAAATACAATTTGTTCAAAGAATTTAAAGCAAAACAGTTGCCAAGTCTGACCGTGCCTTACTTCCCACATTCCCATTAGAATTAAATGTGCTTTTAATAAAAGAATGTTTATTTCTTTATAGACGTATGTATAAACTTGCCACTTTATTGGAAAAAAAAAACTTCCTTTGAATATGAATCGTACTTTAATAAAAAAAATTTCACTCAAAATTTTGCTTTAACGTACACTTCAAACACAAACTAATTTTTTTCTTTCCTAAAGTTTTTAATCTTTTAATTTAATTTTTAAACTAATTTCAATATTTCTGTTTTATAATTTAGCCAATCCAACATTATATGCCCATTACGTTTTCAATACATTGGATCAGGATCATACGGGTATTGTTAGTTTTGAGGTAAGTTTTGAAAATTATTATTAAAATTTGCAAAAATTTTTATGACCATTTATTTTAATATTTAATCGATTTTGGTTAAGTGAATTATGCTTAAAAACTAAATTGACAGGATATATTTATATCGAAGGAATGTTTTTGGACGATGAATTTAAAAGAAGAAACTAATTAATAGTCTAAAATATAGAATTGTGAAAATTATGCCAACTCAGACTTTTACTTGAAATGAATGTTTATTTTGCCAGATTCTCTTTAAATGAGAGTTTTTGGTGTAAAATTCAGCGGAGAAATAGTGAGTTACACAGACATTTCACAGAAAACAAAATGTCTTCAATTTTGAAAGTTGGTTCTTAAGAAAACGAGAAACTAAAATTTTATTTGTAAGTTTATTTATTTCAAGTTTCAACATGAAATAAACAATGAATTTTTCTACTAAACTACTACTATGTACAGACGATTGGCAGATCTTACAATACTGTAAGATATGGCAATATGCTGAAAACGTACTGAAAATGAAAAATTGTTACCAAAAGGTAAATTGACAATTTCATTGTCAGACAATTGTCAGACAATAAATTTATCTGCCAACAAAAATTGTCAGTTCACATGGTTGTCAGATTGTTGTGTGGCAAAAATTGCCAGATCCGTTGTTAAACTTTGTCAGAACTGTCAAATATAATCGTATTTGTAGACAGAGCGTTGCCAATAGAAAAATTATCTGACAATGGTGTCATTGTCAATAAAACAAGAGCTTACAATGTCTGACAATTATCTGACAATGGCAAAGTAGAGTGTTCAAACGATTGTCAGATGTCTGACAATATTATTGTCTTACAATGAACTGAATGCTTTTTTGGCAACGTTGCAAAACAAAAATTGAAAGTTCAGACGGTTGTCAGACATTTTCTGAACATTTTTCTGACAATATTGTAAGATCTGCCAATCGTCTGTACATAGCTTAACTTCAGTTGTATAAAACAATAAATAACGTGCATACTTTTAGGAGCGTCAGTAAAAACTGATTTATATATTAAAGGGCTGCGTGAACGTGGTCATCAATGAACATTGACTAAAACTCTATTTCGAATAAAAATCAGAACACCAAACAAACTGTTGCTTTGTTCATAGTATGAGTGAGAACATTTTCTTTCACTTCGTTAACACAAAGAGTTTGTTCATTGAAACGATTTTTATTTGAAGTTCTCGCTCTCATCTCACAGTTTCTTATTAATACGCAATAGCAATGTTGCCAATTTGGTGAAATCATGTAATCTTTTGCATGCGGTGCCCGTGTGTAATTACTTGCATATGTAATTTCAAGTTTTAGCTTTTACACGCATGTACGTATGTATGTATGTATATACTATTCATATTACGAGCACTAGTAGTAAATCAAATTCAATATGTATTTTAGTTTGTTATTTGCATTTCTAAATAACATAAACCTTCAATAAACGTTAACAAATAAAATAAATCATTAATGATTAAACTGTAAATTTTTTAGAGTTTTTGCCTCCTTTTTTTAGGATTTAGTTCATTGTGTATGTTTAACGTATTTCTCAAATGATTTTCCTTTTTCCTACAACTGGCACCACTGATCTTTGAGAGCATATTGTTTTTGCATGAACATTATTGATATTTATTCAAGACATGTTCGCTTTCACAAACACACAAACTTCATTACGCTCGTCTCTTAACTATCGTGTGTTGATTCTTCTCTGTTCATAGTTATTCATCGGTATTGAATAGAAACGAATGAATAAAAGATAATGATGAAAGTTTCATGATCATCATTATTAAGTTTCACGCAGCCCTTTATTATATATAATAAATAAAAGCATAACAAGAGCTTTGCTAGTAAAAACGATTGGCTAAGGATATAAAAATCTTTATTAGTGTAAAATCGAATTACAAAAGAACATGAAGACTGTAAATGAAAAATTATACGAAAATAACAGCATTTTTATATAAATTTAAATATTCTAAAGCTTATTGCAAGACAAATAGAGGATTTATGTATAAAAAAATTTATATTTTTCAACAAAATATGTTGCTATACATCACTCAACTCCTTTTTAAGTCGACTTAGGTCGTAATCGATTGTAACAAATAAAAAAAAGGAAATACTTTTGGCTTACAGATTCTTCATTCTATTAAAATTCCTGTATCAATATTCGATTATAGCAAACGTAGCACAAGTGTGTGATACATGTGCAGAAAATTTAAAAAGCACACGTAGTAAAAAAAATCGTGATTTTCTTTTTAAGCTTTAAGTGTTTCAAAAACTTATTCAATACAACTTCAAATGCTTTTTAACTCCGTGTGAGGAATGGTATTCTGCTTTCATTTTTTATTGTCACACACATAAAAAAATAATAACGGGAGAAAAAATTTACCCAAATGCCCAGGCTAAATTCTACTTGACATTTAGAAATGTGTGTTTTTCTTTTTTATAACATACCAAGGCCAAACTTCCACGATCCAAAACAAAAATAATCCTGGCTTAGTTGCCAAGCAATCATAACGTAATTGAGTTTTTTCAAAGAAAACTTTCAACGAAAAAAATCGTTTTTGTGACCTGGAGATAATGCGTGGGTCGTTGTTGGCAGGCAGGTGTAGTAAATGTCACAAACAGTTTTCTGGCGGAAAAAATCCACAGATTCCTTTTTTTTTTTTTGTGTATTTTTGCCCCGGATGTATTTGAAATATTAATAATATGAAAAAAGGTTGCAACATTTTAACGAAAAGTTATATTTTTAAGTGGGTACCAAAACAAAATGTTACAGCCATTTTTTGTGATACATGTCGTTTATATATAGTCATATGTATGATGTACATATGTATGTATTCATTTGTTTATTTTTTTGCAAAGGAAGAAAAAACCAATGCAAACGGAAATGAAAATTATGTCAAGCAATTTGTTTTAAAGTTAAAACGATTAAACAGTTGTGAGTTGGTAAGAAAAAATATTGTTCTTTTTTTTTGCTTTTGTTATTTGCTACGAGCTTGACACACACACACACACAAAAAAATTTTAACAATTTTTTTTACAAAATATTAAAATTAGCGAAAGCCACTACAGCGTAGTTAAAATTATTAGGAAAAAATTTCATCAAATGTGTGATATGATATAATCAATCCAATTTAATACTTTTATTTAACTACATAGTGAAAAAATTTTTAATTTATTTTTTATTACAATATATTCATGAAATTATGTGATTATCTTAGTAAAATTATTGTAGTATTTAAGGTAAATTATTTCATTATTTTAATGAAATTTTTCATAATTTTAATGAATTTTTTCATTATTTTAATGAATTTTTCATTCTTTTCTTGAAACTTGTTTATCGTTTCAATGAAACTGTTCCATGATTGTAATGAAACTTTTGGCATAAGTTTATTGTTCATCGCTTTAATGAAACTTTTCCATGCTTTTAATGAAACCTTTCGCATTATTATATTGGAAAATTTTAATTATTTTAATAATATTGTTTAATGAAATTATTTCATGTTTTTAAACAAATTATTTAATTTGATTATCGGTTTTATTTATATAAGTAAAACTCTTAAATGGTTTTACTAATAATTTTAAATTAATTACTAATTTCATGGAAAAAATACGAAATATACACTATGCACGATACTTATGCACTACAAAAATAAATTTACTCTGAACGAGTGTCCAAAGAATCGCACAGAAATTTTTTAATTCTCCTATGCAAAATGTGGCTTTACTATACACATGTGTGAAGAATACACCATACGAGACCAGGCTTAGTCCCAAAGATAAACAAATTTAAAAAAAATCGGAATTTAAGAAATTTAATGTCCATGCTTCTAGAAGCAAAATCAAAACAAAACAACAGCATTTACGAATAATACTTACAGCAAATTAAAAAAAAAAACTTTTAAAAATTATCAATTAAGCATCAAATTAAATTGCTTCTTAAAAGCATTTAAATTTCTTTAATAAAGTTAATTTAATAACATATTTAGGAAACCTTACTTATTCAACTTATTGTACAATTAATTAAAGTTCTAAAAGCAAACCAAACTGAAAACAAACTTTTATTAATTTAATTTTCAACTTGATTCAACAAAAAACTTTGATAAAATAAAAACTAATTTTTTTTCTTAATTAAACTCTACGTAAAATTAATCTAAAAGTTGCATTTGTTATTTGAAGGTTTCCCTGCCTGTTTAGTGTTGCCTTTCAAATAATTATCATATTTTATTCGTTCTCATTGTTTGAAGCAAACATGTAATTTTGTTCAATCAATTGTTAAGGAATGACTGAAGCATTAAATGTCCCGCAATTACTCGTATTCAACGCGTAAATACAATAGCGAAAAACTTTTATTGTTACGAGTTTCAAATGCGAACAGTAATAATAAATGAAAATGATTATTATTCGTCATTTAATAAAAAACAATATATATAATGCACACGTTGTACAGTTGGCTGACCCATTTCGCAGTAACTGACATAAATAAAATTATTTCCAATGTTAGTAAATTCATATCATTCTATAGATGACAGATTGAACAGAAGAAAATTAATATTTTTTTTCTTGTTTATTTCAACATGTTCAATTTAATGAATTTTATTTGATTATCCTGTGATGATCGTCATGACGACGTTAGGAGGCACAAATCCCAAAGTTTTTAATAAACTCTTAAGTTAATTTATTAAATTTACTAGATATTAAAAAGTCAATTATGTATTTTTCTTGTGAACGAGATATAGAAGGGGTCAGTTTAAGGTCCAATAGATAATAAGCATGGATTGCTGCTACAAAATTGTTTTTTTTTTCGTTTTGGCACTATTGCGGCTTTACCTTTTCAGCTACACAATTTTTAACGTTTCTTTTTATCGAAACTGCTGGTGTTACACTACGACTTTCTTTCTTTAATGTTTAGTTGAAAGATATAACTAAGAAATTAAACCTCATACTACTAGCTTTTAAACGTGAATTCGTTCATGCTACATGATAATGCAAAAACAAAAAGTATTAAAAGCAAAAAAGCACCAAAGGTATCAGATTTATCTCCTATTACCAGCAAAAAAATTGTATTTTATTATCAAAAAAATTGCAAAAGAAATAATAGGTACCATTAGTACAAGAAATACCAAACCAGCTTAACCTCATAAACCCACAAGAAAGTACGCTGTATGTTGTTGTAAAAAAATTTTTAATATAATAAAAGGTACCACTAGTACCAATTGTACTAATACTACAAAAAGCGCCAAAAATTCTAGATTTTCATCATATTAGCCCCAAGGAAGTACACTGTTATTCTAAAAAAATTTCGAAAGAAATAAAAGGTACCAATACAAAAAGTACCAAAAGTATCAGATTTTCCTCATATTACCCATTACTCTGTATATTATTGTCAAAAAATTTCAAAAAAATAAAAGGTACCATTAGTGACAATATTAAAAAAAGTACCAGCCTTTGCTCATATTACTCACAAGAAAGTACACTGTATCTTATTGTAAAAAAAATCTAATAACACAAAAGTACCAATAGTAACAATTGTACGAAAAGTACCAGCTTTTCCTTATATTACCATCCCCCAAAAATACACTGTAAGTTTTTTTTTTAAATTGATACCACTGTTCTTTTTGAAGTAGAAGAATACATACATTTATAATTGTATTTTAATAATTCCCTTTGAATATTTTTTTCCGAAATTTGTTTAATATTAAAAATTTTTTATAAGTGTTCAATTCACAAGCTCCTAGAATGGAATAGAATAGAGAAGTGGATAGATCTGGTCCAAGGACCGGCACTGCGACACCTATTGGATCTTTTGTGCCATGGATCTCTAAATTAGACCAAGCTCTGAATGACTCTCCTTATGAAAGTCAGCACAGAGCTTGGAGAAGACCGCCTTATATCATGCGAACATACAAATTCAGAAAGAAAAACACGCCTTCTAATATTACATAAGACTACACATTCACAAAGAATGTGTGCCGTTGTCTCATCCTCTTCCAGGCATAAACGGCACAAGGGTGAGCGAACTAGGTTACTTTTCCAAGGTGGTAGTTTAGTCCAAAGTGACCGGAGAGGAAACCAGTAACTAGCCGTAAGTCGTTCCTGTTGAAATTCAGGATGCCACTGTATGAGAATGGCTGTATAAATGATTTGGCCTGCATTAAACCGGGAGAAGCCACCCAAAATTTCTTTGCGGCCGAGTTGTCATTCTCTCTGATTAGAGTACCCATTTACGCCACAAAAGGTCTCTGGGCCTATAAAAGGAACAGAAGAGGCCCTCTTGGCCAATTCATCCGCTACCTCGTTACCTGGATGACCGCTATGGCCAGGAAGAAAATGTGGTAAATTTGTTAGTGTGTTTTGATATAAATCGACTACTTTACATATGATATAACTGTTGTTTTTGGATTGTTGTACTTTCTGTCGAACTGTGCATACCTGGTAGTTGCACCATACTGTCAATTTGTGCTTTTTGTTTAATTTATCATTCACCACAACTGTCTACTTTCAAAGGTTGACGTTTGCATATAAAATTAGAAAATTGCAATAAAACAAAACTTTTCATAACGTGTATTTCACAATTTTATTTAAATAAGCTATACACGATACAAGCGGGGAGCTTCTGAATTAGGCAAATATAACTCATACGCACTTTGGTTCGAATGAATGTTTTATTGATGTATGATAAATATTTAATTTATATAAATATCACTCATACGCATATGAAGGTCACATTTAGTTTGAACTTAAATCGTAGATATTTTAAAGATATACTGCCTGGCTCACGATGTCCAAGGAATTTTGCTTTCGTACAAACTACATTTAAAACAAAAACAATTTTAAAAATTTTAGTTTTGTTTTAAATGTAATTTGTACGAAAGAAAAATTCGTTCGACATCATCGGCCAGTCAGATATTTTTTATAGAAATTTTGTTTTAAAAAACAATTTAAGCCTAAATTAATTTTAACATTTTTAAGAAAAAATTCACTTTTAAAAACCATTGAACTGGAAATTATCCAGAAATAAAAGAACTGTTTTTTTTTTATAAACAGCGGCAAGAAGGACACCATTTCATTTCAAGCAAATAATTGAAAAAAGAACCTCTGGCAGAGCCAAGTTATTGTCACTCACTATTGAAATTTACCATAGCGCTTATTTAAACATTTTCCTAAGAATATATATTCCGAACTCAACTATTTGACTTTAAGTCTTGCACTCTATTCAGTTTGTTCATAAGTATTAAGACTTAAACAAACATTAAATTAAAGAAAATCATAAAACTTGAATACACTTATTTCTTAATTTATATAAATAACAAGCTTGAGGTCATTTTTTATGAAAAAAAAAAATTAAATTTAACTTTAAGAAATGGTCGAAAAACTAGCAATAAAAAATAATAATTGTCTTTATTTATTATTCTGATTAAATCTTAATTGTCAACTCGTTAAAAGAAACAAAAAAAGATTTGTGTTCCATTTGCTTCTTCTCTAACGTTGCCAAACGGATATGATTGCATAACAACAAACCCAACAGCAGTAATAATAATAAAGCTATTAAAGGCTGAGTATAATGAGCTTGTTCTTTTTTAATTATGCAAATTTAAGCATCATATTTTTCCACTTTTTCTTGTTTGTCCTTTTTCCCCTTTTTTCATGTTATTAATTGTTTGATTTTACTTAAACGCTGTTGTTGCACATTAGTGATTAGTGCTGCTGGTGTTTTTGGGTTAGAGTAGCAGCGCCTTTCTTTTTTCATATAATCTTACAACGTTTTCAAAATTAATTTAATTAAAATTATGAAATTGATTAAAATAATTTTATAATTCTTATAGTAAATTAAATTAAGTTCAAGTCAATTTGGAGTTATCTAAATTAAAGACGGGGCATCGTGATAAAATTTTCAATAACTTTACTGCATGAACTCCATTAAAAATAGTCTCAAGCTTTTCTATTAGAAAAGAAAACAGGCAAGTTATCGGACATGTTTTCTCTTTTTCTGCAATATTTTTCATTCATGTTTTTGTGATGCTTTCATATATTTTACTGTCTGAATTTTTTCTTTAATCTTTATGAACGATCACCTTAAGAATGGCAGACATTAAATAAGATATCATTTTGATACAAAGCTAAACTCTATTTTTTATGTAACAATTGTCCCATTATTGAGTTTCTCTATTTATTCTTTTTTCAAACTTGTAATTTTTCATGTAAATTTTTTTTATTATTCTGTTGTTTTCGTCTTATGTCTTAATTGCTCTTGCTGTTATCCCTATAAAACCAAATACTGAAAACCTCATTAGCTTGTAATGCTGTAATGACCTCCACACACACAAACGCACACAAACACATACACTTACACAAAATGAAGAAACAAAAAAGTAGCGGCTTTAATATCATTATGGGTAAATGTTTGCAACATGTAAAGGGACAACCACATAAATAATAAAAATACAAACAAACAGCAAAAAAAAAAAAAAGAAAGGGGACCAAAATAACTGCATGGCAAATGAAAACAACCGACTTGTTTTATTAAACAGCAGTTAAATGCGCTCTTTACGTTACGCTTGTTATTTCATTTGAAATTGTTGTTATAGCCAAGTTATTTTTGGCTCAAAAGCTTAATTATGCAAAAGGTCAAAAGTCAATCTGTTTTTTTGTATGTATAAGTATGTATTTATATATATTTATGAAAATTTATTTAAAACCCCAAGGTGTATTATAACTAGAGCATTAAAAAGCAAAGTTTTCAGATTTTCTGTCGGTTTACTTTTCACTTGTTTGTGTAACATCAAAGGTGTAATTCTTTTCGGCTTAATCAATTTTTTTAATTAGTCTTAATAGATAAAGGGCTCAAAAAGTATTTAACAAAAATCCAATTTAAACTAATTTGGCTTTAAAAAATATGTTAAAAATTAAATTTACTTTGATGTAAAAAATTCACAACAAAGTTTAGAGAAAACAATAAGAAATATTTTGAAGGCGTAAGGAGTAGGTCACATATTGCAAAAATAAATTGGGCTGATAACTCTTAAGAGATGTTTTATTTGCATCGTAATAACACATATTGGAATGATCAAAAAAAAATTGTCACAGCACTAATGTAATTTGACATCAAAAGTATGACAAGTTTCTGTATATTTTATCTAACAACTCTTGCATCACTGGTGGTTCAAACATTACAGCCAGCAGTTAGCCATGCTTTCATTAATTATAGTAATATGAGTTCTGTCATCAATCATAGTTATAACAAGTTTGTTATCGGTGACAACAATAATAATTCTATGATGAATATAATAATAACACTTCTGTCATAAATCCTAATAATGACAAATCTGTCATGGTTAATAAATGATGACAGTTCTGTTATCAATTCCACTACTGACAACCCTGCAAAGAGTGACAACGATAACCTTTTTGTAATTAATGACAATGATGAAATCTTTTCCAATGATGACAATGATAAAAAAATTGCGAGTAGTAAAAAGGATGACAACTCCGTCATTAGAAACAGAGATGATAATTTTGTCATCAAACACAATGATAATAATGCTGACACAAAACACCATGATGATATCTCTGGCATTAAACAAGATGATCACAACTCTGTCATTAAACAATATGATTAGAATTCTGTCAATAATAAAACTGATTACTGTTTGATGGTCATTAATGATAGTAAAATAACGATGATGATGACAATTTTATCATCAAGGGAACAACTAAAATATTATTAAAATTTTCTTCCTCTCACTTGTCCAATTTAAATTTTAGCTTTTATGAATATTTTGTTACTAGTCTTTCTTAGCTTCCGACTCTCCAGACCGTTTGAAATATTGACATCACTAACTTTGTTCTTGGTATTGGTGCGACATAAATAAGATGACGAAGTGTCATCAATATGTTAGCGAGTAGTCTTATTTGCGTTGATATGCGTATTGTATTAATTTATGAAGATATTCGTCAAAATAATAACCAGTCTTTTTTCTATTGCTGACACTATCAATAACATTGATGCCTCACCTCTGAGGGCAGTGCGTTATATATCCGAAGATGATTAAAGAAGAAGATGTATGCAAGGAAATATTTAATGATTTGCTAACTAAGAATTCTATTTATTTTTGAATAAATACTTTTTTTTTCAAGCGGCTGTAACCATGTCAGCTTTGGCGTATTTTCTAAATTTATATAATTTTCCATGGATACTTATTTACCTATAGTTACTATTGATTCACTTTGGCACAAAATTTTCAAAAATTTCCCAAAAATGTACTTAATTTTCTAAAGGCGACCACTTATTTTCCAAATACTTAACTTTTGCTTCACTAAAAATGTGATGTCAAAATCACAGCTAATTATCATAATTTGTTTAAATTATTTAATTAGCTGCCTTTCAACTCGTACTGACTGATAACAATTTTTGATAGAGTATTATTGTAAAAGAATTTCTTGCCTGTCCCAGGATGTTTTTTTTTTTTTTTTAACAGGCAGCAAATTTAATTTTTTTTTATTCTTTGCATTGAAAGTAATAGAATTTCATGAAAAGAAAGCTATCAGTTTTTGTTCGTATATATCGTTACCTTGATATATAAAGGCAATAACCCCATTTGTTTATGATAACGTATTTTTTTTTTTGCCTAATACGATTACTTCGAGAATTATCTACCGAAATATAATAAATTTCGCGAAAATTTTGGAAAACATGAGCTAGGGCCTTTCTAAATTAATGTAAGTATACATATCTATGTATATATAAATTTATTTTCCAGCAAATATTTTTAAGCCCTTCAACTGTAAAATATTTGTTATTATTTTTATTTCTATAACAAATGACCTTTGGAAACCAACACTAAAAACGAAAGAAATATTAAGAAGAAAAATATTTAAATAAAAGAAAACATTAGAAAGAAAATTTCAAACACATTATCTTGCAGCTTAAGGCAATATTTTAACATTCATTCAGTCTTCTATTAAGATTTACTTTAGAAAAACTTGACATAAATAATTTTTCTCCATCACTGGCATGAACTTAAATATTTGACCAAAAATTTGTCTTTTCAGAAGACTCAAGATTTAGTTTTAAATGAAAATCTTATTTTAACAAAATAAATTTCTCAGTATGGAAAATAATTTGATTAAAGATCACAATTATCACCTGCGAAAAACGGAATACAAATAACTCCGCTAACTGAAGATTTGTTTTTGAGACGTTAAGTACGAAAACTTTGGAAAATTAATTTTAGTAAAATAAATATTTCGTAAAATAACCAGAACTATAAAAAGTTTATTCTCTCCCATAATTATTATGTTTTTCGCATCTATTCTAACTAACATAAACATTTCCCCACTTTATTTATTATTTGTTTTCTTTTAATATCCTAAGGATTTTGTTCAAGGACTTTCAATATTGTCGCGCGGTTCTGTGGAAGAAAAATTACGTTGGACTTTTCAATTATACGACATCAATGGTGATGGTTATATTACGAGGGAAGAAATGACTGATATTGTGACTGCCATTTATGAGCTGATGGGCCGTTTGCCCGACGAATTACCCCAAGAAGAAAAAATCAAAGGAAAAGTGGAGCATATATTTCAGGTAAGAAAAGCTGACATTTGACACCACAAATATTTATTAGCTGAAATAGAATAAAGTAAAGGATTTGGTTTTTCTATGAAACGAAAGGCGGCTTAACATACTTATATTATCCTGGCAAATGCCATCAAATATTTCAGCTTATAATATTATTTACGATGTGTATCTCTGTATTGGGTGTTTGTTGGCAGAAAGTCGTCATGTTGCTTTTTATGATGGTTTTGTTATTAAAACGTCAGTGTTCAACGGAAGTAAATAGAATAAAATTGACATGACAGCTTTAATAATTTCAAAAGAGAATGAACAAAAAAAGCCAAAAGCTTAAGGAATGATGAAAGAAAATTGAGAAAAATGACAGGAACAATTTTCAAATGATTTTTTTTTGTTTCTATTTAAATTTAATATTACAAGGTAAAAATAGATTTAATAAATATTATTCTGATGTTGGGGGGTTTTTCAACTTTTATGACAAGTATTTTTTTTTATTAATTATACTTTAATGAATTGCAAATTGGCAAATTGAAAAAGAAAACATTTGCACACACAAAAGTTTAAGGGCGTGTCCTTTAAATGGATGTTAAATTTTTCCTAAGTTTATTGAACTTCCTCAGGCATTGGCTGCCTTATTTTTGATTTCGCACATGAACAATTTTTTAATAGAGCTTCAATATGGATGCTTTGTAGCATAAAGTGCTTTTTAAATTCAATTAATTTGCTTTGTTTTTAGCTTATCAATCAAAATTAATAAAAAAAATTTACTTTATTTCCCATAAATAAATTTATTGACATAAAAGTTTTTTCATCAAATTTCTAGACACACTTTGCACGAAAACTTTTCAAGAAATATATCAGTATTTCAACAAATTTTACTAGTGCTTAATTTATAATTATTTTTATAATTTTCCAATGCAGTCTAAAATAACCATAAAGAAAATATTCTAGAAAAGTGAAATTGTGGGTAGACAGGTTATTTTATTATTTTAGTGACGAAATTCTTTATGATTGGCTTAACATTTAGGACTTCCGATTATAACAATCCAGGAGCAGTACTTATATTTTCCATATATCCGAGACATCATAGTTGCATTTTCAGTAGTACTTCCGAAATAAGTATCGAACAGAAATATAAATGTTCATTAAATGAAGTTACAAGCAAATAATAATATTTAATATTTCTTTTTTCAAAACGCAAAACAAACAAAAGAGTAGAAATCGACCCTTCATATATTATTATCTAGATCATTTTTCGTTTCATCTAACGATATATTTGTTACAACACCTTAGACCTCAATAGGTGTATTGAAGTTAATTAATAAAATCAAATGTCGCAGAATACCGATCCGACCAAAATTGGGTTTAATCCAACGTCGATCAGCCCATACCGCAATTGTGGAAACTCATTCTCACGTATTCTTCACACACATTCTTATGCTCGTTCATCCGCGAAGGCCAAACGTTATATTTGTGTCGAACATCATTCGGCTTCTTATACGTAGATTCTCTTTTATTCCCTTTTTGACCGAGACAGTCTTTCATTTAGACGTAAATGATCAAGCGACGAATAAACATCGCCGGATGTTTAAGCATTTTTTTTGTCAACAGTATATGCCAGCAAACATATAAAATTTTTAGAATAAAACAAATTATGCAGTCTGAAAAATATTTTATGACATTAAATGCATTTAACACTAAAAGAGAAGATAATTTAAAAAGGCATTTTGAAACTTTTAATTGTAATTTTATTTATTATATAAAAAAAATTAAAAGCAATTAAAAGGTTGCTAAAATCTAAAAATAATAATATATAAAATTTGGTATTAAAAATTTTTAAAAAACATAAATACTTGACGAATTGCCTAAATACATGTCAAATTTTGTAAAGGGGAGGTTTGCTTTTCATTTTCTCTTAAAAATACTTTTATTGGCAACCAACGGTTTTCTAATTGTATTTATAGGTTTGTAGAAAAGTAAACACATTCCTATTGAATAAAGAAAATTATTTGTTGTGATGTTTTTAAAGTTTTTGAAAAGCTATTTTGTTTGTGCATTGTAATTCGCCAATTGTATTTAGGAGTTTATGTATGAGTAGATAAGTTTTGGAACTTTTCAAACATAAATGGTAAACATCTCCTGCTGAGTTGGTATAGCAACCAACGAAATGCATTTAGATATTGCTAGCCCACAACAAATAAATAAAAATTTTAAAAAATACTAAGATATAGTTTAAACTATTTATAAAATAGGATAAAATATATCCTAAGGAATTATAATCTTGCACTATATTTCAAACGTTTGACTTTTTTGTTTATTAGGTTATGCTGTGTTTCAGTGCCTTTAACAACTTACTCACTAATACTAATGCGTCGCAATACATTCAAATTTTTCATTTTTGAACGCCAATGTATTAACGCAGCTAACTTAATTTGCCACTAACTTAATTTATATATTTGACTACAAAAAATTGCATACTTTTAGGAGCGTCAAATAAATATTTTGCCATAAGCGTTGCTATTTGAACAGACAAAAAAAATTTTTGACTTCACGGAAGGTTAAAAGGACATCAAGATATTTTAAGACCAACCACCAATCCTTTCCATCCTCGAAGCTATTTTTCAGTTAGACGTCACTTCCAATCAGCACAACTGCAATTAATTAATCGAATATCATTTAACATCAACTACTTCCGCTGAGTCAGACTGTTCCGTACTGTCAAAAATTTCCTTTGGCTGTTCAATTATTATGATCTCCTATTTTTGTAGAACGTAAATTTAAATTTCGATTATTCCATAATGCCAATATTACGGCAAGTATGAGGTGAATATTAAAAATTCTGTGAATTCTTGATATCCTCACAAAAGTAACAGCAATAATATTTTATTTAGATAAATTTGAAATATCTACTCATAAATTTGTCGTATTTTTGGCAAGTAAAATTAACTTTCTATGAGCACCGAAAATATATATACACAAACACAAATAAACGCTGTAGAAATATGACAAACTCTTTATATACACATACATACCCAACACATTCGCTTATATATTTTTGAAGGGTGTATAAAAATAAACGATTTGTTTTACTAAACCTTTAAGCAACGTTTTCTGTATAACGAAAATGGTTCGATTTCAATTTATAATTTACAGCATCTCGTGTCACGTATTAAAAACATTTTTTAAACTTTTTATTATTTTTATTTTTTTTTTTTTTTTTTTTTTTGTGAAACCAAAAATGGCTTTAGTTTTGGCAAAAGAAAGCAGCGCAAAAATGAAAAAAAAAATAACCCACAAATAATTTAAAACCAATTTAATTTATTTTTCTTACGTGAGTTTGTGTTCTGTTTCATTTGCAGAAAATGGACATAAATCGTGATGGTGTAGTGACGTTGGAAGAATTCCTAGAGGCTTGTCACAACGATGATGCCATTTCGAGATCGATGTCAGTCTTTGACTCTGCATTCTGACCATATCCACTGAAGTGTGAAATAAAAAAATCAACAATATCATCATCATCATCATCATCAGCATCAATCGTAACCACCGCAATGACAAACACAATGACAAATAAAAAGGCCAAACGTTTAGACAGTCGACAGCGAACAAAAGGTCATGTAGAACGAACGGAAGAACTAAAACACAACAAACAGTTAATAAAGGTAACACGGGAACAAAGAAAACATGACAAGCAAATGAAATTAGATGAAAAATATGAAGATGAGGGCACTGATGTGGAGGAGGAGGAGGTTTTGTCGGTTACAACTATTAATAATGAAGAAGACAGTGACAATGATGGAAGTGAAACAGATTCATATTGTCGCCACTGCCTGAGGCCACAATCTGAACTGCAATTTAAATATATGAGACCGCGTCAACGTAGTAAATTACGCCAGCACCAGAATGCCAAACGTGAGAGAAGTAAACAACGTTTTAGTTCATATTGTGTAGGTAGTGGCAGTGGCAATGCCAACATGAGTAGTAGTGGTAATTTACCGCAAAAGACGCGTTCGAAAAAGTCCCGTTCAAAAAGTCGCGTTAAACGTGCTCGCAATAATAAACATCCTAGTTGTAGTAGTAGCAACAACAACAAACATTATAATAAGGAGCAACATCTGAAACTGCCATTAATACGGGACTTGAATGTAGCCAACGAACAGGCCATACGTTTTCGTTGTCCCCAAGTGGGACCACAAGTGGGACGTGATCGACAAATGCCACCCATGTTGCACTTTCATCATCCGCAACATGTACAAAAGCAACTAACAGCATATCAAGTGCAATATACACACGTTTTCGAGCAGCAACATCAACAGCAGCAACGTTTCGGTGGCCAACAAGTCATAAGTCCCATGCAAACAACAACTTTAACCATGGAAAGTGAATTACAACAGCAACAACAGCCCCATAATTATCACCATCTGCATCATGATCATCATCACCAACACCATCACTTTCGCCAGCAGAACAATGAAAATTTATCAAATAATCAAGAGTCAAATAAAAATCAAAAACAGCAACAGCAACATGTAACTGCCACCACCAATAATAATTTACAAAACTGTTGCTCCTCATACTGTCAGCAAAATCAACAAACAACTCGAAATCAATGTCCCCAATGCAGCAGTGATTACAAGCAACAAACAAATCGTTGTAACGCTGGCACTACATTAACTTCCTGCTGTGGTTGTTGCTGTTGTCCAAATACTGCTATGGCAACAAAAACAACACAATTTCATCATCAACAACACCAACAGCACTACCCTCACCCCTATCTCCATCAGCAACAACAACCGCATCATAATTTGCCACAACTGCCAGTAGCACATCTAGAAACCTCATCAACTACAGCTGTTGCTTCTTTAGATGCCACCACATTAATGGTGACTGCAACAAGAACATGCACCAATAATACTTCCATTCCCTCTCAAGTTCTCGCTCCATCATCGTTGCCACCATCACATGAACAGAGAAATCAAAATTTAAATAATCCGACATCAACTGAAGAACAGGACCCTTCCGATTTGGCTGTAGCCACCACTACACCCGATTCCCCATCATTGGTTAAAGTGAGCACTTGGTATACTGTTGCTAAGCAGGGTGTTTCTTGCTAATATTTTTTTCTTGCCACAAAATTGGTTGCAATTTTCTACACTTAACTAATATAACAACAAAAACAACAAATATATATGTAGCAACAAATCTAAAACTACCCACTATGTGTGTAACACACTCCCAAACATATTCGAACATATGGGCATTTCCACAGAAAATTCAAACTGTTGTGACGTCACGCCATCAAGCAGTTTCTAAATTGTTTCTCAAAGAAAGACTTGTATAATATTAACTTTTTTTTTGTTTTGGCGTAGCACGCTACTAGCGCTACGTTTAATGAAGAAGGGGGGGGGGGGCGGGGAATTTTAGCAACATGGGTAGAAAATAAGAGGACTTTTCTGTGGAAATGCCCATATACGTGTATGCATCTCCGTGCAGCATAAGAATGGTACGCTGTTACCGATGTTTGCTTTTTAATTGATGTGTGCAACAAAAGAAATTCTAGGGAAAAGATTTAAGCGCCGACATAAAAGAGTTTACATTATTTAACTTTGCTCAGGTGTGGGTTCTTGTACACATGGATGGGGTTTCCTGTATCCTGTGTGTACTTAAATACATATTTTTAATGTAAACACATCAGTTAGTTATTATTTCAGTTACCTCTTCTATGTGTTGTGTACGAGTATGTGTTGTGCTTGCCTGGCGAGTGTGTTAAATTTTTACTCTGGTTTTTCTTTGACTCAGAGGATTTTTTATCCTTCTTTCTTATTTGTTTTGTTTTTTTTTTTTTTTTTTTTTTTTTGTTCGTTCAAGTGCATTGAAAAAAATTCTTATTGAACTTTGTTCAGTTTTTAAGTTTAATTATTCGATTAAAATTTATAACTATGCGGGTGAAAGACCGGAAATTGGTAAATGAATTCATTTCCAGAAACGGACGAAGAAGAATAATGGAAACTAATAGAAAAATTATAAATAAATTTAATTTTAATTTCAATAAAATTTACAAATTGTAATATGAAAGTTTTATAAAAGCAGATGTAAAGTATTTCCTTTACAAAAATTTATTTTTTTTATCAATTTATTTCTGTCATAAAATTATAATTTTTAGTTTTCAATTGGATAATTTATTATAAATTTTTTTAGTAGCAATGAAATGAATGTTAGAAAGTATTGTATCCGAGAAATTTTGTAATAGTTCGGGTTTGTAAGTAAACCGTTCTGTCAACTGTCCACATTAATGATAAAAGACACCTTAATTTTGAAGTGGTGTAGAAATTGTTCGCAATAAAATTATACTGCGAAAAAGACTGACGATAATAATGAAAATGTTGCAAAATTATAAACAAGTTTATCCCATCCCTAAACTTTGTTGAGAACTTTAATTACCTTTAATTAAATTTAAAGAAATTTTGTCAGCATCAGAGTTATTGTCCCATTAAGCCTCACTGCCAATCACGGCAGCTGCATTAAGTGCTTGAATAAATTTGATCATTAAGTCACTTGAAATTTTATCATTCGATTTTTCCCTATAAATGGTTTGGAAATTCACTATTTTCCTGTCTCCTGCTCATTTCAACATTTATTGTTTTCTTTCATCTATAAGTGCCAATCACCAGTAACAACTGGTAACAACTTTTTTTTCTAATAACGGAGATCAAAGGAAAAGAAAAAGAAGAAGCAGTAAAAAGATATAAATTAATTAAAATTTTAATTACACAAGTTTAGATCTGAAATTTCTTATTTTTATTAGAAAGAAAATTCTAAAGCTGGTAATAATTGAAAAAAACAACACAGATTTCTGGCTGCGCTAAAAGTTGAACTGGCAACATGAAATTTTAAAACTAAACAAGATCGCATCATCATAATTTTTGTAAGCTTTTGCCTCACTGCCAATCATGAAAGCCAAAGGGAAGTAACTGAAGAACCTTCAACTTTAACCAATTCAAATGACCCAATTGAATGTTTTTGTCAGCTTTTTCTAATAAATGGTTTGGAAATTCACTATTTGACTACTTTGATAATAACTATCGTGATTTGAAGTGAGGTTAATGATGAGATCATGGTGGTCAATGTCATGATCGCCGCCAAGACATTTAAAAAATTCAGCCTAAACTTCCATGTCCTTTTCACTCTCTCACTGAAAAACGTTCTGAACATCATGCTAATTAATCCTGACTTTTGGACTAAGAATTTTGTAGCTTAGTGTTATTTGAAAACTGTTACCAACTAATTTAATAATACTAATTTATTATAAAACGCATAAATCTTCTAAACTGTTAAGTTGTGGTGACGCTTTTATTTTCCAGCATTAAACAATTGAATTTAAATGATACATTTTAGTTAAGTAAAATTTTTATTTCTTATTTAAGTTGAATAAGTAAATAAAGTGAAAACAATCTAAATAAATTAAATATAATAAAAGTATTTATTAGAAAAATTATATAATTGTCTTTTGTTGTTTTTTTTTATTTTACATTAATTTTTATCCTGATTTAAATCACTGTTAGAAGTATCTCACTCTTTAGAGAAAAAACATGTTCAATAATAAATTGTGTCTTAATCGGAGTAGCTTGAAAATAATGTCAAATTTTGTTTGTAGTTATTTTAAACAGCAGAGTGACCCCTGACATCAGAAGAATTATGAAGCAGCTTCGAGTAGTAGTTGCCTTAAACATCAGTGAGTTGTCATTTATTATCAATTACACCATTTAGTTTCCTTTAAATAAGGTTATGTCAGCATGATTTCACCTTGACGCAGCTAAAGAGTTTTATTTAGTATGATTTTTTTTTCTAACCAAAGAAACTGATTAACACATCATTTTAAAGACTATTTTGCATAGCCGCGCTTTTTCAAGATCTTTTCAAGGCGAAATCCCTATTTGATATACATCTACACAGAAAAAATGGAAAATTAACTTCAATTAATAATTTAGTTAGAAATTCGTACTATGAATTAAATCATGAGCTGATTTTCGTCCAATAAAGAAATTGATCATATCAATTAAATAATTTGTAATAATGAGGTTTTCTTGTAATTGAAATTAAATTAATGGTTTAATTGAAAAAAAATTAAAATTTTTAACAAAAAGTTGATTGAATAAATTAAGAGAATAATTGATTTGTGTGAAAATTTCAATATAAATTTTTTAATTAAATCAATTAAGTATATAACTTAATTTTAAAAATTTAAATAATTATTTTTTTTTGTTGTTTGAATTAAAAATGTTGATTGAAGTTTCTGTATTCTTCAATTAAATAAATTAACTAATATAATTAAAATTTTTATTTGTTTTGTTTTTTTGTTTGAAATAGCACAACTTCACTTAATTGAAAAAAAGGCAACCAAAATTTTTTCTGTATACGAAATGATATCAAAGTGACTACTTTAGTCCTTAAGTCGCACAGAGGCCGGCCGTAGTTCAATACAACTACACTCTAAAAAAATATATCGCTTCACTAAATTTTCCGTTTTTAATTAACATTATTTCTATTTTAAAAATGACATAAAGTACATGGACTTAAATTCTTTCATTTCCTGTGTCCTTGAACTAGATATCTAAGTATATTAATTTTTAAAAAAATACTTTTCTAAATTAACAAGTTTTTCTCTTCAAGTTTCATTTAACATATTACTAACACTCCAACTTTTTCCCTCATTTCTTGGTAATTTGTTAAAGATTCTCGATATTAGTTTTCATTTTCATTTGTTTCTTCTTCTTACAGTTTACTGCAGTTTGTTAATTATTTCTTTTGCCTCATTTAAAAATTTCTGACTTTTTAATTTTAGTACACGCTGCCGCAATTGACCTACTTTTAGTTTAAGCTCAGTTGTTGTTTCTCTTTTTTTGCTCAACTAAAATAATTAAGCCAAGAAATAAAGTATTTGCAGCATCCTTAAGAAGAATTTTAAGTATTTTTCCTTTCTATTTTTATTACAGCAAAATAAATGTTATAAAATATGTTAAAAAGCAGCGGAAACTTTGTAAGGAGAATGTGAATAAAGTAAAATTTAAATAAATATTTGTTTAAATAACAAACAAAGAGGTTTTACTACGTAAGAGTGAAAACTTTTAGTGGTTTCTCTTTAAAATGAAAAATACGTTGAATAAATAGAAGATATTTTAAGTCGCAAATAAAGTGGTGTAGTGAATGGCACAAAGTGTTATTTAACAAAAGTTGGAAATGGTAAAAATTTAAATTGAATTTGGCGTTTTCTTTATAATCAAAAAAAAAAAAAACAAAAGGAAATAGTTTTGCAAATACTCTTCTTTGAGAAAATGAAGGACATGAAGAGAGCATTAAAATTATTGTCTGCTTTAATCTCACTGCAAATCATCGTGATTTAATTTTACTATCAAATAGTTAACTGCCCAACTATTTACATGAAAAAGCTGAGAAAAATATGCAAGTGATTCATTTGAATTTGTTGAAGGAGAAGGTTGTTCAACTACTTGCAGCATAAGTTGATAAAAATTGACACGTTGTGCTCCTGTTTGGATTTAAAATATCGTGATGCAAAATCATCTTTCCGTTCAGCCAAAAATTGTTGTTTCCTGTTCAATTAATATCGGTTTTAGAATTTTATTTCTAATAAAAATATGTTTCATTTCATCCAAAGAGATTTAAATAATATTTGACGAATTAATTTAATATGACCAGTTTTTGACGTATACAACTAAAATAAAGTTTTTAAATTTGATACATATAAAAAAACACGATTATCCTTTGTGTGTTTAGCTTAGCACTAATTACTCCTTTTCAGACAAATTTCTTTTAAACAACTGCCAGGAAATTCTACATATCCTGTTGTTCATGTTGTTCTTGCCAACAGAAGAGTTTCTCGAAAGAAAGTTCTGATATTTTTTTTAATACTTTGACTATTTTCGACTATTTCTTTTTTTTTTTTTTTTTTTTTGATAATTTTATTATTTATTGAATCTTTAATTATTTATATTAAATTATCAATAAGTTTTTCAAATCTTAAATCTAAAAAATATTAAATGTAAGTTTAGCCAATGCTAAACAAAATTTTTAATTTCAACGGTTAATTTTGGTTGTTTTACATCTCTCGTGAACGGCTGAGAAAAAGAGTATCCCTTCTTTTCAGCCGGGTGTGGCCTCTATAATGAAGAACATTGCGCGCAAGTGGATTTGGGTGCAACTCAAGTTTTTTTATATATTTTTTCGCGTGTTTTGAAAATACTGTCTTCACCAACGGAACGTCTAGGTCTTTATGAATTCGATGGTTTCTGACATACCAGGGGGCTGCTGTTATTGTACGTAGAATTTTATTCTGTCGCCTTTGAATTCTTTCGACATTCGATGCTGAGGCAGTGCCCCATAACTGGATTCCATAGGACCATATTGGTTTCAGGATCGCGTTGTATAGTAGAAGTTTACAGTCTAGGCTCAGTATAGAATTTCTTCCCATAAGCCAATTAATTTGGGCAGTTTTTAATTTCATTTGCATCAACTTTGCGTCTATATGCGATTTCCATGTTAAACGGCGATCAAGGTGAACGCCTAGATATTTGACTACAGTATGCTGCGGAATAGTCTCAGTGTTGATTTGTATAGGCGGGCATGTTTCCCTTCGCAACGTAAAAGTGACGTGTACACATTTCTGTTCGTTAACTTTTATACGCCATTGTTTAAGCCATTTTTCCAATTTGGATATATACCCTTGTAAGTTGATGGAAGCTTCTACTGGATTTTCATGGACGCTTAAAAAAGCTGTATCATCAGCAAATGTTGATGTATGAATGTTATTGCTTAACGGTAAGTCAGAGGCATAAATTAAATAAAGTAAGGGACCGAAGATGCTGCCTTGGGGAACTCCGGCTTCGATCGACTGCGGAGGGCTTAAAAAATTACCTTCCCTAACTACAAATTTTCGTTCCTCTAAATAGCTTTTTAAAAGCTTGACTATGTTTGCGGGGAGATTGCGTGTTAATTTGTAGATAAGACCTTCGTGCCATACTTTATCGAAAGCTTGAGAAACATCTATAAAGAGCGCAGAGCAAAATATCTTTTTTTCAAAGGTGTCTCTAACTACGTTCACAAGTCTGTGAGTTTGTTCAATAGTGCTATGTTGTCTGCGAAAACCGAATTGATGATCTGGAATGCATCCACTTCTAGTCACTATAGGCATCAGCTTGCTCATATACAGCTTTTCAAATAGTTTTGAAATGTTGGGCAATAAACTAATAGGCCGATAGGATTCAACCTTCGTATGATCCTTGCCGGGCTTTGGTATCATAATAATCATCGAAACCTTCCATTCTGCAGGATAGTATTGCAGCCGTAGAATACTATTAAAAATGAAGAGTATAACTCTTTTTGCAATATAAGGCAGTTGTTGAAGCATTTTGTTGCTTATTTTGTCGACACCTGGGGCTTTTCTGGTGTTAAGACTAGTAATAGTATTTTCAATCTCCGTCATGTTAAATCTCATCGGTATTTCTGGTAAAGAGACGACTGGTGGCAGTTCAACAATATCAGCAGAAATATTCGGGGTAAATACTTTTTCTAGGTGCTTAACAAATATATCACCTTTTTCAGCATCAGTTCTTGCCCAGTCACCATTAGAGGCTCGTAATGGTGGTTTGCAAATCACTGGCCTTTTAAGTCCTCTGGCTGCACGCCACAGCGAATAATCTGTTGACGGTGTTGCATCGAGTTCTTGCAGAAATTTTTGCAGCGAAGCTGTTTTTTGTGATTGTAAAACTTTTCTTAGCTGTTTGGTACACTCCTTAAACCTTAATTTTAGTTGAGGCGATCTGTAACGTTGCCATTCTCGTCGAGCTCTTCGTTTTTCATTCAATAGCCTTTCTACATCTGCACAAAAAATATTGTTAAATCTCGCTTGTTGATTTGGTTGAATTGAAGAAGCATTAAGAGCAGCTTGTTTAGCATGTGCTTCAAACAACCTAATAGAATTTTCTATGTCAGCAGGTGTTCTCAATGGCATATTTTCCGTGCAATGAGCACTCAAATATTTTTTGTATTTCAGCCAGTTAATACGTGCAGGTGTCAGCGGTAAATCACATGTTGGTGTTGTAGTTGTGTGTGAGTAAATAGTGATAATAGTAGGCGAGTGATCTGAAGACAAATCCAGAGATGCTTCTACTTCAATCATTTCGCTGGGCACGCCTTTCATAATCCCAAAGTCGATAACATCAGGAATTTTTTGACGATCCATTGGCCAATATGTTGGCTGACCACTTGAAACTACATTCAAACCCATTTTTGAAATTGTGTCAAACAAAACACGACCCTTGGGACTGATTAAACGTGAGCCCCAAAAAGTGTGTTTAGCATTGTAGTCGCCAGCTGCTAGAAAACGGGACCCCAGTGTTGTATAAAATGCGGTATATTGACTCTCTGAAATTGAAAACCTGGGAGGAGAGTAAACAGATGATATCACAAGCTTTTGATAAAAATTTTCAATGCAGATGTTCGTTGCTTGAAGATATTCTTCACGAAGGTCGTTTAGTAGGTAGTGTTTTATTCGAGTTTTTATTAGGATTCCAGAGCCACCACAAGCTCTACCTTGAGGATCCTTGGTGTCGTAGAAATTATATCCACTAATTCGAAAATAGCTTCGGGACGTCAAGTGAGTTTCTGAGATAAGCATAACATCGATTTGTTTATCCAGAAGAAAATATTCAATTTCATTTTTGTGTTGGCAGATGCCGTTTGCGTTCCAAAAACAGATTCTTAAGTTCATGGTTTGTTCAATACAGCCTGCAACAAGGTAGACTGCATTTTCAACATTTCCTGCATCATACAGGACATGTTGAGAGTGAATGTATTTACTGTTTGTATAAGGATCTATATTGAGGCTTCAATACGACTAAAATTATGCCCTGATTCTTCATTTACTGGTACAGTTTTTTGCGCCGGAATCTGGTTACTCTTTAAAATATTAGCGTATGAAAATTGACTATTAGGTTTTTGTTGAGTAAGAGTCGTGTTAGACTTTAAAACATTTGAGTATTGATTATGGCTAGACGACGGTTGAGATAACTGTGGGTAGTTTAAATGAGTGTTGGGCTGAGCGGGAGTAGCATTGGTTTTTCTGTTCGACGAATTTTTAAAAAGAGAATAAAGAGGGCAGCCCCTATAGTTGGCAGTGTGGTTTCCGCCGCAATTACTACATTTTTTTGCTTTGGTATCACCTTTTATTTTGTCACAGTTAGCGGTACTGTGTAACTCGCCACATACAACGCAAACGGTAGGCAACTTGCAATAAGTTTTGGTATGGCCAAATTCTTGACAGTTCATGCATTGGATAGGTCCAGTTTTTTTATGTGGCATCTCAACGGTAACTCTTCGATGCAACAAGTATTTTAAGCTATAGATTGGGTGCGATTCATTTTTTTTAATTTTCAAGTCGCCTGGCTGTAGCTCGACTCTAAAAATAGGTTGGGGGATTTTTTCCCTGTTTTTAATGTTTGAAACATTTTTGACTTTGAAGCCACTATTTTCAAGGCCAGACTTTACCTCTTCCGGATCCACGCTTGAATCTATTCCTTTTATAGCTACTGTTAGGCCTTTAGCACTCTTCAGTTGATATGTATAAAAGTTTTTGTTTTTAGTCTCAAAATCTGAGACAATTTTTCTATAATTATTTTCTTGTGTTACCTGAATTTTAGTTTCGTTGATTTTGCCGCGCTTAATTGGAGTTACATAGAACTCATTTTCTCCAATTAATGAGATAAGGCTTTTTACCAAAATGTTGGAGTTCTGTTCTCTTAAATATATCGGCGGTGGTTTAGTGGACCTTGTTGTACTTGTGTCTTCATCGACTTGTTCATTCAAAATCGCAAACCGATTTTCAGAATGTTTAATATTATTTTTCCCATCTTTGGGCATTTTCGCCGTTGACGCTATTTCAGCTGATTTGGGACTTCTTCCCCTTTTTAGCACGGTTATGTATCTGTCCATACCAGTTTGGATTTTATTATCACTATTTTCACTCACTGCATTTACAATTTTGTGCACATTGGTCACATGGGTATTTATTGTTTGTTTGTTTGATTGTACAGCTAAGCTGACAAGTTTGCTAATAGGTGCAATTGTTGTTGCTTCTTGATCGATATTTAACATGTTCAAAGATAATGATCGCGCACGAGTATTTGTGTTTTGTGTAGTATTCAGGTTTGTGTTTACTTCATTTTTTTTGTCGTCGTTAGCAAACAAAGTTATATATTGTACATTCCTACTGCTTGTAGGTTTATTGTTGTTGTTAGAAGGTGAACTCATTTAGAGTTCTCTTTTTTTTTGTATTTTCACTTATGTATATTAGTTTGTGTATGCAAATATTTATGTGTATTGCACACAAGCAAAAAATAAAATAAAACCAGTAAAATAACTGTTCAATAAATGTTTTGTTTTTTTTATATTTTTTGTGACTTGAAAATTTTTTTTCTTTTATTTTTTTTTTTATATTCAGTTGCGACGATTATAAAAACGCGTCTGTTCACTACGAGAGTTGAAACTACTATTTCTGTGTGTGTAAACATCTTTATATTTAATTCATAAAATTAATATGTGTGTGAAGATAAATTATAATTCAAGTAGCAAATATGCAAACCAAAAATTTTATGTTATTTTACCAACCTGGCTGTCGACATTGACAATTTCTGCGGTCATCCGCTCTCAGCCTGCTGGAAGCGAATTGATGAAGCTCTTATGCAGTTAGCGCAAACTAGATTGGTATAATGAACCAACCTGCACCATAGCCTAGATCAATCTTGTGGCCGCAGTCACAGAGCACTGCTCCAGCTGCACTAAGGAGGAAGAAGAAGAAAGCATCGCACACCTTCTATGCGTTTGCCCAGCTATGGAGGATCATCGCCTTCGCTTTCTAGGCAGAAAATCCTTCAGAACCCTCTCCGAGCTCTTAGAAGCAGAACTCGGTAGCCTTAACTCGTTAATCAGATGCAGTGGATGGTACCCCTCTGCCCAATAGCGGGCTTGACATCCTGCCCGTTACCACTGAAAGTCTCATCGCTTACTTGGATTATTTCCCACCTGTTATTCTCTATCTGTCTCTTTTTCGCCTACTCTTCTCTAGCATCTCCTAATCTGTATTTCTCTACTATCATTCTTCCCTTTCTTCCCTACAGGCAACACCATGGGACCACATTAGGACCCAAGTGGGCTGGGATCTAATCTTCCTGTTTTACCAGCAGCCTGCTAACCTAACCTAACCTACCAACCTGGTCTTTCTTTTCTTCGTAGGCTTTTCTATTGTACTAAATAATCTAGTAAATTGGTAAAATTTATTGCAATCGAAAATGTGAACAAATTCAATAAATTGAGCAACCTTGGTTTTTATAAGTTCACACTACCGCGAGTTCACTGTATTTATTTGAGCAAGAATTTAAGAATTTAAGTTTTCAAAAATGAATTTGTTTCTTATTGAGAACCACCAAAGTACAAGTAAAATAGTTTTTAAAATCATATACAGTACAACCTCCCTAATCAGGACAGATATAATTTCAGCTATTGTCCGTAAGTGACAAAAAATATATATTCTGAAAAATAAGAATTTATTCGTTTCCAAAAATTTGTCTGTGAATTTCAAAACTATTCAATTGTTGTTTCGCTTAGTTGACATATTTTATTTGTGTCTTTTTTAAATACTTTCAAAAATATAATTTAAGACAATTTTATAGGTTCCACAAACTGTCCGAAAAATGTAAATGCCCGGATTACTGGATAGTCCTAATTAGCGAGTGTCCGGATTAGAGAGGTTGTACTGTAGTATTTGTAAGTAAATTAGTTTTAAAAATTTTCAGGCATGAATTTAAAGATTTACTGATCAGTAGGCTTTAGGCCGTGCTTCACTATCCTACACAATTGACCGATTCATTTACAGGCAAATCTTACAAAATTCTGGCCGACTTTAAAAAATCGTTTCAGAATGGTCTTGTAGGTGCCACACTATTATACAAAACTGATGCCAAAACATCGGTTTGTTTTGTGCAATAATTTATTTATATTAGAAAAAAAAATTACATCCCTTTCATTGTATAAAATAAAAAGAATAAAATGTTACGAAAAAGGATAAAGTTAATATTCTCAGCTGGTTGACAATAAATACTCTTCTAATCGCATGAAAACTATCATTTTATGAAAATGTTGATAAATTTTTACAAATCGCACGACTTGCCAAAAAAAAAATATGTTACACAGTTGAATTTTTAGTCTACACTACCCTACGGTTTTCAGCACACATCTCATATTTTGCTGATCGCACGATTGTGTAGGATAGTGAAGCACGGCTTTTAGCAGCCAATAAAATGGAGCATATACGAGTATGGAGATTACCTAACCCATAAGAAACAAAATGATTTTTGAAAGCATAATTAAATATACGTGTCAGTCATGAGTTCCAAATGCGAGTGAAAGTAAATCCTTTCCGAAAATTTTCGTGTCCTGACATTCACTTCCGAACAATTTTTTCGTTTTACTTTCGACTGCACTAAGCAGTGTGAAAGAAAATAGAATCTCATTTATTACACAATAAAATTAATTTAATTTAAAAAAAAAATCTTTTTTTGAACTTAAGTTTGATATCTTATCTACCTAATTCGGAAATAAAAACCGATATATGTTTGATAATAACACATGGAAAAGGAGATTTAAAAATATTCCCACATTAGCCACCAATCGAGCAAAAATATTCGAAAGTACGCCGGACAACAAATATTCTATTTTGTGATTCATAAATTTTCATTCTAGACATTATAGAAATTTTGCAAACTAATTTGAAGGAAATTTTTTTACTAAAATTCAGTACGTCTTTTTTTGGTTGTACGGTGATTCAGGCATGAATACGGTGTTGATTTTGGCCAAAAAATTGCGTTGTTTTTTTTTTTTTTTTTTTTTTTTTTTTTTTTTTTTGTAAAACTTCAGCAAGTTGGAAATGAACTTAATGAACTTTGCTTCCCTACTCTTCATGTCTCAAAACTTCCGAAAAATTACATGGCATAAGCCAAACAATATGCCGACATCATCAGCAACTTCTCTAATAGTAATTCTCTACGATTCTATATTACAACTTTCTCGACGTTCTTAATATTATCATCGGTTGTTGATGTGGTGGAGCGTTTAGGGCTTCCGCTATCATTCAAATGGTATCGAACTTCTGCAAAAAGCTTTTACCACTTGTAAACATTTATCTGCTTTATAAAGTTCAATCACCGTATCCCACTGTCAATATCTCAAGTGTTTTTCATAAATTAATTAAATTATTTTACACAAAACTTTAGGCAAATTCTCAAATATCTTCTAATTTGTATGTGTTTTGTTAATCGAAATAAAGGCATACTGTTTTCGAGTTCAAACGTACTGCACAGAAATAAAGCAAAAAAAAACAAGAATTAATTAAGGATAACGAGTATTCAATTAAAAAATTTAATTAATTCCCAACCAATCACGCAATGTTATATTAAATTAATCACATCTACTGAAGAGTTACTTATCTCATTTACAAAAGAAATACGTTTCTTATCCATTACAGTTTCATGAATCGAATATCCGGAACTCAAATTTTATTGTGGTAGCAAATATTTTATAAATTGAAGAATGTTTGAGGCAACCATATTTGCTTTAATAAATAATTATTTGATAGTGGCAACATTTTAGGGTGGTGTTGGCTGAAGTGGTTAGCGCGTTGACTAATAAGCAAACAATGACTTGGGACCTGGGTTCAACTGGTCTTAATTATAAAAAAAAAGAAAAAAAAAATTTTGCAATCATGTCTTATCTTTGCGAGCTGCCACGAAGAACTTTTTTCTTAACAAAATTTGTTCACGATAATTTGATTAGCAATAATTTTAACAATTTATTTACCCTTTCAAAAAAAAATCAACTAAAATATTATTCTGGAATTACATTTTGCTTAAGAAAACTAGACCGTATCTTTCTTTGAAAATTTTACACCCCATAGTGAATATTTTTTATAATCACTAATTCATTGTTGCATGGTTTATATCCAGCTGGGGAAAAAAAAAAGTTTATTAACTTACTTTTTGGTACTTTGGCTATTTAGGTCCTGTTGCTGTTGTTTTAAATATCAATGGAATATTTTTAAACAACTCAATTCATACTTTTTGTATGAATTTTTCTATCAATAACTACTCTCTGCATTGTATTGCCATTTAATATTCACCTTTTACTTTTCTTGGCATACTTTTGACTACTTTTGCAGCTCTAAAAGTAGACGATTTCAAACATATTTATGCCCATTGAGCACGAAAACGTTCCAAAAGGGGGGATGGGATACAAATCACAATGCTGAACTAATTTTTAATTTTAAACTCCATTAAAAAGTTTGTTAGTTTACTTACTTAAGAAATCTTTTTATTGGAATATTAATTTTTAGGATCAAATTCATAACACTTCGCCAGATCAAAAAAAATTACAAAAGAAATATTCTCAACAATTATTTTAATGCACTCTAGAAAAAATTTACCATTTTTTTTTTATTTCTATTTTAATTTCATTTCAACAAAAAAACCAGAGATAAATATTTAAAAACAAACAAAAACAACAAAAATTAACTTTAAACTCATAAGAAAATTTATTTTTTTATTGAATTTTATTTTCACAGCCAGAAAAGCTTCAACACAAATATTGTGAAATAATAAATCCTTGAACAAAAAAAAAATTCTTATGAAAAATTAAAACAAAACAAAAACAACACAAAAAATTTAAATTTGTTATAAAAAATTTCATCAATAGAAAATTGTTATCTAAATCTATACTATAAAGTTAGTTATAAATTTAAAAAAAATGTAATTGTTTGTATGTATTAAAATGTTTCAAAAACTATTAAAACTACAAAAATTAAAATATTCATGTTGCAGTCAATAATTGATTAGATAATAAACTTTAAACTACAAACTACAAACAAAAAACAAAAATAGAGATTTTAAAAGTGTATTAAAAAAAACTATATATATTTCAAATTGTCTAAAACTCTTGCTGTTTTTTTTTTTTTTAATTTGTTGATATTGTACAAAAAAAAAAACACATACACACAAACATTAAACTCTACAAACTCTATTCTAGTGAAGACAAAAATTGTTATGAAAATATATAAAAACAAAATCTTTAATGAATTAATAAATTTTAATGTGGTTTTAAGTTTGTTTTCAGTTCCCATTAAATTGAAATTGTTTTGAAAAAATAAATTAGAATTAAGGTTAAAGCTTACACGAAAATATTTGAAAAAATAATGTTTATATGGGCCATAAACATACTCTACACAATGTTTGAAAGGATATCCAAAGGATTAAGGGCCAAACATCTTTGATACTTTCCGCATGCCTACTAAGAAGTTCAAGGAAGCAATACTGAACTAGTATGCATGCTGTCCACAATTAACTGGTTCAAAAATTTTATCTGGTCTAGGACGGAAGGAGAGAGCATAAAAGATAGCCGCAACCGATCGAATTATCGAATAAATTTTATGTGGAATGATGTTAAATTGTTCCACGATCAAATATGGAATAACTTTTCTAAATTTATTAAAATTTTTAATATTTTTCCATTCAAAATTATTTAGTAAAACATATTGTACGAGTATGAATAAAAGGTTAAAAAATATTTGTGTTGAAAAAAATTAAATCAAATTTGGCGAATACGATGCAAAATCCAAATCAATTCTGTATAGTGGTTCATAATATTGCTGTGTGGTGTCGAATCTTGCTTAGAATTTTTCATTCGCCATGTTTTTATAAGGAGGCGCTGTTCTATGCAACGGCAGATGGCAGGCCCATCATACTCGATCAGTCTGCAGTACACAAATCAACTTCTAGCAAGAAAAATATAGAATTTCAAAATCAAAAATCAAATTTCAACGCATACATGCTAAGAAAAAGCGTGGAAAATAGAAATACTTTGTGGATGCCTTATGCGGATGTAAAACAAACTACGAAAACAGAACATTAGTTCTTTTTAGACAACCCACATCGAACAAAACAACCGCAAAATTTTCTTGTTGACTTACTACCATAAAGCATTAGTTGCAGAAAATACATTCGGTTTGAAACTACATACCCACACAAAGTAAGACAAAACTGACTGAAACAAATCTCGTTACACATAATAGCGTGCTTTCATATGATGCAACACACACCAATTACGACAAGAAAAAAACTACGATAAAAGACAAGAGATATTCTGGCAGTGCTGTTTGATTACTGGTTCTTTTAAGACAAAAACTTGATGTCTGATTAAATATTTATTTTTGGTGGGCGTTAGCATCAATCAAGTTTTTTTTTTTTGGCATAAAATAAAAAACGTTTTGTCTTTGCAGAAAATATATGTGGTTTGATACAACATGCCCACACAGAGTACGACGAAACTGGTTGAAGCAAACATTGTTGCAACCACACCAATTAAGACCAGTCAAGAAATTAAAAACAGACAAAATAAATTGTGGCATTGCTGTTTGTTCACCATTTGTCTTTTAATACAAAAACTAGATGTTTATTTTTTTTTTTTTTTTGGTGTGGGTTGCCATCAAACTAGTGACTTTGACATAAAAGGCAAAACCATGTTGTCTTTTGTTGGTGTCGGTTCAGCCTTATGCTTTTAAGATCAGTAAAAGGACAAAAATTTAATTTTGATGAGGCCTCTAAGAACCTACCACTCACGACATTTCTGGATCGATTGAGGGATAGATTCTATTTCAATGAGGATATTTTCATTTTGTTTTTTTTTTTATCAGACCGGCTCCGTCAATCGTATCCTTTATCAAGTATTTTAGTTGTTCAGACAAATGGTTAGAAATTATATAAAACTCTTTTGCGTTTAACGTGACGAAATGTAAATAGAAATACAAGCATGAAGCCATACAAATATTATAAGAAAACGATGAATTCCATATTCGAAAATCTGAATAAATAAATCAAGTTTGCACCTTTGCACCGAATTTTTTCACCCGGATTGATAACATCAAAGTATTTTCAGACTTTCTAATAAAATATTAAACATTTTTCCAGATCAGATTAGAAAATTTCCATACAACTAAATCCTTTTAAGTTAATCTTGCGCAGCAACTTGTGTAGACTATCACAAATCTAGAAACTTAATTTAAAAAATTGATATCTAAACAAACGAAAACTTAATTGAATTGAATTGCTTTGTTTTTCAAAAGCAGATTAAACAAACATTTATTTTTGTATTCAAATAAACTTTATAGAAAAACAAACAAACAAATAAACAAATAATAAAACCAACTACTATGGACCACAAATTGTTAGTAACTCTTACGAAATGCATGATGATGAAATAAAACTGAATGCGAATATAACAAACTAAAATAAAAGATTTATGTCCTTTAAGTTGCTTTGGTTTCAAACTGTATGTGTGTATGTATGTACTTTGTAAAAACTGTTAGAAAAATATATTCCATGAAATATTTATGACAAGGAAATCAAGGAAAGCAATTAACTTAATGGGTTTCCTTTAAAAAGATACACTATAAATGCGAGACAAGATTATTTTGTATAAGTGGCCAATGAAAGGCAATTTTATTGAAACTTAGAAATTGTTTGTTTTAAAAGTTTACCAAGAGGGGACCAATATAGTTTTATTTTAATTAAATCAAAAACAAACTAAAACTAAGAAAAAAAGGAGGAGAAAAAAGCTTTCAATAAACAAATGTACATAATTTTATATTCAGAAATCCCCCAAAAATCTTTATTTCCTGTTATTGCCATTTCCTCCTGCTCTGGCCAGCTTAATGTCCACATAAACCAAACACTTTACTGACTCCACAAGCTGTAACAATTCAAAGAACTTTAATAAAAATTTATGTTTCTAGACACCATAGTCTTCCGTGTAAAAATAAATAAAACAGTAGTAAACGTTACAAAACAAACAACTTTTCCTTTATTTAATTGTGCTTAAGAAGATATTAAAAGCAAAAAAATATATAAAATTTAAGTTGCAAATATCTAAATAAATATGAAATCTGTTTCTTCTTTTTCTTCTTTAAATTTGTGTACAAAACTAAAAAGTAAATCGAGAAATATTAAAGAAAAAATAGCAAGAAAAAAACTTTGTACCTTAAAAAAAACAAGAAAACTTCACCAACCAACCAACAAACAAGAAAAGCTTTCTCTATCCTTTGTGAGACAAAGAAAAAAAAACAAATAAATAAACAAACAAATAAATTAAACTAAATCAATTGAAAATCCTACAAAAATTCTAAAATAAAAGGAGTCCAAAATTATAACAATAATAAGAAATCTTAAATTTTAAAAATAAAAAAAAAAACGAAACAAAATATTCGAGATGAACAACTAAACAATATTTTTAGATAAACAATTAATATAAAAAAAAAAGAAAAATAAAATATTAATGTAGAAGAAAAACATTCTTTAAAATCTACTCTTAATAATCTAACGAAAATCGTTCAAAACAAAACAACTGGTTTCTTTTAAAACAAAAACTGTGTTTCCTAAATCAATTTATTAATTAAAAATATAATTTTAAAAGTTTTTTTTGCGGCCAAGTCGAATATATTTTATATCCACCATTATTACAAATAAAAATGCAAAAGAATTTTTTGAAAATCATATTCCTAAGAATGCATTGGCCTTCTGTGTAAAAATATTCATATCCTTTCGTTACAACTTTACACTAAATGTTTTACTAGTAGTCTTTTAGACTTACAATTCATTAATTTAACAGTGCCTAAGAGGGGCGTATATGTCAACTAACATAATGCATTTTCATTTAAAATAACATTGGCGGTATTCAATGGGTGTTCCAAATGGTCTTGCGAAAGAGCAAGTGTAAGTAATCGTAGCTATTTTGTAAAATATATCAACAAATACAAAGTTGTCGTTACATTTCATCAAAAATCTACAATATTTTGCATTTGCCCTTTCAAAAGACCATTTGCTACATACCCTGAATACTGCCATGGCTTTGAGTATCGGATATTATATAATTTTTTTCTCATTTAAATCATCAAGGCTACAAACCCTTTATCAATTTAATTTAAATTTTCACAGTTCAAAAGTTCCAGCAAACTTTTATAAATTGCAATCAAATCGCGCCGTTTTGCTGAACTCTCCATTTTCATTAGAGTTTAATGGCCACATTCAAATTAAAACCAAAATAAATTAAAGTTGTACAACATACTATAAAATCTTACAACCAATCTATACAACTAGCCAAAAAAATTAATCGTTTTAATCTTGCTTACAACCGAGACACAACTTCAACTAACGACCCCCACACTCTCTACAAACTCATACGCAACCTCCTCATGTTGTACTAATGGTCGCAAAGTATGTGGGGATTTATTTAATAGTACTGGCAAATTGCTGTGTAGTGGCTACCGAGTAGTGATGTTACGAATATCAATTTTTAATATTCGCGAATACGAATACGAATATTTGATACATTATTCGCCGAATACGAATATTACTTTTAAGGTTTAGAGCAACTTAATATTTCAAATTTAATTAGAAAAAAATCCCTCCCTTTGCGACAGTAACAATAAATTGAAAAAAAAAAACTGTCACACTACTTTAGGTATTTATCATTAATATGATATTGTGAGGCCTAATATGAAGACCACTACTGAACATTCTTAAATTATTTTACTTACATACTGTCAAATTTCGTTTTTTCAGTGCTATTCGGGAAAACATATTTTCGCAGATGGCACAGCCACCTGTGTCGGTGGAATTTCACATATTAAATTTTAGTTCTTCCATTCCTCTACTGAGAATTGATTAATAACTTAACATGATATGAATTTACATATATGACTTTAACTTTTAAATGATAGTAACGAAATATAATTTTCGTTTGCTTTTTAAATAGATTATTATCTTCCGTCGAAGGTAAAGGGCTTTCTTTCTTTAAATAAAATAATTATAAATTAATATATTTGTGTACATTTTATGTACTTTTTTAAACTTTTTGTATGATTTTTTTTTTTTTTTTTGGGAAAATGTATGTGAAAATTATTCGAGAAATATTCGCTTGAATTTGGCGAATACGAATATCCTAAAATAGTCGAATAGTCGAATAATCGAATAAGAATACGAGTATGCGTAACATCAGTAGTACCGCGTATCGATTATTTGCTAAATTTGTTCGGGTACTCAAATACTTTCAGAGTTGTATTTTTATAACTAAGTCTACAGAAAATTTAACGGTCGATCTGCAACTCTGTTAAATTATCAACAACTTATCGTAAATGCTTACTTTTTAAAAGTATCAAGAAGTATTGAGTAATTAAAATTAACAGAAGTTGCCAGCATTATTGCTTAAGGCTGTTAAAAATACATGGTATGAACGAGGCCTGTTCCAAAAGCACGGTAAATTTTCTTTTTTTCTCAAATAAAATTTATTTATTCATGAATTTCTATTTTATCCTTCTCTAAGTAGTGCCCTTAGGATATAATAAACTTGTTAATTTTTTTCCAATCCTCGAAGCAGTTCTCATATGCACTTTTTGGTATATCTTTGAGCTCTCCCAGCGATTTGCTTTTATCTCCTTAATTGTCGGAAAACGTCGTCCTTTCATGGGGCTCTTGCGAACAGGAAAAAGTCTCAGGGAGCCAAATCTGGTGAATACGGTGGCAGAGGCGTAATTACGTTGGTTGGCGAACACCGTACGCACGACGTTATGGTAATCGAAGAAAACAGTAAATTAGCAAATCATTGACATTTGGCGTGTTTTTTTTTTTTTTTACTCTTGGCTCTCTTCTGTAAAAAGCTTCCCAGCGCGAAAATTGGCCGTTAATTACATATGTAATGGAAGATATAATGTATTATTTTCCAAGGCAAAACAATGCAATCCTTTGGAAACGAGAAGGTAATTTGATCAGACAAAAATTACCACGTATATTACCACTTCATACGATGAAGGAATGTATTGTTTCTGCTTGTGCACAAGTGTTCGTATTTTCCTTTTAAATTGTTAAAAAGAAATGTTTTACAGAATTTATTCGCCGTACACATTAACCGAATTCATTACTTTGCTAGCACATGTTCTGTGTTAACAATAATGAATTCTGGAATGAAAAATTATACATGCTGTACATTACGCTCTCGTTTACTATTCATTACCTTTTCACGCTGTGTTGTGAACATTTTTCCTGTCTCAGAGAATAATCACCGCATGCCATGGTCAAGATTTCAATGGTTTTTATCATTTAATTCCATGTTTTACACAAAACATAGGGCAAATTCTTTGATCCTTTATTTTCGACGTCATAAAATCGCCCACTACGCAAAACACTTCCAATTTTATTCCTCTCACTAAGAAACTGAACATACTAAACATGTGAAACAGTGGCAACATTTTTGAAACGACTGACCCAATAGAAAAACACAAAAAAAGTTTCTAATAGAATGTATTTATGTAGCCCGCTATATCTAAAAATTCGCCGTATTTTATGAACAGACCTCGCAGCTGCCAAACTGACACACAGTGGAGGTCCTTAACAAATAGAAATTAATTTATTTGTATTTTTATTTTTCTTTACATTTTTATTGAATTTTTGTTGCAGTGGTCATCATTACATACATAAATATTCTAAAACTTAAACAATTTTCCAAATCAAATATGGACTTACTTCGTATTGAAATTGAGTGGCGACAGAGTCCTGAATGTAAGAAACTATTTCGGCATTAATTAAAAATTTATTGTGTATTACTTAAGCAGCCATTAGATGTATGAGTTAACTAGCGATAAAAGTTTAACTAAACGATTAAACGATTGTAATTTTTAAAAACAACTATTAAATGATTCCTTGGACATTATACATCTCGTGAGAAATCTTGCTTATGGAAGCTTTCACAATTTTATATACAAACACATTGATGGTGATGAAAAATACAAAAATTTTAAAATATCTTAACTTAATTTAAAATATCATGTGTTAAGCCCCACCCCTTTATCTCTAAAATAATAAATAAAATCAAAAATCTTTTATGAGAAAAACCCAAATGTTTCAAGGATTTTAGAAAACCAACCCCATCAAATGTAAATAATTGTCTAAAATCCAAACAGATTTGTGTCAAATTTATTATTTAAAAAGAAAACGAAAAAACTTGGTCAAAAAAACATTTTCTTACACAAAGAAATAAATAAGTTTTAATGGACAGGAAATTAAAAAAGAAATAAATTCAATCCAGAAACAAAAAAGAAACAATTTACAGCTTTAAGTGGATGTGTTAATAGAGCATTAAGTAAAATCTAACAAAAAAGGATTTTAAATACAAATCCTTTGAAATATTTTAAATTGAGAAAATACATAATAAAACAATTATGAAAATTCAAGAAAGATCAAATTATTTATAGAAAATTACAAAAATAAAACAAACAAACCAACAAACAAAGAAACTAATAAATAAATAGAAATTAAACATATTATGAATGTGTATATAATTAGAATTTATAAAATAGAAGAGAAAAATAAACAATTATTTATATCATTAGAGATCTTGAATTATTAAGATAAAATTCCTTTATTTAAAAAAAAAAAAAAGAAACTATAAAAGAAAAATCTCGTTTTAGAGGATTTTTGTTGTTTTTTTTTTAGAAATAAATAAATAGTTAAATTGAAACAAAGAAATCTTTTTTCGAAATATATGTATCTGTGTAGTTTTGAATCAACAGCCAAAGTCAGTCACAAACACTAAATATATTTTTAGAACTGTAGATCTATATTTCTTGATAAATTAAAAACGAAATTAATTTCAGAGAACCATGAGCAAAGAAGTATGTAAATTTCAGCATTACTTTCTCCAAACCCATCATGAAGTTGATCAAATTTTATGAAGTATTTTTTTTAAAACAACAATGAAGAAATTCAAAAAGTGATACTAACGGTTCTAAGTGTTCTAAGTGCTAAAGTTTTCCAAAAAACTATTTAGCTTTATTTTTTGGTGTTCTCAAAATATAAGAATTACTTTTCCAAAATTTATGAAAGTTAATACGCCTTTAGAATTTCTTTTTAATGTGTATCGAAAAACTCTTAGAGTTGAAAAATAAAAATTGGATTGGACGACTATTTAAAATTGATCTGCTGTACTTTTTTCCATTTTAGTTTTAGTTTGCCGCCAATTCTGCCAATTCGACAAACAAAGTCGCTGAAGGGTACATTAGCTGGGAGCTGTATCAATCACTGCCGGAACAGTTTTTAGTGATCACTGCTACGCCTTCATTTCTCAAACATTCCAACAATAATTAATGCAATACTACACTAACGCATATTAGATAATTTTAATGATGTTGATTGACTTATCTTGCCTTGACCAGGGATCGAACCCAGGTCATAAGTAATAGTGTGCTTTCCAATCAACGCGCTAAGCATTTCAGCCAACACATGCCTCACTTACCAAGATTTTGTGTGATTTAGTTTGGTGTCATTTGATTTGATTTCATGTTATTTTGGTGTGACTTTATCTTATTTGGCGATTTTATTTGATTTGATGTCACTTGATTTTATTTGGCGAGATTTTTTGTGAATTTATTTCATTTGATATGGTACAATTTACACTAGAGCTCCGATTTGCGTCGTTAATGGGGACCAGAGAAATGCGACGCAAAACGAAATGATGCAAATGGGATCAACGCAAATCGGGGCCTCAGTGTAATTCGATTTTAATTGGTTTTATGTACTTTATCACACCAAGTGAAAACACATCAATTACAATGGATTTTATACAAACACCATGGGCCGAATCGCAGCACTCGATACCGAGAGAAATTTCAATATAAATTGAAATCTCGTTCGATAGTCAGAATACAGTTTGCATGGCAACTCTATTTAAGGCCGTGCTTCACTATCCTACACAACCGTACGATTCATTCAGAGGAAAATCTTGCAAAAATCTGACCGACTTTAAAAAATCGTTTCAAAATGGTGTTGTAGTGGCACCTACAACACCATACAAATCTGATGCCAAAACATCTGGTTGAAAATAAATAAAACTATCATTTTATTAAAATTTTCATAAAATTTTACAAATCGCACGACTTGCCAAAAAATCTGTCACACAGTTGCAGTTTTAGTCTACACTACCATATATTTTTAGCACACATGTCATATTTTGCAAATCGCGCGACTGTGTAGGATAGTGCGGCACGGCCTTTAGTTAAGCAAGAAAAATGCATTATCAACAATTTGTGCTTAAGATTTTAAAGTTGACATTCGGCCACTAAAACTTTTAAAACCAAATTCTTCAAACTTTTTTTTTTTGCATTTGAAAAAGAAATTAATCTCTTAATTTGTCGGCATTTTAAGCAAATTATACTTTAATCTAAAGCATACTTTAAGCACTAGTATACTTTAGTATATTTTATTATTTAAACTAAAGTACACTTTAAGCTAACGAACATATTAAGCTTAAGCTTACTTTAAGCTAAAGTATATTTTAATCTAAAGCATACTTTAATCTAAGGAATACTTTAAGCTAAAGTAAACTTTAATCTAACGCATACTTTAATCCAAAGCATACTTTAATTCAAAGCATAATTTCAGCTAAAGTATATTTTAATCTGAAGTATACTTTAAGCTAAAGTATACTTTAAGCTAAATTATACTTTAGTCTAAATCGAATCAAAATAAACTTAATAAAACGAAATAGTTATCTCTTTGATAAAACTTTAAACTTATTCATAAACGATTATTAAGGTTAAACGATTAATAATGTTAAAGTACACAATAAAACCGGTTTTCCTATACAAAATTCGTCTATGCAGGTCGGAATATGTTTAATAACCGTTTATGAATCATTTACAAGAAGTTTTTAATTTAGATTCATACATTTAACTTATATATATGTTTTTAAAACTAAATTTAAACAAGTACAGCAGAGCATTACAATAACCCCAAACTGTTAATACTTTCATATAAACCAAATATCAAAATTATATTAATTGTTGTTAGAACTTAATATTATTAATTAACACAAATAATTATATGAAAAAATAAACTCCAAAAACCATATTTTTTATTAAAAATATACGAAATAATTAATTCAAATAAATAAAACAAGTCCTTAAAAACCAAACAAAACAAATTCAAACTTTTTTTATAATAAATTCCCTAGTTATTATGTGTAAATGTTTAATTTCTTATAAAAAAATATAATTATAATTGAAATAATAAAACTGTAGCATAGAAACCAAATGATTAGATAAAAAACAAACAACGGAAAAATCAAACCTATTTTAGTAAATGAATGTCAAAAAAACACACAAAAAAACAAATTAATGATGAAATAAAATAATGATATTATAAAAAAAAAACTGTTGAAAACTATTAAAAAGATTTGAATGACGCGAAACAGAAAGTAATTTTAATTGAATTGTGTATATTAAGAAATTGGAAAAAGCGAATTGTTAAGTTAAAAAGATTATGACAATGAAAAGTAAAGTTAAAAACGGAAGAAGATTTTTTGCAATAAAATTGTAAAATAATTGAACAGATGAGCAAAGAAAAAAAAATAAAGATTAAAATTATAAAAACATAAAATTTAAATGGAATTTTTTAATGAAATTGTTACGAAAAGAGGGAGGTTAGTTCTGTTAAATGAAAATTAACATCAATACTCGTAGTTTTGGAGTTTATAAGCTTTTTGTTATGTTTTTGTCAACCTTCAAAAAAAAAACGAACATCTTTAATAATTTGTATTATTAAAAATAGTAATATGGCAAAAAGTACCAAGCATAATTAAAAATTTTACCCCTTTTACCCAAAGAAGTACCTAAGTAAATTTAAACATTCGTTACTTTAGCATAGACTTGAGCTTTTATTAAATTATTCACAATTAACGTCAAATTCGTAGCCTAAAAGAACCTGATCGGGAACAGAATACGAGAATTTTAATTGGGTGATGGTCAGTTTTTATTATTTTGGACGATTGATGGCTTAAATTTTTTCCATCTTATTTTGGGTGAATACAAGAAAACATAAATTATGCAAACAGTCTTTGCGCGAATTCAAAATCTTAAAATATAAACCGAAAGACTGAAAGTATGCAAGAAAAGAACAAAATTTTATTTCAAACGTGGCAAACAACAAAAAAAAAGTGCAATAATAACCAGGCAACAACTAACAGCTGATAAAAACAGTAAAAAAAGCTTACAAAGGATTAAAAAGGATTGTGAATTTTTTTCAACACAAATATAAAAAAAATGTTCATACTTTACACATACTTACAAACACAATGTCACGGAAAAGGGTATAAACGACATTCAACAAAAATACAAACACACACACACAGAAATTTATTTAGCAGGAAATTATTGAAATGTGCTGTAGTTGACTCCGAGACAGGCGTTTACTATCTTTTTTCAAGAGGGATTTTTATTTTTGCGGTAACGATTATAAAAGGATTTCAGCATAATTAAAGTAAACTGTAGGGAAATTAAATTCAGGTTTTATTGCCTCTCTTTTCTTTTGCTGAAAAGTTTGACAACAACAAAAAGTGGTCGTTTAAATAAGGAATGGAAAGTGGTTGATAAAATATAAATTAAAAAGTAAAAAAAAATAGTTTATGAAGATAATATTACACTGCTTTGCAGCAAATATTTTTATCGTTTGCTTTGCATTTTTTTAAGGTGATACTTTAATTATAGATGGTATTTTGTTTTTCATTTCGGCCATTATCCGAATAATGAGACATTTATGATTTTCGATGTGGTTGTCCTTCGCTTTAAAGGCTGGTTTAATAAAAATGCTTCACACATTTGGCTTATAAGGATATTAAATCACAAATCGAACAATGATTTATTTGCTTTATTCGTATAAAAAGTCTGATTAACTGTGGATCAAAGTTAATTTGAAATAAAATTTTTTGTCATGTCAAAAGCTTTTTTGGACACAAAAAAATAAAATAAAAGAATTGCAAATAAAAGAGTATAGCTTTTTCGTTTTACAAGAATTTAAAGCAAACTTCATTTTTTATAATTTTGAGACGTAAATAAATAATGACCAATAATAGTTGTGCATAGGAGAAAAAAGCTTCTTTTTTCCGTACAATACTACTGAGATGACATTAAAAGTCTATGGAAAAAAAGGAAGTCAAAATAATTTAATTTATCAATAGTTTCGTTTTTGTAAAAACTTTAATTTATAGGAAAAAAATTAAAAAAAAAATTTTGAAAATCACATGATTCCTAAGGAAATTTTCAATAATACCCAAAATGGAATTTCATATTTTCACCTTTTTGTATAATATTTCGAAATACTTAAATACATACTACGTACGCACCCAGGTGACATCATACATTTTTTTAATACATATTTAGAATTAAAGAACACATACAACTTAAATTTTATATTTGCAATAAAAAAAGTATATGTATTTTGAAACTTCAAATCGGTATAAATATTGGGTAGGTGCTTTTGCAAAAACTTTTTATTTTCCAAATTATTAAAGCCCTTTTAAAAGAAAGCTACTGATTTAAAACTTTTTAGCGCCAAATTTACAGTAATTAGTTAGCTATTAGTAAACTAAAATGATAACTATTGTTTAACTAATACTTCATATTCACAGTGTATTATTTAACCAACACTCTTAATATAAACAAAAAATGGTAACCCTATCAAACTATTAACTTTGAGTACTGGCAATTCTGTTATAGCATATGGTTTTTGTTTACATTTAATATATTATTTATTAAAAAATGGCGTATACATTCAAGAACTTGGCACGCCACCTACTTGCTAACACGAAATCTATCCATAAAATCTTTCTAGGTTACGTTGGCGACGCTCAGCAACAATATTCCGCGTATTATCAGTATCAGTGTCCCTTTCAATGTAGGACTCCGCGTTTTCAATTTCTCATGCCATATCTAAAATTTGTCACAAAACAAAAATACTAATAACAAATTCCAACGAATCAGTTGTTGTCTAACTATTAGTTAACCAATGACGTTTGATGGTTTAACTAATGTTAAACTAGAAGCTGTGAATCAAATATTATTAGTTACACTATTGCTATTAGCTAACTAATGACTGTGAATTTCGGCCCTAATAGAACTGCGTATAACTTTTAAATTAGCTAAAAGCTTTGCTTATTATTTACAAAAAAAAAAAAACTTTTACCAAATAAGGTAAGATTTGGCATTTCAAACTCAGTCGACCAAGGTAGGTAAAATATGTAAATTTCAAATGGTTTACTCGAATATCTCCAAAACTGTAAGCGGAAACAAATAAACAAAGTTAATTTGCGTTTAATTTTTGAATAAGCAAATCTACTTTCTAAATCTATTTTTTTTTTTTTTAATTTAAAAATATCTGGTTTTTATATGTTTGAATTTTTTTATATACCATAAGTGACGCCATTTAAAATCTGGTTGCCGACGTTTCGCTAAATATATAAGATCCAACGTGTAAGATTGATCTTAACAGAACCTGCTTAAATACATGGAATTCCACTACAAGCTGAGTTCCCGTTTAGAAACTGCCGATTTATGTAAAGCTTTTTCTAAAACATCTCCCAATGTGCGCGCGGATTTTTTGACGTTTGCATTGCATTTTCTGAATGTAACAACCATACCTAAACAAGAGCGGAAAGCGGAACGTTTTCTACCGCCTAGCGTTAACGCTGAAATACCATACCTAAACAAGAGCGTCAACGCTTTGTCATAAAAACAGGGTTATTACAAAATATATAACAACCCTGATTATAATAGTATACTCATAACCTGATAATACATGCATCTCTTCAACAAACACAACAAAAAAATTCCTCTGAAGTCAAAAGTATAAATGTGTATGTTTGTATGTTTCAACCTGTGACAAAAATATAAATAAAAATTATTCATTCAAATACGAAAAAATAAATACAAATCAAAATTTAACACTTGATATAAAAAACAAGTAATTTACAAGAATTGTCAGCTGGGCTTGTAAGACTACCTTATAGTCATTTTGTGTTGATTTTATTTTGGTCAATTTTTCATAAATTTGTTAATTGTCATTGTATCATGAGTGCTTGTCTTTTGCAGCTAACTTCACTATTAAACGCGCTGTCAAAATCGGATTTTCCAATTGCAAAATTTTGCCGCCGCGTTACCGCCGCGTTATTTCGGGATGCTCCATACAAATTGTATGGGCATGAGAACTTTTGACAGCTAAAAAACGCTTGCCGCTCTTGTTTAGGTATGGCTGTAAGAAAATAAATTAGATGTGAGCAAATTTGGCTCTCTTTTTCTCTCTTTCTTTCACTCTCTCTTTCTCTCTATCTCTCTCCCTCTTCCTCTCTTTATTTATCCCTCTCTCTTTCTCTCTCTATTATATTATTATATATACATAACTAATACGTGGAGTATTATCATGTTTGTACGGGAATACTAAAAACCACATTTTTTTCCCAAAAGTTTGTATGAAATTATTGTGAAAGTAAACAAAAAAAATAAATACTGTTTTTGATTAGTATTTCACTTTTTAAGAGATTTTAGTTAGTACACACATACATATCTATGTTTGTATATCCAAACATACATATTTTGCTTTACTTTTTGCAAAAGTAACAGTTATTTCATCATTATTCTTGTTAGGTAAAATTCAAATTTCTTATTTGTTATTGTTTATTTCATAAACAGCTGATTGATTACTACTTGCACAAACTAGCCCGAAGCGAAAGTACGGGCAGTTTCGTGCAAGAAGAAGAAGCACACTGCTCTCTCAAAATCACTCTCACTTGCACGAACTTTGTGTACGGGAACAGTTTTCTAGCAAATTGGGATCCCGCGGGTTCCCAATGTTGAGTACGGGATCACACCTATTATTGCAACGTAGTCATATCTCGAAATCGGTTAATTTCACTGTATTCTAAATAAAATAAACATTTATGCATCGATTTTCATGAAGTAAAGTTTATTTTATTTGGAATATACATACCTTTCTAATCATGTAAAAAAAATATGAAGTTTCTGCCATTTTCGATTTTTTATATATTTTTTAAGAATAAGAATTTACCAATTTTGCATAAAAAAAAAATTATTTTTAATCATTGCAGTCTAAATAATTCCGAAACCGTTGAGTTAATAAAAAAAATTATATTAGCATGGCTTAAAAGTAATTTCATTTCAAGTTTTTTAGTATGTTTTGTGACAAAATTGAACACGTCGTTCCATAGTTATGATAAAATTGGTTCGAAAATTCCAAATTTAAGAAAAAATTTAAAAAAAAAAACTTATCCATAGAATTGAAAAATTTTACCATTTTTCTACTTAGGTATCCATGATGCTACAAATCTATATAGTGGTTATTCAAGCCTTTAAAATATTTCGATTTTGTTCCCTTGTGTAATCAGAGAAATATTAGGTAGACATTGTTAACATATTTCGAGCAACAAAGGAAAAATACATCCCTTTTGTAGACTTTTTCAACCGCACTGGCAATAAAACCAAAAAACTTTGGTCTGTAAATATTAACAAGTAATTTTTTTTTTTTTGTTCAAAACATCAGTCAAAAATATTATAAAATTAAATCTGACGGTATTCAGCGTTTGATACAAATAGTCTCGTGAAAGTGCTCATGCAAAATGTCGTTGCCGTTTTGATCTAATCCATCAACAAAACAAATACAGTTGGCGTTAGATTAAAAAATAGCTACAATATTTTACATTCACACTTTCGCAAGACCATTTCCACCAAATACTGAATACCGCTATTGAGAAAACTGCATTAACGTTTTTCATCATTGAAACTATTTCAGGATGTGCGGCAAACGAATAATAAACTGCCAAAGAGCTCCATTTTGAAAATTCTTACACCGATCCTCGGAGAAGTCCTGGGATTGGAATAAAATTTTATAATAATAGTTACAGTATTAATTTTTTAGGGTTATTTATGGGCTGTTTCTATACGAATGGCTTCGCAAATCTCCTGAAAATACTGAAGACAGCCAAAAATCTCACTCGTTCATTAAAAGTAACAATTTGAAGAATATAAAATAGAACGTCTTCGAAAACTTTATTAAAGCAATTTAAAATTGTGTGAAAAACATCATAACTCTGGGATGTCCCTTCTCATTTATTACCAACTTTACATGTATGTATGTATGTATTTATGTATGTATGCGAACAAGCCACTTGCATTTTGCCACTAAGTTTTCTTTACTAATTACTAATTACATTATTGTAACAAAGTTTACAAACACAAATGAATTATATTCTGTTTGAAATAAAAATGATTAAAACTTAATTTAAGTCTAAACTTGCATTTACTAACATTTCCATTAAAACCACAGATTATGCTGACCCTTCTTCATCTCTTTCTCTCTCTCTCTTTCTTTTTATCACTATCTGTGACAGTTATGAATGAATATTCTTTTATATGTTGCTGCACTTAATTATTTAATATATAATCAAGTTATAACATTGTAAAAGAAACTTTATTATTAAATTATCTTAACTAACTAAAATTTCCAAATACACACCCACACATAGACAATGGGAAAAGTCAGATGGTCTTCTTTCTTCAGGCCTTATTAAAGGCCTGCTTAGGATTTTTTAATCCAAATTTTTTTTATCTAATTGCTAAGGAATGGCTCTCGGAAGGCCTTACACCTTCAATTCTATAATACAGGAAAAAAGGGAAGAAAATAAGAGGTAATTCTTGTTATTTTATAGAATTCGGTTTCCACATGCATGAATTAATTATTAATTTTGTATATTTTTTTAAAAGAATAATTTTATATATAATTTTATTTTCATATATATTTCACAATTTTCTTAACCTTAAGCTAATATTTTAGTAAACATTTTTCCTTTTTAAAATTTCTTTCTTTTAAGGCCATCTAAAAGCCATTAATTTAAATGCCTGTCTCCGACGAAAAAAGCGAGATTGGAAACGGTACCCCACAATGCCATGGCGGGTTTAAATGGAAATGAATGAGGGAATGGAGCGAGCAGGCGTTGTTCATCCAAAGTGAATGCACAGGCCTTCTAGAAGGCATCCGTACTCTTTCATTTTCCTGCCAGGAACTGAAAAGTGCTCGTACAGATGCATGCATACAGTTGTAAGGACATCTTTATTCGTTAGTTTATTAGTGTTGCTCCATTTTTCATTTGGCTTTTAAATTCGTACTAGAAGTTAATCGATTTAAATGCTTCTTGGAAATAAATAATAATAAATAATTCTTGGAAAAACAAACTATGCCCAATGAATCTCAGCTATAAACTATGAAACTGCTACCACGTTCAAATGGCTGAACATTTTAATTTTGAGAAAAAAATTTTTATTTATTTACACACTATATATGGGCATTTCCACAGAAAAGTCTACTTTTTGTCACGTAACGTCACCAAGCCATTAAGCTTGTTTCTCGAAGAAAATTTGGTATATTATCTTCTTTTTCTGTATTTTAGCATACACTAGTAATTACGTCAACATTTAGTAAGAGTAGGAAAAATTCGAGCAGCATGGCTCTAAAATACAAGTTTAGTTGTATGGTGACGTTACGTGACAAAAAGTAGACATTTCTGTGGATATGCCCATATGTAGAAAGAAATGTGACACCATTGTTACAAGCAAATAAATCTAAAAATTAATATATTTTTTAAGCCTTCCTAATGCCCGTATGTACGTGTGAGGCAGTAAATTAAAAAAGGGGAAGAACTACAAAAAGTACTTCTTTATGAAAGATGAACATCCTTTAAATTTTATTTATTTTATTATTAGAAGAAAATCCACACTTGTTTCATTAGATTGCACAGTGCAGCTGATGTGAAAAAAAAGTTAATAAAAAAATTATTCATTTCTAAATTTTATGAAACATCTCTGTAGATTTTCAGAAATATTTTTAAAAAACAAAATCGTACATTACATATAGGGTGTTTTTTAAAGAGGTATAAAATTTTAAGTTGGCAATACTTTTGTAACTCGCTCCACTTTGTCAGATGGCAAAAAAAACGTTCCAACATGAATATACTGGCACCTGAACAACGCTTCCAAATTATGGTGAATGGGCCCAAAACAAGCCGGCCGTTGATCCCGATTTTCATAAGCGAATTTTGTTAAGAGGTGAAGCTCTCTTTGAATGGATACGTCAATAAAGCTGACGTAAGTGTTGAGAAAAACTGACTGTTTGATGTGCTTTATGAGCTGATGGAAACATTGGTCCATACTTCTTTAAAAACGATGCTGGTCAGAACGATATAGTCAACGGTGACCGCTATAGACCCATGATTACTGACTTTTTCGTTCATCAATGGAACAACATGTCACACAGCTCGGGCGGCAATTGATTTATTGAAGCAAACGCCACATAGTTTCACGTTTAGGACCTTCAAATTGTCCTCCAACTATCGTGCAATTAAACGCCGCTAGACTATTTTCCGTGGGGATATGTCAAATAACTAGTCTTCGCCGATAACCCTGAAACGATTGACCACTTGGAGGACAACTTTCGCCTCGTTATTGACTATATGCGGCCACAAATGTCGGAAAAAATTATAGAAAATTTGACCTCCATCCGAGACACCCGTGACGGTCATATGCCGGAAACCATATATAAATTATAATGCCAGAAGATTATCTTTCGAATGAAGCAAATTTCATGTCAATTTAAAAAATTCATCTTTGTTTTATTCTATTTAAAAGTTCTATACCTCTATAAAAACACCCTTTATAAATTCATCTCCACTTTGAAGCGGTGATGTTGTACGAATACAATGAATTTATGTTGAAAAGTCTGAACCACTATTTATTTGATGAATTACTTTTGCGTTTTCCATACGTACTTTAAGGAGCAGAATAATTTTAGTGACATGATTATACATGCGTGCTGAATGTGAGCCATGTTTGGTTTCTTTCTACCCAAACGTTATACTTATAACAAAGTACAATAAAAATATTTTTAAACATTCACTTTCAATTTTAAAAATAAAATCTACAAGTCTGGAATATTAATGCAAATTGCAAACCAGTTTAGATCCACTGTATACAACAAAATTCTCTGCTCGAAAACTCTTTTCTATTGAATCGAGTTGTATTTTTTTTTTTTGTTCATTTCAAGGAAAATCGATTAATAACTTCAAAGCAATCAACTAACTATTCTGCAATAATTGCCACTGTGCAATGATTGGTTTTCATTGCCAAAGATACAAAAAAAAATAAGAGAAAACTTGAAGTTCATTAAATATAAAGCAAACTAATTGCATAAGAAGAAGTTTATTACAAAATTCGTGTGACTGTACACATGTGTGTGGCATTGCGGTAGTACGTGTTAATGTGACCACTAAAATACTTGGCAGTAAAAAAATAATCGGCAAGGATGTTCATTAATGGAACGAAAAACGAAAGATCGTTAAAATTTGTTGTCGTGTCTTGAATACAAAATTATATTACTTTTAAGAAAATAATGGTGAGGAGCCAGTAAGTCTATGAAAATCTATCATAATTCCGGTATTAAAATTGTTTAAATTTATGTGGTCGTATAGCTAAAGTGTTCCTGAAATAAAAATACCATAAAAATGGGCATGTAAGTAAGAGCAAATAATTGTATGTTAACAGATAATAAAACTTTTTTTTTATTTGTGTCATGTCATTTATTTTACATTTTCCTGACATTGTCAAATTACACACAATACGTTGTTTGGCAAATAAAAATTTTATAAATGTTGCGTGAAATTACATTTTATTGTTTATCAAATATTATATTATATTTGAGATAAAACCCTTTACTCAGGGACAAAATATAATTATTGGCATTATGGCAGAAAACTCTCTCTATATATTACAGTCTCCAACTCTGAAATATCTAGAATATAATATTCACATTTTTTCTATGTTTTATTTTAGGCTGAGTAAGAACTTTCCCTTTCGTAGAAGCACTAAACATTTTTCAATCATATTTTTTTCTTTGTATGCATTACAAAACCAACACCCCCAAACTATTAGTTATTCTATTTGTATTTGAAAAGTGCGGGATACTTAATTATGCACAAGCAATTGTAATTGCGTTACATTAATTTCATTTAATTTAGCTTCAAATCAGCAAATTCAAAACACATTCTCTATTTGCATGTAATCATAAGTCGGACAGCAACTGTTTGCTAAAAAGGGTGTCACGGAAGGATATAAGGAACAGAGTATCAGATTTTACATACGTTTGTTTAAGAACCGTCACCTAACCAAAAGTTTATGGTAAAATTTATGACAGTCGCCACGTTGAGTTTTTGTTTTAATGCAAACCAAAAAGGTGCCAGAAATAAAGCAGCACACATTCCCTTACCGGCTAAATACGCATATCAAAGAGTTCTAAATTATTGAAAAAGAAGCGACGGAAATAGGCGAAGATGCTTACACAAATTTTTTATAAATTTCTAGTGATGCATGAGCCGTTAATGTTTAATATTTGAAGATGTGAACTTTTAATTTGTAACCGATTTTAACGAAAATGGAGGAGTAAGAGGTTCCCGATTGGGTTGGATTTTTTTTTTCAGTTTTTTGCCGGAATTTTCTACTCTACTATTTGTAAACAGTATCCATGCTCTGTAACTTATGTAACAACTTTTTAATGGCAGCATAATTGGTTCCTTTCAAATACAGGACGAGCAAAAAAATGTTTAAATATTCGCCGATTACTAAAGGGATTTTTTTTATGGAGTGTCACAACTTTGAGTTGGCATCACTGCTTTATTTGAGCACCCATTTAACAGCTGATAGTTGCTTTTTGTTGAGTTTTCTTTGAAATTTCATTATGAATCGACTTACACCAGGGCACAGCGTACAATTTGTTGAAATTTTTAATCAAAATAATTGTTCTATTCGTCAAACTCATCGTGCAGCGGGCACTACAATTGATTTACTCAAATAAACTTTTTATGAAAAAATAATTTCACATAATGGCTCAATTAATTGGCCAACAAGATCGTGTGATTTAATCCCATTGGATTAGTTTCTTTGGGGTTATGTTAAGTCATTTGTCTATGTCGATAAACCACAAACAATTGAACACCTCTAAATCAACATTTGAAGAGTTATCGGCGAAATACGGCCGCAAATGCTGCGAAAAGTTGTTGAAAATTGGTGTTCCAGATTGCGCCTTCTATGCGCCAGCCGTGGTGGCCACATGGCAGAAATCATATTTCAATATTAATTTCATAAAATTTTCTTTCCAATAAAGCCAGTTTCATTGATATTAAAAATATATTTCCTTGTTTTATTGTGAAATTATTGTGTAAACTTGTGTCACTCTATAAAAAAACACCCTTTACAATTTTTTTTTTCTTTTTCGTAATTCAAAAACATTTTATAGGATATGGCCACAGCCTTTCACATACTTTTTTGTGGACAACCGAAGGATCAAATTTATGACACCTTACATAATTTCAATACAATTTTATTTTTTAAAAGGGTTTGCTTGTAAATTCAGAGAGGTAAGTTGCTAACACTCTCTCTCCGATATCACTCTCTTTCCTCACCCTTTATTAGCGTATAACTGCTTCACTTATGCACTGATTTTAAAAATTATTTTATTGATCCTATTTATTTTTTTAAGCGGAATTGCCAGTTTTTACACTGTCCCCTACCACTAGAAATATTGAATAAAGCACTAATGGACCGATTTTCAAAATTCTTTTGTAAAAAGGGTTTGGTTTTTATGGTCCCATATAGTTTTTTGCTAAGTCACAAGGGTTAGTTGCTACACTTCTCCTCAACATACCCTTTTTTGTAATCGTAGGGGAAAGTTGCACTATCCCCTGGAACTATTGATGTACATCAATAACTTATGTTGAAGCTTTTAACACATAATGCCTTTGAAGCACAAATATTAGTTTTAGTGCCTGTTCGCCGATATCGAAGAAGTTCTTTCTTTCGAGCAATTACATTTGAAACAAAAACAAATTCAAAAATTTTGTTTTTATTTCAAATGTAATTGTTCGAAAGAAAGAACTTCTTCGATATCGACGCACAGGCACTTAAAAAAAATTTGCTCATTTTGGAACTCTCTTTTTTCTGAAACATTAAACTATGAATTTGTATCCCATTTTGGGTGTTACGATGAATTATAGAATGTTTTTCTATCAACGATTGTTTAATATTCATTCATATTTACTGCAATTATATTCGAATTGATGCCCACACCCCCCAACGTTGTGCATAATTTGATTGCCCATATGAAAAATATGTATTCCATCTGAGTGTTGTATTTGCTATTTGTAGCAACAATTAGCGATAATAACAATTTTAGCTGGCCTTTATATTCAAAATCTGTTTCTAAAGCTTCCATTCCTAGAATGCTGCCACTACAACATGATAAACATTCATTAAAGTGTTAAATGCGGTATGTGTGTGTTTTTGATTTTACATTGTAAAACTTTGTTAAACATAAATTTTCTAAACGCTTTGTTTGTTTGTGTGCAAATTAAACACTATTTGTATTAACATTGCAACTTTTACGTACATATGTATGATTATTCGAGGCAGTAGGAGTTTCCTGAATATTTTCCACACTTTGATTTGTTGCAAAAGTTTGTAAATAAAATCATTGAAAATACTTTAAATAAATTAATTTTTTAATTTTTCAACATCTGCTTGACCACAATTCACCTTGACACATAAGCAATAGATCCTGGCTTTTTTTTTTTTTTTTGTTTTAACTAACAGCCTTGTATTTTGCAAGAGCTGTTGTGTATGTGCATGCGAGAAAATATTTATTAACGATTTATCGGGGCAAATATACAACCATTTCTGCATCGTGGTAATCATCGGCGTAAAACATTTACAAACATGAAAATACAATTAAAATTCATTTTATGCGACCGTGTGTATTCATTTGCACATTAATGCACAACATGTAATCAAACAATTCTAATGTTATATGGCATGTGTAAATGTGGCACTGAGTGTTGTGGTGAGAAAAACATAATATTTGTAGCATATATTTGTTGTGGTTCTTATCGACCGGCAACAACATTTGTAAAATTATAAAATATTTTTAACGGAAATCATTGATTAGATTTAACTATAAAACCAGTTTCTAATAAATTCAACACAAGTAAACAGTTTACAAACAATAATTTTGGCTTAGGGAATTTTCGCTTACCACTGCCAGAAATAAATAAAAACATAGTTTTAAAACTGGAAATTAAATACAGCCACATATTCAATAACAAAAGGAGGTTGTGTATATATTTAAGAATATATGCTTCAGATTTTTTTTTCTACTCAATTGCTCAATTCACAAGCCTAGTTGTATCGCTTATTGTTGTAAATGAAAACACATTTTCATAAAAAATTCTTTCAACAAAAATAAATTGTATCAAAATTGTTTTTGTTTTGAGAAATTTTATTTGAAATTGTGTTTTCATTTACAACAATAAACAATACAACTAGGCTTGTGAATTGGCCAAATCTTTATTTTTTTTTTTTTAATTTTTAGTGCTTAACCTATCGGTAGATTAATTTGAGTGTTGACTTACGTATTATTTTTCCCCGAAGACGTCAAAAATCTTACCTGCAAAGAAAAATTAAATAATATTAAAGTAAATCCATAAATTTTCTAAATACTTTAGTGCAAAAATAAATATTATTTTACAGTCAAAAAAAAAAAAACTAACTGAACATTGTTTCTTATAAAATTTGATGTGATAGGTTCGAAACTTCACTAACCTTGATATTAATTTAATGAATAGGCAAGACAAATATTTTGTTATAGAATTATTGTACACATTATGCAATCGATTTTAACAAAAATTATATCAAATTTAAAAATATTTATTTACAAAAATGAACGACCTAATATATGTTCAGTAATTTTCCAGCTAATCGTTAAAAAAAAATTAACTAAAATTACATGTGTTTTTCTCCAATTGGTTTTGCAAAGAAAATGACAACAATAAGACATGTTTTTTCTATGTTTATATATGGGAGAATTGTACAGATTTCAATCAGAATATCCCCAAATATTTAGTTAATTCAATCCTAAACGGGATTAAACACTTTCGCAGTTGCCCCTGAAATATTATTATAACTTTTTTTTCCTACCTTTTATTTGCCTATTTTAATATTCTATTGGGCAGCCCCAATTATCTATGTTATCTATGGCGATGTGTTACAAATATGTGTGGCTATTTTCAATACTAACCTATTTAGCTGATTATTAATTACATATATATTTCGTTGGTAGCCATACCAACTAATCAGTTGATGTTTTACCCTTTATGTTTAAAAAATTTTAAAGCTCATCTATTTATACAAAAACACACATATTTATTTTTGAATTACACAGCACAAAAATAGTCTTTCAAAATTTTTCAAACATACAGAACAAATAATTTTCCATTATTAATCTTAAAATAAGGGAATAGTCGAATAATCGAATACGAGTATTCGTAACATTACCTACAAGTACGGACGCACCCGAAAAATGTCTTCATGGTACCACATTATCAGTTTAAAAAAACATTGCTCATCTGATACATTTAGTGATGCATTTATCAACAGGCACAAAGTTTCAGTTAATTCAGTACAAAATCTTGTATATATTTGTAATTAGAGATGAGCGATCCCGTGATTTTTAAAGAACATCGTAAACAGTGAACGTGATTTCAAAATCACTGTGATTTAAAACTGTGACTGTGATCACGTTTATTCAGTTTTCCTTTTTTTTAATTCACAAGCCATTTTTTAAATTCACATGCATGTTTACAAATACAATTCTTTTAGCGAGGTACATATATTTTTAAGTAAACGCATCTCTATAACAAAAACATTATAATTTTCATACTGTCAATAAAACTCCATATACACAAAATTTTGTTTGGTTTTTGTAAATGGAGTTTCACAACAAGAGAAGAGTCATACTAATCACCACCTATTTACTTGCGTATACTTGAATATATATACTTTGGCTTTCAAAAAGATATACTAATAAGAAGAGAGAAGAAAAGAAATAGCAACATTATTTGTTCTGTTATTCTACATACGCAAAAAACGTTATTAGCTACACAAACAGTGAAATATCATAAATTTGTGTATGTAACATATAAAAAAGAACGACTTTGCAAGTAGCAGTTACTTGACAAATTTGGTAGCAACTGTTACTCTTGATTTTTAAGTAACAGTGATTAAATCACAGGTACAGAGATATCGCTCATCTCTATTTGTAATCATAAAAAATATGCAACTGTGCGTATGCTTTATATTTCGCACCATTACATTTTTCAATATCACTCATACGCCACTGCGTATTAAAATACTATTTTCTACAGATAAGTGCTTCCAATTTATGGCGAATTGCCGCAATTCTTTTGTTAAATTATTGGTGCCGCTGTACCTGTCAGCTTATTAGTATGGAGGTTATCAGTTTGATTCCGGCCAAATACCCTTGGTGTTTTTCTGCAGACGAGGTAAACGCTTTGCGGTTTGTGTTTGTTAAAAAAAATTAAATGAATTTTCGTATAAAATATTATGCAAATAAATAATTTTATTTGTATTTCAAATACTTTTTATCAAATAATTATTTGCCCTAAAATAAATCCTAGAAAACTAAGTTCCTCCTGTTCATACCACCCATCTTGTAAAATATTTCTCCTGTCTCACCGCTGATTTATTTATCACTATTAATCATTAAAAAGAATAAATATTTAATTTTTTTTATCCAAAATATATAACTTTCCATCAATTTGGTGTGAATTTTGAAAAATGAAAGCAAGATGGAAACAATAGCAACATAACACATTTTCAACATACAATAGAAATAAAGCAGAATGATTAGAATAATAAAATCATTTATCCCTTCAATTATAAAAAAAATAATTTTAATACAATTGCATGTTGAAACATTTCCGTTTTTAATGGAAACTAAAAATTTTTACAAAAAAATTGACAGCAAATATAAAACAATTAAACGGGGGAAGAAAGAATCCTTTTTTATTTTCGGAGGTAAATCAAATAAGTAATAATTATTGAGATGGCTAAAATACAAAACTTAAATACAGATAATTCATTATGAAGCACGAAAGGAATCCAAGATCCAGCCGTAATGGATTTCTGTGTGTTTTTATGCACATTTCAATTTTTTTTATCTTCCAAAGGAAACTTTTTAATTGTCTAGTATTTTCTTTTAAATCTCTCTATTTTTTACCAACAAACTCTTTCGATTGGGCAATCTTCCCCATTAACAAAAAAATCTTTAAATGATTTTTATGAAAGCAGCAGAAATAAAATATAAAAACTACCAAACAAATTGTAAACATCAATGTAATTTATTTAACACTACAACAATTACAATTATAATAAAAACGTCAACTACTATTGGCAACAATTTGAACTATTTCAACATTTGCCCTTAAAACATTAACATTTTTATTGAACAGTCTTTTATTGTTGCAAACAGCTCGTAATTGCACGTTGCCACTGCAGCATAAAAAGACTCTAAGCGCATTATAAATCGTGCAATTTATAAAGTTTTTTTTTTTAATACCCTGTATATTTTGTACACTAACAAAAACTTTTACTTGTAGCCAAATTAAATTTCTTAGTAAACAAAATTTGTTTATGGTCATTAAAAAAAAAAAAAAAAAATTGCAACAAGTCTTCGTCTGATATCATGTGCAAAAGAGTTAATAGCTTTGGAACTTCGATTGGGAAGATCATGAAGAAAAATGTGAAACAACGTTTTTGTATATTTAGTTAGACTTTTAAGGAATTATTGAATATTGAATATGAATTTCACTGCAACGACATGATTTTCACAATTAAGGTCTTGATTTTTTTTTTTTTTTTTTTTTTTTTTTTTTTGATTAGCTGTATGTCCTTCTGTCTATTTCCCAGCTTTGGGGTAGAGTTATCTAAGAAAGTAAAACTATAATTTATTACAAAAATGTTCCAAAAGACATTGCCTTTATTTCTCAGTGTAACATAGACGCAGACAATTGGCGTGATAAACGTAAAATGGTAATGAGGATACATTAAATTTGAAAACAAAAAATATGAGAAACATATTTAAATACAAACAAGTGTATTTACAAAATTTAATTTAAAAATTATTTTATTTTCAGAATTCTCTTCGCATCCAATTTTCATCGGTGCTGATAAACACATATATGAAGTTTATTCACTTAAATTCTACGTTATGAAATTTTTCATAACTCGAAAATTGTTAACGCCGACTTTATCACAAAACGTTGAAGATTTAAATTGCGGAAGCATATCAACTAAATTGGATTTACACGGCTTTAAACTTTATCAATTATTTGCAATCAGTTTAAATATTAGAAATTTAATTTAAACGATTTTATTTGGAAAAATAAAAAGATTTTTACAGCTTTTAAGCGTAACAATCATAATAATGGAATTTTTTTTTTTTCTACCCAAAAATCACAAAACAATATAACTGTGATGTGTTAAAATCATCTATTGCTGATTTTTTTGCTATGCCTTTTACCGAAAATCAACTATAAATTGCAATCGATGGTTAAAAAGAAAATAACAAAAACACTAACTTTAACAACAAATAATGTGCATGTTAAAACACATACACACACACAAAAACACCGATATTTATCTATAAAATAATGGCTGAAGTACCAATTCAAGCAATCATTACACAAACACACACTTACACGATAAGTTCAACTGCATTAACATACGCAGTTACACATGCATTTATTTACTCTATTTATACTTTTTTAGGAACAATGAAACAGAGAGAGAGCGAACAAAAAAATTGCATTGAATTTTATAGAGATTTTTTCAACTTGATTTTTATTTTCGATTTTAGTTTTAGCTTTAGCTTTCAGTTGATTTTAACTAAAATCCATTCATACAATTCCACTGTGGTCATTGAAGTCATCTAAATGCAGTTGTTCGCTACCATCTCATACACATATACACACATTCAGTATTTTAGCGTGAACGTGTCTGTAAGCGAGTATCCACTAGGTAGCAGCGATCTCCAACATTTTATTAAATTGTAAGTTTTCTACGGTAAAAAAGTCTTTCAATAATTTAAAAAATTTATTAATCAAATAATTTTGTTTGAACGGTAAAATTTTTTTTTTTATTTTTGGGTTTTCCAGCAAGAAATGTATTCATTTCCAACCAATTCGATCACAACTCAAGTCACATGACTGATCATGAGAGTACACAGTAATATGTTCTAGTCAAACAAATGAACAAATGGAAGAGTAATCGCGCGTTTAATTTCTATGTAATTTATTGGACAAAAAACAATAATTACCAGGTAATACCCGCTATTACGGATAGCGGGCCAACCAAACTCTGCATGACCTACAGACCACCACCAATATGTTAGAAGTTCAAAGGAAATACCGTTTTTACGTAAATGGAGAACCATCACCTTGTGTGGCTGAGGCATTATTATTGTGGCCATATGTTGCAAGTCTAAAGGAATACATATATTACATACCAACAAATAAGTAATTCAAAGAATGTTTTCTTTTTGGAGCAGCACTCACGCCAACACTATCAGGACCGGTTTAACAAGAACTTTAAAAGTTATTAAATTAAATTTTGCGAATAAATTTACAGTTAAAATTTATTAAAATGGAGTATATTTATTTTAAGTATTCAGAAAAAAGATGAACCTTCTAATGTCCAGGTAAAATAAGTTAAAATCTTAATTATAAGATCGATTTTTTAGGAAGAAAAATTTCTCTTGTTTTCTCTGTAATTTTACCGACAATTTCGCCAGCAGACATTCTTAAGAAGGAAATCTAAATCTTTGTAAGATAAAAACGAATAAAAAGGATGGCAATTTTTTAAAATTCTCAAGATTTCACTTGCTTTTTGTTTTTCGTAAAAACAAGAGCTTTTTAAAAAAACAATGCTTGAAGTGGGGTACAGTACCAAAAAGTAATCAAATATCTTGCATAGTATTTTTTAAATCCTTATTTTTCCCATACAATTGAGCATATGAAAATATGATTTAAAAATATTCTTTGCCAAAAAAAAATTCTCGATATTCAATTAACATTCTCCTGCATTCAAACTAAATTTTATCCCCAAGTACATGTGTATTGTAGGGCAAGAGTTTAAGCATCACTGGCCATAGATAATGGCTTTCGATTCAAATGGATTTGTTTTTTTGGAAAATTTTACACCCGTTCACTACATTTCAGTCCTGTGTAGTTCTGTTTTTTATTACTATGCCACTTTTAACTTTTTTTTCTATATTTGACTACTTCATATGATTACTGCTGGCTTTCACAAAAGATTATACATACATAAATTTATTTTACTAGGGAACGTTTAGTTTGAAACGCTTTTTTTTTAATTTTTCACAAAAATTTGAAACGGAATTAGTTTGAAGTCTTAAAGGAAGAATTTAAATTCACATAAATATGAAAATTTTTCAAAAATTTAATTTAATTTTCTAAACATTTTAAGACATGAGAAATTCTTTTTTGTTTGTTTTTTTTTTTTAATTTAAAAAATCTTTAATGATTAAAAGAGGAAAAATGTTTCTAAATTTTACTTACTTATCTTGGTATAAGTGAGGACATTTTTTTTTGCTTGAGAGAAAAGAAAAATAGCTTAACTCCATTGTTATACTCGCACCAAACAGAGTATTCAAGGTAAATTCTATTTATTGTTAAAGACTTAAGGGATTAAGCAAATGATTTATCGCTGGTATTATATCATGATAAAGTAGATTTTTTTATATTCATTTTTTTTTGGCGAGGGGGTGACGGGTTGTGGGATGTTCTTACTTAACGTCAATTAGTTTAAACAAAATGTGTTTCATTAATTTAATCTCTAGATTATTTATAGGTTTTATTCTATCTATGTATGTGCTCTATGTTGTCAACCCATTTTTATTTAAAAACATACCAGGCTGGTATTATTGATAAACAATCTTCTTTAAAACAAGCAAAAAAAAATATACAAATTAAAAAGAAGATTGTTGGGTGAGATTTTCACAATTCAAATTCTAGACACTTCACTCTTGTGGAAACTGTTCGTTACACAATCACTCACTTTATTTTAAATGATTTCTATGCAAAGCTGTTGAAACTCCCAAACGTTTTTGGGAAACTAGATTTTACTTTGAGAGTAACTGAAATAATTTTTTAAGAGCATCCTCGTTATTGTACGAGTGTTTATAACGGTTTAATAATTCACTATGATGCATTCAAGATTTTAGTAGAAATTTCATTTTACTCTAAGAAAAGTCCATATTAAATACATTTAATATATGCCGATATAGGGAAGTTAAAAATGGCTGTGTATGAGAGGTAACACCCATTCTCTTCCTCTCTTTATTAGAAAAAACTGCATGTTTTGATTTTTCTGCTCCATAATGCACCACATTTTCAAAATTTCAAAACGATCGGTATTAAAACGATCGGTATCAACACGATCGGTATCAACACGATCGGTATCAAAACGTTCAGTTTAAAAATAATCGGTATCAAAACGGTCGGTACTAAAACGAACGGTATTAAAACGAACGGTATCAAAATAATCGGTATCAAAACGATCGGTATTAAAACAATCGGTATCAAAACGATCGGCTTTAAAACAATCGGTATCAAAATAATCGGTATGAAAACAATCGGTATCAAAACGTTCAGTATCAAAACGATCGGAATCAAAACGAACGGTATTAAAACGATCGGTATTAAAATAATCGGTATCAAAACGATCAGTATTAAAACTAACCGTATCAAAACGTTCAGTATCAAATTGCTATTCAGTATCAGTATTGCTATTGTTTGTTCCTTTCGCACACATGCCACAATTTTCAACCTACTTAAGGTACAAAAATTCCACACAAAAATAATCTTCATATTAATTAAGAACGATATTCTTTTATAAGAACGCGTGGTACTTCATTGAAAGCTTGTCACTGAAATATTTCTTCATCACACTGGATACTAAAGAATATTGTTCGTATTTGTATATATTTTTCTATTTCCTATGACTTGCAAAGTAACTAGATTGTAAGAATTTTCTTCTTGCTCTTATACTACAAAAAAAAAAAATCAAACATACATTAAAACATTTAGCCAACCAACCATGTACATTTCTATCTTGTAAATATGTAATTGCTTTTCTTATTTCATTTTGAATTTTTTTTTTTTTTTTGTTTGTGACAAAAAGTTTTTTTCTTGAATTTATTTGAATAGTTAAAAGTTTCTTTGGTAACACAACTGAAAGGAAGACCGATGGTAATTATTTTATTTATTCTCAGAAAAACTGCGACTGAATATTGTTTATTGTTTAATCTAGGATTGATTTACATTTTGAAGAAAAACGAAATCCGTTTTCTGAGAAAAAAATTTTATCAAATAAAATATTTTTATTTTTTTTTTGCAGCACTTACTTTTTTATTCAAGTGGTTTAATTCATTAAGGGTAAGTTTTTATTTATTTATGTCAAAATTAGAGGCTATTCAACTGTTAAGTTCGTAAGATCGGCTTCCGACACCTGTAACTAAATTAATTTAGTTAAATGAACAGACCACTTTTTTTTACCTAAATTTATAAATATAATTTATCTGCATGAAAAATTAGATTTCGAGAGCAAATAGTTTAGTATACTGAATTATATGAAAACTTACGAGATGGGATCGTGAAAAATGTTGCATTGGATGAGAAAATAATGATCTCAAGTAAGTTTGCAGACATATCAATGACAATCACAACAATTCACATTCAAAAATATTGCTGAACATCAATAAGTAGGATGAAAGGAACATTTTACAAAGAAAATCTACAAATGCATGCTTATTCATGTTCAAGCTTTATTAAAAAGTTACTCAGATTGGTGTGATCAAACTAGTATGATAAATTAGCATTGCATTTTATTAAGTATTTTTTTATTTCTCCAACGCAATTGATTAGTGAAAGAATTGTCATTCTTTATTATGTTGCAAAAAGTGTTTTTTTTTTCATCTTTCAAAGCAAAACATTTAAATAGAGAATTAACTAAAAACAAATTATGTATTTATATATTGATTTCTATTAAAAAAGATATTTAAAATACTGCTGAAATAGGCTTCTTTTTCACACAAAAATTTCAAAAATGAATGCAAATAAACTCGAATAATTGTTATTAGTAAAAATTAATCGAATAGGTAATTTTGAAACCTCAATACAGATTATTTATTATTCGAACAATGAAAAGTCTATTAACATTAATACCCCAACACATGCAGATGGTGCCTAGCGATTGGGCAAATTGTGACGAAATTCGTTAATCGACCGATCGCATTACATCCAGGGACGCCAGTTCTTTTTTTTTTTTTTCAAGCAAATTATGTCATGTTAAATATTCATCGTCTACAATATTATAACTTAATAGTACGAATTTATGTCACAATTATAAATAACACATCCTACAATATAATTTAAATTATTTTCCTTTTACATCCTTTTAAATCTCGCCAGTTCAGTTCTCACTGTAAGAGGAAACTCAAAAAAAAATTCTCTATGAATTCTGTCATTTTTATTTAATTTCTGCCTAAAAGTTGTTATTTACGTTCTTTATCTATAAAAAAAAAAAACTTGTCTTACTTAGTTGTGGTTAAAATCAAAAAGTTTTGCAAATGCAAAGACACATCACATAGTCAAATAAATCTTAACCAAAAAAACACTTAACAGAATTTAAGCATGTGCTGTTTTGTAATTGTTTTACGAAATTAATGGCTGCATGTGTGAGCAACTTGCTGAAAACCAATTCAATTTGAATCAAAATGATAGGAATAAATGATAATAAGAATTTAAGAGAATAATTTTGTTTTTGTTTAATTTTTATTTATTATAAGATGTTTATATATATTTTGTAAAATGTGTTCAAAGATTGCATGGACTGACCATAAATAGAAGTATGTATGTGTACGTTGGAATAAATCACTTGTAAATAAATATTTTTTTTATAATCGATTCCATGAAAAACTGTTTAGTATAAAAGCAAACAAAAGAGAAATTGCTGTTATGTCACATAGACTATGAGCTATACGTAAACCTTACACATCTTATTTTACAAGCTTTACTGTAGAGCCATGATTCCTTGCAGTTTATATCAATTTAAGTTCCACATAATGAACGAAATTATAATTGACTAGATGACCCGGCAAACGTATATTTTGGGTGTTATATAAAAAATAGCGAATGTGTTAAGTGTGTGACGATGACCGCCGATGAAAAAAAATATCAAACAATAATTTTGTTATTCAACAACAAAAATAATTATGAAGCAAACATAGCGCCATCTGTTGAGTTAATAGTTTAGTAAATACAGAAATTGTCCCCTCCCCTATCCCTAGCGGTTTGAAAAATAGATAATAGCCGATTCTCAGACTTACTGAATATACATAAAAAATTTCATAAGAATCGGTCAAGACGTTTCGGAAATACCGAAATTGCCCCATCCTCCCCTCCTCATGCCCCTAGCGATTTAAAATATACCTTAGAACCTATTCTCATACCTACGAAATATGCATAAAAATTTTTATTAAAATCGTTCGAGCCGTTTCAGAGGAGTTTGATAACAAACACCGTGACACAAGAATTTTATATATTAGATTTAGATTTAGAAAAATTTAATATAAAATTGTAGAGTGTTTTTTTTTTGTAGTTGCACAAGAACTGTTGATGTCGACAAATATAGTCTAGCAGTTGAGAATGTCAAACAGTGTTGACATTAATTCTCAGTAAGCAATGTTAGCCTAGTAGTCCGGAGGTTGTCGGTTAGATTCCGGCCAGAGATCCTGGGAGTTCTCTGGAGGCAAGCTAATCGCTTTGCGGGGTTGTGTTTGTTCTTATAAAAAAAATATATATATACATATTTTTGGTTAATCCAACCAATTTCAGTTGTTAGTGTTTTGTTAATGTAAACTGTTGTTGCTATTTTCAGTTTCACAATACTACAATTGCTTAAAGTAACCATGTCACAGCAGTAATTGCACTTCTTTTGTAAATTGTTTTTGGAATTTTTATAAGCGAACGGTTTTTCTTAGTTAAAATAAACAATTTCGAATAGTAAATTTACTGCTAATGTAAACTGTTGTTGCAATTTATTTAAACTAACCAATCTTGTTAGTAAAGTAACTATAAACAGTGGTTGCAAAACCTTTACTGATTTAATTGTAATTTTTGACAACGCACAATGTTAAGATACACACATCTATGTATTTGCTTTTAATATTCTGGAGTGGCTGAGTTCTCTAAGGCGATGTGTTACAATCATGTGAATTATATGTTCAATACAAAGAGTGAGCAAAAATTAATTTGAAATTTAAATGAGTAAGTAAAAAATTAAATTTAGTGTATTAAAAATATCAATTCAATAGTGTTCAATAATTATAACAGTCACATTGTCCATTGCATGTTTTACAGTTTTCCATCTAGCTTAACCAAAAAAAAGTTGTACATTTACCATCATTTTTGTAATATGTTATTTTACAATATTTATGGGTTGTTTTAACTATTTTCATTGGTTAGTGGAATTCTAAACAAAAAAAAATGGTTAAATCTACCCACATTTTTTTTTTTTTGCTGTGATTGATTGTTTTCTCATTCATTTTACTCTTCTCGAGTCAAAACTATTAATAAGAGAAAAAAATGCCAAAAAGAATATTGCTGCTGTTGCGCGAAGTATTAAAAAGCCGAAACTTTGCATAAAGCGCGCTTAACAATTGATTAATTTCTAAATCAAATTGATTAAAACTTTATTGCCAGAATTCGTCTTGTGCATTGGTCTCCTCGTTTGTTCCATTTAGCGACTCTGAATTAGTCTTTACGTGTGCATATTAAGTGATTGGCTGATGCCGAGATAGTAGCAACTCTTGAGCCCTATTGGCTTTCAATATTTGAGCTACCATTGATATCGGCCAGATTTATTGGAAAACGTAGTGAAAATTAGACTGATCGAATGGATTGTGTAACTTGTAGCCGCGGCGAAGTGTTCGGAAATCATATTGCCAAATAATTGCCATAAAATTACGAGTATCTACCATATATGTATTTAAAAAAATTTCATTCCAACAATATTTCTGTCTTGTTTTATCATTTTAAGTTCTCATGCACCTAAAAAAAATACCTGATATTCATATGTGGCTATTTTAAGATCACCTGAATTTGAAAAATCAATCTCTTTTAGAGCTTTAAAATATTTTAAGAACGCAGAGAAAGTATATTATTGTGACATGGTTACGTCAATAATGACATATTTCCCGAAGCAGTTAATGATCAAGTAAAGGATGTTATTATTATTTTAAGTTTTTGAGTTCACTATTTAGTTTATGATAATTAAACTCCTCGTTGTACATAATCAGCATGATTTGAGAATACTAAAAAGGCGATACAATATACATATGTGAGTATAATATGATTGAAATAAATTATGTTATATTTACATTCAATCAAATATTAAGTCGCATAATTTATAGTATTATTTTTACATATTGCATATAATGTGATTTGACTTCATCCATATACAAGTAATTCGGTCATAGGGCGTTTCTCTTAGATTATGATTGCCACAACCATGTTTTGCATGAATTATAGATGATTCTATATTTTTAAAACTAACCATATATTCAAAGTAATTTACATCCTTTTATTGTTTTATAATATTAAAGCGATCGACTTTTGCATATTAGATGTGTGAGAACGTGCCATTGAGCTGCACATGATTTTAGTTGTAAATAAATACATAAAATAAACTACTGAACAAATTTTTTAAATTCTTAAATTTCCAATAATTTTAACAACTGCTGGCTATAATTTTGACTACGCAATTATACACAAAAATCTATATGTATGATCTATCTATATATATATATATATATATATAACCGAATGTGTGTTTGTTTATTTGTTTGTTTGTTTGTTTGTTCCTTATAGGAGGCTAAACCTCTGAACCGATCTTTCTGAAATTTTCACAGTATGTTACTGTGACTCTGGAATGCATAATAGGCTATATGAAGTTTTGATTGGACAAAGGGGTGTGGCACCGCCCATATAACCCAAAAATTGAAATCGCCATATTTTGGGCATGATATTTGGTACATATGGTATTGGCATAATTTGGAATACGTACCAGGAGAAAAGTGGGTGGGACCACGCCCCTTTTTAGGAAAATTAAAAATCGTAATATAGTCTTAACTACTGGACCGATCGTCATTAAATTTTCACAATAGGATATATACATAAATACTTTTAAATTTATTTTATAACGAGGGCGGTAGCGAAGCACACCGGGATAAGCTAGTAATTTTATAAAATACAAACAGAAATTTATTGTTTTATTGTTACCAAAAAAAAAAATATATATTACAAAGCTTTATAAATAAAGCCATTAAAATAACATTAAATGTTAGTCCATAAAATTTAATCAAACGGAAAAAATTGTTATACTTGAATTGTCGTAAAATATTAACTTTACATACAATAATAAATCCTAATGGAAATTGACAGATTTATTTCTACGAAATATTAACGTTCTCGTATATACAGAAATTTTTTTATAAATAAATAAAAATATAAGAGCATCAGTAGCAGCATCATACGGATAGCAATTAATCACTGGTTGGTCAAAAAAGAAAAAAAAACATAAAGAAATAAAGCAACTAAAAAAGTAACGTCAATAAACAAGCTTGACCCACCGATTGTTATCCTACAGCAGTTCAATAACCAAATTTATGAGCAGACATCTTTGGAATTCTAAAAAAAATTTATGTGGTCCTTATGCTAAGATAAAGACTACGGATGCTTTATTTGTAATATTCTCAGATACAAAAAAGTTTGATTAAATAATAAGATAAGAAAATAGTGAATTTCCACACCATCAATGGATCTGTTGATAAAACTTCCAGGTGACTCAGAGCAGAATTAATTAATGATGATGTTAGTAAAGCTAAATATGCCGAGCTTAGTATGTTTTGCGTAGTTAAGAATTTTCTATTATTCATTATTTACAAGGTGGAATTGCATGCCAACCCATCATTTGGTCACATTCGCCAAAATCCCTCAGATATCGTCTGTATGACCAAAGTTCAATTTTATTGACCTATTACATTTTTCACAAAATCATATTTTAGATTTCAATCAAATTAAAAAATAAATGCAAGAACTCCTTTATGATCGTTTCAAATATTTTTTTATTTTCATTAATGCATCGTTACGTCGAAACACAACTAAAAATGCTTAAACGTAATTCCTTACGTCGAAACTTATTTAACTTGTTATATTTATCTTTACACACATTTAATAATACTGGATATTCATGTGCTTGATTAAAACTGTATTGATTGGCAGTGAGGTCTAAGCGGTAAGCAAATGAAACCGTGGTTGGTCTCAAAACATCATGATGTCACTCACTTTCTTTATCTCTTCAATTAAATCCGGATGTCACGTTTACACATGACTATCCGCATCTTGATGCTGTGCTTTCTGGAAAAACGGGTAAATGATTTGGCAGAAGATAAAAAGGTATCTAAGGTCTATGCCCAAGACAAAAGTCACGGGAGCCGGCTACCCCACGTATGAATGGCTACTGAGGGTCAGAGAAATTTCGCTCTTACGATGTGATGTCATATGCGTACTTTGTGCGTGTGTTCTTTCTGTTACAATGAGTATCAATCAACATGATAATTATGAGCACCAGCCATTAAATATGATTAATAAATCTGTATTAAACTGCAGCTTCTCTTATAATAATGACGATTACAATTGATTGATTATTGCAAATTAAAGCTGCAATTTCAAATGTTCTAATTTCTAAATACACAAAAAAAAATACTTTATCTTTTATTTCTAAAAAATTTGTCTTGGTTTTTATTGCTTTCAAAATAAATTTCTCTTGATTATCAAATTTGCTAACAAATTTTTCTATCGATGCACACTACAGTAATTTTTGGTGTAATTTATAACAAGAAAAAAATTGATCGCGTCCTGTTAAATTAAATTTATTAACCACAAAAAAAAACATTTTTATTTATTCTTTTCTAAAAAAAAAAAAACAAACAACAACAACAATATCGAACTCAGAGTCCATAATTTTTGAAAGATTTTTTTAATGGTCATTGTTAAATTGAATGTAATGTCCTTTAAATTTATGCACCCACATAACAATATACATACATACTGTACACAGGCTATAGATATCTATGTATAGATGTATGTATGTATACACTATAGATGCTGATATTTGTGTTTTAGACACATAAAATTAAACTCACCTATACATACACACATATCTACATTTTGTGGCATTTTTCTTTTTTTTTTTGTCACCCCAGAAAAATAATCGAAAACAAACAAAACAAAAAGAGAGAATAACAAGGACATTTCTACGCTTTTAACCAAAATAGAAAATAGAATATAGAAAAAAATTAAATAAAACACGTTGTGTAGTCTACAACGAAAGCGTATTATGGGTCAGTTTTATGGTGCAAAATTTATGAGAATGTTTGAATATCTGTTTGTATGTTTCGTGGGCTAAAGCTGTTGCAACCAAATGTTAAATTCATATATTTTGTGTGTTTTTTGGTGCTGGCTATTTTTTTGTTTTTTTATTTTTTTAGAAAAAACCAAAAATTATATATTTATATTGGAAATAAATCTATTTTAGTCCTTTAGCCTTGAACTTTTTTTATGGGTTTTTCCCTCATCAAAGGCCTTGCAAAAATGTATGAAGAGGGGAAATATTCCCATATACTCGTATGTTTGTTGTATGAGTGACATTGGACATTTTTGTGTTCTGTTATGTTTTGTTTTAGTTTTATTTGTTTTCGTTTCTTAATTGGACTGGTCCTTTAAATTTGATTGTATTTATTTTATTCTCAGCAGTAGTACAACTCTGGGTTAATATTTAATATATTTTGGGTCGTTTTTGTCTCAATATCAACACATGTGTATATATAAAGTTTTAGAGTATTATTTGCACTTGCCTCATAAATGAAAATAAATAATTATTCAAATTATGTGGTCATTAAGTTTTTAAAGTGTGTCTTTTTCTTAAAGTTTAGATATTTAAACATTAGCATATACTGGTCAATTGTTTATCGCATTCATGAGACAGTTTGTTGGTATTGCAATAAAATTTGTTGAAATAATCGTTATTACTTTTACAATATATGTTTTTTTTAGACTTCCTTACTGATCCTGTCGGTCCGGTCCGGCACATGGAAATGTCTTGAGAACAGCAGAGAGATGCAAACGTATAAATAATTAGTTGTTATCGCTACAACAAGAATCATCAAAAATGTACAAAATTAATAAATTAAAGGGTGTATTAAAGCGAGCAGATTTTTAAATTATAATGCACATTGCGAAATATTATGTATAAATACTTGTCACTCTCACTTATCACTTAGTGTTCTAATATACAAAATACAATAACCGATACCGAAAATAAAACAAAATAAATACATATTTACAGGTCATGTAAAGGGTATTTTTTATAGAGGGACACAAGTTCAAATCAATATAAAGCAAGGAAATATATTTTTAATATCAATGAAACTGGCTTTATGGGAAAGAAAATTTTATGAAATTAATGTTTAAATATGATTTCTGCCATGTGGCCGCCACGGCTGGCGCATAGAAGGCGCAATCTGGAACACCAATTTTCAACAACTTTCGTCGATAACTCTTCGAATATTGATTTCTAGGTGTTCAATTGTTTTTGGTTTATCGACGTAGACAAGTGACTTAACATAACCCCAAAGAAAATAATCTAATGGGGTTAAATCACACGATCAATCTGTGGCCAATTATTTCGGCCATTACGTGAAATTGTTTTTTCATAAAAAGTTTCTTTGAGTAAATCAATTGTATCACCCGATGAGTTTGAAGAATATAAGATTTATTTTGATTAAAAATTTAAACAATTTGCATGTGTTGCTCTGGTGTAATTCGATTTATAATGAAATATCAAAGCAAACTAAATAAAAATCAGCTTTCAGCTGTTAAATGGGTGCTCAAATAAAGCAGTGATGCCAAATGAAAGTCAATGAAGTAATTGTAACAATGAGCTTTATCGCGGAAACTATATGAGAAAAACTCCTTTCACAGGTAGTGCAACACTAAAGAATACTATAAAAAATTAAAGGGTATTCTATCAGGGAATGTAATTTTGAAATTATGCTGTACCTTGCGAACCGTAATATCAAGACAGTGGAAATCTTCACAATTAACGATAACAATTATAAACTACATACTGCCGATGATTTATGTCATGCAACGTACACGCAAAGAAAAAACATGGTGAATGGAATCATAATCGCAAACTATCATTCATATTCAGAATATTGATTTAGGCTATTATACGAGTATATTGCATTTGTTAACTAAGGAACATAATATATTCCTCAGAAATCTCCCTCTGACAATCCCATTGTATGAATGCTGAGATATTTGAAAATTTCAGGTGCACTTTTATTTTGTTATAAAATATCTATAAAATACGATAAAAAACTAAAGTTACACACGATTGACAGCTATTTGATTAGCCAAGTTTACAGAACGCAAACAATGTATGGTCACAATTAACTAAACATTTTAAATAAACTTTTAATTATTCTCCCTGGCAAAATATAAACAAATTCTATGAGACGAAACCGCAGAATATGATTATTATATAGTCGCATCAAATATTTTAATAATGGATGAATGTTTGATGCAACCATATTTTCTTCAACGAATAATAATTTAGCCTGTATAAATATTTAGATAAAACAGTTAGTAGTAATTTAAAAAAAAATTCAATTAATATACATAATAATAATTTGGTTGTGGCATATATACTGCATTGACAAGAACATTTTGCAATCATGTATTTTCTAAGCGTGTATTAGATGAGACTACACCCAACAATAAAATGAATTTAAAATAATCTGGAAAAACGTTCTCAACAAAACAAGAATTATCTGGATAAAACAGGGCAAAACAAACAAATGTCGAAAATGAAAAAACCGCCAAACCTAAAAAAGATCTCTAAAACAAAGAAAATTGCCGAAAAGAAAATAAATCGTGTAAATGAAAAAAATATTCGGTATGAAAAAAGATATCCTACTAATATTATACATGTGAAAGTTTCTATGTTTAGATGTTTTGTGCACTATAACTCGAAAACCGCTTAATGGAATCGAATAAAATTTCGGAAACGGATATCATATAATCTAGATTAAAATATAGAGTAAGGGCTAAAAATGGGACATTTTAGTACGTTTTTATTATTTCTTATTTTTATTTTTTTTTTTATACGTAGACTTACGGTGTACTTCCTGGGGCGTAAAATAAGGAAAAGCTGATTTTGGTAATATTGGTAATTTTTATTTTAATATATTTTTTTTATTTTTTTTTTTTCACAATAACAGACATATACTTTTTGGAGTTTAAAATTATGTACTTTTGATGTATTTGGTACTTCTGCTTAGTATTAAATTGCTTTTGTAGCATCTGAGTGACTTCATGAATATGATATTTGATTTTTATTCTGATAAAAATTTATCAGCTGATCGTATAAACGTATATATGAATTAAGGGTCATGAATCACTATCAAAATCAATCGTTAGATCTGTCACAAAAGTCACTCGTGCTCAAAAAGTATGATAGTGTAGAGGAAAATTAACCACATATGAAACATTTGCTGACATATATCTCTCTCAAATTCGTTCGACGATAGTGGAAGAGGCTGTAAGCTCATAACAGATTTTAATTAATAATACTTGTTTTATTTTAATAATATTTAGAATAATTCAACCAAAGTTCCTGGCAATAATCTAATTGGCAGCGAAACTTTTTCTTAAAAGCAAAATAGGAAAAAACATTTCCTTTACTTGACAGCTAATTTATAGAAATTATTATAAATTGCATTATTTATAAACTTCAATTTACCTAAGAAGCTCACCTGAATCACTGTCATGAGTTCAACTGTTCATGAAAATCAAAAAGTTTTATAAAGAAAATCTATGCAATAACATTACGACTATTTATTTACTTGCCATCAATGAAATTTCTAAAATATTTTCAATTTAGCCTTAAACTATAATCAAATGAAATATAAAAAAAAACATCTTTGAATTTCTTCCTCTAAAAATTGTTCTTAAAATGTTTGTCTGTATTTGCAATGATTTCGTTTTGTGTCTATAAATTAAATATTTCTAAAAACCGAACAACATATAAACAACTACTGGTCTTTGATTTTAGTTTGTTGTTTTGTTTGTTTGTATATTAGTTTGATAAGTTTAAAAGCTAAATACATAGATACTTTAGTAAAAGAGAAATGATTAGAAAGTTTTTTTTTATTTTATACGAATATACGAGTATTTTTTTAATCCTTTAAGTTGGATGCAAAACAAGTTTTAAAGATAATGAAAATAATTATAGAAATTTAGGTTTTTTTGGCAATTTAAACATAATTTTTTATACAGGCTAAAATTCGTAATTTAGTACATAAACAGAGAAATATTAGACATTGTTAACATATTTGAAGCAACAAAGGAAAAATTTAATATCTAAACATCATTTTAGATTTCAACAATACGGCTGAATAAAACAAATGTTATTTTCGATAGACGAAAATAATTAGATAACTGTCATAATATCAAAATCATGACACCAACTTTTTCAATTCAATCAAAATAATGAATTTTTAGCAAACAAAAAACGTGTTGATTCACTGTACGCATCGTAGTTTCAATAAAAATATTCATTAAAGGTGAATGTAAGACAATTCATTCAAAGTATTTTTTGTTGCTCCTTTTTAACCAAATTATTAAATAACTTCAATTGTTTCGTGAACAATTCATTAAAACAATCAATTTTGTTCTCATCAGGCTTTATTGGAAAGAAAATTTTATGAAATTAATGTTTAAATATGATTTCTGCCATGTGGCCACCACAGCTGGGGCAGAGAAGGCGCAATCTGGAACACCAATTTTCAACAACTTTTCGCAGCTTTTGCGGCCGTATTTCGCCGATAACTCTTCGAATGTCGATTTTCAGGTGTTCAATCGTTTGTGGTTTATCGACGTAGACAAATGACTTAACATAACCCAAAAAAAAAATAATGTAATGGGGCTAAATAACACGATCTTGGTGACCAATTAATTGGGCCATTATGTGAAATTGTTTTTTCATCAAAAGTTTCTTTGAGTAAATCAATTGTAGTGTCCGCTGCACGATGAGTTTGACGAATACAACAATTATTTTGATTAAAAATTTCAACAATTTGTACGATTTGCCCTGGTGTAAGTCGATTCATAGTAAAATTTCAAAGCAAACTAAACAAAAAGCAACTATGAGCTCTTAAATGGGTGCTTATATAAAGCAATGATGCCAACTCAAAGTTGTGACACTCTATAAAAAACACCCTTTACAACCCAGACCACCATCATTATTGCAGACCTAAAGCAAATGAAATAGATGAACAGTTGATAATGACAATCATTGTATGTACTCAAATTAAATCAAGAAAATAAAATAGAAGACCGCAAAATATTGGTTGTTGGTACTCAAAACAGCAACATGGTTGATAAACCACAAACTATCAAGCTAAACTCACACACACACAAACACACACACACCCGAAAAACAAACAAAAAAATGGCAGCAGTTTAACATTGTAGAATAGAGGCACAAAGATTTAAGCCAACAATGTTGAGAGGTCCATTTATTTATTATTCATCCCGCATATTTATGCAGTTTTTACCTTTGCCTTTTTGCAAAACATTCGACTGACAGAGCATACAATGAACGATTCGCATACACTACCACACACAAAGTTTATGTAAATTTTTAAATGAGTGTACACACACCAATGTTGCCATTTTATTATTGTTTTGTTAGTCAAAAATAAAATGAATTAATATTTTTTATTCACAACTCGCCAATTTAGAATAATATATAAATAATTTGTACTAACAACAAACGGTACCACACAACTGAGATTCGGTTCGGTTGGTCGGAGCGGTAGCATAAAATTTATAATGAAAAAATATGTCTGCAAACAAAAAAATCATTTCATATTCAAGCAATTTGTGACTTAAATCATAAAAATTCTTCAAATTTTGATCCGATTGTCTCTGCCGTTTATAATGTTCACTGGCGTGAATAAATTTGGCAAAATTCTGGCTAAATTTTTTTGTAAGTACTGACTGAGAACAATCAACCATTATCTATAGTTGAAACAGTATCAGCCGATAATATTCTTTCAAATGCCTGATGCGTAAAATTGTTATTATTTATCAGAACTTTTACTTCCCCAGATGTTACTTTAACATAAATATAATTTTAACATCTTTTTAATACATCCTGGCAACGCTGGTGACCATATCATTTGTTTACAAACAAAACTAGTAAACCCCTTTTTCCGAAAGTATTTGTTGGAAATATATATTCAATCCTTGAACAAAATATCACATAAAATGTTGTAAGTCTTTTACTACCTTCGTTTGGACATCTGGTCACATAAAACAAAAACAAAAATATTTGGTTTTCAAATCAAATGGTAATTTGTACTCCATCCCTCACGATATTTTAAAGCATTTCAAAAAAAAATTATTTAATATTGTAAGAAATTTCCTCTAGCATAGAATGAAAAGAACATTGGCAAAAATTGTCATATCTCTGATGAAAGAGTAAGAAAATTAGTATAAATCAAGTGGCAAATAATCGAGCTGAAAAAGGTTTAAGGTCACGCCAATTGGACGTGCTGAAAACTAAATTCCACAACAATTTATTAAAGCAATAGTTTAATATTAAATTTCCAGAAATGAATGCAATAATTCTTTGAAGGAATAGTCTGTCAAAAGACTTCACCGACTTTTGAAAAAGGAGAAGTTTATGACTCCGTTTCGTATTTTGGAGCCGATTTTAATTTTTCTATCAATTTAAAGTTTGTATGTACTTTGCTATTGATTTCGTTGAAAAGTGGGCAGCGCCACGTGCACACAAAGAAAATTTATATACTTTTCGAAGTACTACTAATTAAAGGGTTCTAACGAAACGTTTTACCCACATTAATTTCCCGTTGAATGGGGAGTTTCACGCCCATGCCAAGTAAATAGTGTTTTTTATCGACACTTACCCACCCAAAACCTATTATATTTCACTCATTTTGATATTGTTGCATTATAATCAATTAAAATGAGGGTAGTGCCACGCCCAAACGAAATAAAAATTATTTATCAACTACTTTTATTTTGGCGACTCTTAATTCCTAGAATAGCATAAGTTAGAAAAGTGGGCAGTGACACGCCCAAAATGTACTAAATATTTATGTTTAGCTAATTTTACTTAGCCGATTAATACAAATTTGTCTGTGTGTGTGTGAAAAATTTTTATTAATTGGCTAAGTAGAAGTAGCTAAATTTCTAGTACAATACAAATTTAGGATTAAAATACGGGACTGTGCCCCTCCAAAGTTACTCATGTTTAATTTCTTGTACTAAGTCAATTTTTAAGAATTTTTAGTGAGAACAGGTATTTTTTTTTTGCAAAACAACAACATTTCTATTCGATATAAATAAATCAGGAATTTTTGACAAATCGATCTTTTGCTGCAATAAAGGCACAACTCAATAAAATGTGACACAACTACAATATATCAATAATTCCTTGATAATCTAATCAGCTTAATGTTAGTTTTCGTTTTAGTTAATAGAAATAAATTTTAAAAAATTAAATTGGAAAAAAATTCTGTTGACTTTTTTTATCTACAAATCAGAATGCGGAAAAATGCCTAAACATTTTCTTTCTTATATGAATTTCAGTTTGTCTCGTATTGAAATTTTGATAGAAATTTGTATTAGGCATAATGGATGCCTTGGATTTGAATAGCCAGGAAATAAAAATGATTATCCTGATTAAAATTTTTCTTCGATTTTCAGTCACTTTAAAATTTTACAGATTTTTCCAGCTTCTATGTTGCTTATTCTATTGACACATTTATTATTATATACTCACTAGCTTTCCCCTGTGACTTTGTTCACGCTGCTTGTTAATACAGGCATGAAATGTATGTATAAAACAAGTTCTTTGAAAAAAATATAAAAAGTACCAAAAGCTGAAAAAGTACCAGCTTTTCGTCATTCTATTCCCTCAGAAAGTAGACTGTAAGTTTAAGTAAAAATTAATTTTTTTAATGTAAAATGCGTTAAAAGTACTAATTTGTCCCGTTTTTCCCTTAAAAAGCCCACCCAATATTTTAATCGGGGACATATGCCATCCGCCCACCTAATTTCATTCAAATCCAATAACTCTCTTCTTTGCAACAGTGTTCTGCAACAAATACATACTTTCATTTATTTACACGAATTTTCATCTGTCTAAAAAGAAATATTTATTTGGTTTTCCGTACACTTTCCACATTTATAACGAACGCTATCAAATTTTATTCCGAATAGACGAAGCAAAGAATAAAACACACAACCGTATGATCATTAGGATTTTCTTTATGGTAAATTGTGGATACAGTGGCACCATTAGATTTGGCTTTACTTTATTTTTCAATAGTTTATAGTCTGAGAAATCTATTTAAAACCAGATTACTTTTGTAGGCTTATTTGCACGTACTTGAATGTTCTATTCTTTTATGAGCAGCTTTATGTGGTGTAAAGATTACTGCAGTCAAATAAATTTGTTGGGTAAAAGGAAAACACTTCGAGTACAGCGTGATACTCGTCGTGGTATTCTTGTTTTATTTAACAGCCACATAAAATAAAGTAAAATTAAGTAATTTTGTGTTTTTTTTTTTTTTTTGCATTGGCCTAAAAGAATTTAATATAATAAATCGTATAATTAAGACAAAACAATGTGAAAATTGTTGACCATTTTCTACATAAATATTGCTGGGCATTTATCTTATTTTCTTTGTTATATTGGAATTTTATCCTGTTAGTTTTCTTTTATTTTTTTTTTATTTTTTTAAGGGCTTTAAGAGGATTTATGTAGATGACATTAATGGAAAAAGGCATTGTAAGGAAACTATTTAACCTGATATTAGCACTAGGAAAACTGTATAAAAGCCTTAAAAGATTAGGTATGGGGGTGAAGTTAAATAATTTCTATTTAAATGATAATGAAATTCTTCAGAGCAGAGTAACAAAAACGAACAAAAGTTAAAATTAATCATAAAGTTAAAAGCCGAACTCATTAATCTGATATTCTATTAGCAAATTATTTCTTTTCCGAAGCAAGGTTTTAATTAAATTTTTATTCTATGAGTCTTCATCTGTACAGTAATAAGACTTTAAAATTTTCAAGGAAAAATTAAAGAATTCTTAAGGAAAAAGAAAACAAACGTTAAAGGGTATTCTATCAGGTATGGTTATTTAAAGAAAAACAGAACTAGTCTAACTTAACACCGGAGACGCCTCAACACTGCCTTAAAAATTAACATAACGCTCAAACCAGAGTTGTGAAAGTGTTAAGTCTTCTACATTTTCAACATATATCTTCTCTACCCTATCCCTCTCCCTGAGTTCCGGCACAATGCACTGCATACGTAGGGGCTATCCCCTAAGTGCTGGTCCTAATTAAAAACAAAAAAACAAAAAAAAGTTTAAAACATGCCAAAGAAAAAAAACACTCAATCGGAAAAATCGTCAAAACTAAAAAATCGCCATAAAAAAAAATAAAAAAAATAAACTGAGCCGTAACGAATAAATTTCCAAAACGAAAAAAAATCAACAAAACGGAAAAGTCATCAAAACGACAAAAAAACGACATAACTAAACAATTGTCAAAAACGAACATTCGCAAGAAAAAATTAGCCATAATGAAAAAATTGCCAGATCGAAACGATAAAAGAAAATCGCTATAAGGCACAATTTTTAAAAAATGACGCGTTGACAACAAAGCAAACAATTATTTAAATCCTGCGTTCGAACCCTGGTCAGGGCAAGTCAATAACCATCAAAAATTTTTCTAATGTTCATTAGAGTGGCATTGTATTAATTGTTATTGGACTGTTTAAGTGATGAAGGGACAGTATTGGTCACTTAAACTTGCTCCAGTAGTAATTGATGTCCCCTGAGTTTTAATCCTACAAAAACAATTCCTCATATTAAATAAATCGCCAAAACTCAAAATCGTCAAATTTACAAAAAAAAAAAATCATAACAAATAAATTGAGGAAAAGGGAAAAAATTTGTCACTACGGCAAATAGTCATTGCGAATTTGAAAGCCATAACGAATAAATTGGCATTAAGAAAAAAGTTGCCATAACGAATAAATCGGCAAACTGAAAACAAAAAATCGATAAAAGGAAAAAATCCTGAAAACAAAAATCCCCATGACAAAAAAAAATTTAGTATGTGGAAACATTATTAATATGAAAAATCAACAGATTCTCTTAATAAAAAAAAACAATAGAAAAATTGTGTATGTGTTTTATACTTAGAACTTTTAGTTACAGGCGAGATTTATGTGGTTAATAAAGTTTACATTTATGCACAAATACGAAATGCCAAACTCTTTTCCATACAATCTGCACTATGTGCCGTAAGGGTGATAAATAATGGTATTCATATAACCCTCTGTCACTTATACGCAAACCTTTCCATGCAAACTAACAGTTAAAATTAGAAACGAAATTTTGCATACCATTTAAATTTTTGCCAAAATAAACAAATAATAATTTCAACAGCTTATCAAAATATTTACAAATTTTTAAAACAATCGAAAATTTCTAATCAAAGTTTTTTTCATTTTAATTTTTATCGCTGTTACTTTTCTATTTACATTTTTGTTTCCATTCGCTCTACGATTTGCTGCTAAAACAAATTTCTACACAATTTTATTGATTTATGATTTTAAATATTGTTTTTGTTGGATTGTACCACATGTTATTTGCATGTCTATTGGTATGTATGGAAAATGTAATCGGATTTAAATCAAAACTTTATATATGATGGACATGCTCATATCGCACTATCAAAAACCAAACAGTAAGTGCAAAGCAACCGCACACAGAAGCAACAAAAAAAAAATCGTAAAAATAACTTTGATAATAAATTTTTCAATAAACTTAAATGAAAGAGAACTAGTCAACAAAGTTTTCTCATACAAGGACATGCTTGTACAGATAGACAGGATATAACTTTATGGAAATATTGAAATTAAATAGTTTAAATGTTGTATTGGAGCAAAGTAACTAAATATGTTTCGCATTAAATTTATTCCGATAAATTTAGGTGAATTAATACTTTTAGTAAAGAAATGAATTATCGTAAAACTTTCAGAGATAATGACAAACTGCAACATAAATTTTGAAGCTTAAAAAAATACTTTGAAAGTTTTAAAACAGTTCATATGAATTATTTTCAAGTGTTTCGTTTAATTAACAATATGAAAAATTTTAAAGAATAAGCACTTTAGTTATTTTTAAAATGCTTTAAGTATTGTTTGGCCCTATTGGAAAATAGCCCTAATTAAAAATGGCACCAAAACAAAAATGAAAAATTGCCCCATACTTCTGTGTTGAAAAGAACAACTCGAACTTTGGAAACATTTTTTCTATTTTTTTGGGCCATTTTTCCTTTTTCATAAAATGAAAAATAGCCCCAAACTCGAAAAAGAAAGATGGCCTCAAACTTTAGAAAAAAATTGCCCCAAACTTAAAAATAAAAAAATTAAAAATTGCAAAAAAAAAGAAAAATGGCCCCTACATTGAAAACAAACAAAAAATAGTTTGGAAAAATTTTTCCTATTTGGGGGCCTTTTTTCATTTTCCTTTTAGGGGCCGTTTTTAATGGAGCCAAATATTTTAAATATTAAATTTATTTGTAGATTTTTAAAAAACTACACTTACTTGCCTCTTTAACGATATATAATATGTAGTACTTTGCATTTAACGTGGTCTTACATAAAACATTTTCAATGTAACATTTGTGTAAGTGCCTACTATGCGATTCACAAATTCATAAGAGGTTTACTTAAAGATAGAACATTGTGTTCTGCACTTATTACACGCTCGTTGTCCTTTTCAAACTTAAACTTAATCTGTACATCTACATATATGCGTATCAGTGATCTGCAACAAGTATGATCAAGCCGTCTCAATCACTGGTGCTAAATTACGCGTACAATTTTATCAGGCTTTCGGCAGTTTCGTTCCCAATTTAGTTTCACTCATGAATCAAAAAAATTAGTAACAAGTATATGTATAGAAGTTCCAACCATGGTGTCTAAAATTGAGGCATCATTTCAATTTTACTTCCAGTTTTTTCTACTTGTAATTTTTTTTTTCAGATTCTAAATACATTCCGGTTAGTTAATATGGACACGGTACACGAAGGAACCACGTATTTTCATTATTAAAACATTTTGTGAATATGGCAAAAGTTTTCAAGATGTAATCAGAAAATTTAGAACAAAATTCGGCAGAGAAAATGTGCCATCAAACTGTTGGTTTAAGAAATTTGAAGAAACTGGATCCGTTCATAATAACAGAAATATAATACATCAACGTAGTTGTCATTCAACAGAAAATATATTCGATGCGAGTAAAAGTGTTGAAGAAGAACCAAAAACATCCATTCGTAGTCGTTCGCAGCAATTAAACATCAAACGATCCATATTATTCAACATTTTGCATCGTGATCTCCATTTATAGCTTATAAGATCCAGCTGATCCAAGGATTAAAACGAGCTTGCCAACGATTTGTCGGCAATTCGTTTCTTGGGCCAACGAATAACAAGTAGAAAATTAATTTTTTTTTAACAAAATAATCCTTACAGACGAAGCCCATTTTACCTCACTGGCTACGCCAACAAGCAGAATTGCCGCATTTGGGGTGAAGAGAATCCCAAAATTATGTTAGAGCAACCATTATATCCACAAAAAGTTAAGGTTTGGTGAGTTTTTTTTCGGAGGAATCACCGGACCATATTTTTTTGAAAGCGAAAATTCAAATACGATTACAGTCAATGAAAATCGCAACAAGGAGTTGATCCGAAGATTTTTGTGGCAGAAAACTTATGATTTAGACGTAGAGAATATGTGGTTTCAACAGGTTGGTGCCACTTGTCACACAGCCAGAGAAACAATGGATCTTTTGAAAGAAAAGTTCGAAACTCGCATTATTTCTTGTAGAGGAGGAGTAAATTGGCCACCAAGATTGTGCGGTTTCACATCTTTAGATTTTTCTATGGAGTTTTTCGCCATCGAAAGTGTACAGCAATAATTTTACAACAGTTCAGGAGATTCAAACCAACATTAACGATCAGATATCAACCATTGACAACAGTTTATTGAAAAACGTAATTTATAATTTTGGTAAGAGATTATTTCACTTCGCCAACGGTTCTACTAACCGATGAAGGAGGGGCGCTATAGTGTACAGTAACTTGGAACTTGGTATCAATAGTTGTCGGGAAAAGTTTTAGTGACCAGTGCTATGCCTTCATCATCTTAACAGCACAACAACAAATAATACAATGCCACACCAATGTACATTAGGGTTTGAACCCAGTTACAAATCATTGTTTTGGCTTAGTAGTCAACGCGCTAACCACTTTAGCCAAACCGACCTTAGTGTGAACCTAGTTGTAATAAACAGCCATGAAAATATTTTATTTTGTTTTCTAAAATTAAAAGGATACCTCAGTTTTGGACACCCTTTAATTTCAAAAATCTGAATTTGTAAATTATCTATTTAAAAAAATCGTTTAAATTTTAATTTGAATTTGTTATCACTACCTTGCCTAAGTTTTAAATCACAAACTCTACTAGTGTACTTCGTCAAAGGACAATTTTATCCTTAAATAAACATGAATTCCTCTCCCAACGTCATGTGTATAAAAACCACAAAAAAAGGCGAAACATTGTACCGAATCATGTAATTATTCGTTATATAAAACACAAACTCTTTAGAAGCAATTGTTACAAATTATGCAGGTCACAGGTCACACAGAGAAAATTAGATGTCACGATATACTGAACTTGTTATTGAAACAAAATTTAAATTACTTTTGTAAAACTTTTAACCAGAGAACGTAGCAGCAGTTAGCCATATACCATCATTTTATTGTATTTTGTCTTATAATTCGGCTTTGTTTTTGTTATTTCTTTTTTCTCTCCATGAAAATTGAACGGCATTCATGTACCTTTTATTTTTGTTTTTCTTTTTTTTTATAGACATATAAACACTTTGATACTCTATATAGTTTAGATTCTCTTTGCATTGTGTGCTATTCGCACACTAGCATAGAAAACAAACAGATTGCTTGATAAACTTCCGGTGCGACTTGGTTCCTTCCGTTTTGTGACACAGCTTGCAATCAACAAAAATTTAAATTTAATGTAAATGCATTACACACCCTGTGAGTACATGTTCATTTGTTTGTTTGTTTGTTCGTTTGTACATCGTTCAGCAGGTCTATGAAAAGGCCAATGGCAACAAAATATTTTAACTGCAAAAAAAAAAATAGGAATAGGAAGTTCCATGTTTAACATTGAAATTGTTTTAGAGTTTTTCTTTTCATTTATTTACTGGTATTTTGTATTCAGTCCACTGTTGTGTTTCGTAACGACAAATTTGGTGTTTGTTAAATTTAGGATATTCTTTGCTTAAGCTTAATTTCAAAAGACTTTATATATTATATTGTTATAAAATAAAAATATCATGGTATTATTTACGTTAAAGCTGTTCTTGCTTTAAACAATCATGCTGTTTGCTATAACCAAGTAAATAAAATGGAATTTTTATGAAAAGTTTAAAGCTGTAAGAATTGTTAAAGTTCAATTTGTGTTTAAAGAAAACGGAAAATGTCAAAGAAATGTTACGAAATTAAATTAGTAGGATTATTAAATGAAATTTGTTTCACTTTGGTAAATAAAACGTTTATAACTCACTTTTTATATTTAACTGAATGAATGTTATACTTCTATTATTTCTGCTTAGACTTAAGTGTTTCCTTTTAAAGTGCTTTGATTTTTTTTAATTTAATTTAATCTTCTTTTATTTATTTTTAAATTTTAATAAAACGCATAAACAATTTTACATTCTTTGTGCCTTCATACGCTACGATCTAAAACTTTTCAAACAGCTTTTAATTTTATAAATTTCAAACTTTATATTTTTCTACTTAATTTTTTTTTTTTAAATTTATGGAAATTTACGAGTATAAATTTTTGTTGACAGAATAACATTGAACATTAGCAGTAGTAAATCCTTTATTGGGAAGTTTTCGCTTTATTACCAAAATTACCAAAGAGTTTTTTAGTCTCAAAGGATTGCTAATTAAAGTTAAGCATTTGAAGTCAGTCCACTTCAAAAATATTAAAAAGCATAAAAATATGAACTAAAATTTTACGAAATTTTAATTAATTTGAGTAGCTTTAAATTCATTCAGAGGATGCCTCAAAATGGATAGAAGCTATGCAGTTGGAATTTAATTCATTGCTGAGGAATAAAACGTGGCGTCTTGTTGACAAACCCGAAAAAGCAAATATTATCAGATGCAAGTGCGTAAACCCGATGGCTCGGTGGACAAATACAAGGCAAGACTTGTTGCTCAAGGCTGTAGTCAAAAACAAAATATAGATTTTAAAAAAAACATATGGGCCTGTCGTCCGCCATTCAAATATTAGGTTGTTGTTGGCATTGTCAGCTCAATACAAACTGTTTGTAAACCACATTGATGTTGTAGCGGCTTATTTAAATGGAAATATTGAAGACGATGTTAACATGTTTCAACCGCCAATGTTTGTAGATCAAAATAACCCTAACAAAATTTATAAACTTACAAAAGCTTTATATGGCTTAAAGCAAGCAGGAAGCGAATGGAACCGAAAGCTTGATGAAATATTGTTGAAAATGGGATTCATTCGTTGCAAAACAGATACATGTGTTTACATACGGAAAAATTCTTTTTTAAGCATCATCCTAATTTATGTCGATGGCTGGCCTGTTCAAACGAAAATGAAATGAAAAATTTAAACGAAAATGTTGTAGTTGAAGATCGTGGCCCAATTTCATTCTACTTAGGGATGGAAATCATTAGAAATGATCCCAGACACGATATTACAATTCACCAAATTAATTACGTTGCTGAAATTTTAGAACGATGGGGTATGATGAATTGTAAGCCGGCATCTACACCACTTCCAAGCGGAACTGTGTTACAAACGTGCACGAAAAACTACTAAGACTTGGACTTAAACAGATATTAAAGTTTAATCGTGGCTTTGGTGTATCTTGCTGTTATTACAAGACCTGATCTCATTCATGTTGTTTCGTGATTATCCCAGTTTAATTGTCATCCACATGATGAACATTTTCAGGCTGCAAAACATGTTTTAAAATATTTGAAAAATATCCTACTTGTAAAATAACTTATTTTGCTAATTTCAATGATTTTAACTGTTTCACAGATGCTGACTGGGGTTCTGACGTTAATGATCGGAAATCCTATTCAGGTCATATTATATAAGTGGTGGACCTGTTGCTTGGGAATCTCGCAAGCAAGCAATTGTAGCGCTAAGTACTATGGAAGCGGAATATGTGGCTTTGTGCCAAGGAGCAAAAGAAATTATTTTTCATAGAAGTTTGCTGAATGAGCTATGTTTCGAAAAATACCTTGCGAGTCCAACTACAATCTTTTGTGACAATCAAAGTGCCAGCTTTATCGTGAAGAATCCTGCTGTACACAAAAGGAGTAAGCACATTTGTATAAGATATCATTTTCTACGTGACCAATATGAGCTGAAAAACATTGATGTTCAATATGTAGCAACAGACGAAAACACTGCCGATATTTTAACAAAAATTTTGCCTAAAACAAAATATATCACTGGCGGTAATCTTTTGAAACTTAAATTTTGAAATACACCTTGTAAATTTAAAAAAAAAAAAATTTTTTTTGAGCATGCATTTGGCTTGAGGGGGAGTTCGTTAGAAATTTCCAACGCTGATCACAAGCCAATACATAAAACTCTGATATTGTTGATATCTGATATTATTGAAATTTATAACTGTTAGATTTTACCCTTTTTTGCTTTTAAAAGTCATTCCTATAACTTTCATCAACCTAACAAGGTCAAACTCAAAAAACTGAATTTGTATTTTATTAAATAAAACTTAATTTTAACTTTTCTAAATTACTCGACAGCCTTTTATTTAAAAATTAGTTAGTTTTCCTTTCGCAAATAGTTTTTAATAAAGATAAAAACTAACAAAATCGTTCTCGTCAAAGTTGTTTTTTCTTTTTAACAAAATTCTGTTATATTTTCTTTGATTTTATTATATATAAATTTCGTCATTGACACGGAATTTTTTATAAACATAAAAAAATATTTATTAAAAACTGGTTCAGTGTTTTTCCAAATAATGAGTAAATATATAGGTCTTATAGCGCCATCTGCAGTGACTAGCTAGAAATAATATTTAGAGCATTTCTTTACTAAGTAGTTTGAAACCTTGCTGAGGACTTCTCATTATCGTGTTTTCCTTATAGCGCTTCCTAACTGTCGATGTTACATCGAAGTTTTTGATGTCAGAAGAGCGCTGAAGTTTACAGGGACTGCATCTTATACGGTTATTGTTTTGCTTGTAGGGTAAGGGGTTAAAAGCTTTTCATTAAAACTCGAACTTATTTTAGGTCTATTGGGTTTCTAACAGGGGTACTTCAGTTTTGTAGTTAGGCACCTTATTATTATGAACTTAATTTGAGGACAGCCGCCTTTCCTTTTTAGGTATTTTTAAAGCTTAAATAAAATAATTTCCTGTACACAAAAAAAAAAACTCATACTAAGTTGAGTACGAGTTGTGATTAAAAATTATAACCCGAAATGACCTTAAAAAAAAACCCCCTTTAAAATGATATCCTGCTGAAATATATTGTTTGCCTTCAAATGATTAAATTTCATTATAAAACTACATTTTTTGATACAAAACAAAATAATACTATATGAGTTCCTATAAATATGTAACAATTGAAAATATAATAAAACTTACAGGTGGGTTAGATGAAACAGTGCACTCACTGCACTATTTTAATTTCAAAATTCTTAAAATTTTGCTTATTTATGGTTTTCATAAACAATTTTCATTTGTTTTTGGATTTACAGTGCGCTCGCGATAATATGAACTAATTAAAACCAATCCAGTTAACTTTTGCAAGATTGTTCATATTTGCGAATGGCATCTAATTTGTATGAAATTTTGATTGACAGTTGAAAGCAATTCAAAAACAAATAAGGAAATCCTAAAACTATTATGCAGTTGAAGCAGCAACCCCGTTTACAAAGATTTCATCACTTTTTCGATAAAAAAAACCGTTAAAAAAAATGCAAAAATAAGTTATTCACAATTTACAGCTTTCGCACTACGTTCATATTTTACAGTAGCCAATGCAAGAAAAAAAGTGTTCATATTTTGGGGTGTTCATATTTTCGCGAGTGCACTGTTTTCATAATATTTTGTGCAAAAATGACACAGTTTATAATAAAATTATATCGAATATAAAAATATTTATACAAATTGCATATTAAACAATTCCAATAAACACCGATTTCATATTCAGTATTATTATTTTATATGTATTGTTTTTGGTTTTGTTAATTTCTGCTAATAATTGCCCAATGAGTAGGACATATTTCCTGTTGTCAAATTTGCTATTTGCGATAATTGTTTGCAAGCAACAACCTTCATTTAAAGATTTTATGAAATTATATTTTTTGTTTAAAAATAATTGTCCGACATACGCATGTATGTACGAGTATATACATACATATGTATAAAGAACTTATAATAATTTTATTGTAAATTTTACGTTGGTTTATGCGACGTGTATTGTGTAGGTAGAAATCAGAATTTAAATTTTTAATAATAATTTGACGTCTTGTTAATAAATTTATTGTCGGTGCTGTTTAAATGGCAATATATCATCTCCGCAACTTATTCATATGAAAGAGGTACTTCTGCATATGACAAATGTATGTATGTATATCATGTAAACATACTCTTAATAAATATTACCAATTATTGTTGTTGATATTGAGCAGTAAATATACATCCTTGTGTATGCACTACATATATTATAGGACAACATACTCGTAGATATTTGCACATTAACAATTATAAAACAAATATTATTGAATTTATGAAATTAATTGCGAATATAACTATGAATGTGTGAGCATAAACAGAGTAAAGGGACCTAGTGTGTCAAAAACGGGTTTGGACTTAAGAGTGGATTAAGAGTGATAAGGTGTTTTTTGAAACTTTAAATGCGTTTTTCTCAAAACTTCATTTTCACACACTAGGTCCATTTTCTCGGATAAGGTCACATATACAAAAGCACATACTGCAGTTGCACATACACACCACATACTTATATTAAGAGATATAGTTTTATAGGCATAAACCTATGGGAAAGAAAGAATTATTAGCTTCTACTTAATACTAAATAAACCAAAATTTTTCCATAAATTAAAACAACAACTTATTTTGCCAACAACTTTCTCAAAAAAAAAAAAATATCGTCAACAATTTCGTAGGGAACCAAATGAAAGAAAAATAATTTAACTATACTTTCACAACTATTTTTTCATACTTAATAGTACTGCATAATATTTAATTTATTGCTGCTCATATAGTTAACACGTTTGCGAATTTTGATACTCAATAGTAAAAAAGGAAAAATTTATGAAACGCAAACTTCGTTTGTTACACTCACAGAAAAGAATTCATAAAATTAGAATCATTGCATACACCAGTAGTGCGATTCTGTAACTTTTAACAATAAACGTTACGCTAATTTTACCAACACAATTTATTGCTTGTGGTAACAATGCATCAATTCTGTAACTCAGTATAACCAACATTGTTAAAAAATTCAATCAGGTGGCATATTTGTTGAAAAACAATGAATTTTAAGCCAGAAGAGTGCACAAGAGAGGGCGCTCTCTTTATTTTTTGTTAAAAATCATTACATTTAAACAATAAATTTTTAGTCAGAATAGTGTACAGGAGAGTGCGCTCTTTTTTATTTGTTCCAAAATATATTTTTTGAACATTTCAAAATAACAACAACTTTAAAAATAAACAATGAAAAAATTATTGATGTTAAGTTAACTGAAAAATTCGACGTTATAATTGAATATAATGTTAAACGATATTGTTAAAATCCTTACTGAATAACATCGACGTTAATTTAGCTGTTAAAAATTTTTAACAATTCAATTGACGTTAAAATTGAATAGAGAATCCCACTACAGGTGACGTTCGACAAAACTTGGTCTCTCAGAAAGTTGGCTGAAGAAAATTTTGAATACAATAAGAATGCACAAAATTTAGCTTGTCCAAGAATTGAAACCGTCAAACTACCAGCAATGACTTGATTATGCCATTTACTTCGCATTGTGCTATGCTCACGCACAGACGTATGACGGGACATGCTGCTCCTTCTGTAAACATGGATGGTATAGATATTGAGGAATCAGAAGCTCTTGATGTTCTTGGCATGAAAATTCATTGCGATGTTTGATGGAATGATCACATTTTTCATGTCTCAAACGAAGCATTCAAGTGCCTCGGCTTTTTAAGACGGTGTAGGACATACTTCACTCCATCTGATCTCCTTAATATTTATACCACCTTTATCCGACCAAAAATAGAATACAACTCTCATGTATGGGCCGGTGCATCAAAATCTATTTTGAAGTTACTCGACCGCGTACAGGATAGGTCGAAGAAGCTTATCGGTGACAATAGGGTAGCCAACTCTATTGACTCACTGGAGCAGCGACGCAATGTTCGGTGTGTTTCATTGTTCTATCGCTACTACAGTGGAATGTGTTCTAATGAAATCAGCGAACTTGTTCCCGAAACCCGTCACTTTTCACGTACAACACGCTCTTCATCAAGAGCACATCCCTTTGTGGTCGATATGTCAGTGAACCGCATCACGCATTACAGAGAGAATTCGTACTTTAGCCGTACTGTTCGCATGTCCCCCCAGAAGTCTTTCCTGCCACTTTCAATCTGTCAGGGTTCAAATCGAATGTCCACAAACACTACTCCCTTTATCCTCCTTCCCAAAACCTATTTTCCTAGTTCCGGCTCAATGCTTGCTTTGCATACGTAGGGTTCATCCCCTGAGTGCTGGTCCTAATTAAAAAAACAAAATAAAATTTTATTGCTATTAATAACTGTGCAATAAAAATAGGATAATAATCTTGGGCAAATAGCGTTTCCAATTATTTCACTATCAAATTTATCAAATCTTAGTTTTACACACAACATTTACTCGAGTGTTTTATTATCTACTGATTTAATTTATGACCAAAAGTTTTATTTTATTGAGAAGGCAATTTCTTGTGTGGTACATATTATTCCGGTCACGTTTTTGCGCCAAAGTGGTACTTAACCAGAAAGTTCTCATATACATACATATGTAAGTTATCCTGTGTATATTTTTATTATTATTTTATATTATTTCTAATTTTCGCCAGACCATTAATAATGTCTGACTGAGAAAGACGTATATCTCAAAAACCGTAAGCAATAGATAATTGGCGTTTTGCAGAATATGAGCAATTATAGACCAATTATAGGACAAAAATTTAAGCGAAGAACGCAATATTTGAAATTACAGATTATCAGAAACATTCTGGCGATATTCACTGTTTGGTGCAAATTGTCTTGTGAAAGTGCAAATGCAAAGTATCATATGTTTTTGATCAAATCCATTAAGAAAACACACAGAGTTGCCGTTAGATTTAATAAAAAAAGAAGTTACAATTTTTGCATTTACACTTTCGCAAGGCAATTTGCACAATATACTTACTTAATACCGCTTTTAAAAATGTAGACATCGCAATATTCGACTTTACTAAGTAAAATTACATTTCTTGACAAAATAAATCCTAATTTCTGTTTTTCCTCAAAAAAAAATCTTCAACATCATTTTGAGCAGCAAAAGTAAAAAACCGCAAAATGCATGCAACAAATTATGTACGTGCGTCTTATGCAGATATATTTCTGTAAATTTATAAGAACAGATTTCGACAGATGTTTCATAAATTCTTTCGTACTTTTCAATTTTATTCAAAATAGCATTATGCAGTAGATGTGTGGTGTAACCAAGCAAACATTTTGCTTTTGTTTCACCGAACTTTAGAAACAGAAATATAGATTGAATTATAAAAAAAAATACTGGGGTTATTTGCTATGTAAATATGTAATCTAAAAATTCGTGCAGTTCCCTTTTCGAATCGTAATACAGAGAAACCAACCACATATGCAAAAGTAGCGAGTATTGTTGCCTTTTTGCTTGTCAAATGTTCATGAAAGCTGTCAACAATTATGTATGTATATACCATGGTCAGTGATGTTATATGTAGGGAAAAATCCCTACTCGTAGGGATTTTCTTCCAAAAAAATTACCGTAGGGAAAAAATGACAGATTTGTTGAAATCATTAAAATGTAGGGACTTTTATATAATATGGCAAAAATATATTAATTTGGCAACCTTCAATTTAGCCTTGGAAGAAATACAGCAAATATTACCCCTCAAAACAGAAATATTCAGAGAAATGGGGTTCTTAAACCTTGTAATTATATTGGAAAAAAAAAGGAAATAAAAATGAATTTTCATTTAAAAATATTTCGAAAATTATAAAAGTGGACGCTAATTCTCTTCTACAAGAGTGGAGATCCTTTTTAAATTTATTTTTTCAGAGCAAGAAATAGGTGATTTTTTAAATATGGATATCGAAATGTTTTGGAGTACAGTTACCAAAATGAAAAATTTTAATGAGAATTTCATTTACCCCCTTTTGTCGAAATTAGCTGCCTTTGCTTTATCACTGCCACATGCCAATACAGACAGGGAAAGAATTTTTTCCATCATCACTGATGTTCGCACTAATAAAAGAAATAAGCTAAGTCATAAAATTTTAATTTCAATTTGCATTGTCCGCTCATTTTAACAAGATGAATGTAAAAATTGTTATACCTTCCAATGTACCCATACTCATTTAAAAAAAAAAATGGTATCCTTACGACATGTCAGGAAATCACCAGTCAAAACTAACACGGGCAAACAATTTTTTTTAGTATCCTAGCAAATTTCAAAAGTTCAAAATACATATTTTTTATATTTCGCTTTTTTGACCAATGAACTAATTGTGATTTTAAATGAATTTATGTATATCACTTGTTTTTATGTTTTTCAATTTTTGTTTATTTAGTTTTTAATTTATAAAAAAGACTGATTTAATAACTCATAATGTATAAGAAGTTTAAATAAAACGTTTATGTATTAAACACAAAGATTTTATTTGCATTGTTTGATATATTATAATTTAAAAGTTGTAGGGATTTTTGTAAAGACAATTTTTAGAGCGCGTAGGGAAAAATAGGGTTTTTTTAAGTGCTGCGTAAAGACTTCTCAAAAAAGTATATAACATCACTGACCATGGTACAATAATTTACCAGGTAGTCTCGAAGCGCCAGCTGATTATTTTCTTTTAATTCATTTTTGTCCGAATTGTTATTCTTCTTTCATTTCTAGGGCATTTTAATAACGAAACTTTTCAATGGAATAAAATGGAAATAAAATACAATTATTTGTTGGCAGTGGTGTTGTAAAAAATTACTTCCTTTGACTCAGTGTTACCAAAATGTATACTCAAAATTACACCTTGTAGGAGCCAAAATTACCCGATTTCAATGGAATTACACCCAATATTAAAATAAATATTTAACACATATCAAAAATTTTGTTTAAGGTCTACTTATGATTTGGTATCAGCCCCAATGAAATGCAACAAATATACCGGCTGAACATACAACAAACAATATCTTTTGGATAACTATTTTATTTCATAAAAGTCTGTGACAAACATCCATTAAACAATATTTGTTGTACTATACAGTAATTAAAGAGCAATATACAAAAATGTACATAATAAAAAGCAGCATAAAAATCTTATATTAATAAAGTCAATGAAACTTCAATTTTTGTTACTATTGCTTAGGAGATGTTCAAAATTATTATTGCCGTTTTTCTGTATAACTTCTTTAGTAAATAAAATTGCAGCAACGGTAGCAGACGATAATTTGTTGCTGAGATCAGTTTTACCATTATTAAGACTACTAAATATCCTTTTCGCATAAGCATTTGAAATTGGCAAAATAAAAATAAAGGTTTTTGCTTTTTCTAATGTGGGAAATATATTTTCCTCAAGCGAATTTTCGAGTTTAAACACTTTTTTCCAATAAATTTCAGGCTCTAAATTATTATGCAGCTCCAGTTTAGCGAAATCTAAAAACGCATGTTGACGCTACTTATTATCAAGTGTTTGCAAGTTTATTTTAAAAGATGGGAGCCGTTTTTGGAAGAAACATTGAGATCTTGGTTGAAAGGACTGTACATTTTTTTGATCCACAATGTCGATAATACTTTAAACTTCATCACTTAAATCAAATCTTGATTTTATTTGAGTAATCACTTCTACATAAAATTTTCTACAGTTTTCAAGTATGATAACCCTTTCAAAATTGGAACACAATGCTAAAGATTCATGTGCTGCAATACCAACATAAATGTCATTAACATTTAAAAAAGTATTTTTGTCTGCATTGTTAACTTCCCATAAGCTGCTACACTTTAAAACGTCCATCTTTATATAAATTGAATAGAATTTTTGTATAATTCGTGTAATTTCAGCTTAAGTTTGAACAATATTATATAAAAAATAGTGTTATTAAACAAAAGAATTTCAAATTACTCGTGAACTACACCTGAGAGCAATTACCAACGCGCTACACATGCACATAAAAATTACACCTGTTTCGGGTAATTACCCGCGATTCGGCAACACTGCTTTAACTACTTCTTCTACTAAGTACTCAATATTATTCGATACTATCAAATTCTCTTTTATTTTTTGAAAGTGTTATATAACAAAATTAAATAATATTAAAATACTGAAAGGAAAGAGTTCCGTATTTGCACTAAAAAAATGTTATAAAAGTATTGAGCAGTTTTTTGTAGAAAAATATGTACGGTATTGAGTATTTGGTACTTAAATATCAATACTTTTACAACTCTACGTGGCAAATGTTTGAAAACAAAACAACAATATAACGCCTTGCTATTTGTTTTGTTTTTTATTTTTTGTAATCCCGAGACTACCTGGTAAATTCAAATACACCCACAGACACCAAACACAGCTATCGAACAGCACAAATTTAGTGAAATTCTTTATGAATGTGTTCTTGTGTGGCTGTTTCAGAAATTAAATATGTAATTAAATTATCGTCAGGTAATATGTTTGTATGTATGTATATGTAATTATTAGCAATAACTCCGTACAGAAATATATGTATGTATACTTAGGAAAAAAAGATTTTGTTTGAATAAAATAAAATTCATTTACAATATAAACAAAAACAACCTTTTGTCTCTAACTGTACAAATGTAAGTATCTTTATCTTGGGAAAACACGTTCATTTAGCAAAATAACAAAGACGTTCCGGTATTTACCTAAACATCACACAAACGACAAAATGGAAGGCTAAGCATAGTAAATAATATTTGCCTGTTTATAATTTAGTGTGCGATACATATGAGCCATTTATTTTAAAAGTATCATAAGTAACTTTTTTTTATTGCAATTTTTTTACAAATGAATAGATACCGTTCAAATGTATTTAGTGTTGCCAATAACTCGATATTTTTTGGAAAAAGTGACTTATGCCACTTTCAAAATAAACGGCTCATATGTACACTCAAAATATTCTGCAGGTAATTTAAATAAAGAAATCATTTCCAACAATAGTATTTCGTTTAAATCAATTGAGTTTTTGAACACTCGAATACAGAGCTTTTACGTATATTTCGAATTTTCTAGCCGCGTTGACTGGTCATTGCTTGGTTAGATCGAGGATTAGCAGATGGGAAAACTACACTTCCGATTATTGAAGGATTTGCGAGAATGACGAGGAGCCAGAAATTATAGAGCATATTGTCTGTCATTGCCCAAGACTGCAATGCCATAGGCAAAGATGGCTGAGCAGATGTTTCCATGAGGGCATTAGTTTGCATCGCAAAGTGCAAAGTTGAGGATATCAGGGGCTTTATCATGGACATTATATCACTTACGGATATAAATCTATTTGAAATCTTACCTCGAATACTGAGCTTTTATCATAATTATATTTTAAATATTGCTTTTTAACTACCAGTTTTGGTAAACAACTACTACATATTTTTCTCTTTTAATTTAAATTTTTTTTTAGTTTTATTGAATAGATTTTAACAAATTTTAATTAATTTATTTAAATGACTGCCAAAAAAATTATTATGTTGCTTTTTAAACAAAAATTAAAAATAAACATGCTCGAAAAACAACTAAATTTTCATTCCCTTTTAACTTTTTTTAGTGTACATGTATATGTACACTAGAGTTGTCAACCGATTAAGAATAATTCGATTAATTTTAAAATGCCGAATTTCGAATAACGAATAAATCGATTAATTTATGTCAATTAATCGAACATATTTTTGCATACGTAAAAAATGTGTTAAGCTACGTTCACATTTATCAAATATTTGTCGAAAAAAACGTAACCAAGAAAAAACCTAATAATATATTTCCTTTAATTCCAATATTTTTTTAATTTTGGGTTCGAATTTTTTAAAAACTGTATAAAAATACTCTTTTGAAGAAGAATTAATTTTATTTTGTAATATAAAAATCGTGTTAAATGATACTATCCCTAAGCAAAACTATTGGTTACGTTTTTTTGGGCAAATATTTGATAAATGTGAACGTAGCTTTAGTAGTCGTGCTATGTTTTGAATGAAACGTTAAACAATTTTCAAGAATGGGGTTTTTTTTACTGTCAGGTGAATAAGTTAGAAATTCACTATAAGTCAAGAAAGAAACAATTGCTTTATATACATAAATCTTATCATATAAGTAGAAAATGTTGGTATTGTATTCTATTTTCTTAAAATTATATAATTATCTTTCAGAATGAGCTCGGTTTGGAAGTATTTTACCAAGAACAAAAATGAAAAAAAAAACAAGGTCACATGTAACAAGTGTCCTAAAGTATACAAAATTGTTGGATCAATAACAAAAAAATATTAATAATTATTTTGGAACAGATTTACTAAAACGCATTAAAATAATAGTAAATAAGAGACGTATAAAACTTTAAAATACGTTAATAATATTTTTTAAATTCTAGAAATTTTCCGTGCAATGAAAGTTTTGCAAATAGTCTTCAAAAATTAAACTAAAGAATATGCAAATTAATTATACTCTAGATTATTTTATGTTGAAAGTAACCACAATGATATAATAATAAAGTAATGATATAGAAGTTATTATTAATGAAAATAACAATCTTTTATGCGAATTAAATAATTCTATTGAAAGTATTAAAAATTCAGATAATAAAAAAGAATTCAGCGATATATTAGACGATATAGTATATTTGGAAAAATCTAAAAAAGAGCAGAAAAATTAGATATTTAAACTATTTTATGCTTTTCTCAATTTTCTCAGCATGTACTCAAGTATTTATGTTTTAAATTTTATTTATTTGTTGCGGGTTAGCAATATGTATCTAAATATATATTTCGTTGGTAGCCATACCAACTCATCAGTAGATGTTTTACCCTTTATTTTAAAAAAATTTTAAAGCTTTGTAATGCACAAATTTATTTGTGAGTTTTCGTATAAATGGATGAGCTTTAAAATTTTTTAAACATAAAGGGTAAAACATCTACTGATGAGTTGGTATGGCTACCAACGAAATATATATTTAGATATTGCTAACCCGCAACAAATAAATAAAAGTTGATAAAAATATTAACTATTTAATTTTTAATTTATTTTAATTATATACTTATGTATTTTTGTGTTAATGACAAACATTTATTTTTTTTTTTTTTTCAATAAATTATTTTTAAGCATTTTTTAATCGTTGTTCTCATCGATTAATCGAATAAATTTTTAGCTATAAACGTTTGATCGAACGAACAAAAACTATTATTTGAATTATTCGAACAAAGTTGAAAGGCGAATAATTGACAACTCTAATGTACACACATATATATAGTATGTATATATGTAAGTCTACACAATGATAATGAGTGAGTGTGTTTCTCTCGTTATTAATGAGAAATCACGACAAATTTCTAGAGAGCATTAAGCAAAAGTCGTCCTTTCTTTACCCCTTATGACTTTCACAGAAAATTAATGTAGACTCTACATAAAAATATGTAATACACAAAATATTTACATACATACATATGTATGTGAGTATTAATGCACATGTCTACAAACCTACAAGTCTATGTACATACATTTCAAAGTATATATATACTACATATTATGTACATACATATGAATATCAACTTGTCATAACAAATTTAAGCATGCTGAATCATGATTCATGATACATACCAAGTAAGAAACTATATACATATACATATATATGTATATATACACAAGTATGTAGTTATGTTTACAAGCAAAAGCATGTACTGATCGCGACCGCTTCTATTCCTTTAATACACATTGTCAGTATGGTATTAAGAAGACATGATTGAGCATGTTTGATCGTGATCATTAAATTTATGTACATATGTAACCTACTAGCAATCCTCCTAACAACACCGCTAATATTCACAACAAACAAAACGCAGCTGGGAGTATGTACATACATACATATGTATATAAGTATGTATATAATATAATACTAATGTAATAAAACAAGTTACATTAGTGCTATCAGTCATAATTTTGTATACACCAATACCCCGGTTTGCGTCGCACATAGGGGTATTTTACCAATCTAGCCGGACATTACTTTTTTTTTGGTTTATATTGCTTCTAAGAAATATTGGTTGCCCCTAAATTGATGAAACTTGGCACAAATATGTGTTATGATCATAGGCTATTTATGTATGAAAATAAGAAAAATCGGACCAAGGGAAAAAAGTTTCTCTAGGAAGAACTAATCCTACCTCCGAAAAATGAAATTTTGTTTCAAGTTTTCCCGTACTTTTGCTTAGAAAATGGAACTGTTAACGTCCGCGAAAGTTCAAAAACCTAAACTTGGACCCAGGAGTTCGTAAAATGTCATATTTTCCTTGCCCCCTTTTGTGGGCGGTGACATAAAATATTATTTGCAAAAATAATGTTAATATTAAAAGGAATGAATTACCTACGCTTTAATACCATAAAAATCTAATTTTTGAGCTTTTATAGGAAAGGGGAGGTATTCCTCCAATGACCCTCAAAAACAACGTCCCTGTAAAAAAATTTTTTTCTAGTTTCCACAAAATATTTGTTTTTAAACTTTTATGCCGAGGAAAGGTGTCTTCCCAATGCCTATCCAATCCCCACCACCCAAAAATATTAATAAAAATACAATTTTGTAATTTATTACTTTATAGTATTTAATTTATCTGAAAATAATTATTTTATACGTAATAATAACTTATTTATACTAGGTCTAAATTCCGAATTGAGCCTAAACAATAAATTAATACTATATAAGACAATTTTAAAGCCTATTGGACTTATGGAATTCAGTTATGGGGAACAGCATCGTATTCTAACATTGATATTATTTATAAGTACCAGTCTAAAACATTAAGACTTATTTTTTTTATATGTACATATATTATTTATTGAATCTTCAATAATAGATTGAAACATCAATAAGTTTTTCAAATCTTAAATCTAAAAATATTAAATATAAGTTTAGCCAATGCTAAACAAAATTTTTAGTTACAACGGTTGATTTTTGTTGTTTTACATCTCTCGTGTACGGCTGATAGAAAGAGTGTCCCTCCTCCTAAGCCGGGTGTGGCCTCTATACTCTAGAATATTGCGCGCAAGTGGGTTTGGGCGCCACTCAAGTTTTTTAATGTATTTTTTCGCGTGTTTCGAAAATACTGTCTTTACCAACGGAACGTCTAGATCTTTATGAATTCTATAGTTTCTGACATACCAGGGGGCTGCAGTTATTGTACGTAGAATTTTATTTTGTCGCCTTTGAATTTTTTCTACATTCGATGCTGAGGCAGTGTCCCATAGCTGGATTCCATAGGACCATATTGGTTTCAGGATCGCGTTGTATAGTAGAAGCTTACAGTCTAGGCTCAGTATTGAATTTCTTCCCATAAGCCAATTAATTTGGGCTATTTTTAATTTCATTTGCATCAACTTTGCGTCTATATGCGATTTCCATGTTAAACGGCGATCAAGGTGAACGCCTAGATATTTGACTACAGTATGTTGCGGAATAGTCTCGGTGTTGATTTGTATAGGCGGGCATGTTTCCTTTCGCAACGTAAAAGTGACGTGTACACATTTCTGCTCGTTAAATTTTATACGCCATTGTTTTAGCCATTTTTCCAATTTGGACTTATAACAGGAACGCCTTGGTTTTTTAGAAATAACAACATCCATCATGACCTTGACATTTCCAAAGTTAAGAATGAAATTAAAAAATATAGCATGATATACTTGAACAGACTAAGCAACCATGAAAATATTCTAGCTATAGCTCTTTTAGATGACAGTGACAAAGTAAGACGGCAAAAAAGACTCCATGTGCTAGATCTTCCATTTATGCTTTAAACCAAAGTCACTTTAAAATATGTCTAAGGTATATACAAAAAAAAATTTATTAATGTACTTTAGTTCAGTTTTAATTGACATACAACAATAATTTAAGAAACTTGTATATACAAAGATATATACATACATATCATTGGTTAAATTCGCTGGAACTTAACGTCTCTGTAATATTTTAAATAATGATAAGATTTTCTTAATATTTATATGTAATTAGATTGCAAATAAATGTAACTAAAAAGCGTAGCATTAGATTCCTGTAATATTTGGAATAACTCTAATCTTGCATACACTTTTTCCATTTTACTTTCGAGGCTTCAAAAGGGTTTTGATAATAATTTTGTGCAATAACCACAATATATACATACATAGCAAAAATCTGAGTACCTGCAGGCCAGATATGTTTTTTTTTATATATTTTTATTTTTGTTTTTAACAACAATAAAACAAGTCCATTAAAACAGGTACATTTAGTTTGTTCCATCAAATAACGTCATTTACAACGCAGCTGCGCAGGTATCTAAAAACCGCTATAGGGGTGGGTTGAAAATTACTGTTTCGCGCATTTCTTTTTTTACACAGGTAACAACAGAGTTATGTGGAATAATTTAAATAAAAAACAATTATTAAAAACTAAAACATTTTAGGACTGACAAAACGGGTTCTTACTCATATGTACCTACGCCAGATGATCAAAAACAGAAAAAGGTGAAATTTTCAAAAATTCCAAAAAAAAAATGGCGCAAGGTTTTTTTTTTCAGTGTAAAAGTACAGATTTTATATTTTATAGTGAATTATAAAATTTTTATGATCTCGATTGAACTCACTTTCAAAAACCTTTTGATATTTCTTTTTTTTACAAAAAATTTAACAAAAAAATCCTTTTTTTTTAATTTCGAACAAATTTTTTATCATAAAAATTTAAAATAAAATTATTCTAAAAATTAATATTAGCAGCTGTTAATAAAGCCTTTCACAGAGAAAAAAATATCAATGTAAAATCTTTATTCGCTTAGTCACAAAAAAAATTTATTGTAAAATTCTCAAAGCCGTAAGTCTGTAAAAGCGTATGCAATTTACTCAACTTTCCTGACTTTTACAGTGCCGCAAAACGACAAATCTCACGCAAAAGCCTTAAAAATTCACTATACGATGCAGAAGTTGTCTGTCGAGCTGCGTACTTAAATTTTCCATTTCTTAAATTTAAGTTTTGGCCCAATGTCCGGCTAGAATGGCCAAATACCCCTATGTACTACGGTTCAGGTATACAAATACTAATTTTATTCTATAATCAAAAGTTAAACTAGCACTGAAAGCTGTTGTACATGCTTTCATCATCTATTGAAGTTCAAAAAGTGGAAATATTTCAATCGAAGAAATTTCGTTCCTTAAATTATTCAAATATTATTCAAGTTTCTCGGAAATATTGCTTCAAACTGTGGTAGTCAATGTTTTTCTCTATGATATTATTTAACGGATTTGGAATCTTCTAATTCTTTTTTATACACGCAAAGAAATTACATGATTGAAAAATATTCATGTCAACTAAGTATTTGCCACAACCAAATACTTATTCATTTCATCAAATATTCTTCAATTATTAAAATATTTGATGCGACAATAAAATAATCATCGGATAGATAATTAAACCGTACTTACATTATGCAACTTTTTTACATTTACATATATGTATTTACATTTCTTTTCTGGCTTTCTCACTGAAATAAGAGATTTGCTTGCAAAAAAGTTGCGTAGTGTAAATACGATGTTAGTGAATGCATTTTTATCTATCACAAAAAAAACATTGGATTGCTCCAAAAATTCTCAGAAAGAAAAACACGAATGCACACCATGCGCAATTTTTCAAGGATGGCAAATTGAAAGAACTTCCAACAACCAATATTAGTTTCATGAAAAACACCAGCATCGGTCATCGAAATTGTTCGCTGGTCTCAATGTCAGGAAACATGACAATTCGTATTAGAAATTATTTAAAGAGCATACGATTGTATTTAGATAAAACTTACTTATGCATCCATGCAAAATAGACGTACGTACGTTTCATGTAATCGTGATGTTTCTTTACGTAGAGATTAATGGCAATGTAATGTTGTATATGCGGTATTCAAAGATACGAACAGTTTTGTTACTGTTTTGGTTGTATTTTAACATGTTTCCAATTCGTTGTGTTACAATTGTGACGTTAGTTTCTAGAAATCCATTTGACAGCAGATTTAAAGATGTTCGTTGATAAGATGAAGATATATTTTAAGACAAAAATTTTAAATCAATTTTATTAAAATAGAAGAAAAAGCAGTAGCTAAATACTACATACATACATACATATTTATATTTTAGAATATTTTTGATTATGAAATTTAAACATCTTTTATCATGGTAGACCAGGGCCCAAATCGATACATCCGTGAACGTAGAACTCGTCACGTAATTTCCCATCCAATTATATAGTTATTACGTGACGAGTCCACGTTCAGGAAGGAACTTTATTTTAACTTTATATGTATTCGTCAAAAACGCAACCCCGTCTTATTATAGACAGATTTTCACAATTCTTAATTATTTATTTATTTATTTCCTCCTTGCACAATATGAAAAAGTCTTAACGTTAGAGTACAGGAATTTAAAGTATACAAAAATTTTGCCTAAACAAACATACAAATTAAGATTTAAGAACAATAAAAAAAATATATATATATAAACAATAAGTTGTAAGAATTATAATATAATAAGAAAATATATATTAATATTTTAAAAATTTAAATTTAATCGCAATAATTTTATTTATTCTTTTTGTGTTTTCGTGCATTTTGGTCTCATCTAAGTTTGTGCCTTCATTAATATGTAACGTGAAAAAAGTCTCGTGTAAGTGCTGATATGTACCAGATAACTGCAACAAGTGGTAAATTTTCGGGCATACTTGATTATGCACATTGATTTTTATGATCTAATCATTTTTAATCAAAAGCAAAAAACACTTGTTTACGCAACCCTTCGTTTTAAATATTCAGTTTTATTCTCTTGTTGTTTTGTGCTAACATGAATGTTCTGAATGTGTCGTTAAGAGTATGAAACTCATTTTGAATCGAAGCCAACGTGTTGTTAGCGGAACAAGTGTTTTATTCAGTTGTTAAAGTAATTTTGTGCACGTATTTGAATAAATAATTTTTATTTATATATTCGTCACAGTTTGAAAGATGCACAAATACATACATACATACATATTTACACTTTTGACTTCCGAAATCAAATTTTCTACCAACAAAATACATAAGTATATAGAGTTGGTTTTTTTTGTATTTCAGCTATGCCTTATGTTCGCTGTATCATGCAATGATATCAGGCACATTCGCATCAAATGATCGAAATAATTTACACTTGTTGATGAATTTTCTGCTTGTGCATAAAAGCGAACGGGTATAACTGTTTTGTGTTGCTCTTAAAATTCAACGTTAGGAAATAAGTAGCCTCGATCATACTTGTTGCAGCTCCCTGGTACATAAGATTTCATTACAAATACGTGTAAAATATTGAATTTATTTGCAAAAACTATATGCCTTTATAACCATATCCCAAAAATACAAAAATTCAACATTAGCTCGAATCGTTTAACCAAATATCTATGAAAATAGTATTAACCAAAGAATTGTCAAATACTTTTAGTTATTTTAGTCAGTTGTGAATATGCAAAGACATAAATATTCACCTAATATTCATTTTAAATGACTTTAAAAATGTTCTTGTTTTCATTAACATGCAAAGTAGGAATTATAATTATGAGAAATAACCATGCATGAGCGTGAGGGTGAGCATGAGCAATTGAATAATAGAGTTAAAGACCGCTTAAGCACATAATGCGTGATTTTAAACATACAAAAACAATATTGTGTCTGTCACATCTTCATTCTTTCACAGTGCCATCATGCAAAATTAGCATAGTTTTTTGCATGGGGCAAGGTGTCTGAATTATTCACCTTGAATATTATTAGTATAAAGTCTGATAAGGATAATAACAGCATAGCATGTCAATTTAAAAATTGGCGAAGAAAAACTTAAATCAAAAACATCAATAACGAGATAGACAAATTCGAATAAGTATGAGAATTGTATCATTTTGACCCATTAAACAAATTGAGTAAATTTTAATATATCATAATCAAATTTTTATCGTAGTATTGTAAATAGTCTTCCGTTCCATGCATAGAAAAAGTAATGCTAGATAAAGTTAATTTGTTTAGCAAATTTTTTCAAGATATCACTTTTTCGAACAGCTCGTAAGATGGCAAAATTTCACCTATATGACGTTTTTTCACAATTTTTTAGTAGCCAACTATTTTAGGAAACTACAAACCAATTAAAAGACTTCGTTATAAGACTACAAAGAAAACGTTTATTTAAAAATAAATGAAATGAATACATATTTTTGATAAAAGCTTAGATTTAAAAATATATATGTATGTATACTATATGTAAAAGGATCTTTCATATTGAGATGTCAAGTTGCTTTGTTTGTTTTTCAATGATTATCGTAATTTCTCTTTTGCATATTCTATTTTTAGATGATCCGAAAGAATTTCGAATATCCTGTACATATTTAGGTTTAATCGGTGTACCCCTCATGCGCAATTTGCCTGTAAAATAATCAAATGAATTAATATTCTATTTGTTTGAGCATTTTACCAAATATTGGCTTGTTTAAAGCATTCAATTCCTTGAAACCAGCGTTGAAAGAATTTTATGCGAACACAAACAATAACTCATGCATGCTTGTGTTAAGCAGATGACACAAGAGGAGTACTGATTGTACATTTTAAATGTCCACTTTCGCTTTTTTTATATTATCGAGTGCAGAGTCTAGGCCATACATGTCACGCAGGTACTGAAGTTTATCTCTGGTTAAACCGTTGGAAATGAAAATAGTTTCAGTTTTATCCATAAGTTCTTGCATTTCATTATGGTGTGCAGTACTCTCACGCAATCTCTTTGATATGAAGTCTTGACGATAATTCAATTTGGCGATTCTAAGTTTATTGTTGTAATGAACACGGCGGACTGATTCAGCTCGTTGTACTTCCAAAATTTTATTTGTATCGCTTTTATTATTGGAGCTGGTTGCATTTCCACCATCTTGGTCTTCATCATCGATTTTTGGTGTTTGCTCAATTGTTATGGGATTCTTCAATAGCATTTTCTCAACATACTCTTCTTCATTTTTCAACAACATTTTCTTAATGCGGTTCATTTCAGTCTCAACCATACCTTTAATGCGTTCGGGGTTAGAGTACAATTCCAACCAAAATTCTTCATCTAATAATTCATTATCTCTGAATATAAGCGAATGGGTTTCAGGTTCATCTCGATTTTTCATTTCCATAATGAATTTTATTTAAATTTCACTGTTTCACAGATGAAGATGCTTTCAATTGAACTGTCGCTTAAGAAATGAGCGATAAACTGAAGTTTATTTTTATCGTTGTATGTATGTATGTATGTATGTATGTACGAATACTTACAACCTGTATTCACTTCTCCGTAGGTAAAACGATTTATGGAAATATATACGAGTACCTATGAATGCATGTACATACATACATATGTATGTGAGTGTCAAAATGTCGCGTTATTTAAAACAGTAAAATGCATACTTACATATCATTTGTGTATGTATGTATGTACCAACGTATGCACATCTGAATTTTAGAATAGATTTAAGTTTGTTAAAATTCCTCTCTTTTATTTAGTACCAATTATGGCTGCACTCTTCGTTTAATACAAATAAACCAGAGTATGATTTTTAAATTTGCGAAAACAATTTTTAAAAGGAAGGAATAAAATAAAATTTTATTTGTGATCAGAATTTTTTCCTACCGATTGTACTTCACATTAAATAAAAAACTTTTGATTTTCCTTAACAATAAGTGTGTTTTTTTTAAGAAATTATATCAGTCTTATTGGAAAACTTTATATTTACATTATTAAAGCATGTCCAGCAAAGCTACCAAAAAAATATCAGCCGTAAAAAGTTTTATTCAAGCATTTTGCTTAAAGATAGACATTTTTTTTACTCTGTTCTTACATAAACTTTGTAAGATCTAATAATAATTTTTCCAAAATAAATCAAATTATTTGCCATTTACTGGTCACACTTTGTTCACATTAGACACATTTTTGTTTGGAAGTAAAATAATTGTGTTTGCCACTAAACAGCTATTTTGCCTGTTTGCCTTTAATAAATATATTATGGTTAGACTACAATAAAGAAATATTTTTCGTTTTTCGTCAAATGTTCCCCAATGTGACCGTACCTTAAGGTAATAATGTTCGCCTCTGGTGTTAAGTAGACTTATTAAGTTTCTTTAGCTGTCTTTCCTATCTGGGCATTCATTAAGACGCTACTAGACATCCTCTCCGTACAAAATTTTCTAAACCCCATCTTCTACTATTTTGAACAAAAGGACCAATGTCCTTTTTCCATTATTGATTTTTAAAAGGCGCTGAAATCTACTTAATGTTAAATATTTTCTTTTCATAACAAATTTTATTGAAAAATTAGATCGTAAATAATATATTTTTATATTTTCAATAATTTTTTTATTGTAAAATGTGGCAATCATTCAATTTTTAATAAAAAAAATCAATTTTTTTTAATATCCTTCAAAGTCATGTTAAACTCTTAACATAACCCTGTTAATATTAATGGTTTATTAGGGAATTGAATAAATAATCGATTTCTATTTTAATCGATTATTTTCTTGTTATTGTCGATTTTATGTAATTGATTTTATTAATGGTGAACATCGATTTCTAATAAATCGATTATAAGAATTACACATTTTAAATCGATTTTTGTAAATAGTGCCATCTGTGCGACGGATGAAAAACAACGGGTAAGTACGTTTACTGAACAAGTCGATAAAAAATCAGTGCCATCTGTATATTAAATAATAAATAAGGATAATGCCACTGCACAATGTAAATATTGTCCAAAAGCATAGCGCGTTGACTACTAAGCAAACAATGACTTGGGGACTGGGTTCAAACCCTGGCCAGAGCAAGTAAATCAACATCATTAATTTCTCTAATGTACATTATTAAGACATTGTATTTATTGTTGTCGGACTATTTAAGTGATGAAGGCATAGCACTGCAGCTATATTCTGTAACTCGCTAAAGCTAAATCTCAATCGCTAAAAATGTCTAAAATCGTTTTAGAGAATTTTAGCTACATATTGAATTCTGTAATTCGTATTGCTAAATTAGGCAATCTCATAAAAATTAAATTCGCCGCAATTTTGGCGTTTGCTCTAAGAGCAAACAATGCTCTCTCTCATCGCTAAAATGTTATAAATTTGTATTCTCTAAGCACATTTTAGCAACTTTTCTAGCTAGAAACGCTAAAATTTAAGCAACGATATTTTGAAGGCGCTAAAAAGAAATTTACGCAAAATATTTTTTATATCAATGTTGTTTAGCCTTTTTTTTTAGAAAAATAATGTAGAAAACTACAAAAAGGATAAAAAAGGGCAAAAATACATGCTCATTTAGTATTTGGAATAGCATAAAGAGGTTGTCCATGATAGGTTGAAGTGTTTTAGCTGTTATGAGTAGTTTAACTTAAATAAAACTCAAATACTAAATTTTATATAAAAATGTATTTAATAAAAAAAAAAGATTTTTACAATATTATAAAATTAATCAAAACTCTGTACACAAATTTTAAATTTATTATGATAAAAAAATTTTTGTACAAATAAATACTTTCTAATAACTACGCCACAGTACCGCCAGCAAATACCACATGAAAAAAATTTCAATTGTGTACTGAAATTATTTCTTAACAGTGATGCCATCTCTTATAAATGTTCCCATAACTTTCGAACGTAATGCTTTCTTGAGAAATTACTACGCAAAAATCATGCGCTTTACAATTTTCAAAATGCATGTGCTGCAAAAAAACAATAAGTTTTGACTAGAAATTTGTGAAATAGCTTTAAAAAATAGACGTTTTAAAACATATTTTAAAAATTTTTTTAACAAAAACACAATCATTATTACGGAGTATAAATTATAATGTAAGGTAACACTAATATAAAATGCCAAATATACACGCATATATATTTGTCTCTTTTCAATATTATATTATCAAATAAGAAAGAAAGGAATGGTCTAATGATAGCAAATTGGCTACGGCGAAAAGAGTAAATTTTAGCTAAGCGATTAGAGTTACAGAATACCTTTTTAGCAAAATCGCTAAAATTTTCGCCCTAAAAATTTTAGCGATCGAGATTTAGCTTTAGCTACGAGAATTACAGAATATAGCTGCTGGTCACTAAAAAACTGTTCCGACAGCGATTGATGCTATCCAAGCTAATGTACACAACATCGCCCTCCTTCGTCGGTTAGCAGAAACATCGGCGAGGTAAAACAATGTTAATAAAATGTCTGCTAATACAGCTTAACATAGTTAAAGCGTCTACTTAACACCGGAGGCGCCCAATACTGCTATAAAAAAAATATCGCGCGCAAAGCAGAGTTGTGAAAGAGTTGAGTCTTCTAAATTTTCAACATCTTGCTTCTCTACCCTAGGTTAGGTTAGGTTTCGAGGGCCACATCTGAGACGTGACGCACTTGGGTCCGTTAATTCGGTCCCTTTGTGATACCCTACAGCAGACAGGGCTCAGTCAATTGGTTATTCAATTGCCTGTAGTTGCCCTGTCGCCGGATCAAACCATCCTGATTGTTGCAAGAAGGAGGATATGTTGGTTAGCCCCATGTTCGCCAGACTGTCGAGGTCTGGCAGAGTGTTGGAGCCTATGGTAATCGCCCTAATGCTGTTAAGCGCGGGGCATTGACATAGAAAATGAAGAACTGTTTCTTCTTCCTCCTCATCGTTACAACTTCTGCAGTAGTCATTGTAACTTAGGCCCATCCTTTTGGCATGAGTCCCGAAACACCAGTGCCCCGTTAGCACTGTTACTAGTCGTCTTGTATGACATTTACCAAGCCTGAGCAGATCGCGAGTTCTGTGCAGGCTGTAGCGGGGCCAAGTGGACCTGGCGACTCGACAGGTGTGCTCTTGTTCCCACCTTTCTTGAGCAAGATTGTATGATTCCTGCTGGATCAATCGCTTGCAATGAGATAGAGGAATGCCAACGAAGTGACATATCATCGAGTTGCTCAATGATGTTCCCTTTTTGGCAGTTTCGTCCGCAATATCGTTTCCAGTGCACTCTGAGTGCCCTGGAATCCAGACTAGTGTTACTCTTGAATGTCTCGCTATCTCGTTTAGAGACTTCCGGCATTCGTTTACCACCGTCGATGTAGTGTATACACCATTGATAGCAGCAATGGCCGCTTTGCTGTCGGTAAAAATATGGATGTCTTCCGATACCTAAGCCATCTTGCCGCCCTTGTAATGGCCGAGACTTCGGCTTGCAGGACGCTACAGCCATCCCGAAGTCTGAATGGAACCTTGACGTTGAAGTTTTCCACATAGAAGCCTCCCCCAGTGTTTACACCTCTTTTGGAGCCATCAGTGAAAACTCTGATGGCCCCTTCGGTGGCAGGGGGTAGGGATTGATATTCCCTATTGGGAACAATGGATTGAAAAAGTCCGCCAAAATAAGGTTCTGGTGGGCAGTAGTCGTTGAAGTCATGGAGCGCTTGGTGCTGCCTGAGAATCCTGGAGTGACCAAGATCGGTTCTCGTCCATGAACATGTAGCGTTCAGTCTGATCGCCGCAGTCAAAGCTAGCTGTTTGGCCAGAACATCCACCGGAAGCCAGTTCAGCATAGCGAACAATGCCTTCGTTGGAGTAGACCTGAGCGCTCCCGTTATCAGGATCGCCGCTAGCCGAAAAATTTTCTCTATAGTTCGTCGGTGGGAGTCTTTTTCTACCGCTTCCCACCAGACTATAACCCCATAGAAAATTATGGGCTTAATTACCGTCTCAAAGATCCAGTTGGTCCCTCGGGGTTCGATGCCCCAGCTGCGACCAATTGCTCTTTTGCAGGTGTAAATAGCCACGAGGGCCTTGTTTGCTCTATACTGGGTGTTTAGGTTCCAAGATAGTTTGCTATCTAGGATTACGCCCAGGTACTTAGCGTTGTCCGAGACTTTCAGTGTGGTCCCGTTTAGTTTGGGGGGCGCAAAGTCTCCGATTTTGTGCCTCCTGGAGAATAGCACCAATTCGGTTTTCGCCGGATTGACGCCAAGCCCACAGCTGACACTCTACTGCTATAAAAAAAATATCGCGCGCAAAGCAGAGTTGTGAAAGAGTTAAGTCTTCTAAATTTTCAACATCTTGCTTCTCTACCCTATCCCTATCCCTGAGTTCCGGCACAGTGCACTGCATACGTAGGGGTCATCCGCTGAGTACTGGTACTAATTAAAAAAAAAAAAAAAAAAAAAAAAAAAAAAAAACTTGATACCATATATGTTTTACAAGCTGATGAGGTAACACTAATCATTCATTGTAAAAGTTCATATGTAATAATAACAATTAATATTCGTTTTTCTCAATGTTTAAACTTAAATTGTAACGAGTGATGTACCCTAAAAAAATTATTGGAGTATATGGTCCATTTTAGATTAAAAAGGGTAGTTTTTTGGACTACTCCTATATAATATAGCCGTGGACCATTTCATTTGTACACACATTTATAGTTAAATACCATTTGACAACACTAAAAATGTTTGAAATTAAATTGAAACTGTGGCAGCTCCCCTTTTAAAATTAAAACTAATTCATGGAAGCTTAAAGAAACACAATTTAGTTCGTGTTTTTTCAATTTCTGAATTTTATTTTGTATTTTTTTTTATATAATGTCAGGGCTGTGCACATATTACGTAACGCTGTTTTCAGAGATTTTATACCCCTCCCCCCCTACGCACTGTGGGGCCAAATGCATGAAAAGTGGCGATTAATTCATAGAAGTCGTAATTTAAAAAAAAAAATATTTTTTATTAATGGATATTTATAAATACATAAAAAACCAACATTTAAAAAAAAAACAGAGTGAAAAAACACATTTTTTAACCCTTTATGGGCCATTTTGTGTTCTGTAAAAAATCCTCTTTTTTCACATTTTTTGCTGTAACTTTGGAACGGTGCGCTATAAATTATTCAATTAAATTGCAAATTAAAGCATACTAAATGTACTTTAAGAAAAATAAGTAATATTTTTAAAAATAATAAGAAATAAATATTTTATATGTATTTCTATTAGAAAATTTTTATATTAAAATCATACCTTTTTTCTCGAAATTTTAAAATTTTGTTCAAAAATGAAACATTTGAAAATCTAATTGTTTTTTTATTGATAAATAACCATAAACACACTATTTAAAAAAAATTTAATTAAATTCGGTTATTCTATTTTTTTTTTTTTTGAAAACAACAATTTTTAATTATAATCATTATTACCTTCAATGTTAGTATTTACTTCACATTCAATTTCATAATCATAAATTAATTCGTTACAATAATCTTAATCTTCATCTCCATCTTCATCTCCATCTCCATCTTCATCTCCATCTTCATCATTGCTATTTTGATTGCTGGGAAGTACAAGCAACTCCAATGCAGATTTTGGCATTAGCTCTTTTTTCTTTTTAGAACTATTTTTCATGCTTGTTATAAACGGATCTGAACTTAAGAGAAATCTATTAAAGATATCTTCCATTGTTTTTTCTCGACTGCATTTACGGGCAAAATTCTCCCTATAACTTTTAAAATCTTTATTTCTGGCTTCCTGAGACTCTTCGGTTAGCTGACCAATTGGCAATGGCGATAATGATATAATTTCAGGCCCATGAATAAAATATTTGTGAAGAGTAGGAGGCATATAGTACCATGGATATTTTTTCACAAATAGCCTGGCAGTGTTATTAGCTAAGTTTGTAAATTTTTCAATGTTGACCTCAATACCACTAGAAACTACAATTAATATTGTGTGCATATTTTTGATCAACTCTAAATCAGTATTAGTAATTTCAGCAGATACTTCTGCATTCTTAAAAAAACGTCTTGCAGTATTCCTGTCATTAGAGTTACCAAAACCAGGTTTTGGTTGATCAATGATCAATCCCGTTCTCTTTTTAAATTCGCGTTGAATACGACTTTTAGTTTCAGCAATAATTTTTTTTTCTTCGTCACTTCTTGCCTGCCATTTTTGAATTGGAAGTTTATATGCCAAGTGAATAAGACATTCAAAAAATCTTATCCAGCCATGTAGGACAGACAAACCGAACTCCATGAATTCTACGTTGGAATCTCTAGAAATCATTTGTTCAATATTGTTGAACTCCTTGCTGGTAGCGCCACATATGTAGCACTTTTGTGTGGACTTTGTGTCTGTAATCGCGTTACACACTTTACCGTCAATCATAACGAGAATTAGTTTGTGGTTCACTTTTATCTTTCTTTCTCCAACTGATATCACTGTATCGATAAGAGCATTTTTTTCTGTCTCCACTCTTTCTCTTTCTGTTTTAATACTATTGACCGTTTCTTTCATAAATTCAATTTTTAATGGCCTGCAAAACCTAGTTGAAGACGGTCGAGGATTATGCCAAATGATTTTGTTTTTACAAAATAATTTTAATGGTACAATTGACGTAATAAATACAGAAGAATCAGATGCATTACTGTCATGAAAGGAACTATGCCCTGAACTTCCGTCAAAGCCCCACTTATTGTATAAAGTAATTTTTTCGATTTCTTCGTTGTCTAACGAATTTAAATCTGCATTTTTAACCGACAAAAGACGTTCAGTGGTATGATCCAATATTCCTTGTAGGCTAACTTGCGCTGATGTTTCAGAAATTTTCATTTGTTCTCCCTTTGGGTAACATTTTTTCTTAGCTCTTTGGACCAATTTATATGATGGAAATTTCTCAGGTGCAACCTTTCTAATAACATTATATTGGTGGCGACTTAGCTTCGCTTCTACCAAAACGGACAGAGCTTCATCCGGAGTTAACTGCTGTGGTGGTACCTGTTCTATACTTTTTCGGTATTTTTTGGCTTTTGTTGGAGATGATATTATTTCCTTAACAATTTTCGACTCATCTATTTTTCCAGCAGCTCTCAAGCTCATTTGTGTGGCGTAAGCCAAAACAGGCAAAGAAATTTGATCTCTTATGTCTTTACATTTCTTAACTTTTGTTTTTTCTTTGCACTCTTCAAATGAGAGATCATTGCGACCTCTTTTTTGTTGTGGTTCTGGTGGTGGACTGAATGAGATTGAGGCATCCAGCCAATTCTTATTATTTTTTACAAAAATTTCATTCTTTCTATGACATTTTTGCCACCGAATCTCATAGCTAGAGCAAAAATTATGAAACCTTGTCATAAAATCTACCATATCCGAAGGGTCGACACGTTTTATTACTTCCCATCTCAAAAGTTTAAATTTATCCTGAAGTGATTTAGGTTCTGCACTCCTCATAAAATTATGCAACTCATGACGAGGAATGAAAATTGTTTTGGGACATGTTCCTAAAATTAATAAGATTTCTATTCGTTTAAAATTTGCAAAAAGTAATTCCTTTAACCCTGTACCGAATAATTTACACTTTCACAACACTTTAAATATGTAACATCACATCACAAAACATTGACAGCTAAAACAATAAATAAACGTGTCAGTACCGAATCAATAATACCCTACGGATGGATAGAAATTCTTAAAAATGTATTATCATTATATTAGTAGATTGATATCACCAGCTTAAAACAAAATTAAAACTTTACTCGTATGATGCATGTATATGACCAACAGTTATTATGTAGGACTCAAATAAATGACAATAATAAATAGGGATGGGAGCGTGACCTCCTTCAATTTTTCAAAATAGTGCACTTGTGCCATATACAATTTTCTAATAATTTAAAATTAACAAATGTTTAAGTAAAATTCATTGAAATATCATAAACACATGTAAAATAATTTAATTAGTTTTATTCATAGTAAATAAACCCAACATACGCAATCACGTGAGCATGCGTGAATTAAAGTTACTCACGCCCCCATCTCTAATTAACAACACATTTTTTAGCTACAATAACAACTACTATAACGAAAATAATGACAAAACAAAGTAAAAACAACTTGATGTTTTGTTTTGTTTTTTTTTTCATATTTGTGGATTTTTAGCATCTTGAGTTATTTCACAAAAACAAGCATAACTCAAAAATCGCCAAAAATCGCAAAAAATATTTTGGGGTTTATTAGTTGAGATCTGATATTATAACACTATATAGACGATTTTACGCAAGCTCACGAACAAAGTTGTTGAAACTCCATATATAAATCAAAAATAGCCCATTTTTGGGCTAATTTTATTTTATTAACATTTAATATTTTTAAAACATTTATTTAAACAAAAAAACATGTACTATATAGTAAACTACCTGAAGTTGACGGTTCCATTATAAAAATTTAACTTTTAGAAGTATTAATAGAAAAAATTATCAATTGAAATATCAAAATTTTCACTTTTTTTCAATATGCACAAAAAAAATAACAATTATTCAACTTTAAGTGCTCACTTCAACTAAAGCAAACAACTTAAAAGTATAATTTTTGCAATTAGTGATGCAGAATTTTATCCACTTTCACCCGGTACCAAACACGATCATGAATTTTAAAGTTCATATTTTGAATTAATCGCCACTTTTCATTCATTTGGCCCCAATGTGCTACGTAACGCTTTTTAATAATTTTTCAGTGCAAAATTTCGAATCCGTAACAAATCTTTAACACCCCCCCTTCCCCTTGGAGCGTTACATAATATGTGCACAGCCCCCCTAAGTCTTATCTTATCGTTTTCTGAATAAGTAAAAACAAAGTTTATTTAAATTTTCCCCAAAAGATATATTCATTTTTATTTATTAATAATTATTTAAAAATAATTTAAAGTTACTTAAGATTAATCTATTTTTTGTAAATAATGGAATCTATAAACAAATTTTTCCTTTTAAGTATTTTTTATGACATTTTAACTTAAACATAAGTTTCTAGCAACTTTTTATATATAAGACCGTACATGCATGTATGATTAAATATATAAACTATTATTATTATTATTATTTTACCTTTCGTTATTATTAAAATATAGTATTATCAATAATTTGCACTTTAAGTATTTAATTATGGCTGCTTGTTTTTTTTTCTACTGCACTGGTCATTACAATATTTAAAAAGTTTTGTCAAAAAAAATTTGGTCAACACCACATTGTGTTTAAATTTAACAAAGATAATAAAATTAAAATTAAGTTTTGTATGCAAAAACTAAAACTAAGCTTTCTTCAAATATTTACTAGTTTTTTATCCTGCTGGGTGTTATTTAAGCATCCGTTTCCAGCAAAATTCTTTCATGTTAATTTTATAGATGGCAAAAGATGAGTACTGCTTGTAAGTTTTAAATTTTCCTGTTCACTTGTTGTAGTAAATTATCTCGTGCTGCATCAACGCCATACATATTACGTAAATGTTGAATCTTTTCTCTGGATATACCTTTGCAGACTAAATTAGTTTCACATTGAGCGATAAGAGTTTGCATGTTATCGTATAGTTGCGTACTTTCAACCAATTTCTGTTGCATAAACTGGTAGCGATATTTGGTTTTAGCTTTTTTAATTTTATTGTTAAAACGAGAACGACGGCATGCTTCAGCTCGTTGTTGTTGTTGTCGCAAAAGTAAACTTGCATCTTTATTAGTGGTAGTGGTTACAACATCCAACTCTTCATCGTCGCTAGTGGGTTGTTGCTGGTGACTATTGGTTGGACGTCGTTCAATTATTATGGGATTTTTTAAAAGCATTTCTTCAACGAATTGTTCTTCTCCGTGGAAATAATTTTGCTTAATGCGATTCATTTCGCTCTCAACGAACTGTTCAATACGTTGGCGATCACTGTACATGTCATATGTTGACATTTGAGTAGTATTGAATATTGGTATTTGATTATCTCCCGATATTGGTACATAGGGTCTTTGTTGGAAGTCCCCATTTGGATTTATTTGTTCCATAGTGAAATTTACTTCCATGTCACTGATTCAAGGTAAATTTTTCTTTCGATTAAACTCTCCTTCAGAAGTGTCGTTTAGGAAATGTGTAATTTTCTGTAGCTTCAGTCTGTTTTTATTCATTTTTATAACCTTTCTTCATATGCAGAGCATACATACATACGAGTGCATACATAACGAGTATGTATGTGTTGAATATACATACATTTATAATATGTACAAATACTTATGTATGTACTTACATAACTTAAGCTTGTTTATTGAAAAATATATGAATATGCACATGCTTACATACATACGTACATATGTATGTTTAAATGTGTGTAATTCCCCGACCAGGCTTGCAATTTTATTGGCTGTAATTTTTGATTTTTTCTCGAGAGAGGTAAGAAGCTTGGAGAGGGGTACAGAGTTTCATGTGCTCGGCAATTCTCTTTTGCCTTGCAATTCGCACAGGTTTCTATGTGTATTTGACGTTTTATTGTATTTCTTCAATTATATGAAAAACAAAATAAAACGAAAATTAAATTAATTTGTTATGCACTAGAATTTTTTAAGTTAAAAATATTGAGTATAAATTTTTCTGTGGTGGTGTAAATATGTACAAAAATTGCAAAATTAGATTTTTATAATGTGGACACTAATGCAATTTCAAAGCAGAATTTTAAAGAATTGCAACCAATAAAATTGCAAGTCTGGACGGGGACTATCTAGGGAAAGCATTGTAACCAGTGTTGCCAGGAGTTGAGGGAAGAAAATCAGCATTAGGCGAAAAATAAATATTACACATATTTTGAAGAAAAAGAAACTACACAAATAGGTAGCTACATACATATGTATATACATACATTTGTGACTTAAGTAAATCAGTGCATATGTGTTGGTGTCGCGTTTTTGTGGTTAAAAGGGAGACGTACAAAGAAAATCGTCCATCACCATTTGTATTGTGACTTCGCGGCGTTCGTTTGTAAAAAATGTCATCGGATGATAAATTATTGTTAATGGCGTATTGTGCAGTTTTGTAAAAAACAAAAAAATACATGCGTTTGACACTGTTTATACACAAAACTACCAGATCACAAAATTAACAAGTGTCCCTGTGCTACCACTTTTCAACTTTTTACATTCGATTACAAAACAACTAACATTTTCTTTGTCAATCACAATTGGAGACTATCAAAATAATTACGTCAAAATAATATATCAAAAGTTTTTGAATTTCATCAATCAGAGTACGCACACACTTAAAAGGTTGGTGTGAATCAAACACTTTTGGCTTGGAACTACGAATTAACTACGAATTTAGTCAATATATAATGATGCATTTTTGTGTACGTAATTGTTTTAAAAATTAATTGTTGATAAGAAATGCAAACAACTTTTGTACATATTTAAGCATAGGCTTGAAATGAAAATTTTTAATTTGGGAAAAAAAATCATCAAAACATACATATGTATGTGGGATAAAAACAATCATTAAAAATATGATAAAAATCATCATCCTGGCAACACAGATCGTAACCGTTTTATGGTTTTGTTTTTCCATATTCCTTTTTGATGACTTTCTTTTTCACTTTAAGCTAAACTGTTTTAGATAACACAATGGATTTTGACGTGTAAAATTTCACTAAATTGTTCTAGTCAGGGTTTAAAATTAGTTTTTTTATTTTCATTTATTATACAAGCGACTAGTGAGAAAATATGATCCGTTTCCATTTTTGATAGTAGAGAAACTAAAAATATTTACCTGATAACAAATAAATTTCCAGTTTTCTAAAAAAAATTTTGTACTTGACAACTAGTAAAATTGTTTACTAGCACACAAAATGAAAATAAATTCTCTGTAATATATTGTTCAGCAACAATTTCTTCTCAATGAAAACTAGCCATATCAAACATACCAAACAATAAAATATATGGCAGTCCAACCGAACACAAGTTCGACTAGTTGACAAACATGTCGATCTTACAATGACCAGTATTTAAAAATTTTTCTCCTTGAATCAACAACCAGCAGATTTCAAGAATTTTTAGCAATCATCATTTGCTTTATGAATGTTTACTAACATACATACGTACATCTATATACATATGTAGGTATACATCCATACACACATGAAATTTCGTACACGATTTTAATTATACACATCAAATCATCATAAAGCAAATTTTGATTGTTAAAAATTCTTAAAATCTGCTGGTTGTTGATTCAAGGAGAAAAATTTTTAAATACTAGTCATTGTAAGATGAACATGTTTGTCAACTAGTCGAACCTGTGTTTGTTTGGACTGTCATTTATTTTATTGTTTGGTATGTTTGATAGCGGCATATAGTATGAAAAGAATATTTTGTATATGTGTTTTTTGCATTTTCTTGTGTATGGCTAGTTTTCATTGACACGAAATTATTGCTGAACAATATATTACTGAAAATTTATTTTCATTTTGTGTGCTAGTAAAAAATTTTACTAGTTGTCAAGTAAAAAATTTTTTTTAGAAAACTGGAAATTTATTTGTTATCAGGTAAATATTTTTCTAGTTTTCACATAAAATTATGGAATATGAGGGGAATTTTTACTAAATATATTAGTTTTTTTAAACACTGGTTCTAGTTCTCCTTTATTGACAACAATATCATGCATACATACATTCATATGTAAGTATGTGTGTAAAATGCATTCTATGTACATCTAATTTTAGAATAGATTTAAATTCCTCTCATTTATTTAGTACAATTTATGGATGCAGTTTTGTTTCTCTTAAGTTTATAGATATGTATGTATGTACAAAATGTATGTATGTACATATTATATACATATGTACCTATGTATATGTTTATATGTTCGTAATATATACATGTACATGTACACGGAAGTATGTACATACATACATATATACATACATACATATGTATTATATATATAAGTATGTTTTCTTGCCAAAGCAAAAGAATTACGAAACCGCTATAACAACAAGAGAACATTATAAATTCCAAATACACAAAGAATAAATAAACAAAACGTACATAAATAATTTTTGTTAAATTCTGGGCGTCGAAAAAGGTTTTCCTTTCACTTTTTGAAATCAAGTGGCTTAGCTGATAATTATCCCATAACCTTAACGAATTGTATTGACATTTGGCTTTTTTTAATTTACTTTTATGACAAAATCAAGTAATCTACTAATAACATGTTTTAGCATGCCTTTAGCAAAATAAAATTTCGTATTTAATCCTGTCCAAATAAATAAATTGATTTAACAAGCAAAAGATGTACAAATAAAATAAAGCCACGAAATGTAAAAACAAACAGGTAGACAGACAGGTAGATGACGTACACACGCACATAAGTAGATACATATGCACATACATATGTATGTATGTATGTATGTATGCACATCCTATACTGTTTTCTGAACATTAGCACAAGCGAATAATTAAATGGAAATAAAGTCATAGGAATTTCCCAAAAAATATTTCAAAATAAACCGAAATCATAAAATAAATTTTCTATGGGTTCGGTCCCACTGTGATATATTGTCAACAAACTGCTTCTTTAGCAGATTTAAGAATACAGAACTAATAAAATAATAAAATGAATACAAGTACCGTACTTATGTACATATGTATGTAAGTATTTAAGTATATAATGATAACTAACAAAAGATAGTTAAGAGAAAATATTGAAGTGATATTGAAATTAAATCAACGTAATTATGGAATCACGCTGTGCCCTCATGGCTACCGAGGCGATGGTGTGTTAATGATTTAACTCTACATTTACACTATACATACACACATTAGGGCCGTCCGCTTAGCAAAACAATTACGAATTCCTAATTTCGCCAGAAACTGCCCAGCAAAAAATAATCAAGTTTTTGGAAGCACTACATTTTTTTTTCTGTCTTAAGAACGTGCTTCGTATTAAGCACATATGTACATAGGTATGTATTATCTTAACAAATGCAGAAATTTATGGCAGAAAATGTAAAATTTTTTGATAGGTAACTTTATTTAATCAATGTAGAAACAAACACAAATAACACTAAAGCAAATAATCTCTTACATGCTCCCTTAGACTAGTGCATACTTGAAAGCACTATTGTAAGACAATGATTAAAATTATAAATTTTACGAAGTGTAACGACCATAATAAGACGACAGTACGAATGTTTGGATGATGCAATAAAAAATAAAATATATATAATTCAGTGGATATTGTTTTCGTTCCATGAATTTACTTCGTACTCACTGCTCTGAAATAAGCACTTAAAGCGAAATGCTCTAAGGTGGGACATCGCGAACAAATATCATGCGATACGTAAGCATGTTTTTAAGCTAATATCACCTGATATTCCCTTACAAACATGCTTACGGCGAAGCAGTAATTTTTGATGGATACTTACATATGTACATACGAACGTATGTATGTAACATACCTGAAATCCAAAAGACCTTAAGTGCAATTTTTATTATTTTACAGGAGCACCACAATGCTTATGTATATATTTAGTAATATTTATATCTAAATAAACAATTAAATTGTATGCATTAAATCGTAATTTTTAATTACATCATTATCTATTAAAAAGTAAATTTTGAGTTGACAGTAATGGCATTTCTGATTTTACCTAAAATTTTTACAGAATTTGTTTAGCTATGACCACTACAACAAAAAAATAAAGGGTGTTTTTAATAGACTGACACAAGTTTAAATCATAATAAAACAAGGAAATATATTTTTATATCAATGAAACTAGCTTTATTGGAAAGAAAATTTTATGAAATTAATGTTGAAATATGATTTCTGCCACGTGACCGCCACGGCTGGCGCGTAGAAGGCGGAATATGGAACACCAATTTTCAACAACTTTTCGCAGTATTTGTTTGTGGTTTTTTTACGTACAAAAACATAACCCCAAAGAAAATAATATAAAGGGGTTAAATAACACGAAATTATGCGAAATAATTTTTCAAAAGTTTTTTTGAGTAAATCAATTGTAGCGCCCTAAAAGCAACTATCAGCTGTTAAATGGGTGCGGAAATATAGCACTGATGCCAACTCAAAGTTGTTACACTCTAAAAAAAACAAGCTTTACTTAAACTACATAGGGAATATTCAGTAATTACAAAACGCTATTTTTGGAGATTTTATACCCCCTGCTCGAGACGACTTTTTAAAATATTTTAAGCACAAAATTTCTAATCAGAAACAAATATTTAACGCTTTCCCCGAAATATAGATACACTTGTTTTTTTGTACACTAAACTTTAAACACGATAAAAGTCGAAGGATATTCCATCACATAGTTTTAAGAGGCAAATTATTCAAATTTTCACATCAAGATCGAAGAAAAATTAAAAACCGCGAAAAAAAAATCAACAAAACTAGAAAATTGTAAAAACTAAAAATCGCAAAAATCATGGAAACTAAAATTAATTAAAAATACTGTAGGTATTAGCAATTTTTTGTTTTGACTTTTTTTCCGTTTAGTACTTATTTGTTTGGCTTGGTGAAGTTTTTATCTTTGGTGATTTCGGCGTTTTGTTAATTTGTTTGCATCAACCACCAATCAATCGATGATTATAAAATTATAAATTGTGCTGCATCTGCATTTATTTATTTGCTAGCTTTGGTGTTTGCAAGTTCTGATTTATAAAGATCTTAGTGCATTTTTGCTTTTCGCAGGGTGAAAACAAGAACTTGGAATTTTTTTTTAATTTCAAAAGGCAAAGGACAACCTTAATGGAAATATTTATTTGTATAAAAACGTATATATATGTACGTATGTATGTACGTATTGTGTAAAGACTGGTCAATTTAGATAAGAAATAAAATTATATAAAATGCATTTACCCAACTCAATTGACATGTTAGTAATTACAATCAATTCATAAACTCAACATTGCCACCGATAGAGAAAGAGAGAAAGAAAGCAGACAACAAAGATACTAGAATTAGAACTAACATTCAACTCAAATGAATTTCCAGCAGCACCAGCAGCAAAAACTGCAACAACAACATCAGTATCAAGAACAAATAATATCAGGCCTGATTTTGCAGGATGTTTGCACATCTTTTATACAAAATTTCCAAATGCAATCTATCAATTCCTTTCAACACTTAAGCTTTCAATACATTGATCAAGTTGTGGAAATTGAAATGAAACGTTCAAAGGCCAATTCGAGTCGAGAAGAAGAAAATTATGTCGAACAAATGCTTTTAGAAAATCCCATAATTGTTAAAAGACGTACCAGACCACCACCTCAAGCATTTCCAACAAAACCCATAACATCAGCTTCAGCTTCATCCTCATCATCATCATCATCATCATCGCCAACAATTGAAGCAAATTACATATGTTTTTGTGCCTGATTATTATTGTTACTCTAATGTAATGCATAATGTTGCTTACGATGCTAAAGTAACACTATTGGACCAAACGCAACAGAAACAACAACATCAAGAACAAGAAACACATTCAGAACGTTCAGATTCGTGCCGACGTTCTCGCATCAATAACAAAATTAAAAGAGCCAAAACGAAATATCGTCACAGGTTAATGTCGAATAAGCTGCTACAAAGTGCCAATCTGTTGGAACGGTTTCAGAAGTTAGGGGCTGTGCACATATTACGTAACGCTGTGTTCGGAGATTTTATACCCCCATCCCCCCGTAACGCCTTTTAATAATTTTTCAGTGAAAAATTTCCAATCCGTAACAAATCTTTAACCTCCCCCCCTTGGAGCGTTACGTAATATGTGCACAGCCCCTTAAGTGAACAAATGGAAAATCAAGTCATTAATCAGGGCTTCAATGCGTGGCAATTGTTGAAATTGAAAAGAATTTTCTGTAGCGATTATATGGCCATAGAATAGATGTACGTACGTTTAATTTTATATAAGGGCATTTCCATAGAAAACTCGACTTTTGGCCACGTCACGCCAGCAAGTAGTTAAAATGGTTTCTCAAACGAAAATTTATTTTTCAATTGCTCTTCAATTTAATAAAGAAGGGAAAACTTTTAGCAACATCGGTCGAAGTCTGAAGTTTAATTTACTGTTGACGTTACGTTGCAAAAAGAGGACTTTTCTTTGAAAGTGCCCACCCATATAAAGGAAGTTGTTATGGAAAGTAAAATAAATTTTTGTTTAGGAAAGTTAATTTAGAAAGTAATCTTTTTTTTATTATCTCTGCCTCTATCCCATGAATATTAAAGACTGATCGAAAAAACTTGACATGTGTGAAGCAGTTTAATTTGACATGTTCAATATAGACAAACAGAGCAATGTTTGCAAAAAACTTTATTGCTTAACATTTGCCGTTAAATTAGAAAAACAATGCTTTATCAATTAATATTTTAACTGAATCAACATTTATTTTAATCGACTTTTTGTTTTTTTAAATGCTCTTATCAATATACATTTGAACCATAAACAAACTTTTAACATTAATTTTTATTTAAAACGCAATTGGACGAAAGAAAGAAGTCTGTCGACATTGTGAAACAAGCAATCATTGATTTTTTTTATGAAATTTTAAATAATATGCCATTTTTTTTAATTGAAAACATTTTAAATATTTTTTTAAGCAAATCTGGTCGGATTTTTTTGATTGGTGGCGAACTAATGAATTTTCTTAATTGAATGTTCGTTTTTCTTCCTTGATATTTGTTCTTAATTTTTTTCTGTTCTGCTGTCTTCAAAAGGCACCACACATCATAGTCGTCACTGCTCATTTTTGTCAGTGTTTACAGTCATTTGTTGAATTTGATTACAATTCTTAATATTTACATATCGTACTTGATCAACAAGAGTGATTAAATCGAAATTTTTAAAATTTAATTTTTTGCAAGAAATTGATGTACAGTGGTACCCACTGTAAAAATTTTACACCATTTTCTCCACTCTTTCACAAAAAAAAAATACAGTTGTATATATCTTTGTGATAGAAGAGTAGTATAAAAAAAAAAAATGTTTTTTGCCTCTACTGAAAATTTTAAAATTTTGAGTTAATACCCACTTGTTGACCAAGTGCGATATATAATTTTTTTAAACAAATTAGTGTACGAGAGTGGTGTTGGCTAAAGTGGTTAGCGCCTCAACTACTAACCAAACTATTACTTATGACCTGGGTTCGATCCCTGGTCAGGGGAATTCATCAGCATCATACATTTCTCTAATGTACATTAGTCTTATATTAATTGTTGTTGGACTGTTTATGTAATAAAGGAATAGCACTGGTCACTAAAAACTGTTCCGGAAGCGCCCACCTTCGTCGGTTAGCAGAAACGTACGAAAAGAAAAACAATTACTGAAAGAAATTTAATGCGGCTACTTAACAACTGCGGCACTGCAGAAGTGGTCTAGAAAATCAGAAAAAGCGCAATAGCAGAGTTGTAAATGAATTAAGTCTTTTTTCATATTTTCACCATTTAATCTCTCTACGTTATCCTTTTCCTTAGTAGCTCTGCATTGCATAAGTAGCAGTCATAACCTGAGGGCTGGTCCTACACAAAAATATACGACATGAATGTTTTGCACATCCCCCCACAATATTTCCAATAGTTTTTGCGCATTTTTCCTCATTTCGGTTTTGTGTTCCACTTAGCGATTCCTTTTTTTTTTTTTTTTTTGTGTATTGTTCGATTTTTACACTTTAGTTATCATTTACTTATATTTATTGTCACAAAAAAAAAATGCAAGTGAAACTAAATAAAAAAAATATATACATTTCGCTTATTTACTAATAGAACGTCATAACTCAAAACAATCTATTTCTAAATAATCGCAGTTGAAGTTTTTGACTCGTTCTCACCATCTAAAAAAATATCTGACTTATTCTAAGAGAAACGTGGAAAAATCAAATATAAAACATGAAATGGCGAAAAATTATTTATGATTAACTCCAAATTTGGAAATTTTGAGTTATAACGTTGTTATAGTAAATGAGTGATATATATTCCATTATTAGAAAAATGAAATTTGTTGGATTCAATTTTAAATTTCCATTAAGTTTCTTGAAATAACTGAGTTATTTTTTTCCAAGAAGAAAATCTACATTTATCTTTCCTCATGGAAACAGCTCCTTTCGTCCAGAAAAACACATCCTTGTAAATGCCAACATCTAACCGACTTGATTTTCTAACTTTATTCAGTCATACTTCACTTTAGGTTTGTTGTAGTTGCGATTGTTATCGTGCATAGAAACTTTAAAGTTAAACTTGTAAATACATGTGTCTGCAGCATGTAGTCAGTCGTACTGCCAAATAAATATACTCTCTTATGTAATATGTCTGTTAAGGTATTCTGCATTTGAAATTAAATTCCTGTGCTTTTGCTGTGGCATAGTATTTTCGTGTTTCTATTCGTATGTGTTTCAATATGCTTTTGCAAGACAAAAAATAGTTTTTGGCATGTTCACGACCGTTAAGCTTTCTTGTCTAATGTTAAGTCAAATTGCATAGAACATCATTGCACTAACTCTTTCTTATGCATATGTGAATTTTGTATTTTTATATCTATTAGAGTGTTCAGTCGATTAATCGTTATTCGATTAATGGGAGAGTTGCGAATTTTCATTTATTCGTATAGTTAAAAATTAAATTTTTATTGCAAATAAAACGACTATCTCTTATCAATTATTCGATTAAAATTAATTTCTTTGTAAATTTTTCGATTATACACGTCTCGGCGTGTATTAGAATTATTTAAGTAAGACAAGGAAAATATAATTAGTAGAAAATATTGGTAATGCAATACTTTCGATAAACGACCAGATTCATAAAGAAAATAGTGCTTTTATTATCAAGTTGCCTAAAATTTTCATATTTCAAATAGCTCTTGGCAGTTTTTCATTAACATTATTAGACTTAACATTTTTATTATATTATTTTGTATCTTTACTCTATTGCACATAATCAAAAACGGAATTTTCAATATATACATATATATGGGGTGTTCACACTGCAGTTATATCAGTCATAATGCCATAATGTCTTATTATATTAGAATAGTTCAAAAAAATTGTTGTTCTGCTGCAAGCAAAAAAAGTCATATAATAATAAGACTTTTTTAGGTATGTTTATGGTTTGTCTTAAAATGACAGTAGAATACTTAGTTCAGCAGCTGAAACTCTTCAGACGAGCCGGCGATAATATTTACAAGCCGCCGCTACTTATAAATAACACAAAAATAAAAATATGTGTTTGTTTGTTATTTCATCAAGTTCGTATAGATAAAAAACAATTTGAAAATTTCAATTGAGAATGGACATTTTAGAAGATTTACAGGAAATTTATTATTTTCGGACTGAATTAAAAAACATTTATATTTAAGCCAAAATGGAAACGTATGCGCAATAATCCGACTAAAAAATGGAGTGTTGTTAAATGTTTATCAGCTGGCACAATAATGACATAGCACACTAATTTTCGAGGGTGGTGTTGGCTGAAGTGGTCAGCGCGTTGACTACTAAGCAAACAATGACTTGGGGCCTGGGTTCAAACCCTGGCCAGAGCAAGTCAATAAACATCATTAATTTCTCTCATGTACATTAGTGAGACATTGTATTAATTGTTGTCGGACTATTTAAGTGATGAAGGCATAGCACTGGTCACTAAAAAACTGTTCCGACAGCGATTGATGCTATCCAAGCTAATGTACACAACATCGCCCTCCTTCGTCGGTTAGCAGAAACATCGGCGAAGTAAAACAATTAATAAAATGCCTGCTAATACAGCTTAACAAAGTTAATGCGTGTACTTAACACCGGAGGCGCCTCAACATTGCCTTAAAAATAAATATAACGCGCAAAGCAGAGCTGTAAAAGAGTTAAGTCTTCTAAATTTCCAACATCTATCTTCTCTACCCTATCCCTCTCCCTGAGTACTGGCACAGTGCACTGCATACGTAGGGGTCATCCCCTGAGTGCTGGTACTAATTAAAAAATAAAATTTTTTGACGGGGTGTTCACACTTGGTGTGCTATTATTTTATGACATATGACTTTTGACTACAGTGTGAATACCCCAATATATTTAGCTCCTTTACGTGTGGAGTTCCTAAATTTATTTGAATTATTTAATGAAATATATTTAGAATCCTACAAGACTAATCGATTAAAATTAATATGACAAAATCGACTTATGCCTTATTTGAACAAAACAAGAATTCGATTTATTAATTGGTTGCTCTAAATATCTTTGAAATTTCCTAAAGACCTTCGTGCATCAAATGAATATGTAACTTTTAGTTGTTGTTGATGTTGTTTTATAAGAAAACAACCTAAAACACACACATCCATATGTATGCATGTATGTATGATGCAATAAATTTACACACATGCACGCTTTTGTAAACACACAGAACAACGCTGAACCAAAATCATCCGCAGAAAATAAAATAAAAAATATGTTGAAATTAAAAGCGAAAAACTTTATTATGTAAAATAACTAAAGATAACTTCGTTTGTTGATTTTTTGATTCTTTGGCTGCAAATAAAAGTTGAGAAAAATTTTTATGATTTTTAATTTTTTCATCGGGTGTTTTTTCTTTCTTCTTTCAGAGTTATTTTAAGAGTTCTTTATTATTTTAATTGGTAATAGTATTTCATCTCTAATGAAAGTATGTCAGAGTAACAATTGCAAATTCTTAAAATTTATGATCGAGAAATCGAGAATTTTATCGGAAATTTATTTTGGTCAGCACACTTCTGCACTTCTGACTGGTGTTCTACTTCAGTATCAAAAGACATGTACTAAATTTTAATAAATAATTTCCTTCAATATATGTTAAAACAACTTTAATTAAAATTTTATTAAAATTTAGAAAAAAAATTTAAATCAAATAAAATTGCCTTAATATATGAAAAAATTAAATAGTTTAATGTGTGTGAAGTTAAGTTTCAAAATATAAAACCCTAGACATGAACGAAGGAAACTCAAACTGTTAGATATGCCAATTATAGTGGTTTGTAGAGGGCCACTTCGTCCACAAAACCCAATGATTTTTTTCCGCCCCCGTTTACTTCTTCGTAGAAAAAGACATCACAGACATTGACATCACCATTTCTCCATAATAACTACAAATCTTCATTTTAAATCAATTTCAACAACTTTTACTACGACTGTTAAGTGATTAACAGTGCTCTGTTAACTGAAAGTTGGCTTGAATAACATTTTAGTTGAATTTAAAATTTATCTTTACTGAAAACACATTGACATAATTAAAAAAAAAAATATAACTTAACTCCCATCATTTGTTTAATTAAAGAATTTAAAAGCCAATTAAAATGAATGCCCTAGTATACATGGACGATTTCATTGAAACCTATTCCAATTGTATTAAATAACATTATTTTCATCCTCAAGGATATGATTCCTTATACAATTTATAAATAGCATTGAGGAAATAAATAATAAATATTTTCTTCCTTTGCTAAATGCTCAAATACTTTTTTTTTCATCATTAAGACATTTTCTATTATATTCTAGTATAAAAAATATATACGAAAACAAAAGTCGTTTTTAATGAGATCCTGCTGCTGCGCTCCACTCACTAATTAAAGAGAAATAATATGCCGAACAACAAACAGCATCAGCAACAGTAATACCCATCAGCAACAGTAATTAAAGTAGTTGATGCAACATTATAAACACTTGTAATTATTTGTAGTTTTCAACCATTCAACTTAAAACTTGTAGTATTCATGACACTATTCTTTTCTTATCCTTTAAAATAGATAAAAAAAAATTATATATTTTTTATATATTTTTGCCTGTCGACAAGAATATAACAAGTCAAAGAGTTAAGCTTTAATCTTAGAGTTCGCTGAAATTGACAGAAACAAAAACAGCCAGCATAAGAAACAACAACAACAACACTTTATAATTACGCTTCTGCACTTATGAAGTACTCTTCTTATACATATTTTTATGATATACTATATTATATGTATATATGTACATATATGTAAAGAGATATAATATAAATATATTTCAAAATAAAAGAATCGTTTACAATGGTTACAACAATTTTTATGATGTATAAACGTTATAAAACACGAAAATATATACATCCCTGTAAGTATGTAACGTTGTAATTATGAATAAATAAATGAATAAATTTTATACAGGTTAATTATAGTCAGCTATGCAAAGTACACTCTTCCCAGCAAACATTTATATTAAGAAGTGTAGTTCTTGCTTGAAATTAATGAAATAAATACGAGTATATAATAATAATATTACAATAATGATCTCCAAAATCCGCAATCAAATGATCATATGGAGCCTTTGCTTCAATACAGTTATAACTCGAAAAATATAAATTTTGAGCTCATATAATGCAGCATTAATTGTCATATCGCTTTTCATTATGTGTAATAATTTCATCCAAATATCTTATAAACTTAACGAGTAAGAGAAATTAAAATTTTATTTTACCATTAAGTTTTTACCAAATTCAAAAGTTTAAACTCGTTTTCTACAAAATCGTTTTTTTTTTTGAGATATGACTTTATTGAAGCAAAAACACGATATTAACTAGCTTTAATATCGGTCATAATCAATTGGAATATATTTTTTTACAATATTAGTATTTTACAGAATAGTAAAAATATTAATTTTAAAATAAAACATGTTGCATTTTTTTCTAAAATTTCCATACATCAGCAGACTTTGCTATACCAACTCATCAATAGATGTTTACCATTTATTTTTGAAAAGTTCCAAAACTCATATAGCAACCAACGAAATGCATTTAGATATTGCTAACCCGCAACAAATAAATAAAAATTTTAAAAACATAAATTCTTGGGTATATGTTCGAATAAATGTCAAATTTCCTCTATCATAAATTGAAAGTAACTGATTTCATCGCGATTTTTTAGAATTGAGATTTCATCAGATCTCGAAGATTTTGAGTTCCGGACATGATCGTTTAAATAGAGAAAATTGGTGCCAATGAAAAGATCTGATGAATGGTTTTGCCGATTGGAATAAAATTTGCAGCGTTGTTAAAATATTGATCTTAGATTAATGCCGTGAGATAATGATGAATCAATTCAGATTGATAGATTGAAAAATTAAGTTGTTGAAAAATTTACATTTTTATGTTATTACGAATAAACGTAATTATTATTTGAACTTATATTAATGTACTGAAAATTAATATTATCAGGCTCAAGTTCAGTTTTATTGAATAACTGAAAATGCAAATTACTAAGAGTTTTTATGTTTGTCACTCATTTGGACCAGTGGGAAATTAAAGCCAAGGAACCATACTTATAGACTATGTAAGTCCGATTTCTCAATTGTATTTGAGAATTTTTCTATAAAATTTTAAAGATTAAAATTGTGTAAATTTTGTTCAGCTCTACGGCCATATGGCTATTTGTGGGCACATTTATGTTTGTCACTCATTTGGACCAGTGGGAAATTAAAGCCAAGGATCCATACTTATAGACTATGTAAGTCCGATTTCTCAATTGTATTTGAGAATTTTTCTATAAAATTTTAAAGATTAAAATTGTGTAAATTTTGTTCAGCTCTACGGCCATATGGCTATTTGTGGGCACATTTATGTTTGTCACTCATTTGGACTAGTGGGAAATTAAAGCCAAGGATCCATACTTATAGACTATGTAAGTCCGATTTCTCAATTGTATTTGAGAATTTTTCTATAAAATTTTAAAGATTAAAATTGTGTAAATTTTGTTCAGCTCTACGGCCATATGGCTATTTGTGGGCACATTTATGTTTGTCACTCATTTGGACTAGTGGGAAATTAAAGCCAAGGATCCATACTTATAGACTATGTAAGTCCGATTTCTCAATTGTATTTGAGAATTTTTCTATAAAATTTTAAAGATTAAAATTGTGTAAATTTTGTTCAGCTCTACGGCCATATGGCTATTTGTGGGCACATTTATGTTTGTCACTCATTTGAACCAGTGGGAAATTAAGGCCAAGGATCCATACTTATAGACTATGTTAGTCCGATTTCTCAATTGTATTTGAGAATTTTTCTATAAAATTTTAAAGATTAAAATTGTGTAAATTTTGTTCAGCTCTACGGCCATATGGCTATTTGTGGGCACATTTATGTTTGTCACTCATTTGGACCAGTGGGAAATTAAAGCCAAGGATCCATACTTATAGACTATGTAAGCCCGATTTCTCAATTGTATTTGAGAATTTTTCTATAAAATTTTAAAGATTAAAATTGTGTAAATTTTGTTCAGCTCTACGGCCATATGGCTATTTGTGGGCACATTTATGTTTGTCACTCATTTGGACCAGTGGGAAATTAAGGCCAAGGATCCATACTTATAGACTATGTTAGTCCGATTTCTCAATTGTATTTGAGAATTTTTCTATAAAATTTTAAAGATTAAAATTGTGTAAATTTTGTTCAGCTCTACGGCCATATGGCTATTTGTGGGCACATTTATGTTTGTCACTCATTTGGACTAGTGGGAAATTAAAGCCAAGGATCCATACTTATAGACTATGTAAGTCCGATTTCTCAATTGTATTTGAGAATTTTTCTATAAAATTTTAAAGATTAAAATTGTGTAAATTTTGTTCAGCTCTACGGCCATATGGCTATTTGTGGGCACATTTATGTTTGTCACTCATTTGGACCAGTGGGAAATTAAAGCCAAGGATCCATACTTATAGACTATGTAAGTCCGATTTCTCAATTGTATTTGAGAATTTTTCTATAAAATTTTAAAGATTAAAATTGTGTAAATTTTGTTCAGCTCTACGGCCACATGGCTATTTGTGGGCACATTTATGTTTGTCACTCATTTGAACCAGTGGGAAATTAAGGCCAAGGATCCATACTTATAGACTATGTAAGTCCGATTTCTCAATTGTATTTGAGAATTTTTCTATAAAATTTTAAAGATTAAAATTGTGTAAATTTTGTTCAGCTCTACGGCCATATGGCTATTTGTGGGCACATTTATGTTTGTCACTCATTTGGACCAGTGGGAAATTAAAGCCAAGGATCCATACTTATAGACTATGTAAGTCCGATTTCTCAATTGTATTTGAGAATTTTTCTATAAAATTTTAAAGATTAAAATTGTGTAAATTTTGTTCAGCTCTACGGCCATATGGCTATTTGTGGGCACATTTATGTTTGTCACTCATTTGAACCAGTGGGAAATTAAGGCCAAGCATCCATACTTATAGACTATGTAAGTCCGATTTCTCAATTGTATTTGAGAATTTTTCTATAAAATTTTAAAGATTAAAATTGTGTAAATTTTGTTCAGCTCTACGGCCATATGGCTATTTGTGGGCACATTTATGTTTGTCACTCATTTGGACCAGTGGGAAATTAAAGCCAAGGATCCATACTTATAGACTATGTAAGCCCGATTTCTCAATTGTATTTGAGAATTTTTCTATAAAATTTTAAAGATTAAAATTGTGTAAATTTTGTTCAGCTCTACGGCCATATGGCTATTTGTGGGCACATTTATGTTTGTCACTCATTTGAACCAGTGGGAAATTAAGGCCAAGGATCCATACTTATAGACTATGTAAGTCCGATTTCTCAATTGTATTTGAGAATTTTTCTATAAAATTTTAAAGATTAAAATTGTGTAAATTTTGTTCAGCTCTACGGCCATATGGCTATTTGTGGGCACATTTATGTTTGTCACTCATTTGAACCAGTGGGAAATTAAGGCCAAGGATCCATACTTATAGACTATGTTAGTCCGACTTCTCAATTGTATTTGAGAATTTTTCTATAAAATTTTAAAGATTAAAATTGTGTAAATTTTTTTCAGCTCTACGGCCATATGGCTATTTGTGGGCACATTTATGTTTGTCACTCATTTGGACCAGTGGGAAATTAAAGCCAAGGATCCATACTTATAGACTATGTAAGTCCTATTTCTCAATTGTATTTGAGAATTTTTCTATAAAATTTTAAAGATTAAAATTGTGTAAATTTTGTTCAGCTCTACGGCCATATGGCTATTTGTGGGCACATTTATGTTTGTCACTCATTTGAACCAGTGGGAAATTAAGGCCAAGGATCCATACTTATAGACTATGTTAGTCCGACTTCTCAATTGTATTTGAGAATTTTTCTATAAAATTTTAAAGATTAAAATTGTGTAAATTTTGTTCAGCTCTACGGCCATATGGCTATTTGTGGGCACATTTATGTTTGTCACTCATTTGGACCAGTGGGAAATTAAAGCCAAGGATCCATACTTATAGACTATGTAAGTCCTATTTCTCAATTGTATTTGAGAATTTTTCTATAAAATTTTAAAGATTAAAATTGTGTAAATTTTGTTCAGCTCTACGGCCATATGGCTATTTGTGGGCACATTTATGTTTGTCACTCATTTGAACCAGTGGGAAATTAAGGCCAAGGATCCATACTTATAGACTATGTAAGTCCGATTTCTCAATTGTATTTGAGAATTTTTCTATAAAATTTTAAAGATTAAAATTGTGTAAATTTTGTTCAGCTCTACGGCCATATGGCTATTTGTGGGCACATTTATGTTTGTCACTCATTTGGACCAGTGGGAAATTAAAGCCAAGGATCCATACTTATAGACTATGTAAGTCCGATTTCTCAATTGTATTTGAGAATTTTTCTATAAAATTTTAAAGATTAAAATTGTGTAAATTTTGTTCAGCTCTACGGCCATATGGCTATTTGTGGGCACATTTATGTTTGTCACTCATTTGAACCAGTGGGAAATTAAGGCCAAGGATCCATACTTATAGACTATGTAAGTCCGATTTCTCAATTGTATTTGAGAATTTTTCTATAAAATTTTAAAGATTAAAATTGTGTAAATTTTGTTCAGCTCTACGGCCATATGGCTATTTGTGGGCACATTTATGTTTGTCACTCATTTGGACCAGTGGGAAATTAAAGCCAAGGATCCATACTTATAGACTATGTAAGTCCGATTTCTCAATTGTATTTGAGAATTTTTCTATAAAATTTTAAAGATTAAAATTGTGTAAATTTTGTTCAGCTCTACGGCCATATGGCTATTTGTGGGCACATTTATGTTTGTCACTCATTTGAACCAGTGGGAAATTAAGGCCAAGGATCCATACTTATAGACTATGTAAGTCCGATTTCTCAATTGTATTTGAGAATTTTTCTATAAAATTTTAAAGATTAAAATTGTGTAAATTTTGTTCAGCTCTACGGCCATATGGCTATTTGTGGGCACATTTATGTTTGTCACTCATTTGGACCAGTGGGAAATTAAAGCCAAGGATCCATACTTATAGACTATGTAAGTCCGATTTCTCAATTGTATTTGAGAATTTTTCTATAAAATTTTAAAGATTAAAATTGTGTAAATTTTGTTCAGCTCTACGGCCATATGGCTATTTGTGGGCACATTTATGTTTGTCACTCATTTGAACCAGTGGGAAATTAAGGCCAAGGATCCATACTTATAGACTATGTAAGTCCGATTTCTCAATTGTACTTGAGAATTTTTCTATAAAATTTTAAAGATTAAAATTGTGTAAATTTTGTTCAGCTCTACGGCCATATGGCTATTTGTGGGCACATTTATGTTTGTCACTCATTTGAACCAGTGGGAAATTAAGGCCAAGGATCCATACTTATAGACTATGTAAGTCCGATTTCTCAATTGTACTTGAGAATTTTTCTATAAAATTTTAAAGATTAAAATTGTGTAAATTTTGTTCAGCTCTACGGCCATATGGCTATTTGTGGGCACATTTATGTTTGTCACTTATTTGGACCAGTGGGAAATTAAAGCCAAGGATCCATACTTATAGACTATGTAAGTCCGATTTCTCAATTGTACTTGAGAATTTTTCTATAAAATTTTAAAGATTAAAATTGTGTAAATTTTGTTCAGCTCTACGGCCATATGGCTATTTGTGGGCACATTTATGTTTGTCACTCATTTGGACCAGTGGGAAATTAAAGCCAAGGATCCATACTTATAGACTATGTAAGCCCGATTTCTCAATTGTATTTGAGAATTTTTCTATAAAATTTTAAAGATTAAAATTGTGTAAATTTTGTTCAGCTCTACGGCCATATGGCTATTTGTGGGCACATATATGTTTGTCACTCATTTGAACCAGTGGGAAATTAAGGCCAAGGATCCATACTTATAGACTATGTAAGTCCGATTTCTCAATTGTACTTGAGAATTTTTCTATAAAATTTTAAAGATTAAAATTGTGTAAATTTTGTTCAGCTCTACGGCCATATGGCTATTTGTGGGCACATTTATGTTTGTTGCTCATTTGGACCAGTGTGAAATTAAAGCCAAGGATCCATACTTATAGACTATGTAAGTCCGATTTCTCAATTGTATTTGAGAATTTTTCTATAAAATTTTAAAGATTAAAATTGTGTAAGTTTTGTTCAGCTCTACGTGAATTTGGCTATTTGTGGGCACATTTATGTTTATCACCCATTTGGACCAATGGGAAATTAAAGCTAAGGATCCATACTTATAGACTATGTAAGTCCGATTTCTCAATTGTACTTGAGAATTTTTCTATAAAATTTTAAAGATTAAAATTGTGTAAATTTTGTTCAGCTCTACGGCCATATGGCTATTTGTGGGCACATTTATGTTTGTCACTCATTTGAACCAGTGGGAAATTAAGGCCAAGGATCCATACTTATAGACTATGTAATTCCGATTTCTCAATTGTATTTGAGAATTTTTCTATAAAATTTTAAAGATTAAAATTGTGTAAATTTTGTTCAGCTCTACGGCCATATGGCTATTTGTGGGCACATTTATGTTTGTCACTCATTTGAACCAGTGGGAAATTAAGGCCAAGGATCCATACTTATAGACTATGTAAGTCCGATTTCTCAATTGTATTTGAGAATTTTTCTATAAAATTTTAAAGATTAAAATTGTGTAAATTTTGTTCAGCTCTACGGCCATATGGCTATTTGTGGGCACATTTATGTTTGTCACTCATTTGGACCAGTGGGAAATTAAAGCCAAGGATCCATACTTATAGACTATGTAAGTCCGATTTCTCAATTGTATTTGAGAATTTTTCTATAAAATTTTAACGATTAAAATTGTGTAAATTTTGTTCAGCTCTACGGCCATATGGCTATTTGTGGGCACATTTATGTTTGTCACTCATTTGAACCAGTGGGAAATTAAGGCCAAGGATCCATACTTATAGACTATGTAATTCCGATTTCTCAATTGTATTTGAGAATTTTTCTATAAAATTTTAAAGATTAAAATTGTGTAAATTTTGTTCAGCTCTACGGCCATATGGCTATTTGTGGGCACATTTATGTTTGTCACTCATTTGAACCAGTGGGAAATTAAGGCCAAGGGTCCATACTTATAGACTATGTTAGTCCGATTTCTCAATTGTATTTGAGAATTTTTGTATAAAATTTTAAACATTAAAATTGTGTAAATTTTGTTCAGCTCTACGGCCATATGGCTATTTGTGGGCACATTTATGTTTGTCACTCATTTGGACCAGTGGGAAATTAAAGCCAAGGATCCATACTTATAGACTATGTAAGTCCGATTTTTCAATTGTATTTGAGAATTTTTCTATAAAATTTTAAAGATTAAAATTGTGTAAATTTTGTTCAGCTCTACGGCCATATGGCTATTTGTGGGCACATTTATGTTTGTCACTCATTTGAACCAGTGGGAAATTAAGGCCAAGGATCCATACTTATAGACTATGTAAGTCCGATTTCTCAATTGTATTTGAGAATTTTTCTATAAAATTTTAAAGATTAAAATTGTGTAAATTTTGTTCAGCTCTACGGCCATATGGCTATTTGTGGGCACATTTATGTTTGTCACTCATTTGAAATAGTGGGAAATTAAGGCCAAGGATCCATACTTATAGACTATGTAAGTCCGATCTCTCAATTGTATTTGAGAATTTTTCTATAAAATTTTAAAGATTAAAATTGTGTAAATTTTGTTCAGCTCTACGGCCATACGGCTATTTGTGGGCACATTTGTGTTTGTCACTCATTTGGACCAGTGGGAAATTAAAGCCAAGGATCCATACTTATAGACTATGTAAGTCCGATTTCTCAATTGTATTTGAAAATTTTTCTATAAAATTTTAAAGATTAAAATTGTGTAAATTTTGTTCAGCTCTACGGCCATATGGCTATTTGTGGGCACATTTATGTTTGTCACTCATTTGAACCAGTGGGAAATTAAGGCCAAGGATCCATACTTATAGACTTTGTTAGTCCGATTTCTCAATTGTATTTGAGAATTTTTCTATAAAATTTTAAAGATTAAAATTGTGTAAATTTTGTTCAGCTCTACGGCCATATGGCTATTTGTGGGCACATTTATGTTTGTCACTCATTTGAATCAGTGGGAAATTAAGGCCAAGGATCCATACTTAAAGACTATGTAAGTCCGATTTCTCAATTGTATTTGAGAATTTTTCTATAAAATTTTAAAGATTAAAATTGTGTAAATTTTGTTCAGCTCTACGGCCATATGGCTATTTGTGGGCACATTTATGTTTGTCACTCATTTGGACCAGTGGGAAATTAAAGCCAAGGATCCATACTTATAGACTATGTAAGTCCGATTTCTCAATTGTATTTGAGAATTTTTCTATAAAATTTTAAAGATTAAAATTGTGTAAATTTTTTTCAGCTCTACGGCCATATGGCTATTTGTGGGCACATTTATGTTTGTCACTCATTTGGACCAGTAGGAAATTAAAGCCAAGGATCCATACTTATAGACTATGTAAGTCCGATTTCTCAATTGTATTTGAGAAATTTTCTATAAAATTTTTAAGATTAAAATTCTGTAAATTTTGTTCAGCTCTACGGCCATTTGGCTATTTGTGGGCACATTTATGTTTGTCAGTCATTTTGACCAGTGGGAAATTAAAGCCAAGGATCCATACTTATAGACTATGTAAGTCCGATTTCTCAATTGTATTTGAGAATTTTTCTATAAAATTTTAAAGATTAAAATTGTGTAAATTTTGTTCAGCTCTACGCCCATATGGCTATTTGTGGGCACATTTATGTTTGTCACTCATTTGGACCAGTGGGAAATTAAAGCTAAGGATCCATACTTATAGACTATGTAAGTCCGATTTTTCAATTGTATATGAAAATTTTTCTATAAAATTTGTTTGTCACCCATTTGGACCAATGGGAAATTAAAGCTAAGGATCCATACTTATAGACTATGTAAGTCCGATTTCTCAATTGTATTTGAGAATTTTTCTATAAAATTTTAAAGATTAAAATTGTGTAAATTTTGTTCAGCTCTACGCCCATATGGCTATTTGTGGGCACATTTATGTTTGTCACTCATTTGGACCAGTGGGAAATTAAAGCTAAGGATCCATACTTATAGACTATGTAAGTCCGATTTTTCAATTGTATATGAAAATTTTTCTATAAAATTTGTTTGTCACCCATTTGGACCAATGGGAAATTAAAGCCAAGGATCCATACTTATAGACTATGTAAGTCCGATTTCTCAATTGTATTTGAGAATTTTTCTATAAAATTTTTAAGATTAAAATTGTGTAAATTTTGTTCAGCTCTACGCCCATATGGCTATTTGTGGGCACATTTATGTTTGTCACTCATTTGGACCAGTGGGAAATTAAAGCCAAGGATCCATACTTATAGACTATGTAAGTCCGATTTTTCAATTGTATATGAAAATTTTTCTATAAAATTTGTTTGTCACCCATTTGGACCAATGGGAAATGAAAGCTAAGGATCCATACTTATAGACTATGTAAGTCCGATTTCTCAATTGTATTTGAGAATTTTTCTATAAAATTTTAAAGATTAAAATTGTGTAAATTTTGTTCAGCTCTACGCCCATATGGCTATTTGTGGGCACATTTATGTTTGTCACTCATTTGGACCAGTGGGAAATTAAAGCCAAGGATCCATACTTATAGACTATGTTAGTCCGATTTTTCAATTGCATTTGAGAATTTTTCTATAAAATTTGTTTGTCACCCATTTGGACCAATGGGAAATTAAACCTAAGGATCCATACTTATAGACTATGTTAGTCCGATTTCTCAATTGTATTTGAGAATTTTTCTATAAAATTTTAAAGATTAAAATTGTGTAAATTTTGTTCAGCTCTACGCCCATATGGCTATTTGTGGGCACATTTATGTTTGTCACTCATTTGGACCAGTGGGAAATTAAAGCCAAGGATCCATACTTATAGACTATGTAAGTCCGATTTTTCAATTGTATTTGAGAATTTTTCTATAAAATTTGTTTGTCACCCATTTGGACCAATGGGAAATTAAACCTAAGGATCCATACTTATAGACTATGTTAGTCCGATTTCTCAATTGTATTTGAGAATTTTTCTATAAAATTTTAAAGATTAAAATTGTGTAAATTTTGTTCAGCTCTACGCCCATATGGCTATTTGTGGGCACATTTATGTTTGTCACTCATTTGGACCAGTGGGAAATTAAAGCCAAGGATCCATACTTATAGACTATGTAAGTCCGATTTTTCAATTGTATATGAAAATTTTTCTATAAAATTTGTTTGTCACTCATTTGGACCAATGGGAAATTAAAGCCAAGGATCCATACCTACAGACTATGTAAGTCCGATTTCTCAATTGTATTTGAGAATTTTTCTATAAAATTTGTTTGTCACCCATTTGGACCAATAGGAAATTAAAGCTAAGGATCCATACCAACAGACTATGTAAGTCCGATTTCTCAATTGTATTTGAGAATTTTTCTATAAAATTTGTTTGTCACTCATTTGGACCAATGGGAATTTAAAGCCAAGGATCCATACCAACAGACTATGTAAGTCCGATTTCTCAATTGTATTTGAGAATTTTTCTATAAAATTTGTTTGTCACCCATTTGGACCAATCGGAAATTAAAGCCAAGTATCCATACCTACAGACTATGTAAGTCCGATTTCTCAATTGTATTTGAGAATTTTTCTATAAAATTTGTTTGTCACTCATTTGGACCAATGGGAATGTAAAGCCAAGGATCCAAACCTACACACTATGTAAGTCCGATTTCTCAATTGTATTTGAGAATTTTTCTATAAAATTTGTTTGTCACCCATTTGGACCAATGGGAAATTAAAGCCAAGGATCCATACCTACAGACTATGTAAGTCCGATTTCTCAATTGTATTTGAGAATTTTTCTATAAAATTTTAAAGATTAAAATTGTGTAAATTTTGTTCAGCTCTACGGCCATTTGGCTAGTTGTGGGCACATTTATGTTTGTCACTCATTTGGACCAGTGGGAAATTAAAGCCAAGGATACATACCTACAGACTATGTAAGTCCGATTTCTCAATTGTATTTGAGAATTTTTCTATAAAATTTGTTTGGCACTCATTTGGACCAATGGGAAATTAAAGCCAAGGATCCATACTTATAGACTATGTAAGTCCGATTTCTCAATTGTATTTGAGAATTTTTCTATAAAATTTGTTTGTCACTCATTTGGACCAGTGGGAAATTAAAGCTAAGGATCCATACCTACAGACTATGTAAGTCCGATTTCTCAATTGTATTTGAGAATTTTTCTATAAAATTTTAAAGATTAAAATTGTGTAAATTTTGTTCAGCTCTACGGCCATTTGGCTATTTGTGGGCACATTTATGTTTGTCACTCATTTGGACCAGTGGGAAATTAAAGCCAAGGATACATACCTACAGACTATGTAAGTCCGATTTCTCAATTGTATTTGAGAATTTTTCTATAAAATTTTAAAGATTAAAATTGTGTAAATTTTGTTCAGCTCTACGGCCATTTGGCTATTTGTGGGCACATTTATGTTTGTCACTCATTTGGACCAGTGGGAAATTAAAGCCAAGGATACATACCTACAGACTATGTAAGTCCGATTTCTCAATTGTATTTGAAAAATTTTCTATAAAATTTTAAAGATTAAAATTGTGTAAATTTTGTTCAGCTCTACGGCCATTTGGCTATTTGTGGGCACATTTATGTTTGTCACTCATTTGGACCAGTGGGAAATTAAAGCCAAGGATACATACCTACAGACTATGTAAGTCCGATTTCTCAATTGTATTTGAGAATTTTTCTATAAAATTTGTTTGTCACTCATTTGGACCAATGGGAAATTAAAGCCAAGGATCCATACCTACAGACTATGTAAGTCCGATTTCTCAATTGTATTTGAGAATTTTTCTATAAAATTTGTTTGTCACTCATTTGGACCAATGGGAATTTAAAGCCAAGGATCCATACCAACAGACTATGTAAGTCCGATTTCTCAATTGTATTTGAGAATTTTTCTATAAAATTTGTTTGTCACCCATTTGGACCAATGGGAAATTAAAGCCAAGGATCCATACCTACAGACTATGTAAGTCCGATTTCTCAATTGTATTTGAGAATTTTTCTATAAAATTTGTTTGTCACTCATTTGGACCAATGGGAATGTAAAGCCAAGGATCCATACCTACAGACTATGTAAGTCCGATTTCTCAATTGTATTTGAAAAATTTTCTATAAAATTTTAAAGATTAAAATTGTGTAAATTTTGTTCAGCTCTACGGCCATTTGGCTATTTGTGGGCACATTTATGTTTGTCACTCATTTGGACCAGTGGGAAATTAAAGCCAAGGATACATACCTACAGACTATGTAAGTCCGATTTCTCAATTGTATTTGAAAAATTTTCTATAAAATTTTAAAGATTAAAATTGTGTAAATTTTGTTCAGCTCTACGGCCATTTGGCTATTTGTGGGCACATTTATGTTTGTCACTCATTTGGACCAGTGGGAAATTAAAGCCAAGGATACATACCTACAGACTATGTAAGTCCGATTTCTCAATTGTATTTGAGAATTTTTCTATAAAATTTGTTTGTCACTCATTTGGACCAATGGGAAATTAAAGCCAAGGATCCATACCTACAGACTATGTAAGTCCGATTTCTCAATTGTATTTGAGAATTTTTCTATAAAATTTGTTTGTCACTCATTTGGACCAATGGGAATTTAAAGCCAAGGATCCATACCAACAGACTATGTAAGTCCGATTTCTCAATTGTATTTGAGAATTTTTCTATAAAATTTGTTTGTCACCCATTTGGACCAATGGGAAATTAAAGCCAAGGATCCATACCTACAGACTATGTAAGTCCGATTTCTCAATTGTATTTGAGAATTTTTCTATAAAATTTGTTTGTCACTCATTTGGACCAATGGGAATGTAAAGCCAAGGATCCATACCTACAGACTATGTAAGTCCGATTTCTCAATTGTATTTGAAAAATTTTCTATAAAATTTTAAAGATTAAAATTGTGTAAATTTTGTTCAGCTCTACGCCCATATGGCTATTTGTGGGCACATTTATGTTTGTCACTCATTTGGACCAATGGGAAATTAAAGCCAAGGATCCATACCTACAGACTATGTAAGTCCGATTTCTCAATTGTATTTGAGAATTTTTCTATAAAATTTTAAAGATTAAAATTGTGTAAATTTTGTTCAGCTCTACGGCCATTTGGTTATTTGTGGGCACATTTATGTTTGTCACTCATTTGGACCAGTGGGAAATTAAAGCCAAGGATACATACCTACAGACTATGTAAGTCCGATTTCTCAATTGTATTTGAGAATTTTTCTATAAAATTTGTTTGTCACTCATTTGGACCAATGGGAATGTAAAGCCAAGGATCCATACCTACAGACTATGTAAGTCCGATTTCTCAATTGTATTTGAGAATTTTTCTATAAAATTTGTTTGTCACCCATTTGGACCAATTGGAAATTAAAGCTAAGGATCCATACCTACAGACTATGTAAGTCCGATTTCTCAATTGTATTTGAGAATTTTTCTATAAAATTTGTTTGTCACCCATTTGGACCAATCGGAAATTAAAGCCAAGTATCCATACCTACAGACTATGTAAGTCCGATTTCTCAATTGTATTTGAGAATTTTTCTATAAAATTTGTTTGTCACTCATTTGGACCAATGGGAATGTAAAGCCAAGGATCCAAACCTACACACTATGTAAGTCCGATTTCTCAATTGTATTTGAGAATTTTTCTATAAAATTTGTTTGTCACCCATTTGGACCAATGGGAAATTAAAGCCAAGGATCCATACCTACAGACTATGTAAGTCCGATTTCTCAATTGTATTTGAGAATTTTTCTATAAAATTTTAAAGATTAAAATTGTGTAAATTTTGTTCAGCTCTACGCCCATATGGCTATTTGTGGGCACATTTATGTTTGTCACTCATTTGGACCAGTGGGAAATTAAAGCCAAGGATACATACCTACAGACTATGTAAGTCCGATTTCTCAATTGTATTTGAGAATTTTTCTATAAAATTTGTTTGGCACTCATTTGGACCAATGGGAAATTAAAGCCAAGGATCCATACTTATAGACTATGTAAGTCCGATTTCTCAATTGTATTTGAGAATTTTTCTATAAAATTTGTTTGTCACTCATTTGGACCAGTGGGAAATTAAAGCCAAGGATCCATACCTACAGACTATGTAAGTCCGATTTCTCAATTGTATTTGAAAAATTTTCTATAAAATTTTAAAGATTAAAATTGTGTAAATTTTGTTCAGCTCTACGGCCATTTGGCTATTTGTGGGCACATTTATGTTTGTCACTCATTTGGACCAGTGGGAAATTAAAGCCAAGGATCCATACCTACAGACTATGTAAGTCCGATTTCTCAATTGTATTTGAGAATTTTTCTATAAAATTTTAAAGATTAAAATTGTGTAAATTTTGTTCAGCTCTACGGCCATTTGGCTATTTGTGGGCACATTTATGTTTGTCACTCATTTGGACCAGTGGGAAATTAAAGCCAAGGATCCATACCTACAGACTATGTAAGTCCGATTTCTCAATTGTATTTGAAAAATTTTCTATAAAATTTTAAAGATTAAAATTGTGTAAATTTTGTTCAGCTCTACGGCCATTTGGCTAGTTGTGGGCACATTTATGTTTGTCACTCATTTGGACCAGTGGGAAATTAAAGCCAAGGATACATACCTACAGACTATGTAAGTCCGATTTCTCAATTGTATTTGAGAATTTTTCTATAAAATTTGTTTGTCACTCATTTGGACCAATGGGAATGTAAAGCCAAGGATCCATACCTACAGACTATGTAAGTCCGATTTCTCAATTGTATTTGAGAATTTTTCTATAAAATTTGTTTGTCACTCATTTGGACCAATGGGAATGTAAAGCCAAGGATCCATACCTACAGACTATGTAAGTCCGATTTCTCAATTGTATTTGAAAAATTTTCTATAAAATTTTAAAGATTAAAATTGTGTAAATTTTGTTCAGCTCTACGGCCATTTGGCTATTTGTGGGCACATTTATGTTTGTCACTCATTTGGACCAGTGGGAAATTAAAGCCAAGGATACATACCTACAGACTATGTAAGTCCGATTTCTCAATTGTATTTGAGAATTTTTCTATAAAATTTTAAAGATTAAAATTGTGTAAATTTTGTTCAGCTCTACGGCCATTTGGCTATTTGTGGGCACATTTATGTTTGTCACTCATTTGGACCAGTGGGAAATTAAAGCCAAGGATACATACCTACAGACTATGTAAGTCCGATTTCTCAATTGTATTTGAAAAATTTTCTATAAAATTTTAAAGATTAAAATTGTGTAAATTTTGTTCAGCTCTACGGCCATTTGGCTATTTGTGGGCACATTTATGTTTGTCACTCATTTGGACCAGTGGGAAATTAAAGCCAAGGATACATACCTACAGACTATGTAAGTCCGATTTCTCAATTGTATTTGAGAATTTTTCTATAAAATTTGTTTGTCACTCATTTGGACCAATGGGAAATTAAAGCCAAGGATCCATACCTACAGACTATGTAAGTCCGATTTCTCAATTGTATTTGAGAATTTTTCTATAAAATTTGTTTGTCACTCATTTGGACCAATGGGAATTTAAAGCCAAGGATCCATACCAACAGACTATGTAAGTCCGATTTCTCAATTGTATTTGAGAATTTTTCTATAAAATTTGTTTGTCACCCATTTGGACCAATGGGAAATTAAAGCCAAGGATCCATACCTACAGACTATGTAAGTCCGATTTCTCAATTGTATTTGAGAATTTTTCTATAAAATTTGTTTGTCACTCATTTGGACCAATGGGAATGTAAAGCCAAGGATCCATACCTACAGACTATGTAAGTCCGATTTCTCAATTGTATTTGAAAAATTTTCTATAAAATTTTAAAGATTAAAATTGTGTAAATTTTGTTCAGCTCTACGGCCATTTGGCTATTTGTGGGCACATTTATGTTTGTCACTCATTTGGACCAGTGGGAAATTAAAGCCAAGGATCCATACCTACAGACTATGTAAGTCCGATTTCTCAATTGTATTTGAGAATTTTTCTATAAAATTTTAAAGATTAAAATTGTGTAAATTTTGTTCAGCTCTACGCCCATATGGCTATTTGTGGGCACATTTATGTTTGTCACTCATTTGGACCAGTGGGAAATTAAAGCCAAGGATCCATACCTACAGACTATGTAAGTCCGATTTCTCAATTGTATTTGAGAATTTTTCTATAAAATTTTAAAGATTAAAATTGTGTAAATTTTGTTCAGCTCTACGGCCATTTGGCTATTTGTGGGCACATTTATATTTGTCACTCATTTGGACCAATGGGAAATTAAAGCCAAGGATCCATACTTATAGACTATGTAAGTCCGATTTCTCAATTGTATTTGAGAATTTTTCTATAAAATTTGTTTGTCACCCATTTGGACCAATTGGAAATTAAAGCTAAGGATCCATACCTACAGACTATGTAAGTCCGATTTCTCAATTGTATTTGAAAAATTTTCTATAAAATTTTAAAGATTAAAATTGTGTAAATTTTGTTCAGCTCAACGGCCATTTGGCTATTTGTGGGCACATTTATGTTTGTCACTCATTTGGACCAGTGGGAAATTAAAGCCAAGGATCCATACCTACAGACTATGTAAGTCCGATTTCTCAATTGTATTTGAGAATTTTTCTATAAAATTTTAAAGATTAAAATTGTGTAAATTTTGTTCAGCTCTACGCCCCATATGGCTATTTGTGGGCACATTTATGTTTGTCACTCATTTGGACCAGTGGGAAATTAAAGCCAAGGATACATACCTACAGACTATGTAAGTCCGATTTCTCAATTGTATTTGAGAATTTTTCTATAAAATTTGTTTGTCACTCATTTGGACCAATGGGAATGTAAAGCCAAGGATCCATACCTACAGACTATGTAAGTCCGATTTCTCAATTGTATTTGAGAATTTTTCTATAAAATTTTAAAGATTAAAATTGTGTAAATTTTGTTCAGCTCTACGGCCATATGGCTATTTGTGGGCACATTTATGTTTGTCACTCATTTGGACCAGTGGGAAATTAAAGCCAAGGATACATATCTACAGACTATGTAAGTCCGATTTCTCAATTGTATTTGAGAATTTTTCTATAAAATTTGTTTGTCACTCATTTGGACCAATGGGAATGTAAAGCCAAGGATCCATACCTACAGACTATGTAAATCCGATTTCTCAATTGTATTTGAGAATTTTTCTATAAAATTTTAAAGATTAAAATTGTGTAAATTTTGTTCAGCTCTACGCCCATATGGCTATTTGTGGGCACATTTATGTTTGTCACTCATTTGGACCAGTGGGAAATTAAAGCCAAGGATACATACCTACAGACTATGTAAGTCCGATTTCTCAATTGTGTTTGAGAATTTTTCTATAAAATTTTAAAGATTAAAATTGTGTAAATTTTGTTCAGCTCTACGGCCATTTGGTTATTTGTGGGCACATTTATGTTTGTCACTCATTTGGACCAGTGGGAAATTAAAGCCAAGGATCCATACCTACAGACTATGTAAGTCCGATTTCTCAATTGTATTTGAGAATTTTTCTATAAAATTTTAATGATTAAAATTGTGTAAATTTTGTTCAGCTCTACGGCCATTTGGTTATTTGTGGGCACATTTATGTTTGTCACCCATTTGGACCAATGGGAAATTAAAGCTAAGGATCCATACTTATAGACTATGTAAGTCCGATTTCTCAATTGTATTTGAGAATTTTTCTATAAAATTTGTTTGTCACTCATTTGGACCAATGGGAATGTAAAGCCAAGGATCCATACCTACAAACTATGTAAGTCCGATTTCTCAATTGTATTTGAGAATTTTTCTATAAAATTTTAAAGATTAAAATTGTGTAAATTTTGTTCAGCTCAACGGCCATTTGGCTATTTGTGGGCACATTTATGTTTGTCACTCATTTGGACCAGTGGGAAATTAAAGCTAATGATCCATACTTATAGACTATGTAAGTCCGAATTCTCAATTGTATTTGAGAATTTTTCTATAAAATTTGTTTGTCACTCATTTGGACCAATGGGAATGTAAAGCCAAGGATCCATACCTACAGACTATGTAAGTCCGATTTCTCAATTGTATTTGAGAATTTTTCTATAAAATTTTAAAGATTAAAATTGTGTAAATTTTGTTCAGCTCTACGCCCATATGGCTATTTGTGGGCACATTTATGTTTGTCACTCATTTGGACCAGTGGGAAATTAAAGCCAAGGATCCATACTTATAGACTATGTAAGTCCGATTTCTCAATTGTATTTGAGAATTTTTCTATAAAATTTGTTTGTCACTCATTTGGACCAATGGGAATGTAAAGCCAAGGATCCATACCAACAGACTATGTAAGTCCGATTTCTCAATTGTATTTGAGAATTTTTCTATAAAATTTGTTTGTCACCCATTTGGACCAATGGGAAATTAAAGCTAAGGATCCATACTTATAGACTATGTAAGTCCGATTTCTCAATTGTATTTGAGAATTTTTCTATAAAATTTGTTTGTCACTCATTTGGACCAATGGGAATGTAAAGCCAAGGATCCATACCTACAGACTATGTAAGTCCGATTTCTCAATTGTATTTGAGAATTTTTCTATAAAATTTGTTTGTCACCCATTTGGACCAATGGGAAATTAAAGCTAAGGATCCATACTTATAGACTATGTAAGTCCGATTTCTCAATTGTATTTGAGAATTTTTCTATAAAATTTGTTTGTCACTCATTTGGACCAATGGGAATGTAAAGCCAAGGATCCATACCTACAAACTATGTAAGTCCGATTTCTCAATTGTATTTGAGAATTTTTCTATAAAATTTTAAAGATTAAAATTGTGTAAATTTTGTTCAGCTCAACGGCCATTTGGCTATTTGTGGGCACATTTATGTTTGTCACTCATTTGGACCAGTGGGAAATTAAAGCTAAGGATCCATACTTATAGACTATGTAAGTCCGATTTCTCAATTGTATTTGAGAATTTTTCTATAAAATTTGTTTGTCACTCATTTGGACCAATGGGAATGTAAAGCCAAGGATCCATACCTACAGACTATGTAAGTCCGATTTCTCAATTGTATTTGAGAATTTTTCTATAAAATTTGTTTGTCACTCATTTGGACCAATGGGAATGTAAAGCCAAGGATCCATACCTACAGACTATGTAAGTCCGATTTCTCAATTGTATTTGAGAATTTTTCTATAAAATTTGTTTGTCACCCATTTGGACCAATGGGAAATTAAAGCTAAGGATCCATACTTATAGACTATGTAAGTCCGATTTCTCAATTGTATTTGAGAATTTTTCTATAAAATTTGTTTGTCACTCATTTGGACCAATGGGAATGTAAAGCCAAGGATCCATACCTACAAACTATGTAAGTCCGATTTCTCAATTGTATTTGAGAATTTTTCTATAAAATTTTAAAGATTAAAATTGTGTAAATTTTGTTCAGCTCAACGGCCATTTGGCTATTTGTGGGCACATTTATGTTTGTCACTCATTTGGACCAGTGGGAAATTAAAGCTAAGGATCCATACTTATAGACTATGTAAGTCCGATTTCTCAATTGTATTTGAGAATTTTTCTATAAAATTTGTTTGTCACTCATTTGGACCAATGGGAATGTAAAGCCAAAGATCCATACCTACAAACTATGTAAGTCCGATTTCTCAATTGTATTTGAGAATTTTTCTATAAAATTTTAAAGATTAAAATTGTGTAAATTTTGTTCAGCTCAACGGCCATTTGGCTATTTGTGGGCACATTTATGTTTGTCACTCATTTGGACCAGTGGGAAATTAAAGCTAAGGATCCATACTTATAGACTATGTAAGTCCGATTTCTCAATTGTATTTGAGAATTTTTCTATAAAATTTTAAAGATTAAAATTGTGTAAATTTTGTTCAGCTCAACGGCCATTTGGCTATTTGTGGGCACATTTATGTTTGTCACTCATTTGGACCAGTGGGAAATTAAAGCTAAGGATCCATACTTATAGACTATGTAAGTCCGATTTCTCAATTGTATTTGAGAATTTTTCTATAAAATTTTAAAGATTAAAATTGTGTAAATTTTGTTCAGCTCAACGGCCATTTGGCTATTTGTGGGCACATTTATGTTTGTCACTCATTTGAACCAGTGGGAAATTAAAGCTAATGATCCATACTTATAGACTATGTAAGTCCGATTTCTCAATTGTATTTGAGAATTTTTCTATAAAATTTTAAAGATTAAAATTGTGTAAATGTTGTTCAGCTCTACGGCCATTTGGCTATTTGTGGGCACATTTATGTTTGTCACTCATTTGGACCAGTGGGAATTTAAAGCCAAGGATTCATACTTATAGACTATGTAAGTCCGATTTCTCAATTGTATTTAAGAATTTTTCTATAAAATTTGTTTGTCACCCATTTGGACCAATGGGATATTAAAGCTAAGGATCCATACTTATAGACTATGTAAGTCCGATTTCTCAATTGTATTTGAGAATTTTTCTATAAAATTTGTTTGTCACTCATTTGGACCAATGGGAATGTAAAGCCAAGGATCCATAGCTACAGACTATGTAAGTCCGATTTCTCAATTGTATTTGAGAATTTTTCTATAAAATTTGTTTGTCACCCATTTGGACCAATGGGAAATTAAAGCTAAGGATCCATACTTATAGACTATGTAAGTCCGATTTCTCAATTGTATTTGAGAATTTTTCTATAAAATTTTAAAGATTAAAATTGTGTAAATTTTGTTCAGCTCTACGGCCATTTGGTTATTTGTGGGCACATTTATGTTTGTCACTCATTTGGACCAGTGGGAAATTACAGCCAAGGATACATACCTACAGACTATGTAAGTCCGATTTCTCAATTGTGTTTGAGAATTTTTCTATAAAATTTTAAAGATTAAAATTGTGTAAATTTTGTTCAGCTCTACGGCCATTTGGTTATTTGTGGGCACATTTATGTTTGTCACTCATTTGGACCAGTGGGAAATTAAAGCCAAGGATCCATACCTACAGACTATGTAAGTCCGATTTCTCAATTGTGTTTGAGAATTTTTCTATAAAATTTTAAAGATTAAAATTGTGTAAATTTTGTTCAGCTCTACGGCCATTTGGTTATTTGTGGGCACATTTATGTTTGTCACCCATTTGGACCAATGGGAAATTAAAGCTAAGGATCCATACTTATAGACTATGTAAGTCCGATTTCTCAATTGTATTTGAGAATTTTTCTATAAAATTTGTTTGTCACTCATTTGGACCAATGGGAATGTAAAGCCAAGGATCCATACCTACAAACTATGTAAGTCCGATTTCTCAATTGTATTTGAGAATTTTTCTATAAAATTTTAAAGATTAAAATTGTGTAAATTTTGTTCAGCTCAACGGCCATTTGGCTATTTGTGGGCACATTTATGTTTGTCACTCATTTGGACCAGTGGGAAATTAAAGCTAAGGATCCATACTTATAGACTATGTAAGTCCGATTTCTCAATTGTATTTGAGAATTTTTCTATAAAATTTGTTTGTCACCCATTTGGACCAATGGGAAATTAAAGCTAAGGATCCATAATTATAGACTATGTAAGTCCGATTTCTCAATTGTATTTGAGAATTTTTCTATAAAATTTTAAAGATTAAAATTGTGTAAATTTTGTTCAGCTCTACGGCCATTTGGTTATTTGTGGGCACATTTATGTTTGTCACTCATTTGAACCAGTGGGAAATTAAAGCTAATGATCCATACTTATAGACTATGTAAGTCCGATTTCTCAATTGTATTTGAGAATTTTTCTATAAAATTTTAAAGATTAAAATTGTGTAAATTTTGTTCAGCTCAACGGCCATTTGGCTATTTGTGGGCACATTTATGTTTGTCACTCATTTGGACCAGTGGGAAATTAAAGCTAAGGATCCATACTTATAGACTATGTAAGTCCGATTTCTCAATTGTATTTGAGAATTTTTCTATAAAATTTGTTTGTCACCCATTTGGACCAATGGGAAATTAAAGCTAAGGATCCATAATTATAGACTATGTAAGTCCGATTTCTCAATTGTATTTGAGAATTTTTCTATAAAATTTTAAAGATTAAAATTGTGTAAATTTTGTTCAGCTCTACGGCCATTTGGTTATTTGTGGGCACATTTATGTTTGTCACTCATTTGAACCAGTGGGAAATTAAAGCTAATGATCCATACTTATAGACTATGTAAGTCCGATTTCTCAATTGTATTTGAGAATTTTTCTATAAAATTTTAAAGATTAAAATTGTGTAAATTTTGTTCAGCTCTACGGCCATTTGGTTATTTGTGGGCACATTTATGTTTGTCACTCATTTGGACCAGTGGGAAATTAAAGCTAAGGATCCATACTTATAGACTATGTAAGTCCGATTTCTCAATTGTATTTGAGAATTTTTCTATAAAATTTGTTTGTCACCCATTTGGACCAATGGGAAATTAAAGCCAAGTATCCATACTTATAGACTATGTAAGTCCGATTTCTCAATTGTATTTGAGAAATTTTCTATAAAATTTTAAAGATTAAAATTGTGTAAATGTTGTTCAGCTCTACGGCCATTTGGCTATTTGTGGGCACATTTATGTTTGTCACTCATTTGGACCAGTGGGAAATTAAAGCTAAGGATCCATACTTATAGACTATGTAAGTCCGATTTCTCAATTGTATTTGAGAATTTTTCTATAAAATTTGTTTGTCACCCATTTGGACCAATGGGATATTAAAGCTAAGGATCCATACTTATAGACTATGTAAGTCCGATTTCTCAATTGTATTTGAGAATTTTTCTATAAAATTTGTTTGTCACTCATTTGGACCAATGGGAATGTAAAGCCAAGGATCCATAGCTACAGACTATGTAAGTCCGATTTCTCAATTGTATTTGAGAATTTTTCTATAAAATTTGTTTGTCACCCATTTGGACCAATGGGAAATTAAAGCTAAGGATCCATACTTATAGACTATGTAAGTCCGATTTCTCAATTGTATTTGAGAATTTTTCTATAAAATTTGTTTGTCACTCATTTGGACCAATGGGAATGTAAAGCCAAGGATCCATACCAACAGACTATATAAGTCCGATTTCTCAATTGTATTTGAGAATTTTTCTATAAAATTTGTTTGTCACCCATTTGGACCAATGGGAAATTAAAGCTAAGGATCCATACTTATAGACTATGTAAGTCCGATTTCTCAATTGTATTTGAGAATTTTTCTATAAAATTTGTTTGTCACTCATTTGGACCAATGGGAATGTAAAGCCAAGGATCCATACCTACAGACTATGTAAGTCCGATTTCTCAATTGTATTTGAGAATTTTTCTATAAAATTTGTTTGTCACCCATTTGGACCAATGGGAAATTAAAGCTAAGGATCCATAATTATAGACTATGTAAGTCCGATTTCTCAATTGTATTTGAGAATTTTTCTATAAAATTTTAAAGATTAAAATTGTGTAAATTTTGTTCAGCTCTACGGCCATTTGGTTATTTGTGGGCACATTTATGTTTGTCACTCATTTGAACCAGTGGGAAATTAAAGCTAATGATCCATACTTATAGACTATGTAAGTCCGATTTCTCAATTGTATTTGAGAATTTTTCTATAAAATTTTAAAGATTAAAATTGTGTAAATTTTGTTCAGCTCTACGGCCATTTGGTTATTTGTGGGCACATTTATGTTTGTCACTCATTTGGACCAGTGGGAAATTAAAGCTAAGGATCCATACTTATAGACTATGTAAGTCCGATTTCTCAATTGTATTTGAGAATTTTTCTATAAAATTTGTTTGTCACCCATTTGGACCAATGGGAAATTAAAGCCAAGTATCCATACTTATAGACTATGTAAGTCCCATTTCTCAATTGTATTTGAGAAATTTTCTATAAAATTTTAAAGATTAAAATTGTGTAAATGTTGTTCAGCTCTACGGCCATTTGGCTATTTGTGGGCACATTTATGTTTGTCACTCATTTGGACCAGTGGGAATTTAAAGCCAAGGATTCATACTTATAGACTATGTAAGTCCGATTTCTCAATTGTATTTGAGAATTTTTCTATAAAATTTGTTTGTCACCCATTTGGACCAATGGGATATTAAAGCTAAGGATCCATAATTATAGACTATGTAAGTCCGATTTCTCAATTGTATTTGAGAATTTTTCTATAAAATTTGTTTGTCACTCATTTGGACCAATGGGAATGTAAAGCCAAGGATCCATACCTACAGACTATGTAAGTCCGATTTCTCAATTGTATTTGAGAATTTTTCTATAAAATTTGTTTGTCACCCATTTGGACCAATGGGAAATTAAAGCTAAGGATCCATAATTATAGACTATGTAAGTCCGATTTCTCAATTGTATTTGAGAATTTTTCTATAAAATTTTAAAGATTAAAATTGTGTAAATTTTGTTCAGCTCTACGGCCATTTGGTTATTTGTGGGCACATTTATGTTTGTCACTCATTTGAACCAGTGGGAAATTAAAGCTAATGATCCATACTTATAGACTATGTAAGTCCGATTTCTCAATTGTATTTGAGAATTTTTCTATAAAATTTTAAAGATTAAAATTGTGTAAATTTTGTTCAGCTCTACGGCCATTTGGTTATTTGTGGGCACATTTATGTTTGTCACTCATTTGGACCAGTGGGAAATTAAAGCTAAGGATCCATACTTATAGACTATGTAAGTCCGATTTCTCAATTGTATTTGAGAATTTTTCTATAAAATTTGTTTGTCACCCATTTGGACCAATGGGAAATTAAAGCCAAGTATCCATACTTATAGACTATGTAAGTCCCATTTCTCAATTGTATTTGAGAAATTTTCTATAAAATTTTAAAGATTAAAATTGTGTAAATGTTGTTCAGCTCTACGGCCATTTGGCTATTTGTGGGCACATTTATGTTTGTCACTCATTTGGACCAGTGGGAATTTAAAGCCAAGGATTCATACTTATAGACTATGTAAGTCCGATTTCTCAATTGTATTTGAGAATTTTTCTATAAAATTTGTTTGTCACCCATTTGGACCAATGGGATATTAAAGCTAAGGATCCATAATTATAGACTATGTAAGTCCGATTTCTCAATTGTATTTGAGAATTTTTCTATAAAATTTGTTTGTCACCCATTTGGACCAATGGGAAATTAAAGCTAAGGATCCATAATTATAGACTATGTAAGTCCGATTTCTCAATTGTATTTGAGAATTTTTCTATAAAATTTTAAAGATTAAAATTGTGTAAATTTTGTTCAGCTCTACGGCCATTTGGTTATTTGTGGGCACATTTATGTTTGTCACTCATTTGGACCAGTGGGAAATTACAGCCAAGGATACATACCTACAGACTATGTAAGTCCGATTTCTCAATTGTATTTGAGAATTTTTCTATAAAATTTGTTTGTCACCCATTTGGACCAATGGGAAATTAAAGCTAAGGATCCATACTTATAGACTATGTAAGTCCGATTTCTCAATTGTATTTGAGAATTTTTCTATAAAATTTTAAAGATTAAAATTGTGTAAATTTTGTTCAGCTCTACGGCCATTTGGTTATTTGTGGGCACATTTATGTTTGTCACTCATTTGGACCAGTGGGAAATTACAGCCAAGGATACATACCTACAGACTATGTAAGTCCGATTTCTCAATTGTGTTTGAGAATTTTTCTATAAAATTTTAAAGATTAAAATTGTGTAAATTTTGTTCAGCTCTACGGCCATTTGGTTATTTGTGGGCACATTTATGTTTGTCACTCATTTGGACCAGTGGGAAATTAAAGCCAAGGATCCATACCTACAGACTATGTAAGTCCGATTTCTCAATTGTATTTGAGAATTTTTCTATAAAATTTGTTTGTCACCCATTTGGACCAATGGGATATTAAAGCTAAGGATCCATAATTATAGACTATGTAAGTCCGATTTCTCAATTGTATTTGAGAATTTTTCTATAAAATTTGTTTGTCACCCATTTGGACCAATGGGAAATTAAAGCTAAGGATCCATAATTATAGACTATGTAAGTCCGATTTCTCAATTGTATTTGAGAATTTTTCTATAAAATTTTAAAGATTAAAATTGTGTAAATTTTGTTCAGCTCTACGGCCATTTGGTTATTTGTGGGCACATTTATGTTTGTCACTCATTTGGACCAGTGGGAAATTACAGCCAAGGATACATACCTACAGACTATGTAAGTCCGATTTCTCAATTGTATTTGAGAATTTTTCTATAAAATTTGTTTGTCACCCATTTGGACCAATGGGAAATTAAAGCTAAGGATCCATACTTATAGACTATGTAAGTCCGATTTCTCAATTGTATTTGAGAATTTTTCTATAAAATTTTAAAGATTAAAATTGTGTAAATTTTGTTCAGCTCTACGGCCATTTGGTTATTTGTGGGCACATTTATGTTTGTCACTCATTTGGACCAGTGGGAAATTACAGCCAAGGATACATACCTACAGACTATGTAAGTCCGATTTCTCAATTGTGTTTGAGAATTTTTCTATAAAATTTTAAAGATTAAAATTGTGTAAATTTTGTTCAGCTCTACGGCCATTTGGTTATTTGTGGGCACATTTATGTTTGTCACTCATTTGGACCAGTGGGAAATTAAAGCCAAGGATCCATACCTACAGACTATGTAAGTCCGATTTCTCAATTGTATTTGAGAATTTTTCTATAAAATTTGTTTGTCACCCATTTGGACCAATGGGATATTAAAGCTAAGGATCCATAATTATAGACTATGTAAGTCCGATTTCTCAATTGTATTTGAGAATTTTTCTATAAAATTTGTTTGTCACCCATTTGGACCAATGGGAAATTAAAGCTAAGGATCCATAATTATAGACTATGTAAGTCCGATTTCTCAATTGTATTTGAGAATTTTTCTATAAAATTTTAAAGATTAAAATTGTGTAAATTTTGTTCAGCTCTACGGCCATTTGGTTATTTGTGGGCACATTTATGTTTGTCACTCATTTGGACCAGTGGGAAATTAAAGCCAAGGATCCATACCTACAGACTATGTAAGTCCGATTTCTCAATTGTATTTGAGAATTTTTCTATAAAATTTGTTTGTCACCCATTTGGACCAATGGGATATTAAAGCTAAGGATCCATAATTATAGACTATGTAAGTCCGATTTCTCAATTGTATTTGAGAATTTTTCTATAAAATTTTAAAGATTAAAATTGTGTAAATTTTGTTCAGCTCTACGGCCATTTGGTTATTTGTGGGCACATTTATGTTTGTCACTCATTTGGACCAGTGGGAAATTAAAGCCAAGGATCCATACCTACAGACTATGTAAGTCCGATTTCTCAATTGTATTTGAGAATTTTTCTATAAAATTTGTTTGTCACCCATTTGGACCAATGGGATATTAAAGCTAAGGATCCATAATTATAGACTATGTAAGTCCGATTTCTCAATTGTATTTGAGAATTTTTCTATAAAATTTTAAAGATTAAAATTGTGTAAATTTTGTTCAGCTCTACGGCCATTTGGTTATTTGTGGGCACATTTATGTTTGTCACTCATTTGGACCAGTGGGAAATTAAAGCCAAGGATCCATACCTACAGACTATGTAAGTCCGATTTCTCAATTGTATTTGAGAATTTTTCTATAAAATTTGTTTGTCACCCATTTGGACCAATGGGATATTAAAGCTAAGGATCCATAATTATAGACTATGTAAGTCCGATTTCTCAATTGTATTTGAGAATTTTTCTATAAAATTTTAAAGATTAAAATTGTGTAAATTTTGTTCAGCTCTACGGCCATTTGGTTATTTGTGGGCACATTTATGTTTGTCACTCATTTGGACCAGTGGGAAATTAAAGCCAAGGATCCATACCTACAGACTATGTAAGTCCGATTTCTCAATTGTATTTGAGAATTTTTCTATAAAATTTGTTTGTCACCCATTTGGACCAATGGGATATTAAAGCTAAGGATCCATAATTATAGACTATGTAAGTCCGATTTCTCAATTGTATTTGAGAATTTTTCTATAAAATTTGTTTGTCACCCATTTGGACCAATGGGATATTAAAGCTAAGGATCCATAATTATAGACTATGTAAGTCCGATTTCTCAATTGTATTTGAGAATTTTTCTATAAAATTTTAAAGATTAAAATTGTGTAAATTTTGTTCAGCTCTACGGCCATTTGGTTATTTGTGGGCACATTTATGTTTGTCACTCATTTGGACCAGTGGGAAATTACAGCCAAGGATACATACCTACAGACTATGTAAGTCCGATTTCTCAATTGTATTTGAGAATTTTTCTATAAAATTTGTTTGTCACCCATTTGGACCAATGGGAAATTAAAGCTAAGGATCCATACTTATAGACTATGTAAGTCCGATTTCTCAATTGTATTTGAGAATTTTTCTATAAAATTTTAAAGATTAAAATTGTGTAAATTTTGTTCAGCTCTACGGCCATTTGGTTATTTGTGGGCACATTTATGTTTGTCACTCATTTGGACCAGTGGGAAATTACAGCCAAGGATACATACCTACAGACTATGTAAGTCCGATTTCTCAATTGTGTTTGAGAATTTTTCTATAAAATTTTAAAGATTAAAATTGTGTAAATTTTGTTCAGCTCTACGGCCATTTGGTTATTTGTGGGCACATTTATGTTTGTCACTCATTTGGACCAGTGGGAAATTAAAGCCAAGGATCCATACTTATAGACTATGTAAGTCCGATTTCTCAATTGTATTTGAGAATTTTTCTATAAAATTTGTTTGTCACTCATTTGGACCAATGGGAATGTAAAGCCAAGGATCCATACCTACAAACTATGTAAGTCCGATTTCTCAATTGTATTTGAGAATTTTTCTATAAAATTTTAAAGAATAAAATTGTGTAAATTTTGTTCAGCTCAACGGCCATTTGGCTATTTGTGGGCACATTTATGTTTGTCACTCATTTGGACCAGTGGGAAATTACAGCCAAGGATACATACCTACAGACTATGTAAGTCCGATTTCTCAATTGTGTTTGAGAATTTTTCTATAAAATTTTAAAGATTAAAATTGTGTAAATTTTGTTCAGCTCTACGGCCATTTGGTTATTTGTGGGCACATTTATGTTTGTCACTCATTTGGACCAGTGGGAAATTAAAGCCAAGGATCCATACTTATAGACTATGTAAGTCCGATTTCTCAATTGTATTTGAGAATTTTTCTATAAAATTTGTTTGTCACTCATTTGGACCAATGGGAATGTAAAGCCAAGGATCCATACCTACAAACTATGTAAGTCCGATTTCTCAATTGTATTTGAGAATTTTTCTATAAAATTTTAAAGATTAAAATTGTGTAAATTTTGTTCAGCTCAACGGCCATTTGGCTATTTGTGGGCACATTTATGTTTGTCACTCATTTGGACCAGTGGGAAATTAAAGCTAAGGATCCATACTTATAGACTATGTAAGTCCGATTTCTCAATTGTATTTGAGAATTTTTCTATAAAATTTGTTTGTCACCCATTTGGACCAATGGGAAATTAAAGCTAAGGATCCATAATTATAGACTATGTAAGTCCGATTTCTCAATTGTATTTGAGAATTTTTCTATAAAATTTTAAAGATTAAAATTGTGTAAATTTTGTTCAGCTCAACGGCCATTTGGCTATTTGTGGGCACATTTATGTTTGTCACTCATTTGGACCAGTGGGAAATTACAGCCAAGGATACATACCTACAGACTATGTAAGTCCGATTTCTCAATTGTGTTTGAGAATTTTTCTATAAAATTTTAAAGATTAAAATTGTGTAAATTTTGTTCAGCTCTACGGCCATTTGGTTATTTGTGGGCACATTTATGTTTGTCACTCATTTGGACCAGTGGGAAATTAAAGCCAAGGATCCATACTTATAGACTATTTAAGTCCGATTTCTCAATTGTATTTGAGAATTTTTCTATAAAATTTGTTTGTCACTCATTTGGACCAATGGGAATGTAAAGCCAAGGATCCATACCTACAAACTATGTAAGTCCGATTTCTCAATTGTATTTGAGAATTTTTCTATAAAATTTTAAAGAATAAAATTGTGTAAATTTTGTTCAGCTCAACGGCCATTTGGCTATTTGTGGGCACATTTATGTTTGTCACTCATTTGGACCAGTGGGAAATTACAGCCAAGGATACATACCTACAGACTATGTAAGTCCGATTTCTCAATTGTGTTTGAGAATTTTTCTATAAAATTTTAAAGATTAAAATTGTGTAAATTTTGTTCAGCTCTACGGCCATTTGGTTATTTGTGGGCACATTTATGTTTGTCACTCATTTGGACCAGTGGGAAATTAAAGCCAAGGATCCATACTTATAGACTATGTAAGTCCGATTTCTCAATTGTATTTGAGAATTTTTCTATAAAATTTGTTTGTCACTCATTTGGACCAATGGGAATGTAAAGCCAAGGATCCATACCTACAAACTATGTAAGTCCGATTTCTCAATTGTATTTGAGAATTTTTCTATAAAATTTTAAAGATTAAAATTGTGTAAATTTTGTTCAGCTCAACGGCCATTTGGCTATTTGTGGGCACATTTATGTTTGTCACTCATTTGGACCAGTGGGAAATTAAAGCTAAGGATCCATACTTATAGACTATGTAAGTCCGATTTCTCAATTGTATTTGAGAATTTTTCTATAAAATTTGTTTGTCACCCATTTGGACCAATGGGAAATTAAAGCTAAGGATCCATAATTATAGACTATGTAAGTCCGATTTCTCAATTGTATTTGAGAATTTTTCTATAAAATTTTAAAGATTAAAATTGTGTAAATTTTGTTCAGCTCTACGGCCATTTGGTTATTTGTGGGCACATTTATGTTTGTCACTCATTTGGACCAGTGGGAAATTAAAGCTAAGGATCCATACTTATAGACTATGTAAGTCCGATTTCTCAATTGTATTTGAGAATTTTTCTATAAAATTTGTTTGTCACCCATTTGGACCAATGGGAAATTAAAGCCAAGTATCCATACTTATAGACTATGTAAGTCCGATTTCTCAATTGTATTTGAGAAATTTTCTATAAAATTTTAAAGATTAAAATTGTGTAAATGTTGTTCAGCTCTACGGCCATTTGGCTATTTGTGGGCACATTTATGTTTGTCACTCATTTGGACCAGTGGGAATTTAAAGCCAAGGATTCATACTTATAGACTATGTAAGTCCGATTTCTCAATTGTATTTGAGAATTTTTCTATAAAATTTGTTTGTCACTCATTTGGACCAATGGGAATGTAAAGCCAAGGATCCATAGCTACAGACTATGTAAGTCCGATTTCTCAATTGTATTTGAGAATTTTTCTATAAAATTTGTTTGTCACCCATTTGGACCAATGGGAAATTAAAGCTAAGGATCCATACTTATAGACTATGTAAGTCCGATTTCTCAATTGTATTTGAGAATTTTTCTATAAAATTTGTTTGTCACTCATTTGGACCAATGGGAATGTAAAGCCAAGGATCCATACCAACAGACTATATAAGTCCGATTTCTCAATTGTATTTGAGAATTTTTCTATAAAATTTGTTTGTCACCCATTTGGACCAATGGGAAATTAAAGCTAAGGATCCATACTTATAGACTATGTAAGTCCGATTTCTCAATTGTATTTGAGAATTTTTCTATAAAATTTGTTTGTCACTCATTTGGACCAATGGGAATGTAAAGCCAAGGATCCATACCTACAGACTATGTAAGTCCGATTTCTCAATTGTATTTGAGAATTTTTCTATAAAATTTGTTTGTCACCCATTTGGACCAATGGGAAATTAAAGCTAAGGATCCATAATTATAGACTATGTAAGTCCGATTTCTCAATTGTATTTGAGAATTTTTCTATACAATTTTAAAGATTAAAATTGTGTAAATTTTGTTCAGCTCTACGGCCATTTGGTTATTTGTGGGCACATTTATGTTTGTCACTCATTTGAACCAGTGGGAAATTAAAGCTAATGATCCATACTTATAGACTATGTAAGTCCGATTTCTCAATTGTATTTGAGAATTTTTCTATAAAATTTTAAAGATTAAAATTGTGTAAATTTTGTTCAGCTCTACGGCCATTTGGTTATTTGTGGGCACATTTATGTTTGTCACTCATTTGAACCAATGGGAAATTAAAGCTAAGGATCCATACTTATAGACTATGTAAGTCCGATTTCTCAATTGTATTTGAGAATTTTTCTATAAAATTTGTTTGTCACTCATTTGGACCAATGGGAATGTAAAGCCAAGGATCCATACCTACAGACTATGTAAGTCCGATTTCTCAATTGTATTTGAGAATTTTTCTATAAAATTTGTTTGTCACCCATTTGGACCAATGGGAAATTAAAGCCAAGTATCCATACTTATAGACTATGTAAGTCCGATTTCTCAATTGTATTTGAGAATTTTTCTATAAAATTTGTTTGTCACTCATTTGGACCAATGGGAATGTAAAGCCAAGGATCCATACCTACAAACTATGTAAGTCCGATTTCTCAATTGTATTTGAGAATTTTTCTATAAAATTTGTTTGTCACTCATTTGGACCAATGGGAATGTAAAGCCAAGGATCCATACCTACAAACTATGTAAGTCCGATTTCTCAATTGTATTTGAGAATTTTTCTATAAAATTTGTTTGTCACTCATTTGGACCAATGGGAATGTAAAGCCAAGGATCCATACCTACAAACTATGTAAGTCCGATTTCTCAATTGTATTTGAGAATTTTTCTATAAAATTTGTTTGTCACTCATTTGGACCAATGGGAATGTAAAGCCAAGGATCCATACCTACAGACTATGTAAGTCCGATTTCTCAATTGTATTTGAGAATTTTTCTATAAAATTTGTTTGTCACCCATTTGGACCAATGGGATATTAAAGCTAAGGATCCATACTTATAGACTATGTAAGTCCGATTTCTCAATTGTATTTGAGAATTTTTCTATAAAATTTGTTTGTCACTCATTTGGACCAATGGGAATGTAAAGCCAAGGATCCATACCTACAAACTATGTAAGTCCGATTTCTCAATTGTATTTGAGAATTTTTCTATAAAATTTGTTTGTCACCCATTTGGACCAATGGGATATTAAAGCTAAGGATCCATACTTATAGACTATGTAAGTCCGATTTCTCAATTGTATTTGAGAATTTTTCTATAAAATTTGTTTGTCACTCATTTGGACCAATGGGAATGTAAAGCCAAGGATCCATACCTACAAACTATGTAAGTCCGATTTCTCAATTGTATTTGAGAATTTTTCTATAAAATTTGTTTGTCACTCATTTGGACCAATGGGAATGTAAAGCCAAGGATCCATACCTACAGACTATGTAAGTCCGATTTCTCAATTGTATTTGAGAATTTTTCTATAAAATTTGTTTGTCACCCATTTGGACCAATGGGATATTAAAGCTAAGGATCCATACTTATAGACTATGTAAGTCCGATTTCTCAATTGTATTTGAGAATTTTTCTATAAAATTTGTTTGTCACTCATTTGGACCAATGGGAATGTAAAGCCAAGGATCCATACCTACAAACTATGTAAGTCCGATTTCTCAATTGTATTTGAGAATTTTTCTATAAAATTTGTTTGTCACCCATTTGGACCAATGGGATATTAAAGCTAAGGATCCATACTTATAGACTATGTAAGTCCGATTTCTCAATTGTATTTGAGAATTTTTCTATAAAATTTGTTTGTCACTCATTTGGACCAATGGGAATGTAAAGCCAAGGATCCATAGCTACAGACTATGTAAGTCCGATTTCTCAATTGTATTTGAGAATTTTTCTATAAAATTTGTTTGTCACTCATTTGGACCAATGGGAATGTAAAGCCAAGGATCCATACCTACAAACTATGTAAGTCCGATTTCTCAATTGTATTTGAGAATTTTTCTATAAAATTTGTTTGTCACTCATTTGGACCAATGGGAATGTAAAGCCAAGGATCCATACCTACAAACTATGTAAGTCCGATTTCTCAATTGTATTTGAGAATTTTTCTATAAAATTTTAAAGATTAAAATTGTGTAAATTTTGTTCAGCTCAACGGCCATTTGGCTATTTGTGGGCACATTTATGTTTGTCACTCATTTGGACCAGTGGGAAATTAAAGCTAAGGATCCATACTTATAGACTATGTAAGTCCGATTTCTCAATTGTATTTGAGAATTTTTCTATAAAATTTGTTTGTCACCCATTTGGACCAATGGGAAATTAAAGCTAAGGATCCATAATTATAGACTATGTAAGTCCGATTTCTCAATTGTATTTGAGAATTTTTCTATAAAATTTTAAAGATTAAAATTGTGTAAATTTTGTTCAGCTCTACGGCCATTTGGTTATTTGTGGGCACATTTATGTTTGTCACTCATTTGGACCAGTGGGAAATTAAAGCTAAGGATCCATACTTATAGACTATGTAAGTCCGATTTCTCAATTGTATTTGAGAATTTTTCTATAAAATTTGTTTGTCACTCATTTGGACCAATGGGAATGTAAAGCCAAGGATCCATACCAACAGACTATATAAGTCCGATTTCTCAATTGTATTTGAGAATTTTTCTATAAAATTTGTTTGTCACCCATTTGGACCAATGGGATATTAAAGCTAAGGATCCATACTTATAGACTATGTAAGTCCGATTTCTCAATTGTATTTGAGAATTTTTCTATAAAATTTGTTTGTCACCCATTTGGACCAATGGGATATTAAAGCTAAGGATCCATACTTATAGACTATGTAAGTCCGATTTCTCAATTGTATTTGAGAATTTTTCTATAAAATTTGTTTGTCACTCATTTGGACCAATGGGAATGTAAAGCCAAGGATCCATAGCTACAGACTATGTAAGTCCGATTTCTCAATTGTATTTGAGAATTTTTCTATAAAATTTGTTTGTCACCCATTTGGACCAATGGGAAATTAAAGCTAAGGATCCATACTTATAGACTATGTAAGTCCGATTTCTCAATTGTATTTGAGAATTTTTCTATAAAATTTGTTTGTCACTCATTTGGACCAATGGGAATGTAAAGCCAAGGATCCATACCAACAGACTATATAAGTCCGATTTCTCAATTGTATTTGAGAATTTTTCTATAAAATTTGTTTGTCACCCATTTGGACCAATGGGAAATTAAAGCTAAGGATCCATACTTATAGACTATGTAAGTCCGATTTCTCAATTGTATTTGAGAATTTTTCTATAAAATTTGTTTGTCACTCATTTGGACCAATGGGAATGTAAAGCCAAGGATCCATACCAACAGACTATATAAGTCCGATTTCTCAATTGTATTTGAGAATTTTTCTATAAAATTTGTTTGTCACTCATTTGGACCAATGGGAATGTAAAGCCAAGGATCCATACCTACAGACTATGTAAGTCCGATTTCTCAATTGTATTTGAGAATTTTTCTATAAAATTTGTTTGTCACCCATTTGGACCAATGGGAAATTAAAGCTAAGGATCCATAATTATAGACTATGTAAGTCCGATTTCTCAATTGTATTTAAGAATTTTTCTATAAAATTTTAAAGATTAAAATTGTGTAAATTTTGTTCAGCTCTACGGCCATTTGGTTATTTGTGGGCACATTTATGTTTGTCACTCATTTGAACCAGTGGGAAATTAAAGCTAATGATCCATACTTATAGACTATGTAAGTCCGTTTTCTCAATTGTATTTGAGAATTTTTCTATAAAATTTTAAAGATTAAAATTGTGTAAATTTTGTTCAGCTCTACGGCCATTTGGTTATTTGTGGGCACATTTATGTTTGTCACTCATTTGGACCAGTGGGAAATTAAAGCTAAGGATCCATACTTATAGACTATGTAAGTCCGATTTCTCAATTGTATTTGAGAATTTTTCTATAAAATTTGTTTGTCACCCATTTGGACCAATGGGAAATTAAAGCCAAGTATCCATACTTATAGACTATGTAAGTCCGATTTCTCAATTGTATTTGAGAAATTTTCTATAAAATTTTAAAGATTAAAATTGTGTAAATGTTGTTCAGCTCTACGGCCATTTGGCTATTTGTGGGCACATTTATGTTTGTCACTCATTTGGACCAGTGGGAATTTAAAGCCAAGGATTCATACTTATAGACTATGTAAGTCCGATTTCTCAATTGTATTTGAGAATTTTTCTATAAAATTTGTTTGTCACCCATTTGGACCAATGGGATATTAAAGCTAAGGATCCATACTTATAGACTATGTAAGTCCGATTTCTCAATTGTATTTGAGAATTTTTCTATAAAATTTGTTTGTCACTCATTTGGACCAATGGGAATGTAAAGCCAAGGATCCATAGCTACAGACTATGTAAGTCCGATTTCTCAATTGTATTTGAGAATTTTTCTATAAAATTTGTTTGTCACCCATTTGGACCAATGGGAAATTAAAGCTAAGGATCCATACTTATAGACTATGTAAGTCCGATTTCTCAATTGTATTTGAGAATTTTTCTATAAAATTTTAAAGATTAAAATTGTGTAAATTTTGTTCAGCTCTACGGCCATTTGGTTATTTGTGGGCACATTTATGTTTGTCACTCATTTGGACCAGTGGGAAATTACAGCCAAGGATACATACCTACAGACTATGTAAGTCCGATTTCTCAATTGTGTTTGAGAATTTTTCTATAAAATTTTAAAGATTAAAATTGTGTAAATTTTGTTCAGCTCTACGGCCATTTGGTTATTTGTGGGCACATTTATGTTTGTCACTCATTTGGACCAGTGGGAAATTAAAGCCAAGGATCCATAGCTACAGACTATGTAAGTCCGATTTCTCAATTGTATTTGAGAATTTTTCTATAAAATTTGTTTGTCACCCATTTGGACCAATGGGAAATTAAAGCTAAGGATCCATACTTATAGACTATGTAAGTCCGATTTCTCAATTGTATTTGAGAATTTTTCTATAAAATTTTAAAGATTAAAATTGTGTAAATTTTGTTCAGCTCTACGGCCATTTGGTTATTTGTGGGCACATTTATGTTTGTCACTCATTTGGACCAGTGGGAAATTACAGCCAAGGATACATACCTACAGACTATGTAAGTCCGATTTCTCAATTGTGTTTGAGAATTTTTCTATAAAATTTTAAAGATTAAAATTGTGTAAATTTTGTTCAGCTCTACGGCCATTTGGTTATTTGTGGGCACATTTATGTTTGTCACTCATTTGGACCAGTGGGAAATTAAAGCCAAGGATCCATACTTATAGACTATGTAAGTCCGATTTCTCAATTGTATTTGAGAATTTTTCTATAAAATTTGTTTGTCACCCATTTGGACCAATGGGAAATTAAAGCTAAGGATCCATACTTATAGACTATGTAAGTCCGATTTCTCAATTGTATTTGAGAATTTTTCTATAAAATTTTAAAGATTAAAATTGTGTAAATTTTGTTCAGCTCTACGGCCATTTGGTTATTTGTGGGCACATTTATGTTTGTCACTCATTTGGACCAGTGGGAAATTAAAGCTAAGGATCCATACTTATAGACTATGTAAGTCCGATTTCTCAATTGTATTTGAGAATTTTTCTATAAAATTTTAAAGATTAAAATTGTGTAAATTTTGTTCAGCTCTACGGCCATTTGGTTATTTGTGGGCACATTTATGTTTGTCACTCATTTGGACCAGTGGGAAATTAAAGCTAAGGATCCATACTTATAGACTATGTAAGTCCGATTTCTCAATTGTATTTGAGAATTTTTCTATAAAATTTTAAAGATTAAAATTGTGTAAATTTTGTTCAGCTCTACGGCCATTTGGTTATTTGTGGGCACATTTATGTTTGTCACTCATTTGGACCAATGGGAAATTAAAGCTAAGGATCCATACTTATAGACTATGTAAGTCCGATTTCTCAATTGTATTTGAGAATTTTTCTATAAAATTTTAAAGATTAAAATTGTGTAAATTTTGTTCAGCTCTACGGCCATTTGGTTATTTGTGGGCACATTTATGTTTGTCACTCATTTGGACCAGTGGGAAATTAAAGCTAAGGATCCATACTTATAGACTATGTAAGTCCGATTTCTCAATTGTATTTGAGAATTTTTCTATAAAATTTGTTTGTCACCCATTTGGACCAATGGGAAATTAAAGCCAAGTATCCATACTTATAGACTATGTAAGTCCGATTTCTCAATTGTATTTGAGAAATTTTCTATAAAATTTTAAAGATTAAAATTGTGTAAATGTTGTTCAGCTCTACGGCCATTTGGCTATTTGTGGGCACATTTATGTTTGTCACTCATTTGGACCAGTGGGAATTTAAAGCCAAGGATTCATACTTATAGACTATGTAAGTCCGATTTCTCAATTGTATTTGAGAATTTTTCTATAAAATTTGTTTGTCACCCATTTGGACCAATGGGAAATTAAAGCTAAGGATCCATACTTATAGACTATGTAAGTCCGATTTCTCAATTGTATTTGAGAATTTTTCTATAAAATTTGTTTGTCACTCATTTGGACCAATGGGAATGTAAAGCCAAGGATCCATACCAACAGACTATATAAGTCCGATTTCTCAATTGTATTTGAGAATTTTTCTATAAAATTTGTTTGTCACCCATTTGGACCAATGGGAAATTAAAGCTAAGGATCCATACTTATAGACTATGTAAGTCCGATTTCTCAATTGTATTTGAGAATTTTTCTATAAAATTTTAAAGATTAAAATTGTGTAAATTTTGTTCAGCTCTACGGCCATTTGGTTATTTGTGGGCACATTTATGTTTGTCACTCATTTGGACCAGTGGGAAATTACAGCCAAGGATCCATACTTATAGACTATGTCAGTCCGATTTCTCAATTGTATTTGAGAATTTTTCTATAAAATTTGTTTGTCACCCATTTGGACCAATGGGAAATTAAAGCTAAGGATCCATACTTATAGACTATGTAAGTCCGATTTCTCAATTGTATTTGAGAATTTTTCTATAAAATTTGTTTGTCACTCATTTGGACCAATGGGAATGTAAAGCCAAGGATCCATAGCTACAGACTATGTAAGTCCGATTTCTCAATTGTATTTGAGAATTTTTCTATAAAATTTGTTTGTCACCCATTTGGACCAATGGGAAATTAAAGCTAAGGATCCATACTTATAGACTATGTAAGTCCGATTTCTCAATTGTATTTGAGAATTTTTCTATAAAATTTGTTTGTCACTCATTTGGACCAATGGGAATGTAAAGCCAAGGATCCATACCAACAGACTATATAAGTCCGATTTCTCAATTGTATTTGAGAATTTTTCTATAAAATTTGTTTGTCACCCATTTGGACCAATGGGAAATTAAAGCTAAGGATCCATACTTATAGACTATGTAAGTCCGATTTCTCAATTGTATTTGAGAATTTTTCTATAAAATTTGTTTGTCACTCATTTGGACCAATGGGAATGTAAAGCCAAGGATCCATACCTACAGACTATGTAAGTCCGATTTCTCAATTGTATTTGAGAATTTTTCTATAAAATTTGTTTGTCACCCATTTGGACCAATGGGAAATTAAAGCTAAGGATCCATAATTATAGACTATGTAAGTCCGATTTCTCAATTGTATTTGAGAATTTTTCTATAAAATTTTAAAGATTAAAATTGTGTAAATTTTGTTCAGCTCTACGGCCATTTGGTTATTTGTGGGCACATTTATGTTTGTCACTCATTTGGACCAGTGGGAAATTACAGCCAAGGATCCATACTTATAGACTATGTAAGTCCGATTTCTCAATTGTATTTGAGAATTTTTCTATAAAATTTGTTTGTCACTCATTTGGACCAATGGGAATGTAAAGCCAAGGATCCATACCTACAGACTATGTAAGTCCGATTTCTCAATTGTATTTGAGAATTTTTCTATAAAATTTGTTTGTCACCCATTTGGACCAATGGGAAATTAAAGCTAAGGATCCATAATTATAGACTATGTAAGTCCGATTTCTCAATTGTATTTGAGAATTTTTCTATAAAATTTTAAAGATTAAAATTGTGTAAATTTTGTTCAGCTCTACGGCCATTTGGTTATTTGTGGGCACATTTATGTTTGTCACTCATTTGGACCAGTGGGAAATTAAAGCTAAGGATCCATACTTATAGACTATGTAAGTCCGATTTCTCAATTGTATTTGAGAATTTTTCTATAAAATTTGTTTGTCACCCATTTGGACCAATGGGAAATTAAAGCCAAGTATCCATACTTATAGACTATGTAAGTCCGATTTCTCAATTGTATTTGAGAAATTTTCTATAAAATTTTAAAGATTAAAATTGTGTAAATGTTGTTCAGCTCTACGGCCATTTGGCTATTTGTGGGCACATTTATGTTTGTCACTCATTTGGACCAGTGGGAATTTAAAGCCAAGGATTCATACTTATAGACTATGTAAGTCCGAAATTACAGCCAAGGATCCATACTTATAGACTATGTAAGTCCGATTTCTCAATTGTATTTGAGAATTTTTCTATAAAATTTGTTTGTCACCCATTTGGACCAATGGGAAATTAAAGCTAAGGATCCATACTTATAGACTATGTAAGTCCGATTTCTCAATTGTATTTGAGAATTTTTCTATAAAATTTGTTTGTCACTCATTTGGACCAATGGGAATGTAAAGCCAAGGATCCATAGGTACAGACTATGTAAGTCCGATTTCTCAATTGTATTTGAGAATTTTTCTATAAAATTTGTTTGTCACTCATTTGGACCAATGGGAATGTAAAGCCAAGGATCCATAGCTACAGACTATGTTAGTCCGATTTCTCAATTGTATTTGAGAATTTTTCTATAAAATTTGTTTGTCACCCATTTGGACCAATGGGAAATTAAAGCTAAGGATCCATACTTATAGACTATGTAAGTCCGATTTCTCAATTGTATTTGAGAATTTTTCTATAAAATTTTAAAGATTAAAATTGTGTAAATTTTGTTCAGCTCTACGGCCATTTGGTTATTTGTGGGCACATTTATGTTTGTCACTCATTTGGACCAGTGGGAAATTACAGCCAAGGATCCATACTTATAGACTATGTAAGTCCGATTTCTCAATTGTATTTGAGAATTTTTCTATAAAATTTGTTTGTCACCCATTTGGACCAATGGGAAATTAAAGCTAAGGATCCATACTTATAGACTATGTAAGTCGTCCGATTTCTCAATTGTATTTGAGAAATTTTCTATAAAATTTTAAAGATTAAAATTGTGTAAATGTTGTTCAGCTCTACGGCCATTTGGCTATTTGTGGGCACATTTATGTTTGTCACTCATTTGGACCAGTGGGAATTTAAAGCCAAGGATTCATACTTATAGACTATGTAAGTCCGATTTCTCAATTGTATTTGAGAATTTTTCTATAAAATTTTAAAGATTAAAATTGTGTAAATTTTGTTCAGCTCTACGGCCATTTGGTTATTTGTGGGCACATTTATGTTTGTCACTCATTTGGACCAGTGGGAAATTAAAGCCAAGGATCCATACTTATAGACTATGTAAGTCCGATTTCTCAATTGTATTTGAGAATTTTTCTATAAAATTTGTTTGTCACTCATTTGGACCAATGGGAATGTAAAGCCAAGGATCCATACCTACAGACTATGTAAGTCCGATTTCTCAATTGTATTTGAGAATTTTTCTATAAAATTTGTTTGTCACTCATTTGGACCAATGGGAAATTAAAGCCAAGGATTCATACTTATAGACTATGTAAGTCCGATTTCTCAATTGTATTTGAGAATTTTTCTATAAAATTTGTTTGTCACTCATTTGGACCAATGGGAAATTAAAGCCAAGGACCCATACCTACAGACTATGTAAGTCCGAATTCTCAATTGTATTTGAGTATTTTTCTATAAAATTTGTTTGTCACCCATTTGGACCAATTGGAAATTAAAGCTAAGGATCCATACTTATAGACTATGTAAGTCCGATTTCTGGGAAATTAAAGCCAAGGATCCATACCTACAGACTATGTAAGTCCGATTTCTCAATTGTATTTGAGAATTTTTCTATAAAATTTGTTTTTCACTCATTTGGACCAGTGGGAATTTAAAGCCAAGGATTCATACTTATAGACTATGTAAGTCCGATTTCTCAATTGTATTTGAGAATTTTTCTATAAAATTTGTTTGTCACTCATTTGGACCAATGGGAAATTAAAGCCAAGGACCCATACCTACAGACTATGTAAGTCCGAATTCTCAATTGTATTTGAGTATTTTTCTATAAAATTTGTTTGTCACCCATTTGGACCAATTGGAAATTAAAGCTAAGGATCCATACTTATAGACTATGTAAGTCCGATTTCTGGGAAATTAAAGCCAAGGATCCATACTTATAGACTATGTAAGTCCGATTTCTCAATTGTATTTGAGAATTTTTCTATAAAATTTTAAAGATTAAAATTGTGTAAATTTTGTTCAGCTCTACGGCCATTTGGTTATTTGTGGGCACATTTATGTTTGTCACTCATTTGGACCAGTGGGAAATTAAAGCCAAGGATACATACCTACAGACTATGTAAGTCCGATTTCTCAATTGTATTTGAGAAATTTTCTATAAAATTTGTTTGTCACTCATTTGGAACAATGGGAAATTAACGCTAAGGATCCATACTTATAGACTATGTAAGTCCGATTTCTCAATTGTATTTGAGAATTTTTCTATAAAATTTGTTTGTCACCCATTTGGACCAATGGGAAATTAAAGCCAAGGATCCATACTTATAGACTATGTAAGTCCGATTTCTCAATTGTATTTGAGAATTTTTCTATAAAATTTGTTTGTCACTCATTTGGACCAATGGGAATGTAAAGCCAAGGATCCATACCAACAGACTATGTAAGTCCGATTTCTCAATTGTATTTGAGAATTTTTCTATAAAATTTGTTTGTCACTCATTTGGACCAATGGGAAATTAAAGCCAAGGATACATACCTACAGACTATGTAAGTCCGATTTCTCAATTGTATTTGAGAATTTTTCTATAAAATTTGTTTGTCACCCATTTGGACCAATGGGAAATTAAAGCCAAGGATCCATACCTACAGACTATGTAAGTCCGATTTCTCAATTGTATTTGAGAATTTTTCTATAAAATTTTAAAGATTAAAATTGTGTAAATTTTGTTCAGCTCTACGCCCATATGGCTATTTGTGGGCACATTTATGTTTGTCACTCATTTGGACCAGTGGGAAATTAAAGCCAAGGATACATACCTACAGACTATGTAAGTCCGATTTCTCAATTGTATTTGAGAAATTTTCTATAAAATTTGTTTGTCACTCATTTGGACCAATGGGAAATTAAAGCTAAGGATCCATACTTATAGACTATGTAAGTCCGATTTCTCAATTGTATTTGAGAATTTTTCTATAAAATTTTAAAGATTAAAATTGTGTAAATTTTGTTCAGCTCTACGCCCATATGGCTATTTGTGGGCACATTTATGTTTGTCACTCATTTGGACCAGTGGGAAATTAAAGCAAAGGATCCATACTTATAGACTATGTAAGTCCGATTTCTCAATTTTATTTGAGAAATTTTCTATAAAATTTTAAAGATTAAAATTGTGTAAATTTTTTTCAGCTCTACGGCGATTTGGCTATTTGTGGGCACATTTATGTTTGTCACTCATTTGGACCAGTGGGAAATTAAAACCAAGGATCCATACTTATAGACTATGTAAGTCCGATTTCTCAATTGTATTTGAGAATTTTTCTATAAAATTTGTTTGTCACTCATTTGGACTAGTGGAAAATTAAGGCTAAGGATCCATACTTGTAGACTATGTAAGTCCGATTTCTCAATTGTATTTGAGAATTTTTCTATAAAATTTTTTTGTCACCCATTTGGACCAATGGGAAATTAAAGCTAAGGATCCATACTTATAGACTATGTAAGTCCGATTTCTCAATTGTATTTGAGAAATTTTCTATAAAATTTTAAAGATTAAAATTGTGTAAATTTTTTTCAGCTCTACGGCCATTTGGCTATTTGTGGGCACATTTATGTTTGTCACTCATTTGGACCAGTGGGAAATTAAGGCCAAGGATCCATACTTATAGACTATGTAAGTCCGATTTCTCAATTGTATTTGAGAATTTTTCTATAAAATTTGTTTGTCACTCATTTGGACCAGTGGAAAATTAAGGCTAAGGATCCATACTTGTAGACTATGTAAGTCCGATTTCTCAATTGTATTTGAGAATTTTTCTATAAAATTTTTTTGTCACCCATTTGGACCAATGGGAAATTAAAGCTAAGGATCCATACTTATAGACTATGTAAGTCCGATTTCTCAATTGTATTTGAGAATTTTTCTATAAAATTTGTTTGTCACCCATTTGGACCAGTGGAAAATTAAGGCTAAGGATCCATACTTGTAGACTATGTAAGTCCGATTTCTCAATTGTATTTGAGAATTTTTCTATAAAATTTTAAAGATTAAAATTGTGTAAATTTTGTTCAGCTCTACGGCCATATGGCTATTTGTGGGCACATTTATGTTTGTCACTCATTTGGACCAGTGGGGAAATTAAGGCCAAGGATCCATACTTATAGACTATGTAGGTCCGATTTCTCAATTGTATTTGAGAATTTTTCTATAAAATTTTAAAGATTAAAATTGTGTAAATTTTGTTCAGCTCTACGGCCATATGGCTATTTGTGGGCACATTTATGTTTGTCACTCATTTGTACCAGTGGGAAATTAAAGCCAAGGATCCATACTTATAGACTATGTAAGTCCGATTTCTCAATTGTATTTGAGAATTTTTCTATAAAATTTGTTTGTCACCCATTTGGACCAGTGGAAAATTAAGGCTAAGGATCCATACTTGTAGACTATGTAAGTCCGATTTCTCAATTGTATTTGAGAATTTTTCTATAAAATTTGTTTGTCACCCATTTGGACCAGTGGGAAATTAAAGCCAAGGATACATACCTACAGACTATGTAAGTCCGATTTCTCAATTGTATTTGAGAAATTTTCTATAAAATTTTAAAGATTAAAATTGTGTAAATTTTTTTCAGCTCTACGGCCATTTGGCTATTTGTGGGCACATTTATGTTTGTCACTCATTTGGACCAGTGGGAAATTAAGGCCAAGGATCCATACTTATAGACTATGTAAGTCCGATTTCTCAATTGTATTTGAGAATTTTTCTATAAAATTTGTTTGTCACCCATTTGGACCAGTGGAAAATTAAGGCTAAGGATCCATACTTGTAGACTATGTAAGTCCGATTTCTCAATTGTATTTGAGAATTTTTCTATAAAATTTTTTTGTCACCCATTTGGACCAATGGGAAATTAAAGCTAAGGATCCATACTTATAGACTATGTAAGTCCGATTTCTCAATTGTATTTGAGAAATTTTCTATAAAATTTTAAAGATTAAAATTGTGTAAATTTTTTTCAGCTCTACGGCCATTTGGCTATTTGTGGGCACATTTATGTTTGTCACTCATTTGGACCAGTGGGAAATTAAGGCCAAGGATCCATACTTATAGACTATGTAAGTCCGATTTCTCAATTGTATTTGAGAATTTTTCTATAAAATTTTAAAGATTAAAATTGTGTAAATTTTTTTCAGCTCTACGGCCATTTGGCTATTTGTGGGCACATTTATGTTTGTCACTCATTTGGACCAGTGGGAAATTAAGGCCAAGGATCCATACTTATAGACTATGTAAGTCCGATTTCTCAATTGTATTTGAGAATTTTTCTATAAAATTTGTTTGTCACTCATTTGGACCAGTGGAAAATTAAGGCTAAGGATCCATACTTGTAGACTATGTAAGTCCGATTTCTCAATTGTATTTGAGAATTTTTCTATAAAATTTGTTTGTCACCCATTTGGACCAGTGGGAAATTAAAGCCAAGGATACATACCTACAGACTATGTAAGTCCGATTTCTCAATTGTATTTGAGAAATTTTCTATAAAATTTTAAAGATTAAAATTGTGTAAATTTTGTTCAGCTCTACGCCCATATGGCTATTTGTGGGCACATTTATGTTTGTCACTCATTTGGACCAGTGGGAAATTAAAGCCAAGGATACATACCTACAGACTATGTAAGTCCGATTTCTCAATTGTATTTGAGAAATTTTCTATAAAATTTGTTTGTCACTCATTTGGACCAATGGGAAATTAAAGCTAAGGATCCATACTTATAGACTATGTAAGTCCGATTTCTCAATTGTATTTGAGAATTTTTCTATAAAATTTGTTTGTCACCCATTTGGACCAATGGGAAATTAAAGCCAAGGATCCATACCTACAGACTATGTAAGTCCGATTTCTCAATTGTATTTGAGAATTTTTCTATAAAATTTTAAAGATTAAAATTGTGTAAATTTTGTTCAGCTCTACGGCCATTTGGCTATTTGTGGGCACATTTATGTTTGTCACTCATTTGGACCAATGGGAAATTAAAGCCAAGGATACATACCTACAGACTATGTAAGTCCGATTTCTCAATTGTATTTGAGAATTTTTCTATAAAATTTGTTTGTCACCCATTTGGACCAATGGGAAATTAGAGCCAAGGATCCATACCTACAGACTATGTAAGTCCGATTTCTCAATTGTATTTGAGAATTTTTCTATAAAATTTTAAAGATTAAAATTGTGTAAATTTTGTTCAGCTCTACGCCCATATGGCTATTTGTGGGCACATTAATGTTTGTCACTCATTTGGACCAGTGGGAAATTAAAGCCAAGGATACATACCTACAGACTATGTAAGTCCGATTTCTCAATTGTATTTGAGAAATTTTCTATAAAATTTGTTTGTCACTCATTTGGACCAATGGGAAATTAAAGCTAAGGATCCATACTTATAGACTATGTAAGTCCGATTTCTCAATTGTATTTGAGAATTTTTCTATAAAATTTGTTTGTCACTCATTTGGACCAATGGGAATGTAAAGCCAAGGATCCATACCTACAGACTATGTAAGTCCGATTTCTCAATTGTATTTGAGAATTTTTCTATAAAATTTGTTTGTCACTCATTTGGACCAATGGGAATGTAAAGCCAAGGATCCATACCTACAGACTATGTAAGTCCGATTTCTCAATTGTATTTGAGAATTTTTCTATAAAATTTTAAAGATTAAAATTGTGTAAATTTTGTTCAGCTCTACGGCCATTTGGCTATTTGTGGGCACATTTATGTTTGTCACTCATTTGGACCAATGGGAAATTAAAGCCAAGGATACATACCTACAGACTATGTAAGTCCGATTTCTCAATTGTATTTGAGAATTTTTCTATAAAATTTGTTTGTCACCCATTTGGACCAATGGGAAATTAGAGCCAAGGATCCATACCTACAGACTATGTAAGTCCGATTTCTCAATTGTATTTGAGAATTTTTCTATAAAATTTTAAAGATTAAAATTGTGTAAATTTTGTTCAGCTCTACGCCCATATGGCTATTTGTGGGCACATTAATGTTTGTCACTCATTTGGACCAGTGGGAAATTAAAGCCAAGGATACATACCTACAGACTATGTAAGTCCGATTTCTCAATTGTATTTGAGAAATTTTCTATAAAATTTGTTTGTCACTCATTTGGACCAATGGGAAATTAAAGCTAAGGATCCATACTTATAGACTATGTAAGTCCGATTTCTCAATTGTATTTGAGAATTTTTCTATAAAATTTTAGAGATTAAAATTGTGTAAATTTTGTTCAGCTCTACGGCCATTTGGTTATTTGTGGGCACATTTATGTTTGTCACTCATTTGAACCAGTGGGAAATTAAAGCTAATGATCCATACTTATAGACTATGTAAGTCCGATTTCTCAATTGTATTTGAGAATTTTTCTATAAAATTTGTTTGTCACCCATTTGGACCAATGGGAAATTAAAGCTAAGGATCCATACTTATAGACTATGTAAGTCCGATTTCTCAATTGTATTTGAGAATTTTTCTATAAAATTTGTTTGTCACTCATTTGGACCAATGGGAAATTAAAGCTAAGGATCCATACTTATAGACTATGTAAGTCCGATTTCTCAATTGTATTTGAGAATTTTTCTATAAAATTTGTTTGTCACCCATTTGGACCAATGGGAAATTAAAGCTAAGGATCCATACTTATAACCTATGTAAGTCCGATTTCTCAATTGTATTTGAGAATTTTTCTATAAAATTTGTTTGTCACTCATTTGGACCAATGGGAAATTAAAGCCAAGGATCTATACCTACAGAGTATGTAAGTCCGATTTCTCAATTGTATTTGAGAATTTTTCTATAAAATTTTTTTGTCACCAATGGGAAATTAAAGCCGAGGATCCATACATATAGACTATGTAAGTCCGATTTCTCAATTGTATTTGAGAATTTTTCTATAAAATTTGTTTGTCACTCATTTGGACCAGTGGAAAATTAAGGCTAAGGATCCATACTTGTAGACTATGTAAGTCCGATTTCTCAATTGTATTTGAGAATTTTTCTATAAAATTTGTTTGTCACTCATTTGGACCAGTGGAAAATTAAAGCCGAGGATCCATACATATAGACTATGTAAGTCCGATTTCTCAATTGTATTTGAGAATTTTTCTATAAAATTTGTTTGTCACTCATTTGGACCAGTGGAAAATTAAGGCTAAGGATCCATACTTGTAGACTATGTAAGTCCGATTTCTCAATTGTATTTGAGAATTTTTCTATAAAATTTTTTTGTCACCCATTTGGACCAATGGGAAATTAAAGCTAAGGATCCATACTTATAGACTATGTAAGTCCGATTTCTCAATTGTATTTGAGAAATTTTCTATAAAATTTTAAAGATTAAAATTGTGTAAATTTTTTTCAGCTCTACGGCCATTTGGCTATTTGTGGGCACATTTATGTTTGTCACTCATTTGGACCAGTGGGAAATTAAGGCCAAGGATCCATACTTATAGACTATGTAAGTCCGATTTCTCAATTGTATTTGAGAATTTTTCTATAAAATTTTAAAGATTAAAATTGTGTAAATTTTTTTCAGCTCTACGGCCATTTGGCTATTTGTGGGCACATTTATGTTTGTCACTCATTTGGACCAGTGGGAAATTAAGGCCAAGGATCCATACTTATAGACTATGTAAGTCCGATTTCTCAATTGTATTTGAGAATTTTTCTATAAAATTTTAGAGATTAAAATTGTGTAAATTTTGTTCAGCTCTACGGCCATTTGGTTATTTGTGGGCACATTTATGTTTGTCACTCATTTGAACCAGTGGGAAATTAAAGCTAATGATCCATACTTATAGACTATGTAAGTCCGATTTCTCAATTGTATTTGAGAATTTTTCTATAAAATTTGTTTGTCACCCATTTGGACCAATGGGAAATTAAAGCTAAGGATCCATACTTATAGACTATGTAAGTCCGATTTCTCAATTGTATTTGAGAATTTTTCTATAAAATTTGTTTGGCACCCATTTGGACCAATGGGAAATTAAAGCTAAGGATCCATACTTATAACCTATGTAAGTCCGATTTCTCAATTGTATTTGAGAATTTTTCTATAAAATTTGTTTGTCACTCATTTGGACCAATGGGAAATTAAAGCCAAGGATCTATACCTACAGAGTATGTAAGTCCGATTTCTCAATTGTATTTGAGAATTTTTCTATAAAATTTTTTTGTCACCAATGGGAAATTAAAGCCGAGGATCCATACATATAGACTATGTAAGTCCGATTTCTCAATTGTATTTGAGAATTTTTCTATAAAATTTGTTTGTCACTCATTTGGACCAATGGGAAATTAAAGCCAAGGATCCATACCTACAGACTATGTAAGTCCGATTTCTCAATTGTATTTGAGAAATTTTCTATAAAATTTTAAAGATTAAAATTGTGTAAATTTTTTTCAGCTCTACGGCCATTTGGCTATTTGTGGGCACATTTATGTTTGTCACTCATTTGGACCAGTGGGAAATTAAGGCCAAGGATCCATACTTATAGACTATGTAAGTCCGATTTCTCAATTGTATTTGAGAATTTTTCTATAAAATTTTAAAGATTAAAATTGTGTAAATTTTTTTCAGCTCTACGGCCATTTGGCTATTTGTGGGCACATTTATGTTTGTCACTCATTTGGACCAGTGGGAAATTAAGGCCAAGGATCCATACTTATAGACTATGTAAGTCCGATTTCTCAATTGTATTTGAGAATTTTTCTATAAAATTTGTTTGTCACTCATTTGGACCAGTGGAAAATTAAGGCTAAGGATCCATACTTGTAGACTATGTAAGTCCGATTTCTCAATTGTATTTGAGAATTTTTCTATAAAATTTGTTTGTCACCCATTTGGACCAGTGGGAAATTAAAGCCAAGGATACATACCTACAGACTATGTAAGTCCGATTTCTCAATTGTATTTGAGAAATTTTCTATAAAATTTTAAAGATTAAAATTGTGTAAATTTTGTTCAGCTCTACGCCCATATGGCTATTTGTGGGCACATTTATGTTTGTCACTCATTTGGACCAGTGGGAAATTAAAGCCAAGGATACATACCTACAGACTATGTAAGTCCGATTTCTCAATTGTATTTGAGAAATTTTCTATAAAATTTGTTTGTCACTCATTTGGACCAATGGGAAATTAAAGCTAAGGATCCATACTTATAGACTATGTAAGTCCGATTTCTCAATTGTATTTGAGAATTTTTCTATAAAATTTGTTTGTCACCCATTTGGACCAATGGGAAATTAAAGCCAAGGATCCATACCTACAGACTATGTAAGTCCGATTTCTCAATTGTATTTGAGAATTTTTCTATAAAATTTTAAAGATTAAAATTGTGTAAATTTTGTTCAGCTCTACGGCCATTTGGCTATTTGTGGGCACATTTATGTTTGTCACTCATTTGGACCAATGGGAAATTAAAGCCAAGGATACATACCTACAGACTATGTAAGTCCGATTTCTCAATTGTATTTGAGAATTTTTCTATAAAATTTGTTTGTCACCCATTTGGACCAATGGGAAATTAGAGCCAAGGATCCATACCTACAGACTATGTAAGTCCGATTTCTCAATTGTATTTGAGAATTTTTCTATAAAATTTTAAAGATTAAAATTGTGTAAATTTTGTTCAGCTCTACGCCCATATGGCTATTTGTGGGCACATTAATGTTTGTCACTCATTTGGACCAGTGGGAAATTAAAGCCAAGGATACATACCTACAGACTATGTAAGTCCGATTTCTCAATTGTATTTGAGAAATTTTCTATAAAATTTGTTTGTCACTCATTTGGACCAATGGGAAATTAAAGCTAAGGATCCATACTTATAGACTATGTAAGTCCGATTTCTCAATTGTATTTGAGAATTTTTCTATAAAATTTGTTTGTCACTCATTTGGACCAATGGGAATGTAAAGCCAAGGATCCATACCTACAGACTATGTAAGTCCGATTTCTCAATTGTATTTGAGAATTTTTCTATAAAATTTGTTTGTCACTCATTTGGACCAATGGGAATGTAAAGCCAAGGATCCATACCTACAGACTATGTAAGTCCGATTTCTCAATTGTATTTGAGAATTTTTCTATAAAATTTTAAAGATTAAAATTGTGTAAATTTTGTTCAGCTCTACGGCCATTTGGCTATTTGTGGGCACATTTATGTTTGTCACTCATTTGGACCAATGGGAAATTAAAGCCAAGGATACATACCTACAGACTATGTAAGTCCGATTTCTCAATTGTATTTGAGAATTTTTCTATAAAATTTGTTTGTCACCCATTTGGACCAATGGGAAATTAGAGCCAAGGATCCATACCTACAGACTATGTAAGTCCGATTTCTCAATTGTATTTGAGAATTTTTCTATAAAATTTTAAAGATTAAAATTGTGTAAATTTTGTTCAGCTCTACGCCCATATGGCTATTTGTGGGCACATTAATGTTTGTCACTCATTTGGACCAGTGGGAAATTAAAGCCAAGGATACATACCTACAGACTATGTAAGTCCGATTTCTCAATTGTATTTGAGAAATTTTCTATAAAATTTGTTTGTCACTCATTTGGACCAATGGGAAATTAAAGCTAAGGATCCATACTTATAGACTATGTAAGTCCGATTTCTCAATTGTATTTGAGAATTTTTCTATAAAATTTTAGAGATTAAAATTGTGTAAATTTTGTTCAGCTCTACGGCCATTTGGTTATTTGTGGGCACATTTATGTTTGTCACTCATTTGAACCAGTGGGAAATTAAAGCTAATGATCCATACTTATAGACTATGTAAGTCCGATTTCTCAATTGTATTTGAGAATTTTTCTATAAAATTTGTTTGTCACCCATTTGGACCAATGGGAAATTAAAGCTAAGGATCCATACTTATAGACTATGTAAGTCCGATTTCTCAATTGTATTTGAGAATTTTTCTATAAAATTTGTTTGTCACTCATTTGGACCAATGGGAAATTAAAGCTAAGGATCCATACTTATAGACTATGTAAGTCCGATTTCTCAATTGTATTTGAGAATTTTTCTATAAAATTTGTTTGTCACCCATTTGGACCAATCGGAAATTAAAGCCAAGTATCCATACCTACAGACTATGTAAGTCCGATTTCTCAATTGTATTTGAGAATTTTTCTATAAAATTTGTTTGTCACCCATTTGGACCAATCGGAAATTAAAGCCAAGTATCCATACCTACAGACTATGTAAGTCCAATTTCTCAATTGTATTTGATAATTTTTCTATAAAATTTGTTTGTCACCCATTTGGACCAATGGGAAATTAAAGCTAAGGATCCATACTTATAGACTATGTAAGTCCGATTTCTCAATTGTATTTGATAATTTTTCTATAAAATTTGTTTGTCACCCATTTGGACCAATCGGAAATTAAAGCCAAGTATCCATACCTACAGACTATGTAAGTCCAATTTCTCAATTGTATTTGATAATTTTTCTATAAAATTTGTTTGTCACCCATTTGGACCAATCGGAAATTAAAGCCAAGTATCCATACCTACAGACTATGTAAGTCCAATTTCTCAATTGTATTTGATAATTTTTCTATAAAATTTGTTTGTCACCCATTTGGACCAATCGGAAATTAAAGCCAAGTATCCATACCTACAGACTATGTAAGTCCAATTTCTCAATTGTATTTGATAATTTTTCTATAAAATTTGTTTGTCACCCATTTGGACCAATGGGAAATTAAAGCTAAGGATCCATACTTATAGACTATGTAAGTCCGATTTCTCAATTGTATTTGATAATTTTTCTATAAAATTTGTTTGTCACCCATTTGGACCAATCGGAAATTAAAGCCAAGTATCCATACCTACAGACTATGTAAGTCCAATTTCTCAATTGTATTTGATAATTTTTCTATAAAATTTGTTTGTCACCCATTTGGACCAATCGGAAATTAAAGCTAAGGATCCATACCTACAGACTATGTAAGTCCAATTTCTCAATTGTATTTGATAATTTTTCTATAAAATTTGTTTGTCACCCATTTGGACCAATCGGAAATTAAAGCCAAGTATCCATACCTACAGACTATGTAAGTCCAATTTCTCAATTGTATTTGATAATTTTTCTATAAAATTTGTTTGTCACCCATTTGGACCAATGGGAAATTAAAGCTAAGGATCCATACTTATAGACTATGTAAGTCCGATTTCTCAATTGTATTTGAGAATTTTTCTATAAAATTTGTTTGTCACTCATTTGGACCAATGGGAAATTAAAGCTAAGGATCCATACTTATAGACTATGTAAGTCCGATTTCTCAATTGTATTTGAGAATTTTTCTATAAAATTTGTTTGTCACCCATTTGGACCAATCGGAAATTAAAGCCAAGTATCCATACCTACAGACTATGTAAGTCCGATTTCTCAATTGTATTTGATAATTTTTCTATAAAATTTGTTTGTCACCCATTTGGACCAATCGGAAATTAAAGCCAAGTATCCATACCTACAGACTATGTAAGTCCAATTTCTCAATTGTATTTGATAATTTTTCTATAAAATTTGTTTGTCACCCATTTGGACCAATCGGAAATTAAAGCTAAGGATCCATACCTACAGACTATGTAAGTCCAATTTCTCAATTGTATTTGATAATTTTTCTATAAAATTTGTTTGTCACCCATTTGGACCAATCGGAAATTAAAGCCAAGTATCCATACCTACAGACTATGTAAGTCCGATTTCTCAATTGTATTTGAGAATTTTTCTATAAAATTTGTTTGTCAATTATTTTGGACCAATGGGAATGTAAAGCCAAGGATCCATACCAACAGACTATGTAAGTCCGATTTCTCAATTGTATATGAGAATTTTTCTATAAAATTTGTTTGTCACCCATTTGGACCAATGGGAAATTAAAGCTAAGGATCCATACTTATAGACTATGTAAGTCCGATTTCTCAATTGTATTTGAGAATTTTTCTATAAAATTTGTTTGTCAATTATTTTGGACCAATGGGAATGTAAAGCCAAGGATCCATACCAACAGACTATGTAAGTCCGATTTCTCAATTGTATATGAGAATTTTTCTATAAAATTTGTTTGTCACCCATTTGGACCAATCGGAAATTAAAGCCAAGTATCCATACCTACAGACTATGTAAGTCCGATTTCTCAATTGTATTTGAGAATTTTTCTATAAAATTTGTTTGTCACCCATTTGGACCAATGGGAAATTAAAGCTAAGGATCCATACTTATAGACTATCTAAGTCCGATTTCTCAATTGTATTTGAGAATTTTTCTATAAAATTTGTTTGTCACTCATTTGGACCAATGGGAAATTAAAGCTAAGGATCCATACTTATAGACTATGTAAGTCCGATTTCTCAATTGTATTTGAGAATTTTTCTATAAAATTTGTTTGTCACCCATTTGGACCAATGGGAAATTAAAGCCAAGGATCCATACCTACAGACTATGTAAGTCCGATTTCTCAATTGTATTTGAGAATTTTTCTATAAAATTTTAAAGATTAAAATTGTGTAAATTTTGTTCAGCTCTACGGCCATTTGGCTATTTGTGGGCACATTTATGTTTGTCACTCATTTGGACCAATGGGAAATTAAAGCCAAGGATACATACCTACAGACTATGTAAGTCCGATTTCTCAATTGTATTTCAGAATTTTTCTATAAAATTTGTTTGTCACCCATTTGGACCAATGGGAAATTAGAGCCAAGGATCCATACCTACAGACTATGTAAGTCCGATTTCTCAATTGTATTTGAGAATTTTTCTATAAAATTTTAAAGATTAAAATTGTGTAAATTTTGTTCAGCTCTACGCCCATATGGCTATTTGTGGGCACATTAATGTTTGTCACTCATTTGGACCAGTGGGAAATTAAAGCCAAGGATACATACCTACAGACTATGTAAGTCCGATTTCTCAATTGTATTTGAGAAATTTTCTATAAAATTTGTTTGTCACTCATTTGGACCAATGGGAAATTAAAGCTAAGGATCCATACTTATAGACTATGTAAGTCCGATTTCTCAATTGTATTTGAGAATTTTTCTATAAAATTTGTTTGTCACTCATTTGGACCAATGGGAATGTAAAGCCAAGGATCCATACCTACAGACTATTTAAGTCCGATTTCTCAATTGTATTTGAGAATTTTTCTATAAAATTTTAAAGATTAAAATTGTGTAAATGTTGTTCAGCTCTACGGCCATTTGGTTATTTGTGGGCACATTTATGTTTGTCACTCATTTGAACCAGTGGGAAATTAAAGCTAATGATCCATACTTATAGACTATGTAAGTCCGATTTCTCAATTGTATTTGAGAATTTTTCTATAAAATTTGTTTGTCACCCATTTGGACCAATGGGAAATTAAAGCTAAGGATCCATACTTATAGACTATGTAAGTCCGATTTCTCAATTGTATTTGAGAATTTTTCTATAAAATTTGTTTGTCACTCATTTGGACCAATGGGAATGTAAAGCCAAGGATCCATACCTACAGACTATGTAAGTCCGATTTCTCAATTGTATTTGAGAATTTTTCTATAAAATTTGTTTGTCACCCATTTGGACCAATCGGAAATTAAAGCCAAGTATCCATACCTACAGACTATGTAAGTCCAATTTCTCAATTGTATTTGATAATTTTTCTATAAAATTTGTTTGTCACCCATTTGGACCAATCGGAAATTAAAGCCAAGTATCCATACCTACAGACTATGTAACTCCGATTTCTCAATTGTATTTGAGAATTTTTCTATAAAATTTGTTTGTCAATTATTTTGGACCAATGGGAATGTAAAGCCAAGGATCCATACCAACAGACTATGTAAGTCCGATTTCTCAATTGTATATGAGAATTTTTCTATAAAATTTGTTTGTCACCCATTTGGACCAATGGGAAATTAAAGCTAAGGATCCATACTTATAGACTATGTAAGTCCGATTTCTCAATTGTATTTGAGAATTTTTCTATAAAATTTGTTTGTCAATTATTTTGGACCAATGGGAATGTAAAGCCAAGGATCCATACCAACAGACTATGTAAGTCCGATTTCTCAATTGTATATGAGAATTTTTCTATAAAATTTGTTTGTCACCCATTTGGACCAATCGGAAATTAAAGCCAAGTATCCCTACCTACAGACTATGTAAGTCCGATTTCTCAATTGTATTTGAGAATTTTTCTATAAAATTTGTTTGTCACCCATTTGGACCAATGGGAAATTAAAGCTAAGGATCCATACTAATAGACTATGTAAGTCCGATTTCTCAATTGTATTTGAGAATTTTTCTATAAAATTTGTTTGTCACTCATTTGGACCAATGGGAAATTAAAGCCAAGGACCCATACCTACAGACTATGTAAGTCCGAATTCTCAATTGTATTTGAGTATTTTTCTATAAAATTTGTTTGTCACCCATTTGGACCAATTGGAAATTAAAGCTAAGGATCCATACTTATAGACTATGTAAGTCCGATTTCTGGGAAATTAAAGCCAAGGATCCATACTTATAGACTATGTAAGTCCGATTTCTCAATTGTATTTGAGAAATTTTCTATAAAATTTTAAAGATTAATATTATGTAAATTTTGTTCAGCTCTACGGCCATTTGGCTATTTGTGGGCACATTTATGTTTGAAACTCATTTGGACCAGTGGGAATTTAAAGCCAAGGATCCATACTTATAGACTATGTAAGTCCGATTTCTCAATTGTATTTGAGAAGTTTTCTATAAAATTTGTTTGTCACTCATTTGGACCAATGGGAAATTAAAGCTAAGGATCCATACTTATAGACTATGTAAGTCCGATTTCTCAATTGTATTTGAGAATTTTTCTATAAAATTTTAAAGATTAATATTATGTAAATTTTGTTCAGCTCTACGGCCATTTGGCTATTTGTGGGCACATTTATGTTTGAAACTCATTTGGACCAGTGGGAAATTAAAGCTAAGGATCCATACTTATAGACTATGTAAGTCCGATTTCTGGGAAATTAAAGCCAAGGATCCATACTTATAGACTATGTAAGTCCGATTTCTCAATTGTATTTGAGAAATTTTCTATAAAATTTTAAAGATTAATATTATGTAAATTTTGTTCAGCTCTACGGCCATTTGGCTATTTGTGGGCACATTTATGTTTGAAACTCATTTGGACCAGTGGGAATTTAAAGCCAAGGATCCATACTTATAGACTATGTAAGTCCGATTTCTCAATTGTATTTGAGAATTTTTCTATAAAATTTGTTTGTCACTCATTTGGACCAATGGGAAATTAAAGCCAAGGACCCATACCTACAGACTATGTAAGTCCGAATTCTCAATTGTATTTGAGTATTTTTCTATAAAATTTGTTTGTCACCCATTTGGACCAATTGGAAATTAAAGCTAAGGATCCATACTTATAGACTATGTAAGTCCGATTTCTAGGAAATTAAAGCCAAGGATCCATACTTATAGACTATGTAAGTCCGATTTCTCAATTGTATTTGAGAAATTTTCTATAAAATTTTAAAGATTAATATTATGTAAATTTTGTTCAGCTCTACGGCCATTTGGCTATTTGTGGGCACATTTATGTTTGAAACTCATTTGGACCAGTGGGAAATTAAAGCTAAGGATCCATACTTATAGACTATGTAAGTCCGATTTCTCAATTGTATTTGAGAAGTTTTCTATAAAATTTGTTTGTCACTCATTTGGACCAATGGGAAATTAAAGCTAAGGATCCATACTTATAGACTATGTAAGTCCGATTTCTCAATTGTATTTGAGAATTTTTCTATAAAATTTGTTTGTCACTCATTTGGACCAATGGGAATGTAAAGCCAAGGATCCATACCTACAGACTATGTAAGTCCGATTTCTCAATTGTATTTGAGAATTTTTCTATAAAATTTGTTTGTCACCCATTTGGACCAATGGGAAATTAAAGCTAAGGATCCATACTTATAGACTATGTAAGTCCGATTTCTCAATTGTATTTGAGAATTTTTCTATAAAATTTTAAAGATTAAAATTGTGTAAATTTTGTTCAGCTCTACGGCCATTTGGTTATTTGTGGGCACATTTATGTTTGTCACTCATTTGGACCAGTGGGAAATTAAAGCCAAGGATCCATACTTATAGACTATGTAAGTCCGATTTCTCAATTGTATTTGAGAATTTTTCTATAAAATTTGTTTGTCACCCATTTGGACCAATGGGAAATTAAAGCTAAGGATCCATACTTATAGACTATGTAAGTCCGATTTTTCAATTGTATTTGAGAATTTTTCTATAAAATTTGTTTGTCACCCATTTGGACCAATGGGAAATTAAAGCTAAGGATCCATACTTATAGACTATGTAAGTCCGATTTCTCAATTGTATTTGAGAATTTTTCAATAAAATTTGTTTGTCACCCATTTGGACCAGTGGAAAATTAAGGCTAAGGATCCATACTTGTAGACTATGTTAGTCCGATTTCTCAATTGTATTTGAGAATTTTTCTATAAAATTTTAAAGATTAAAATTGTGTAAATTTTGTTCAGCTCTACGCCCATATGGCTATTTGTGGGCACATTTATGTTTGTCACTCATTTGGACCAGTGGGAAATTAAAGCCAAGGATACATACCTACAGACTATGTAAGTCCGATTTCTCAATTGTATTTGAGAAATTTTCTATAAAATTTGTTTGTCACTCATTTGGACCAATGGGAAATTAAAGCTAAGGATCCATACTTATAGACTATGTAAGTCCGATTTCTCAATTGTATTTGAGAATTTTTCTATAAAATTTGTTTGTCACCCATTTGGACCAATGGGAAATTAAAGCCAAGGATACATACCTACAGACTATGTAAGTCCGATTTCTCAATTGTATTTGAGAAATTTTCTATAAAATTTGTTTGTCACCCATTTGGACCAATGGGAAATTAAAGCCAAGGATACATACCTACAGACTATGTAAGTCCGATTTCTCAATTGTATTTGAGAATTTTTCTATAAAATTTGTTTGTCACCCATTTGGACCAATGGGAAATTAAAGCTAAGGATCCATACTTATAGACTATGTAAGTCCGATTTCTCAATTGTATTTGAGAATTTTTCTATAAAATTTGTTTGTCACCCATTTGGACCAATGGGAAATTAAAGCCAAGGATCCATACCTACAGACTATGTAAGTCCGATTTCTCAATTGTATTTGAGAATTTTTCTATAAAATTTTAAAGATTAAAATTGTGTAAATTTTGTTCAGCTCTACGGCCATTTGGCTATTTGTGGGCACATTTATGTTTGTCACTCATTTGGACCAATGGGAAATTAAAGCCAAGGATACATACCTACAGACTATGTAAGTCCGATTTCTCAATTGTATTTGAGAATTTTTCTATAAAATTTGTTTGTCACCCATTTGGACCAATGGGAAATTAAAGCCAAGGATCCATACCTACAGACTATGTAAGTCCGATTTCTCAATTGTATTTGAGAATTTTTCTATAAAATTTTAAAGATTAAAATTGTGTAAATTTTGTTCAGCTCTACGCCCATATGGCTATTTGTGGGCACATTTATGTTTGTCACTCATTTGGACCAGTGGGAAATTAAAACCAAGGATCCATACTTATAGACTGTGTAAGTCCGATTTCTCAATTGTATTTGAGAATTTTTCTATAAAATTTGTTTGTCACTCATTTGGACCAGTGGAAAATTAAGGCTAAGGATCCATACTTGTAGACTATGTAAGTCCGATTTCTCAATTGTATTTGAGAATTTTTCTATAAAATTTGTTTGTCACTCATTTGGACCAATCGGAAATTAAAGCCAAGTATCCATACCTACAGACTATGTAAGTCCGATTTCTCAATTGTATTTGAGAATTTTTCTATAAAATTTTTTTGTCACCCATTTGGACCAATGGGAAATTAAAGCTAAGGATCCATACTTATAGACTATGTAAGTCCGATTTCTCAATTGTATTTGAGAATTTTTCTATAAAATTTTAAAGATTAAAATTGTGTAAATTTTGTTCAGCTCTACGGCCATATGGCTATTTGTGGGCACATTTATGTTTGTCACTCATTTGGACCAGTGGGAAATTAAGGCCAAGGATCCATACTTATAGACTATGTAAGTCCGATTTCTCAATTGTATTTGAGAATTTTTCTATAAAATTTTAAAGATTAAAATTGTGTAAATTTTGTTCAGCTCTACGGCCATATGGCTATTTGTGGGCACATTTATGTTTGTCACTCATTTGTACCAGTGGGAAATTAAAGCCAAGGATCCATACTTATAGACTATGTAAGTCCGATTTCTCAATTGTATTTGAGAATTTTTCTATAAAATTTGTTTGTCACCCATTTGGACCAGTGGAAAATTAAGGCTAAGGATCCATACTTGTAGACTATGTAAGTCCGATTTCTCAATTGTATTTGAGAATTTTTAATTTGTTTGTCACCCATTTGGACCAGTGGAAAATTAAGGCTAAGGATCCATACTTGTAGACTATGTAAGTCCGATTTCTCAATTGTATTTGAGAATTTTTCTATAAAATTTTAAAGATTAAAATTGTGTAAATTTTTTTCAGCTCTACGGCCATTTGGCTATTTGTGGGCACATTTATGTTTGTCACTCATTTGGACCAATGGGAAATTAAAGCTAAGGATCCATACTTATAGACTATGTAAGTCCGATTTCTCAATTGTATTTGAGAAATTTTCTATAAAATTTGTTTGTCACTCATTTGGACCAATGGGAAATTAAATCTAAGGATCCATACTTATAGACTATGTAAGTCCGATTTCTCAATTGTATTTGAGAATTTTTCTATAAAATTTGTTTGTCACCCATTTGGACCAATGGGAAATTAAAGCCAAGGATACATACCTACAGACTATGTAAGTCCGATTTCTCAATTGTATTTGAGAAATTTTCTATAAAATTTGTTTGTCACTCATTTGGACCAATGGGAAATTAAAGCTAAGGATCCATACTTATAGACTATATAAGTCCGATTTCTCAATTGTATTTGAGAATTTTTCTATAAAATTTGTTTGTCACCCATTTGGACCAATGGGAAATTAAAGCCAAGGATCCATACCTACAGACTATGTAAGTCCGATTTCTCAATTGTATTTGAGAATTTTTCTATAAAATTTTAAAGATTAAAATTGTGTAAATTTTTTTCAGCTCTACGGCCATTTGGCTATTTGTGGGCACATTTATGTTTGTCACTCATTTGGACCAATGGGAAATTAAAGCTAAGGATCCATACTTATAGACTATGTAAGTCCGATTTTTCAATTGTATTTGAGAATTTTTCTATAAAATTTGTTTGTCACCCATTTGGACCAATGGGAAATTAAAGCTAAGGATCCATACTTATAGACTATGTAAGTCCGATTTCTCAATTGTATTTGAGAATTTTTCAATAAAATTTGTTTGTCACCCATTTGGACCAGTGGAAAATTAAGGCTAAGGATCCATACTTGTAGACTATGTAAGTCCTATTTCTCAATTGTATTTGAGAATTTTTCTATAAAATTTTAAAGATTAAAATTGTGTAAATTTTGTTCAGCTCTACGCCCATATGGCTATTTGTGGGCACATTTATGTTTGTCACTCATTTGGACCAGTGGGAAATTAAAGCCAAGGATACATACCTACAGACTATGTAAGTCCGATTTCTCAATTGTATTTGAGAAATTTTCTATAAAATTTGTTTGTCACTCATTTGGACCAATGGGAAATTAAAGCTAAGGATCCATACTTATAGACTATGTAAGTCCGATTTCTCAATTGTATTTGAGAATTTTTCTATAAAATTTGTTTGTCACCCATTTGGACCAATGGGAAATTAAAGCCAAGGATACATACCTACAGACTATGTAAGTCCGATTTCTCAATTGTATTTGAGAAATTTTCTATAAAATTTGTTTGTCACCCATTTGGACCAATGGGAAATTAAAGCCAAGGATACATACCTACAGACTATGTAAGTCCGATTTCTCAATTGTATTTGAGAATTTTTCTATAAAATTTGTTTGTCACCCATTTGGACCAATGGGAAATTAAAGCTAAGGATCCATACTTATAGACTATGTAAGTCCGATTTCTCAATTGTATTTGAGAATTTTTCTATAAAATTTGTTTGTCACCCATTTGGACCAATGGGAAATTAAAGCCAAGGATACATACCTACAGACTATGTAAGTCCGATTTCTCAATTGTATTTGAGAAATTTTCTATAAAATTTGTTTGTCACTCATTTGGACCAATGGGAAATTAAAGCTAAGGATCCATACTTATAGACTATGTAAGTCCGATTTCTCAATTGTATTTGAGAATTTTTCTATAAAATTTGTTTGTCACCCATTTGGACCAATGGGAAATTAAAGCCAAGGATCCATACCTACAGACTATGTAAGTCCGATTTCTCAATTGTATTTGAGAATTTTTCTATAAAATTTTAAAGATTAAAATTGTGTAAATTTTGTTCAGCTCTACGGCCATTTGGCTATTTGTGGGCACATTTATGTTTGTCACTCATTTGGACCAATGGGAAATTAAAGCCAAGGATACATACCTACAGACTATGTAAGTCCGATTTCTCAATTGTATTTGAGAATTTTTCTATAAAATTTGTTTGTCACCCATTTGGACCAATGGGAAATTAAAGCCAAGGATCCATACCTACAGACTATGTAAGTCCGATTTCTCAATTGTATTTGAGAATTTTTCTATAAAATTTTAAAGATTAAAATTGTGTAAATTTTGTTCAGCTCTACGCCCATATGGCTATTTGTGGGCACATTTATGTTTGTCACTCATTTGGACCAGTGGGAAATTAAAGCCAAGGATACATACCTACAGACTATGTAAGTCCGATTTCTCAATTGTATTTGAGAAATTTTCTATAAAATTTGTTTGTCACTCATTTGGACCAATGGGAAATTAAAGCTAAGGATCCATACTTATAGACTATGTAAGTCCGATTTCTCAATTGTATTTGAGAATTTTTCTATAAAATTTTAAAGATTAAAATTGTGTAAATTTTGTTCAGCTCTACGCCCATATGGCTATTTGTGGGCACATTTATGTTTGTCACTCATTTGGACCAGTGGGAAATTAAAGCAAAGGATCCATACTTATAGACTATGTAAGTGCGATTTCTCAATTGTATTTGAGAAATTTTCTATAAAATTTTAAAGATTAAAATTGTGTAAATTTTTTTCAGCTCTACGGCCATTTGGCTATTTGTGGGCACATTTATGTTTGTCACTCATTTGGACCAGTGGGAAATTAAAACCAAGGATCCATACTTATAGACTGTGTAAGTCCGATTTCTCAATTGTATTTGAGAATTTTTCTATAAAATTTGTTTGTCACTCATTTGGACCAGTGGAAAATTAAGGCTAAGGATCCATACTTGTAGACTATGTAAGTCCGATTTCTCAATTGTATTTGAGAATTTTTCTATAAAATTTGTTTGTCACTCATTTGGACCAATCGGAAATTAAAGCCAAGTATCCATACCTACAGACTATGTAAGTCCGATTTCTCAATTGTATTTGAGAATTTTTCTATAAAATTTTTTTGTCACCCATTTGGACCAATGGGAAATTAAAGCTAAGGATCCATACTTTTAGACTATGTAAGTCCGATTTCTCAATTGTATTTGAGAATTTTTCTATAAAATTTTAAAGATTAAAATTGTGTAAATTTTGTTCAGCTCTACGGCCATATGGCTATTTGTGGGCACATTTATGTTTGTCACTCATTTGGACCAGTGGGAAATTAAGGCCAAGGATCCATACTTATAGACTATGTAAGTCCGATTTCTCAATTGTATTTGAGAATTTTTCTATAAAATTTTAAAGATTAAAATTGTGTAAATTTTGTTCAGCTCTACGGCCATATGGCTATTTGTGGGCACATTTATGTTTGTCACTCATTTGTACCAGTGGGAAATTAAGGCTAAGGATCCATACTTGTAGACTATGTAAGTCCGATTTCTCAATTGTATTTGAGAATTTTTCTATAAAATTTTAAAGATTAAAATTGTGTAAATTTTGTTCAGCTCTACGCCCATATGGCTATTTGTGGGCACATTTATGTTTGTCACTCATTTGGACCAGTGGGAAATTAAAGCCAAGGATACATACCTACAGACTATGTAAGTCCGATTTCTCAATTGTATTTGAGAAATTTTCTATAAAATTTGTTTGTCACTCATTTGTACCAGTGGGAAATTAAAGCCAAGGATCCATATTTATAGACTATGTAAGTCCGATTTCTCAATTGTATTTGAGAATTTTTCTATAAAATTTGTTTGTCACCCATTTGGACCAGTGGAAAATTAAGGCTAAGGATCCATACTTGTAGACTATGTAAGTCCGATTTCTCAATTGTATTTGAGAATTTTTCTATAAAATTTTAAAGATTAAAATTGTGTAAATTTTGTTCAGCTCTACGCCCATATGGCTATTTGTGGGCACATTTATGTTTGTCACTCATTTGGACCAGTGGGAAATTAAAGCCAAGGATACATACCTACAGACTATGTAAGTCCGATTTCTCAATTGTATTTGAGAAATTTTCTATAAAATTTGTTTGTCACTCATTTGTACCAGTGGGAAATTAAAGCCAAGGATCCATACTTATAGACTATGTAAGTCCGATTTCTCAATTGTATTTGAGAATTTTTCTATAAAATTTGTTTGTCACCCATTTGGACCAGTGGAAAATTAAGGCTAAGGATCCATACTTGTAGACTATGTAAGTCCGATTTCTCAATTGTATTTGAGAATTTTTCTATAAAATTTTAAAGATTAAAATTGTGTAAATTTTTTTCAGCTCTACGGCCATTTGGCTATTTGTGGGCACATTTATGTTTGTCACTCATTTGGACCAATGGGAAATTAAAGCTAAGGATCCATACTTATAGACTATGTAAGTCCGATTTCTCAATTGTATTTGAGAAATTTTCTATAAAATTTGTTTGTCACTCATTTGGACCAATGGGAAATTAAAGCTAAGGATTCATACTTATAGACTATGTAAGTCCGATTTCTCAATTGTATTTGAGAATTTTTCTATAAAATTTGTTTGTCACCCATTTGGACCAATGGGAAATTAAAGCCAAGGATACATACCTACAGACTATGTAAGTCCGATTTCTCAATTGTATTTGAGAAATTTTCTATAAAATTTGTTTGTCACTCATTTGGACCAATGGGAAATTAAAGCTAAGGATCCATACTTATAGACTATGTAAGTCCGATTTCTCAATTGTATTTGAGAATTTTTCTATAAAATTTGTTTGTCACCCATTTGGACCAATGGGAAATTAAAGCCAAGGATCCATACCTACAGACTATGTAAGTCCGATTTCTCAATTGTATTTGAGAATTTTTCTATAAAATTTTAAATATTAAAATTGTGTAAATTTTGTTCAGCTCTACGGCCATTTGGCTATTTGTGGGCACATTTATGTTTGTCACTCATTTGGACCAATGGGAAATTAAAGCCAAGGATACATACCTACAGACTATGTAAGTCCGATTTCTCAATTGTATTTGAGAATTTTTCTATAAAATTTGTTTGTCACCCATTTGGACCAATGGGAAATTAAAGCCAAGGATCCATACCTACAGACTATGTAAGTCCGATTTCTCAATTGTATTTGAGAATTTTTCTATAAAATTTTAAAGATTAAAATTGTGTAAATTTTTTTCAGCTCTACGGCCATTTGGCTATTCGTGGGCACATTTATGTTTGTCACTCATTTGGACCAATGGGAAATTAAAGCCAAGGATACATACCTACAGACTATGTAAGTCCGATTTCTCAATTGTATTTGAGAAATTTTCTATAAAATTTGTTTGTCACTCATTTGGACCAATGGGAAATTAAAGCCAAGGATCCATACCTACAGACTATGTAAGTCCGATTTCTCAATTGTATTTGAGAATTTTTCTATAAAATTTTAAAGATTAAAATTGTGTAAATTTTTTTCAGCTCTACGGCCATTTGGCTATTTGTGGGCACATTTATGTTTGTCACTCATTTAGACCAATGGGAAATTAAAGCTAAGGATCCATACTTATAGACTATGTAAGTCCGATTTCTCAATTGTATTTGAGAATTTTTCTATAAAATTTGTTTGTCACTCATTTGGACCAATGGGAATGTAAAGCCAAGGATCCATACCTACAGACTATGTAAGTCCGATTTCTCAATTGTATTTGAGAATTTTTCTATAAAATTTTAAAGATTAAAATTGTGTAAATTTTGTTCAGCTCTACGGCCATTTGGTTATTTGTGTGCACATTTATGTTTGTCACTCATTTGAACCAGTGGGAAATTAAAGCTAATGATCCACACTTATAGACTATGTAAGTCCGATTTCTCAATTGTATTTGAGAATTTTTCTATAAAATTTGTTTGTCACCCATTTGGACCAATGGGAAATTAAAGCTAAGGATCCATACTTATAGACTATGTAAGTCCGATTTCTCAATTGTATTTGAGAATTTTTCTATAAAATTTGTTTGTCACTCATTTGGACCAATGGGAATGTAAAGCCAAGGATCCATACCTACAGACTATGTAAGTCCGATTTCTCAATTGTATTTGAGAATTTTTCTATAAAATTTTAAAGATTAAAATTGTGTAAATTTTGTTCAGCTCTACGGCCATTTGGTTATTTGTGGGCACATTTATGTTTGTCACTCATTTGGACCAATGGGAAATTATAGCCAAGGATACATACCTACAGACTATGTAAGTCCGATTTCTCAATTGTATTTGAGAATTTTTCTATAAAATTTGTTTGTCACCCATTTGGACCAATGGGAAATTAAAGCCAAGGATCCATACCTACAGACTATGTAAGTCCGATTTCTCAATTGTATTTGAGAATTTTTCTATAAAATTTTAAAGATTAAAATTGTGTAAATTTTGTTCAGCTCTACGGCCATTTGGTTATTTGTGGGCACATTTATGTTTGTCACTCATTTGAACCAGTGGGAAATTAAAGCTAATGATCCATACTTATAGACTATGTAAGTCCGATTTCTCAATTGTATTTGAGAATTTTTCTATAAAATTTGTTTGTCACTCATTTGGACCAGTGGGAAATTAAAGCTAAGGATCCATACTTATAGACTATGTAAGTCCGATTTCTCAATTGTATTTGAGAATTTTTCTATAAAATTTGTTTGTCACCCATTTGGACCAATGGGAAATTAAAGCCAAAGATCCATACCTACAGACTATGTAAGTCCGATTTCTCAATTGTATTTGAGAATTTTTCTATAAAATTTTAAAGATTAAAATTGTGTAAATTTTGCTCAGCTCTACGCCCATATGGCTATTTGTGGGCACATTTATGTTTGTCACTCATTTGGACCAGTGGGAAATTAAAGCCAAGGATACATACCTACAGACTATGTAAGTCCGATTTCTCAATTGTATTTGAGAAATTTTCTATAAAATTTGTTTGTCACTCATTTGGACCAATGGGAAATTAAAGCCAAAGATCCATACCTACAGACTATGTAAGTCCGATTTCTCAATTGTATTTGAGAATTTTTCTATAAAATTTGTTTGTCACCCATTTGGACCAATGGGAAATAAAAGCCAAGGATACATACCTACAGACTATGTAAGTCCGATTTCTCAATTGTATTTGAGAATTTTTCTATAAAATTTGTTTGTCACTCATTTGGACCAGTGGGAAATTAAAGCTAAGGATCCATACTTATAGACTATGTAAGTCCGATTTCTCAATTGTATTTGAGAATTTTTCTATAAAATTTGTTTGTCACCCATTTGGACCAGTGGAAAATTAAGGCTAAGGATCCATACTTGTAGACTATGTAAGTCCGATTTCTCAATTGTATTTGAGAATTTTTCTATAAAATTTTAAAGATTAAAATTGTGTAAATTTTGCTCAGCTCTACGCCCATATGGCTATTTGTGGGCACATTTATGTTTGTCACTCATTTGGACCAGTGGGAAATTAAAGCCAAGGATACATACCTACAGACTATGTAAGTCCGATTTCTCAATTGTATTTGAGAATTTTTCTATAAAATTTGTTTGTCACCCATTTGGACCAGTGGAAAATTAAGGCTAAGGATCCATACTTGTAGACTATGTAAGTCCGATTTCTCAATTGTATTTAAGAATTTTTCTATAAAATTTTCAAGATTAAAATTGTGTAAATTTTGTTCAGCTCTACGCCCATATGGCTATTTGTGGGCACATTTATGTTTGTCACTCATTTGGACCAGTGGGAAATTAAAACCAAGGATCCATACTTATAGACTATCTAAGTCCGATTTCTCAATTGTATTTAAGAATTTTTCTATAAAATTTTCAAGATTAAAATTGTGTAAATTTTGTTCAGCTCTACGCCCATATGGCTATTTGTGGGCACATTTATGTTTGTCACTCATTTGGACCAGTGGGAAATTAAAGCAAAGGATCCATACTTATAGACTATGTAAGTCCGATTTCTCAATTGTATTTAAGAATTTTTCTATAAAATTTTCAAGATTAAAATTGTGTAAATTTTTTTCAGCTCTACGGCCATTTGGCTATTTGTGGGCACATTTATGTTTGTCACTCATTTGGACCAGTGGGAAATTAAAACCAAGGATCCATACTTATAGACTATCTAAGTCCGATTTCTTAATTGTATTTGAGAATTTTTCTATAAAATTTGTTTGTCACTCATTTGGACCAGTCGGAAATTAAAGCCAAGTATCCATACCTACAGACTATGTAAGTCCGATTTCTCAATTGTATTTGAGAATTTTTCTATAAAATTTGTTTGTCACCCATTTGGACCAATGGGAAATTAAAGCTAAGGATCCATACTTATAGACTATGTAAGTCCGATTTCTCAATTGTATTTGAGAATTTTTTCTATAAAATTTGTTTGTCACTCATTTGGACCAATGGGAATGTAAAGCCAAGGATCCATACCTACAGACTATGTAAGTCCGATTTCTCAATTGTATTTGAGAATTTTTCTATAAAATTTTAAAGATTAAAATTGTGTAAATTTTGTTCAGCTCTACGGCCATTTGGTTATTTGTGGGCACATTTATGTTTGTCACTCATTTGGACCAGTGGGAAATTAAAGCCAAGGATCCATACTTATAGACTATGTAAGTCCGATTTCTCAATTGTATTTGAGAATTTTTCTATAAAATTTGTTTGTCACCCATTTGGACCAATGGGAAATTAAAGCTAAGGATCCATACTTATAGACTATGTAAGTCCGATTTCTCAATTGTATTTGAGAATTTTTCTATAAAATTTGTTTGTCACACATTTGGACCAATGGGAATGTAAAGCCAAGGATCCATACCTACAGACTATGTAAGTCCGAATTCTCAATTGTATTTGAGTATTTTTCTATAAAATTTGTTTGTCACCCATTTGGACCAATTGGAAATTAAAGCTAAGGATCCATACTTATAGACTATGTAAGTCCGATTTCTCAATTGTATTTGAGAATTTTTCTATAAAATTTGTTTGTCACTCATTTGGACCAATGGGAATGTAAAGCCAAGGATCCATACCTACAGACTATGTAAGTCCGATTTCTCAATTGTATTTGAGAATTTTTCTATAAAATTTGTTTGTCACCCATTTGGACCAATGGGAAATTAAAGCTTAGGATCCATACTTATAGACTATGTAAGTCCGATTTCTCAATTGTATTTGAGAATTTTTCTATAAAATTTGTTTGTCACTCATTTGGACCAATGGGAATGTAAAGCCAAGGATCCATACCTACAGACTATGTAAGTCCGATTTCTCAATTGTATTTGAGAATTTTTCTATAAAATTTTAAAGATTAAAATTGTGTAAATTTTGTTCAGCTCTACGGCCATTTGGTTATTTGTGGGCACATTTATGTTTGTCACTCATTTGGACCAGTGGGAAATTAAAGCCAAGGATCCATACTTATAGACTATGTAAGTCCGATTTCTCAATTGTATTTGAGAATTTTTCTATAAAATTTGTTTGTCACTCATTTGGACCAATGGGAATGTAAAGCCAAGGATCCATACCTACAGACTATGTGAGTCCGATTTCTCAATTGTATTTGAGAATTTTTCTATAAAATTTGTTTGTCACCCATTTGGACCAATTGGAAATTAAAGCTAAGGATCCATACTTATAGACTATGTAAGTCCGATTTCTCAATTGTATTTGAGAATTTTTCTATAAAATTTTAAAGATTAAAATTGTGTAAATTTTGTTCAGCTCTACGGCCATTTGGTTATTTGTGGGCACATTTATGTTTGTCACTCATTTGGACCAGTGGGAAATTAAAGCCAAGGATCCATACTTATAGACTATGTAAGTCCGATTTCTCAATTGTATTTGAGAATTTTTCTATAAAATTTGTTTGTCACTCATTTGGACCAATGGGAATGTAAAGCCAAGGATCCATACCTACAGACTATGTAAGTCCAATTTCTCAATTGTATTTGAGAATTTTTCTATAAAATTTGTTTGTCACCCATTTGGACCAATTGGAAATTAAAGCTAAGGATCCATACTTATAGACTATGTAAGTCCGATTTCTCAATTGTATTTGAGAATTTTTCTATAAAATTTTAAAGATTAAAATTGTGTAAATTTTGTTCAGCTCTACGGCCATTTGGTTATTTGTGGGCACATTTATGTTTGTCACTCATTTGGACCAGTGGGAAATTAAAGCCAAGGATCCATACTTATAGACTATGTAAGTCCGATTTCTCAATTGTATTTGAGAATTTTTCTATAAAATTTGTTTGTCACTCATTTGGACCAATGGGAATGTAAAGCCAAGGATCCATACCTACAGACTATGTAAGTCCGATTTCTCAATTGTATTTGAGAATTTTTCTATAAAATTTGTTTGTCAACCATTTGGACCAATGGGAAATTAAAGCTAAGGATCCATACTTATAGACTATGTAAGTCCGATTTCTCAATTGTATTTGAGAATTTTTCTATAAAATTTGTTTGTCACTCATTTGGACCAATGGGAATGTAAAGCCAAGGATCCATACCTACAAACTATGTAAGTCCGATTTCTCAATTGTATTTGAGAATTTTTCTATAAAATTTTAAAGATTAAAATTGTGTAAATTTTGTTCAGCTTTACGGCCATTTGGTTATTTGTGGGCACATTTATGTTTGTCACTCATTTGGACCAGTGGGAAATTAAAGCCAAGGATCCATACTTCTCAATTGTATTTGAGAATTTTTCTATAAAATTTGTTTGTCACCCATTTGGACCAATGGGAAATTAAAGCTAAGGATCCATACTTATAGACTATGTAAGTCCGATTTCTCAATTGTATTTGAGAATTTTTCTATAAAATTTGTTTGTCACTCATTTGGACCAATGGGAATGTAAAGCCAAGGATCCATACCTACAGACTATGTAAGTCCGATTTCTCAATTGTATTTGAGAATTTTTCTATAAAATTTTAAAGATTAAAATTGTGTAAATTTTGTTCAGCTCTACGGCCATTTGGTTATTTGTGGGCACATTTATGTTTGTCACTCATTTGGACCAATGGGAAATTATAGCCAAGGATACATACCTACAGACTATGTAAGTCCGATTTCTCAATTGTATTTGAGAATTTTTCTATAAAATTTGTTTGTCACCCATTTGGACCAATGGGAAATTAAAGCCAAGGATCCATACCTACAGACTATGTAAGTCCGATTTCTCAATTGTATTTGAGAATTTTTCTATAAAATTTGTTTGTCACTCATTTGGACCAATGGGAATGTAAAGCCAAGGATCCATACCTACAGACTATGTAAGTCCGATTTCTCAATTGTATTTGAGAATTTTTCTATAAAATTTTAAAGATTAAAATTGTGTAAATTTTGTTCAGCTCTACGGCCATTTGGTTATTTGTGGGCACATTTATGTTTGTCACTCATTTGGACCAATGGGAAATTATAGCCAAGGATACATACCTACAGACTATGTAAGTCCGATTTCTCAATTGTATTTGAGAATTTTTCTATAAAATTTGTTTGTCACCCATTTGGACCAATGGGAAATTAAAGCCAAGGATCCATACCTACAGACTATGTAAGTCCGATTTCTCAATTGTATTTGAGAATTTTTCTATAAAATTTTAAAGATTAAAATTGTGTAAATTTTGTTCAGCTCTACGGCCATTTGGTTATTTGTGGGCACATTTATGTTTGTCACTCATTTGGACCAATGGGAAATTATAGCCAAGGATACATACCTACAGACTATGTAAGTCCGATTTCTCAATTGTATTTGAGAATTTTTCTATAAAATTTGTTTGTCACCCATTTGGACCAATGGGAAATTAAAGCTAAGGATCCATACTTATAGACTATGTAAGTCCGATTTCTCAATTGTATTTGAGAATTTTTCTATAAAATTTGTTTGTCACTCATTTGGACCAATGGGAATGTAAAGCCAAGGATCCATACCTACAGACTATGTAAGTCCGATTTCTCAATTGTATTTGAGAATTTTTCTATAAAATTTTAAAGATTAAAATTGTGTAAATTTTGTTCAGCTCTACGGCCATTTGGTTATTTGTGGGCACATTTATGTTTGTCACTCATTTGGACCAATGGGAAATTATAGCCAAGGATACATACCTACAGACTATGTAAGTCCGATTTCTCAATTGTATTTGAGAATTTTTCTATAAAATTTGTTTGTCACCCATTTGGACCAATGGGAAATTAAAGCCAAGGATCCATACCTACAGACTATGTAAGTCCGATTTCTCAATTGTATTTGAGAATTTTTCTATAAAATTTTAAAGATTAAAATTGTGTAAATTTTGTTCAGCTCTACGGCCATTTGGTTATTTGTGGGCACATTTATGTTTGTCACTCATTTGAACCAGTGGGAAATTAAAGCTAATGATCCATACTTATAGACTATGTAAGTCCGATTTCTCAATTGTATTTGAGAATTTTTCTATAAAATTTGTTTGTCACTCATTTGGACCAGTGGGAAATTAAAGCTAAGGATCCATACTTATAGACTATGTAAGTCCGATTTCTCAATTGTATTTGAGAATTTTTCTATAAAATTTGTTTGTCACCCATTTGGACCAATGGGAAATTAAAGCCAAAGATCCATACCTACAGACTATGTAAGTCCGATTTCTCAATTGTATTTGAGAATTTTTCTATAAAATTTTAAAGATTAAAATTGTGTAAATTTTGCTCAGCTCTACGCCCATATGGCTATTTGTGGGCACATTTATGTTTGTCACTCATTTGGACCAGTGGGAAATTAAAGCCAAGGATACATACCTACAGACTATGTAAGTCCGATTTCTCAATTGTATTTGAGAAATTTTCTATAAAATTTGTTTGTCACTCATTTGGACCAATGGGAAATTAAAGCCAAAGATCCATACCTACAGACTATGTAAGTCCGATTTCTCAATTGTATTTGAGAATTTTTCTATAAAATTTGTTTGTCACCCATTTGGACCAATGGGAAATTAAAGCCAAGGATACATACCTACAGACTATGTAAGTCCGATTTCTCAATTGTATTTGAGAATTTTTCTATAAAATTTGTTTGTCACTCATTTGGACCAGTGGGAAATTAAAGCTAAGGATACATACCTACAGACTATGTAAGTCCGATTTCTCAATTGTATTTGAGAATTTTTCTATAAAATTTGTTTGTCACCCATTTGGACCAGTGGAAAATTAAGGCTAAGGATCCATACTTGTAGACTATGTAAGTCCGATTTCTCAATTGTATTTAAGAATTTTTCTATAAAATTTTCAAGATTAAAATTGTGTAAATTTTGTTCAGCTCTACGCCCATATGGCTATTTGTGGGCACATTTATGTTTGTCACTCATTTGGACCAGTGGGAAATTAAAACCAAGGATCCATACTTATAGACTATGTAAGTCCGATTTCTCAATTGTATTTGAGAATTTTTCTATAAAATTTGTTTGTCACCCATTTGGACCAGTGGAAAATTAAGGCTAAGGATCCATACTTGTAGACTATGTAAGTCCGATTTCTCAATTGTATTTAAGAATTTTTCTATAAAATTTTCAAGATTAAAATTGTGTAAATTTTGTTCAGCTCTACGCCCATATGGCTATTTGTGGGCACATTTATGTTTGTCACTCATTTGGACCAGTGGGAAATTAAAACCAAGGATCCATACTTATAGACTATCTAAGTCCGATTTCTCAATTGTATTTAAGAATTTTTCTATAAAATTTTCAAGATTAAAATTGTGTAAATTTTGTTCAGCTCTACGCCCATATGGCTATTTGTGGGCACATTTATGTTTGTCACTCATTTGGACCAGTGGGAAATTAAAGCAAAGGATCCATACTTATAGACTATGTAAGTCCGATTTCTCAATTGTATTTAAGAATTTTTCTATAAAATTTTCAAGATTAAAATTGTGTAAATTTTTTTCAGCTCTACGGCCATTTGGCTATTTGTGGGCACATTTATGTTTGTCACTCATTTGGACCAGTGGGAAATTAAAACCAAGGATCCATACTTATAGACTATCTAAGTCCGATTTCTTAATTGTATTTGAGAATTTTTCTATAAAATTTGTTTGTCACTCATTTGGACCAGTCGGAAATTAAAGCCAAGTATCCATACCTACAGACTATGTAAGTCCGATTTCTCAATTGTATTTGAGAATTTTTCTATAAAATTTGTTTGTCACCCATTTGGACCAATGGGAAATTAAAGCTAAGGATCCATACTTATAGACTATGTAAGTCCGATTTCTCAATTGTATTTGAGAATTTTTTCTATAAAATTTGTTTGTCACTCATTTGGACCAATGGGAATGTAAAGCCAAGGATCCATACCTACAGACTATGTAAGTCCGATTTCTCAATTGTATTTGAGAATTTTTCTATAAAATTTTAAAGATTAAAATTGTGTAAATTTTGTTCAGCTCTACGGCCATTTGGTTATTTGTGGGCACATTTATGTTTGTCACTCATTTGGACCAGTGGGAAATTAAAGCCAAGGATCCATACTTATAGACTATGTAAGTCCGATTTCTCAATTGTATTTGAGAATTTTTCTATAAAATTTGTTTGTCACCCATTTGGACCAATGGGAAATTAAAGCTAAGGATCCATACTTATAGACTATGTAAGTCCGATTTCTCAATTGTATTTGAGAATTTTTCTATAAAATTTGTTTGTCACACATTTGGACCAATGGGAATGTAAAGCCAAGGATCCATACCTACAGACTATGTAAGTCCGAATTCTCAATTGTATTTGAGTATTTTTCTATAAAATTTGTTTGTCACCCATTTGGACCAATTGGAAATTAAAGCTAAGGATCCATACTTATAGACTATGTAAGTCCGATTTCTCAATTGTATTTGAGAATTTTTCTATAAAATTTGTTTGTCACTCATTTGGACCAATGGGAATGTAAAGCCAAGGATCCATACCTACAGACTATGTAAGTCCGATTTCTCAATTGTATTTGAGAATTTTTCTATAAAATTTGTTTGTCACCCATTTGGACCAATGGGAAATTAAAGCTTAGGATCCATACTTATAGACTATGTAAGTCCGATTTCTCAATTGTATTTGAGAATTTTTCTATAAAATTTGTTTGTCACTCATTTGGACCAATGGGAATGTAAAGCCAAGGATCCATACCTACAGACTATGTAAGTCCGATTTCTCAATTGTATTTGAGAATTTTTCTATAAAATTTTAAAGATTAAAATTGTGTAAATTTTGTTCAGCTCTACGGCCATTTGGTTATTTGTGGGCACATTTATGTTTGTCACTCATTTGGACCAGTGGGAAATTAAAGCCAAGGATCCATACTTATAGACTATGTAAGTCCGATTTCTCAATTGTATTTGAGAATTTTTCTATAAAATTTGTTTGTCACTCATTTGGACCAATGGGAATGTAAAGCCAAGGATCCATACCTACAGACTATGTGAGTCCGATTTCTCAATTGTATTTGAGAATTTTTCTATAAAATTTGTTTGTCACCCATTTGGACCAATTGGAAATTAAAGCTAAGGATCCATACTTATAGACTATGTAAGTCCGATTTCTCAATTGTATTTGAGAATTTTTCTATAAAATTTTAAAGATTAAAATTGTGTAAATTTTGTTCAGCTCTACGGCCATTTGGTTATTTGTGGGCACATTTATGTTTGTCACTCATTTGGACCAGTGGGAAATTAAAGCCAAGGATCCATACTTATAGACTATGTAAGTCCGATTTCTCAATTGTATTTGAGAATTTTTCTATAAAATTTGTTTGTCACTCATTTGGACCAATGGGAATGTAAAGCCAAGGATCCATACCTACAGACTATGTAAGTCCAATTTCTCAATTGTATTTGAGAATTTTTCTATAAAATTTGTTTGTCACCCATTTGGACCAATTGGAAATTAAAGCTAAGGATCCATACTTATAGACTATGTAAGTCCGATTTCTCAATTGTATTTGAGAATTTTTCTATAAAATTTTAAAGATTAAAATTGTGTAAATTTTGTTCAGCTCTACGGCCATTTGGTTATTTGTGGGCACATTTATGTTTGTCACTCATTTGGACCAGTGGGAAATTAAAGCCAAGGATCCATACTTATAGACTATGTAAGTCCGATTTCTCAATTGTATTTGAGAATTTTTCTATAAAATTTGTTTGTCACTCATTTGGACCAATGGGAATGTAAAGCCAAGGATCCATACCTACAGACTATGTAAGTCCGATTTCTCAATTGTATTTGAGAATTTTTCTATAAAATTTGTTTGTCAACCATTTGGACCAATGGGAAATTAAAGCTAAGGATCCATACTTATAGACTATGTAAGTCCGATTTCTCAATTGTATTTGAGAATTTTTCTATAAAATTTGTTTGTCACTCATTTGGACCAATGGGAATGTAAAGCCAAGGATCCATACCTACAAACTATGTAAGTCCGATTTCTCAATTGTATTTGAGAATTTTTCTATAAAATTTTAAAGATTAAAATTGTGTAAATTTTGTTCAGCTTTACGGCCATTTGGTTATTTGTGGGCACATTTATGTTTGTCACTCATTTGGACCAGTGGGAAATTAAAGCCAAGGATCCATACTTCTCAATTGTATTTGAGAATTTTTCTATAAAATTTGTTTGTCACCCATTTGGACCAATGGGAAATTAAAGCTAAGGATCCATACTTATAGACTATGTAAGTCCGATTTCTCAATTGTATTTGAGAATTTTTCTATAAAATTTTAAAGATTAAAATTGTGTAAATTTTGTTCAGCTCTACGGCCATTTGGTTATTTGTGGGCACATTTATGTTTGTCACTCATTTGAACCAGTGGGAAATTAAAGCTAATGATCCATACTTATAGACTATGTAAGTCCGATTTCTTAATTGTATTTGAGAATTTTTCTATAAAATTTGTTTGTCACTCATTTGGACCAATGGGAATTTAAAGTAGAGGATCCATACCTACAGACTATGTAAGTCCGATTTCTCAATTGTATTTGAGAATTTTTCTATAAAATTTTAAAGATTAAAATTGTGTAAATTTTGTTCAGCTCTACGGCCATTTGGTTATTTGTGGGCACATTTATGTTTGTCACTCATTTGGACCAGTGGGAAATTAAAGCCAAGGATCCATACTTATAGACTATGTAAGTCCGATTTCTCAATTGTAATTGAGAATTTTTCTATAAAATTTGTTTGTCACTCATTTGGACCAATGGGAATGTAAAGCCAAGGATCCATACCTACAGACTATGTAAGTCCGATTTCTCAATTGTATTTGAGAATTTTTCTATAAAATTTGTTTGTCACCCATTTGGACCAATGGGAAATTAAAGCTAAGGATCCATACTTATAGACTATGTAAGTCCGATTTCTCAATTGTATTTGAGAATTTTTCTATAAAATTTGTTTGTCACTCATTTGGACCAATGGGAAATTAAAGCTAAGGATCCATACTTATAGACTATGTAAGTCCGATTTCTCAATTGTATTTGAGAATTTTTCTATAAAATTTTAAAGATTAAAATTGTGTAAATTTTGTTCAGCTCTACGGCCATTTGGTTATTTGTGGGCACATTTATGTTTGTCACTCATTTGAACCAGTGGGAAATTAAAGCTAATGATCCATACTTATAGACTATGTAAGTCCGATTTCTTAATTGTATTTGAGAATTTTTCTATAAAATTTGTTTGTCACTCATTTGGACCAATGGGAATTTAAAGTAGAGGATCCATACCTACAGACTATGTAAGTCCGATTTCTCAATTGTATTTGAGAATTTTTCTATAAAATTTTAAAGATTAAAATTGTGTAAATTTTGTTCAGCTCTACGGCCATTTGGTTATTTGTGGGCACATTTATGTTTGTCACTCATTTGGACCAGTGGGAAATTAAAGCCAAGGATCCATACTTATAGACTATGTAAGTCCGATTTCTCAATTGTATTTGAGAATTTTTCTATAAAATTTGTTTGTCACCCATTTGGACCAATGGGAAATTAAAGCTAAGGATCCATACTTATAGACTATGTAAGTCCGATTTCTCAATTGTATTTGAGAATTTTTCTATAAAATTTTAAAGATTAAAATTGTGTAAATTTTGTTCAGCTCAACGGCCATTTGGTTATTTGTGGGCACATTTATGTTTGTCACTCATTTGAACCAGTGGGAAATTAAAGCTAATGATCCATACTTATAGACTATGTAAGTCCGATTTCTCAATTGTATTTGAGAATTTTTCTATAAAATTTGTTTGTCACTCATTTGGACCAATGGGAAATTAAAGCCAAGGATCCATACCTACAGACTATGTAAGTCCGAATTCTCAATTGTATTTGAGTATTTTTCTATAAAATTTGTTTGTCACCCATTTGGACCAATGGGAATTTAAAGTAGAGGATCCATACCTACAGACTATGTAAGTCCGATTTCTCAATTGTATTTGAGAATTTTTCTATAAAATTTTAAAGATTAAAATTGTGTAAATTTTGTTCAGCTCTACGGCCATTTGGTTATTTGTGGGCACATTTATGTTTGTCACTTATTTGGATCAGTGGGAAATTAAAGCCAAGGATCCATACTTATAGACTATGTAAGTCCGATTTCTCAATTGTATTTGAGAATTTTTCTATAAAATTTGTTTGTCACCCATTTGGACCAATGGGAAATTAAAGCTAAGGATCCATACTTATAGACTATGTAAGTCCGATTTCTCAATTGTATTTGAGAATTTTTCTATAAAATTTGTTTGTCACCCATTTGGACCAATGGGAATTTAAAGTAGAGGATCCATACCTACAGACTATGTAAGTCCGATTTCTCAATTGTATTTGAGAATTTTTCTATAAAATTTGTTTGTCACCCATTTGGACCAATGGGAAATTAAAGTAGAGGATCCATACCTACAGAGTATGTAAGTCCGATTTCTCAATTGTATTTGAGAATTTTTCTATAAAATTTTAAAGATTAAAATTGTGTAAATTTTGTTCAGCTCTACGGCCATTTGGTTATTTGTGGGCACATTTATGTTTGTCACTCATTTGAACCAGTGGGAAATTAAAGCTAATGATCCATACTTATAGACTATGTAAGTCCGATTTCTCAATTGTATTTGAGAATTTTTCTATAAAATTTGTTTGTCACCCATTTGGACCAATGGGAATTTAAAGTAGAGGATCCATACCTACAGACTATGTAAGTCCGATTTCTCAATTGTATTTGAGAATTTTTCTATAAAATTTGTTTGTCACCCATTTGCACCAATGGGAAATTAAAGTAGAGGATCCATACCTACAGACTATGTAAGTACGATTTCTCAATTGTATTTGAGAATTTTTCTATAAAATTTTAAAGATTAAAATTGTGTAAATTTTGTTCAGCTCTACGGCCATTTGGTTATTTGTGGGCACATTTATGTTTGTCACTCATTTGAACCAGTGGGAAATTAAAGCTAATGATCCATACTTATAGACTATGTAAGTCCGATTTCTCAATTGTATTTGAGAATTTTTCTATAAAATTTGTTTGTCACTCATTTGGACCAATGGGAAATTAAAGCCAAGGATCCATACCTACAGACTATGTAAGTCCGATTTCTCAATTGTATTTGAGAATTTTTCTATAAAATTTGTTTGTCACTCATTTGGACCAATGGGAAATTAAAGCCAAGGATCCATACCTACAGAGTATGTAAGTCCGATTTCTCAATTGTATTTGAGAATTTTTCTATAAAATTTGTTTGTCACTCATTTGGACCAATGGGAAATTAAAGCCAAGGATCCATACCTACAGACTATGTAAGTCCGATTTCTCAATTGTATTTGAGAATTTTTCTATAAAATTTGTTTGTCACTCATTTGGACCAATGGGAAATTAAAGCCAAGGATCCATACCTACAGACTATGTAAGTCCGAAATCTCAATTGTATTTGAGTATTTTTCTATAAAATTTGTTTGTCACCCATTTGGACCAATTGGAAATTAAAGCTAAGGATCCATACTTATAGACTATGTAAGTCCGATTTCTCAATTGTATTTGAGAATTTTTCTATAAAATTTGTTTGTCACCCATTTGGACCAATGGGAATTTAAAGTAGAGGATCCATACCTACAGACTATGTAAGTCCGATTTCTCAATTGTATTTGAGAATTTTTCTATAAAATTTGTTTGTCACCCATTTGGACCAATGGGAAATTAAAGTAGAGGATCCATACCTACAGACTATGTAAGTCCGATTTCTCAATTGTATTTGAGAATTTTTCTATAAAATTTGTTTGTCACTCATTTGGACCAATGGGAAATTTAAGCCAAGGATCCATACCTACAGACTATGTAAGTCCGATTTCTCAATTGTATTTGAGAATTTTTCTATAAAATTTGTTTGTCACTCATTTGGACCAATGGGAAATTAAAGCCAAGGATCCATACCTACAGACTATGTAAGTCCGAATTCTCAATTGTATTTGAGTATTTTTCTATAAAATTTGTTTGTCACCCATTTGGACCAATTGGAAATTAAAGCTAAGGATCCATACTTATAGACTATGTAAGTCCGATTTCTCAATTGTATTTGAGAATTTTTCTATAAAATTTGTTTGTCACTCATTTGGACCAATGGGAAATTAAAGCCAAGGATCCATACCTACAGACTATGTAAGTCCGATTTCTCAATTGTATTTGAGAATTTTTCTATAAAATTTGTTTGTCACTCATTTGGACCAATGGGAAATTAAAGCCAAGGATCCATACCTACAGACTATGTAAGTCCGAATTCTCAATTGTATTTGAGTATTTTTCTATAAAATTTGTTTGTCACCCATTTGGACCAATTGGAAATTAAAGCTAAGGATCCATACTTATAGACTATGTAAGTCCGATTTCTCAATTGTATTTGAGAATTTTTCTATAAAATTTGTTTGTCACCCATTTGGACCAATGGGAATTTAAAGTAGAGGATCCATACCTACAGACTATGTAAGTCCGATTTCTCAATTGTATTTGAGAATTTTTCTATAAAATTTGTTTGTCACCCATTTGGACCAATGGGAAATTAAAGTAGAGGATCCATACCTACAGACTATGTAAGTCCGATTTCTCAATTGTATTTGAGAATTTTTCTATAAAATTTTAAAGATTAAAATTGTGTAAATTTTGTTCAGCTCTACGGCCATTTGGTTATTTGTGGGCACATTTATGTTTGTCACTCATTTGAACCAGTGGGAAATTAAAGCTAATGATCCATACTTATAGACTATGTAAGTCCGATTTCTCAATTGTATTTGAGAATTTTTCTATAAAATTTGTTTGTCACCCATTTGGACCAATGGGAATTTAAAGTAGAGGATCCATACCTACAGACTATGTAAGTCCGATTTCTCAATTGTATTTGAGAATTTTTCTATAAAATTTGTTTGTCACCCATTTGGACCAATGGGAATTTAAAGTAGAGGATCCATACCTACAGACTATGTAAGTCCGATTTCTCAATTGTATTTGAGAATTTTTCTATAAAATTTGTTTGTCACCCATTTGGACCAATGGGAAATTAAAGTAGAGGATCCATACCTACAGACTATGTAAGTCCGATTTCTCAATTGTATTTGAGAATTTTTCTATAAAATTTGTTTGTCACTCATTTGGACCAATGGGAAATTAAAGCCAAGGATCCATACCTACAGACTATGTAAGTCCGATTTCTCAATTGTATTTGAGAATTTTTCTATAAAATTTGTTTGTCACTCATTTGGACCAATGGGAAATTAAAGCCAAGGATCCATACCTACAGACTATGTAAGTCCGAATTCTCAATTGTATTTGAGTATTTTTCTATAAAATTTGTTTGTCACCCATTTGGACCAATTGGAAATTAAAGCTAAGGATCCATACCTACAGACTATGTAAGTCCGATTTCTCAATTGTATTTGAGAATTTTTCTATAAAATTTTAAAGATTAAAATTGTGTAAATTTTGTTCAGCTCTACGGCCATTTGGTTATTTGTGGGCACATTTATGTTTGTCACTCATTTGAACCAGTGGGAAATTAAAGCTAATGATCCATACTTATAGACTATGTAAGTCCGATTTCTCAATTGTATTTGAGAATTTTTCTATAAAATTTGTTTGTCACCCATTTGGACCAATGGGAATTTAAAGTAGAGGATCCATACCTACAGACTATGTAAGTCCGATTTCTCAATTGTATTTGAGAATTTTTCTATAAAATTTGTTTGTCACCCATTTGCACCAATGGGAAATTAAAGTAGAGGATCCATACCTACAGACTATGTAAGTACGATTTCTCAATTGTATTTGAGAATTTTTCTATAAAATTTTAAAGATTAAAATTGTGTAAATTTTGTTCAGCTCTACGGCCATTTGGTTATTTGTGGGCACATTTATGTTTGTCACTCATTTGAACCAGTGGGAAATTAAAGCTAATGATCCATACTTATAGACTATGTAAGTCCGATTTCTCAATTGTATTTGAGAATTTTTCTATAAAATTTGTTTGTCACTCATTTGGACCAATGGGAAATTAAAGCCAAGGATCCATACCTACAGACTATGTAAGTCCGATTTCTCAATTGTATTTGAGAATTTTTCTATAAAATTTGTTTGTCACTCATTTGGACCAATGGGAAATTAAAGCCAAGGATCCATACCTACAGACTATGTAAGTCCGATTTCTCAATTGTATTTAAGAATTTTTCTATAAAATTTGTTTGTCACTCATTTGGACCAATGGGAAATTAAAGCCAAGGATCCATACCTACAGACTATGTAAGTCCGATTTCTCAATTGTATTTGAGAATTTTTCTATAAAATTTGTTTGTCACTCATTTGGACCAATGGGAAATTAAAGCCAAGGATCCATACCTACAGACTATGTAAGTCCGAATTCTCAATTGTATTTGAGTATTTTTCTATAAAATTTGTTTGTCACCCATTTGGACCAATTGGAAATTAAAGCTAAGGATCCATACTTATAGACTATGTAAGTCCGATTTCTCAATTGTATTTGAGAATTTTTCTATAAAATTTGTTTGTCACCCATTTGGACCAATGGGAATTTAAAGTAGAGGATCCATACCTACAGACTATGTAAGTCCGATTTCTCAATTGTATTTGAGAATTTTTCTATAAAATTTGTTTGTCACCCATTTGGACCAATGGGAAATTAAAGTAGAGGATCCATACCTACAGACTATGTAAGTCCGAATTCTCAATTGTATTTGAGAATTTTTCTATAAAATTTGTTTGTCACTCATTTGGACCAATGGGAAATTAAAGCCAAGGATCCATACCTACAGACTATGTAAGTCCGATTTCTCAATTGTATTTGAGAATTTTTCTATAAAATTTGTTTGTCACCCATTTGGACCAATGGGAAATTAAAGTAGAGGATCCATACCTACAGACTATGTAAGTCCGATTTCTCAATTGTATTTGAGAATTTTTCTATAAAATTTGTTTGTCACCCATTTGGACCAATTGGAAATTAAAGCTAAGGATCCATACTTATAGACTATGTAAGTCCGATTTCTCAATTGTATTTGAGAATTTTTCTATAAAATTTGTTTGTCACTCATTTGGACCAATGGGAAATTAAAGCCAAGGATCCATACCTACAGACTATGTAAGTCCGATTTCTCAATTGTATTTGAGAATTTTTCTATAAAATTTGTTTGTCACTCATTTGGACCAATGGGAAATTAAAGCCAAGGATCCATACCTACAGACTATGTAAGTCCGATTTCTCAATTGTATTTGAGAATTTTTCTATAAAATTTGCTTGTCACCCATTTGGACCAATGGGAATTTAAAGTAGAGGATCCATACCTACAGACTATGTAAGTCCGATTTCTCAATTGTATTTGAGAATTTTTCTATAAAATTTGTTTGTCACCCATTTGGACCAATGGGAAATTAAAGTAGAGGATCCATACCTACAGACTATGTAAGTCCGATTTCTCAATTGTATTTGAGAATTTTTCTATAAAATTTGTTTGTCACCCATTTGGACCAATGGGAATGTAAAGCCAAGGATCCATACCTACAGACTATGTAAGTCCGATTTCTCAATTGTATTTGAGAATTTTTCTATAAAATTTTAAAGATTAAAATTGTGTAAATTTTGTTCAGCTCTACGGCCATTTGGTTATTTGTGGGCACATTTATGTTTGTCACTCATTTGGACCAGTGGGAAATTAAAGCCAAGGATCCATACTTATAGACTATGTAAGTCCGATTTCTCAATTGTATTTGAAAATTTTTCTATAAAATTTGTTTGTCACTCATTTGGACCAATGGGAAATTAAAGCCAAGGATCCATACCTACAGACTATGTAAGTCCGATTTCTCAATTGTATTTGAGAATTTTTCTATAAAATTTTAAAGATTAAAATTGTGTAAATTTTGTTCAGCTCTACGGCCATTTGGTTATTTGTGGGCACATTTATGTTTGTCACTCATTTGAACCAGTGGGAAATTAAAGCTAATGATCCATACTTATAGACTATGTAAGTCCGATTTCTCAATTGTATTTGAGAATTTTTCTATAAAATTTGTTTGTCACCCATTTGGACCAATGGGAAATTAAAGTAGAGGATCCATACCTACAGACTATGTAAGTCCGATTTCTCAATTGTATTTGAGAATTTTTCTATAAAATTTGTTTGTCACCCATTTGGACCAATGGGAAATTACAGCTAAGGATCCATACTTATAGACTATGTAAGTCCAAATTCCCAATTGTATTTGAGTATTTTTCTATAAAATTTGTTTGTCACCCATTTGGACCAATTGGAAATTAAAGTAGAGGATCCATACCTACAGACTATGTAAGTCCGATTTCTCAATTGTATTTGAGAATTTTTCTATAAAATTTGTTTGTCACCCATTTGGACCAATGGGAAATTAAAGCTAAGGATCTATACTTATAGACTATGTAAGTCCGATTTCTCAATTGTATTTGAGAATTTTTCTATAAAATTTTAAAGATTAAAATTGTGTAAATTTTGTTCAGCTCTACGGCCATTTGGTTATTTGTGGGCACATTTATGTTTGTCACTCATTTGAACCAGTGGGAAATTAAAGCTAATGATCCATACTTATAGACTATGTAAGTCCGATTTCTCAATTGTATTTGAGAATTTTTCTATAAAATTTGTTTGTCACCCATTTGGACCAATTGGAAATTAAAGTAGAGGATCCATACCTACAGACTATGTAAGTCCGATTTCTCAATTGTATTTGAGAATTTTTCTATAAAATTTGTTTGTCACCCATTTGGACCAATGGGAAATTAAAGCTAAGGATCTATACTTATAGACTATGTAAGTCCGATTTCTCAATTGTATTTGAGAATTTTTCTATAAAATTTTAAAGATTAAAATTGTGTAAATTTTGTTCAGCTCTACGGCCATTTGGTTATTTGTGGGCACATTTATGTTTGTCACTCATTTGGACCAGTGGAAAATTAAAGCTAATGATCCATACTTATAGACTATGTAAGTCCGATTTCTCAATTGTATTTGAGAATTTTTCTATAAAATTTGTTTGTCACTCATTTGGACCAATGGGAAATTAAAGCCAAGGATCCATACCTACAGACTATGTAAGTCCGAATTCTCAATTGTATTTGAGAATTTTGCTATAAAATTTTTTTGTCACCCATTTGGACCAATGGGAAATTAAAGCTAAGGATCCATACTTATAGACTATGTAAGTCCGATTTCTCAATTGTATTTGAGAATTTTTCTATAAAATTTGTTTGTCACCCATTTGGACCAATGGGAATTTAAAGCCAAGGATCCATACTTATAGACTATGTAAGTCCGATTTCTCAATTGTATTTGAGAATTTTTCTATAAAATTTTAAAGATTAAAATTGTGTAAATTTTCTTCAGCTCGACGGCCATTTGGCTATTTGTGGGCACATTTATGTTTGTCACTCATTTGGACCAGTGGGAAATTAAAGCCAAGGATCCATACTTATAGGCTATGTAAGTCCGATTTCTCAATTGTATTTGAGAATTTTTCTATAAAATTTTAAAGATTAAAATTGTGTAAATTTTGTTCAGCTCGACGGCCATTTGGCTATTTGTGGGCACATTTATGTTTGTCCCTCATTTGGACCAGTGGGAAATTAAAGCCAAGGATCCATACTTATAGACTATGTAAGTCCGATTTCTCAATTGTATTTGAGAATTTTTCTATAAAATTTGTTTGTCACCCATTTGGACCAATGGGAAATTAAAGCTAAGGATCCATACTTATAGACTATGTAAGTCCGATTTCTCAATTGTATTTGAGAATTTTTCTATAAAATTTGTTTGTCACTCATTTGGACCAATGGGAAATTAAAGCCAAGGATCTATACCTACAGACTATGTAAGTCCGATTTCTCAATTGTATTTGAGAATTTTTCTATAAAATTTGTTTGTCACTCATTTGGACCAATGGGAAATTAAAGCTAAGGATCCATACTTATAGACTATGTAAGTCCGATTTCTCAATTGTATTTGAGAATTTTTCTATAAAATTTTAAAGATTAAAATTGTGTAAATTTTGTTCAGCTCGACGGCCATTTGGCTATTTGTGGGCACATTTATGTTTGTCACTCATTTGGACCAGTGGGAAATTAAAGCCAAGGATCCATACCTATAGACTATGTAAGTTCGATTTCTCAATTGTATTTGAGAATTTTTCTATAAAATTTTAAAGATTAAAATTGTGTAAATTTTGTTCAGCTCTACGGCCATTTGGCTATTTGTGGGCAAATTTATGTTTGTCACTCATTTGGACCAGTGGGAAATTAAAGCCAAGGATCCATACTTATAGACTATGTAAGTCCGATTTCTCAATTGTATTTGAGAATTTTTCTATAAAATTTTAAAGATTAAAATTGTGTAAATTTTGTTCAACTCGACGGCCATTTGGCTATTTGTGGGCACATTTATGTTTGTCACTCATTTGGACCAGTGGGAAATTAAAGCCAAGGATCCATACTTATAGACTATGTAAGTCCGATTTCTCAATTGTATTTGAGAATTTTTCTATAAAATTTGTTTGTCACCCATTTGGACCAATGGGAAATTAAAGCAGAGGATCCATACCGACAGACTATGTAAGTCCGATTTCTCAATTGTATTTAAGAATTTTTCTATAAAATTTGTTTGTCACCCATTTGGACCAATGGGAAATTAAAGCTAAGGATCCATACTTATAGACTATGTAAGTCCGATTTCTCAATTGTATTTGAGAATTTTTCTATAAAATTTGTTTGTCACTCATTTGGACCAATGGGAAATTAAAGCCAAGGATCCATACCTACAGACTATGTAAGTCCGATTTCTCAATTGTATTTGAGAATTTTTCTATAAAATTTTAAAGATTAAAATTGTGTAAATTTTGTTCAGCTCGACGGCCATTTGGTTATTTGTGGGCACATTTATGTTTGTCACTCATTTGGACCAGTGGGAAATTAAAGCTAAGGATCCATACTTATAGACTATGTAAGTTCGATTTCTCAATTGTATTTGAGAATTTTTCTATAAAATTTTAAAGATTAAAATTGTGTAAATTTTGTTCAGCTCGACGGCCATTGGGCTATTTGTGGGCACATTTATGTTTGTCACTCATTTGGACCAATCGGAAATTAAAGCCAAGGATCCATACTTATAGACTATGTAAGTCCGATTTCTCAATTGTATTTGAGAATTTTTCTATAAAATTTTAAAGATTAAAATTGTGTAAATTTTGTTCAGCTCTACGGCCATTTGGCTATTTGTGGGCACATTTATGTTTGTCACTCATTTGGACCAGTGGGAAATTAAAGCCAAGGATCCATACTTATAGACTATGTAAGTCCGATTTCTCAATTGTATTTGAGAATTTTTCTATAAAATTTTAAAGACTAAAATTGTGTAAATTTTGTTCAGCTCTACGGCCATTTGGCTATTTGTGGGCACATTTATGTTTGTCACTCATTTGGACCAGTGGGAAATTAAAGCTAATGATCCATACTTATAGACTATGTAAGTCCGAATTCTCAATTGTATTTGAGAATTTTGCTATAAAATTTGTTTGTCACCCATTTGGACCAATGGGAAATTAAAGCAAGGATCCATACTTATAGACTATGTAAGTCCGATTTCTCAATTTTATTTGAGAATTTTTCTATAAAATTTTAAAGATTAAAATTGTGTAAATTTTCTTTATCTCTACGGCCATTTGGCTATTTGTGGGCACATTTATGTTTGTCATTCATTTGGACCAGTGGGAAATTAAAGCCAAGGATCCATACTTATAGACTATGTAAGTCCGATTTCTCAATTGTATTTGAGAATTTTTCTATAAAATTTGAAAGATTAAAATTGTGTAAATTTTGTTCAGCTCGACGGCCATTTGGCTATTTGTGGGCACATTTATGTTTGTCACTCATTTGGACCAGTGGGAAATTAAGGCTAAGGATCCATTCTTATAGACTATGTAAGTCCGATTTCTCAATTGTATTTGAGAATTTTTCTATAAAATTTTAAAGATTAAAATTGTGTAAATTTTGTTCAGCTCGACGGCCATTTGGCTATTTGTGGGCACATTTATGTTTGTCACTCATTTGGACCAGTGGGAAATTAAAGCTAATGATCCATACTTATAGACTATGTAAGTCCGAATTCTCAATTGTATTTGAGAATTTTGCTATAAAATTTGTTTGTCACCCATTTGGACCAATGGGAAATTAAAGCCAAGGATCCATACTTATAGACTATGTAAGTCCGATTTCTCAATTTTATTTGAGAATTTTTCTATAAAATTTTAAAGATTAAAATTGTGTAAATTTTCTTTATCTCTACGGCCATTTGGCTATTTGTGGGCACATTTATGTTTGTCACTCATTTGGACCAGTGGGAAATTAAGGCTAAGGATCCATTCTTATAGACTATGTAAGTCCGATTTCTCAATTGTATTTGAGAATTTTTCTATAAAATTTTAAAGATTAAAATTGTGTAAATTTTGTTCAGCTCTACGGCCATTTGGCTATTTGTGGGCACATTTATGTTTGTCACTCATTTGGACCAGTGGGAAATTAAAGCCAAGGATCCATACTTATAGACTATGTAAGTCCGATTTCTCAATTGTATTTGAGAATTTTTCTATAAAATTTTAAAGATTAAAATTGTGTAAATTTTGTTCAGCTCTACGGCCATTTGGCTATTTGTGGGCACATTTATGTTTGTCACTCATTTGGACCAGTGGGAAATTAAAGCTAATGATCCATACTTATAGACTATGTAAGTCCGAATTCTCAATTGTATTTGAGAATTTTGCTATAAAATTTGTTTGTCACCCATTTGGACCAATGGGAAATTAAAGCCAAGGATCCATACTTATAGACTATGTAAGTCCGATTTCTCAATTTTATTTGAGAATTTTTCTATAAAATTTTAAAGATTAAAATTGTGTAAATTTTCTTTATCTCTACGGCCATTTGGCTATTTGTGGGCACATTTATGTTTGTCACTCATTTGGACCAGTGGGAAATTAAAGCCAAGGATCCATACTCATAGACTATGTAAGTCCGATTTCTCAATTGTATTTGAGAATTTTTCTATAAAATTTTAAAGATTAAAATTGTGTAAATTTTGTTCAGCTCTACGGCCATTTGGCTATTTGTGGGCACATTTATGTTTGTCACTCATTTGGACCAGTGGGAAATTAAAGCTAATGATCCATACTTATAGACTATGTAAGTCCGAATTCTCAATTGTATTTGAGAATTTTGCTATAAAATTTGTTTGTCACCCATTTGGACCAATGGGAAATTAAAGCCAAGGATCCATACTTATAGACTATGTAAGTCCGATTTCTCAATTTTATTTGAGAATTTTTCTATAAAATTTGTTTGTCACCCATTTGGACCAATGGGAATTTAAAGCAAAGGATCCATACTTATAGGCTATGTAAGTCCGATTTCTCAATTTTATTTGAGAATTTTTCTATAAAATTTTAAAGATTAAAATTGTGTAAATTTTCTTTATCTCTACGCCCATTTGGCTATTTGTGGGCACATTTATGTTTGTCACTCATTTGGACCAGTGGGAAATTAAAGCCAAGGATCCATACTTATAGACTATGTAAGTCCGATTTCTCAATTTTATTTGAGAATTTTTCTATAAAATTTGTTTGTCACCCATTTGGACCAATGGGAATTTAAAGCAAAGGATCCATACTTATAGGCTATGTAAGTCCGATTTCTCAATTGTATTTGAGAATTTTTCTATAAAATTTTAAAGATTAAAATTGTGTAAATATTGTTCAGCTCGACGGCCATTTGGCTATTTGTGGGCACATTTATGTTTGTCACTCATTTGGACCAGTGGGAAATTAAAGCCAAGGATCCATACTTATAGACTATGTAAGTCCGATTTCTCAATTTTATTTGAGAATTTTTCTATAAAATTTTAAAGATTAAAATTGTGTAAATTTTCTTTATCTCTACGGCCATTTGGCTATTTGTGGGCACATTTATGTTTGTCACTCATTTGGACCAGTGGGAAATTAAAGCCAAGGATCCATACTCATAGACTATGTAAGTCCGATTTCTCAATTGTATTTGAGAATTTTTCTATAAAATTTTAAAGACTAAAATTGTGTAAATTTGGCTATTTGTGGGCACATTTATGTTTGTCACTCATTTGGACCAGTGGGAAATTAAAGCTAATGATCCATACTTATAGACTATGTAAGTCCGATTTCTCAATTGTATTTGAGAATTTTTCTATAAAATTTTAAAGATTAAAATTGTGTAAATTTTGTTCAGCTCGACGGCCATTTGGTTATTTGTGGGCACATTTATGTTTGTCACTCATTTGGACCAGTGGGAAATTAAAGCTAAGGATCCATACTTATAGACTATGTAAGTTCGATTTCTCAATTGTATTTGAGAATTTTTCTATAAAATTTTAAAGATTAAAATTGTGTAAATTTTGTTCAGCTCGACGGCCATTGGGCTATTTGTGGGCACATTTATGTTTGTCACTCATTTGGACCAGTGGGAAATTAAAGCCAAGGATCCATACCTATAGACTATGTAAGTCCGATTTCTCAATTGTATTTGAGAATTTTTCTATAAAATTTGTTTGTCACTCATTTGGACCAATGGGAAATTAAAGCCAAGGATCCATACCTACAGGCTATGTAAGTCCGATTTCTCAATTGTATTTGAGAATTTTTCTATAAAATTTTAAAGATTAAAATTGTGTAAATTTTGTTCAGCTCGACGGCCATTTGGTTATTTGTGGGCACATTTATGTTTGTCACTCATTTGGACCAGTGGGAAATTAAAGCTAAGGATCCATACTTATAGACTATGTAAGTTCGATTTCTCAATTGTATTTGAGAATTTTTCTATAAAATTTTAAAGATTAAAATTGTGTAAATTTTGTTCAGCTCGACGGCCATTGGGCTATTTGTGGGCACATTTATGTTTGTCACTCATTTGGACCAGTGGGAAATTAAAGCCAAGGATCCATACCTATAGACTATGTAAGTCCGATTTCTCAATTGTATTTGAGAATTTTTCTATAAAATTTTAAAGATTAAAATTGTGTAAATTTTGTTCAGCTCTACGGCCATTTGGCTATTTATGGGCAAATTTATGTTTGTCACTCATTTGGACCAGTGGGAAATTAAGGCCAAGGATCCATACTTATAGACTATGTAAGTTCGATTTTTCAATTGTATTTGAGAAATTTTCTATAAAATTTTAAAGATTAAAATTGTGTAAATTTTGGTCAGCTCTACGGCCATTTGGCTATTTGTGGGCACATTTATGTTTGTCACTCATTTGGACCAGTGGGAATTTAAAGCCAAGGATTCATACTTATAGACTATGCAAGTCCGATTTCTCAATTGTATTTGAGAATTTTTCTATAAAATTTTAAAGATTAAAATTGTGTAAATTTTGTTCAGCTCGACGGCCATTTGGCTATTTGTGGGCACATTTATGTTTGTCACTCATTTGGACCAGTGGAAAATTAAGGCTAAGGATCCATACTTATAGACTATGTAAGTCCGATTTCTCAATTGTATTTGAGAATTTTTCTATAAAATTTTAAAGATTAAAATTGTGTAAATTTTGTTCAGCTCTACGGCCATTTGGCTATTTGTGGGCACATTTATGTTTGTCACTCATTTGGACCAGTGGGAAATTAAAGCTAATGATCCATACTTATAGACTATGTAAGTCCGATTTCTCAATTGTATTTGAGAATTTTTCTATAAAATTTGCTTGTCACTCATTTGGACCAATGGGAAATTAAAGCCAAGGATCCATACCTACAGACTATGTAAGTCCGAATTCTCAATTGTATTTGAGAATTTTGCTATAAAATTTGTTTGTCACCCATTTGGACCAATGGGAAATTAAAGCTAAAGATCCATACTTATAGACTATGTAAGTCCGATTTCTCAATTGTATTTGAGAATTTTTCTATAAAATTTTAAAGATTAAAATTGTGTAAATTTTCTTTATCTCTACGGCCATTTGGCTATTTGTGGGCACATTTATGTTTGTCATTCATTTGGTCCAGTGGGAAATTAAAGCCAAGGATCCATACTTATAGACTATGTAAGTCCGATTTCTCAATTGTATTTGAGAATTTTTCTATAAAATTTTAAAGATTAAAATTGTGTAAATTTTGTTCAGCTCGACGGCCATTTGGCTATTTGTGGGCACATTTATGTTTGTCACTCATTTGGACCAGTGGGAAAATAAAGCCAAGGATCCATACTTATAGACTATGTAAGTCCGATTTCTCAATTGTATTTGAGAAATTTTCTATAAAATTTTAAAGATTAAAATTGTGTAAATTTTGTTCAGCTCTACGGCCATTTGGCTATTTGTGGGCACATTTATGTTTGTCACTCATTTGGACCAGTGGGAAAATAAAGCCAAGGATCCATACTTATAGACTATGTAAGTTCGATTTTTCAATTGTATTTGAGAAATTTTCTATAAAATTTTAAAGATTAAAATTGTGTAAATTTTGGTCAGCTCTACGGCCATTTGGCTATTTGTGGGCACATTTATGTTTGTCACTCATTTGGACCAGTGGGAATTTAAAGCCAAGGATTCATACTTATAGACTATGCAAGTCCGATTTCTCAATTGTATTTGAGAATTTTTCTATAAAATTTGTTTGTCACTCATTTGGACCAATGGGAAATTAAAGCCAAGGATCCATACCTACAGACTATGTAAGTCCGAATTCTCAATTGTATTTGAGAATTTTGCTATAAAATTTGTTTGTCACCCATTTGGACCAATGGGAAATTAAAGCTAAAGATCCATACTTATAGACTATGTAAGTCCGATTTCTCAATTGTATTTGAGAATTTTTCTATAAAATTTGTTTGTCACTCATTTGGACCAATGGGAAATTAAAGCCAAGGATCCATACCTACAGACTATGTAAGTCCGAATTCTCAATTGTATTTGAGAATTTTGCTATAAAATTTGTTTGTCACCCATTTGGACCAATGGGAAATTAAAGCTAAAGATCCATACTTATAGACTATGTAAGTCCGATTTCTCAATTGTATTTGAGAATTTTTCTATAAAATTTTAAAGATTAAAATTGTGTAAATTTTCTTTATCTCTACGGCCATTTGGCTATTTGTGGGCACATTTATGTTTGTCATTCATTTGGACCAGTGGGAAATTAAAGCCAAGGATCCATACTTATAGACTATGTAAGTCCGATTTCTCAATTGTATTTGAGAATTTTTCTATAAAATTTTAAAGATTAAAATTGTGTAAATTTTGTTCAGCTCGACGGCCATTTGGCTATTTGTGGGCACATTTATGTTTGTCACTCATTTGGACCAGTGGGAAATTAAAGCCAAGGATCCATACTTATAGACTATGTAAGTCCGATTTCTCAATTGTATTTGAGAATTTTTCTATAAAATTTGTTTGTCACCCATTTAGACCAATGGGAATTTAAAGCCAAGGATCCATACTTATAGACTATGTAAGTCCGATTTCTCAATTGTATTTGAGAATTTTTCTATAAAATTTTAAAGATTAAAATTGTGTAAATTTTGTTCAGCTCGACGGCCATTTGGCTATTTGTGGGCACATTTATGTTTGTCACTCATTTGGACCAGTGGGAAATTAAAGCCAAGGATCCATACTTATAGACTATGTAAGTCCGATTTCTCAATTTTATTTGAGAATTTTTCTATAAAATTTGTTTGTCACCCATTTGGACCAATGGGAAATTAAAGCAGAGGATCCATACCGACAGACTATGTAAGTCCGATTTCTCAATTGTATTTGAGAATTTTTCTATAAAATTTGAAAGATTAAAATTGTGTAAATTTTGTTCAGCTCGACGGCCATTTGGCTATTTGTGGGCACATTTATGTTTGTCACCCATTTGGACCAATGGGAAATTAAAGCTAAGGATCCATACTTATAGACTATGTAAGTCCGATTTCTCAATTGTATTTGAGAATTTTTCTATAAAATTTGAAAGATTAAAATTGTGTAAATTTTGTTCAGCTCGACGGCCATTTGGCTATTTGTGGGCACATTTATGTTTGTCACCCATTTGGACCAATGGGAAATTAAAGCTAAGGATCCATACTTATAGACTATGTAAGTCCGATTTCTCAATTGTATTTGAGAATTTTTCTATAAAATTTGGTTGTCACTCATTTGGACCAATGGGAAATTAAAGCCAAGGATCTATACCTACAGACTATGTAAGTCCGATTTCTCAATTGTATTTGAGAATTTTTCTATAAAATTTTAAAGATTAAAATTGTGTAAATTTTGTTCAGCTCTACGGCCATTTGGTTATTTGTGGGCACATTTATGTTTGTCACTCATTTGGACCAGTGGGAAATTAAAGCTAATGATCCATACTTATAGACTATGTAAGTCCGATTTCTCAATTGTATTTGAGAATTTTTCTATAAAATTTGTTTGTCACTCATTTGGACCAATGGGAAATTAAAGCTAAGGATCCATACTTATAGACTATGTAAGTCCGATTTCTCAATTGTATTTGAGAATTTTTCTATAAAATTTTAAAGATTAAAATTGTGTAAATTTTGTTCAGCTCTACGGCCATTTGGCTATTTGTGGGCACATTTATGTTTGTCACTCATTTGGACCAGTGGGAAATTAAAGCCAAGGATCCATACTTATAGACTATGTAAGTCCGATTTCTCAATTGTATTTGAGAATTTTTCTATAAAATTTTAAAGACTAAAATTGTGTAAATTTTGTTCAGCTCTACGGCCATTTGGCTATTTGTGGGCACATTTATGTTTGTCACTCATTTGGACCAGTGGGAAATTAAAGCTAATGATCCATACTTATAGACTATGTAAGTCCGAATTCTCAATTGTATTTGAGAATTTTGCTATAAAATTTGTTTGTCACCCATTTGGACCAATGGGAAATTAAAGCCAAGGATCCATACTTATAGACTATGTAAGTCCGATTTCTCAATTTTATTTGAGAATTTTTCTATAAAATTTTAAAGATTAAAATTGTGTAAATTTTCTTTATCTCTACGGCCATTTGGCTATTTGTGGGCACATTTATGTTTGTCATTCATTTGGACCAGTGGGAAATTAAAGCCAAGGATCCATACTTATAGACTATGTAAGTCCGATTTCTCAATTGTATTTGAGAATTTTTCTATAAAATTTTAAAGATTAAAATTGTGTAAATTTTGTTCAGCTCGACGGCCATTTGGCTATTTGTGGGCACATTTATGTTTGTCACTCATTTGGACCAGTGGGAAATTAAGGCTAAGGATCCATTCTTATAGACTATGTAAGTCCGATTTCTCAATTGTATTTGAGAATTTTTCTATAAAATTTTAAAGATTAAAATTGTGTAAATTTTGTTCAGCTCGACGGCCATTTGGCTATTTGTGGGCACATTTATGTTTGTCACTCATTTGGACCAGTGGGAAATTAAAGCTAATGATCCATACTTATAGACTATGTAAGTCCGAATTCTCAATTGTATTTGAGAATTTTGCTATAAAATTTGTTTGTCACCCATTTGGACCAATGGGAAATTAAAGCCAAGGATCCATACTTATAGACTATGTAAGTCCGATTTCTCAATTTTATTTGAGAATTTTTCTATAAAATTTTAAAGATTAAAATTGTGTAAATTTTCTTTATCTCTACGGCCATTTGGCTATTTGTGGGCACATTTATGTTTGTCATTCATTTGGACCAGTGGGAAATTAAAGCCAAGGATCCATACTTATAGACTATGTAAGTCCGATTTCTCAATTGTATTTGAGAATTTTTCTATAAAATTTTAAAGATTAAAATTGTGTAAATTTTGTTCAGCTCGACGGCCATTTGGCTATTTGTGGGCACATTTATGTTTGTCACTCATTTGGACCAGTGGGAAATTAAGGCTAAGGATCCATTCTTATAGACTATGTAAGTCCGATTTCTCAATTGTATTTGAGAATTTTTCTATAAAATTTTAAAGATTAAAATTGTGTAAATTTTGTTCAGCTCTACGGCCATTTGGCTATTTGTGGGCACATTTATGTTTGTCACTCATTTGGACCAGTGGGAAATTAAAGCCAAGGATCCATACTTATAGACTATGTAAGTCCGATTTCTCAATTGTATTTGAGAATTTTTCTATAAAATTTTAAAGATTAAAATTGTGTAAATTTTGTTCAGCTCTACGGCCATTTGGCTATTTGTGGGCACATTTATGTTTGTCACTCATTTGGACCAGTGGGAAATTAAAGCTAATGATCCATACTTATAGACTATGTAAGTCCGAATTCTCAATTGTATTTGAGAATTTTGCTATAAAATTTGTTTGTCACCCATTTGGACCAATGGGAAATTAAAGCCAAGGATCCATACTTATAGACTATGTAAGTCCGATTTCTCAATTTTATTTGAGAATTTTTCTATAAAATTTTAAAGATTAAAATTGTGTAAATTTTCTTTATCTCTACGGCCATTTGGCTATTTGTGGGCACATTTATGTTTGTCACTCATTTGGACCAGTGGGAAATTAAAGCCAAGGATCCATACTCATAGACTATGTAAGTCCGATTTCTCAATTGTATTTGAGAATTTTTCTATAAAATTTTAAAGATTAAAATTGTGTAAATTTTGTTCAGCTCTACGGCCATTTGGCTATTTGTGGGCACATTTATGTTTGTCACTCATTTGGACCAGTGGGAAATTAAAGCTAATGATCCATACTTATAGACTATGTAAGTCCGAATTCTCAATTGTATTTGAGAATTTTGCTATAAAATTTGTTTGTCACCCATTTGGACCAATGGGAAATTAAAGCCAAGGATCCATACTTATAGACTATGTAAGTCCGATTTCTCAATTTTATTTGAGAATTTTTCTATAAAATTTTAAAGATTAAAATTGTGTAAATTTTCTTTATCTCTACGGCCATTTGGCTATTTGTGGGCACATTTATGTTTGTCACTCATTTGGACCAGTGGGAAATTAAAGCCAAGGATCCATACTTATAGACTATGTAAGTCCGATTTCTCAATTGTATTTGAGAATTTTTCTATAAAATTTGTTTGTCACCCATTTGGACCAGTGGGAAATTAAAGCCAAGGATCCATACTTATAGACTATGTAAGTCCGATTTCTCAATTGTATTTGAGAATTTTTCTATAAAATTTGTTTGTCACCCATTTGGACCAATGGGAAATTAAAGCCAAGGATCCATACTTATAGACTATGTAAGTCCGATTTCTCAATTGTATTTGAGAATTTTTCTATAAAATTTTAAAGATTAAAATTGTGTAAATTTTGTTCAGCTCGACGGCCATTTGGCTATTTGTGGGCACATTTATGTTTGTCACTCATTTGGACCAGTGGGAAATTAAAGCCAAGGATCCATACTTATAGACTATGTAAGTCCGATTTCTCAATTTTATTTGAGAATTTTTCTATAAAATTTTAAAGATTAAAATTGTGTAAATTTTCTTTATCTCTACGGCCATTTGGCTATTTGTGGGCACATTTATGTTTGTCACTCATTTGGACCAGTGGGAAATTAAAGCCAAGGATCCATACTCATAGACTATGTAAGTCCGATTTCTCAATTGTATTTGAGAATTTTTCTATAAAATTTGTTTGTCACCCATTTGGACCAGTGGGAAATTAAAGCCAAGGATCCATACTTATAGACTATGTAAGTCCGATTTCTCAATTGTATTTGAGAATTTTTCTATAAAATTTGTTTGTCACCCATTTGGACCAATGGGAAATTAAAGCCAAGGATCCATACTTATAGACTATGTAAGTCCGATTTCTCAATTGTATTTGAGAATTTTTCTATAAAATTTTAAAGATTAAAATTGTGTAAATTTTGTTCAGCTCGACGGCCATTTGGCTATTTGTGGGCACATTTATGTTTGTCACTCATTTGGACCAGTGGGAAATTAAAGCCAAGGATCCATACTTATAGACTATGTAAGTCCGATTTCTCAATTTTATTTGAGAATTTTTCTATAAAATTTGTTTGTCACCCATTTGGACCAATGGGAATTTAAAGCCAAGGATCCATACTTATAGGCTATGTAAGTCCGATTTCTCAATTGTATTTGAGAATTTTTCTATAAAATTTTAAAGATTAAAATTGTGTAAATATTGTTCAGCTCGACGGCCATTTGGCTATTTGTGGGCACATTTATGTTTGTCACTCATTTGGACCAGTGGGAAATTAAAGCCAAGGATCCATACTTATAGACTATGTAAGTCCGATTTCTCAATTTTATTTGAGAATTTTTCTATAAAATTTTAAAGATTAAAATTGTGTAAATTTTCTTTATCTCTACGGCCATTTGGCTATTTGTGGGCACATTTATGTTTGTCACTCATTTGGACCAGTGGGAAATTAAAGCCAAGGATCCATACTCATAGACTATGTAAGTCCGATTTCTCAATTGTATTTGAGAATTTTTCTATAAAATTTTAAAGACTAAAATTGTGTAAATTTGGCTATTTGTGGGCACATTTATGTTTGTCACTCATTTGGACCAGTGGGAAATTAAAGCTAATGATCCATACTTATAGACTATGTAAGTCCGAATTCTCAATTGTATTTGAGAATTTTGCTATAAAATTTGTTTGTCACCCATTTGGACCAATGGGAAATTAAAGCCAAGGATCCATACTTATAGACTATGTAAGTCCGATTTCTCAATTTTATTTGAGAATTTTTCTATAAAATTTTAAAGATTAAAATTGTGTAAATTTTCTTTATCTCTACGGCCATTTGGCTATTTGTGGGCACATTTATGTTTGTCACTCATTTGGACCAGTGGGAAATTAAAGCCAAGGATCCATACTTATAGACTATGTAAGTCCGATTTCTCAATTTTATTTGAGAATTTTTCTATAAAATTTTAAAGATTAAAATTGTGTAAATTTTGTTCAGCTCGACGGCCATTTGGCTATTTGTGGGCACATTTATGTTTGTCACTCATTTGGACCAGTGGGAAATTAAAGCCAAGGATCCATACTTATAGACTATGTAAGTCCGATTTCTCAATTTTATTTGAGAATTTTTCTATAAAATTTTAAAGATTAAAATTGTGTAAATTTTGTTCAGCTCGACGGCCATTTGGCTATTTGTGGGCACATTTATGTTTGTCACTCATTTGGACCAGTGGGAAATTAAGGCTAAGGATCCATTCTTATAGACTATGTAAGTCCGATTTCTCAATTGTATTTGAGAATTTTTCTATAAAATTTTAAAGATTAAAATTGTGTAAATTTTGTTCAGCTCGACGGCCATTTGGCTATTTGTGGGCACATTTATGTTTGTCACTCATTTGGACCAGTGGGAAATTAAAGCTAATGATCCATACTTATAGACTATGTAAGTCCGAATTCTCAATTGTATTTGAGAATTTTGCTATAAAATTTGTTTGTCACCCATTTGGACCAATGGGAAATTAAAGCCAAGGATCCATACTTATAGACTATGTAAGTCCGATTTCTCAATTTTATTTGAGAATTTTTCTATAAAATTTTAAAGATTAAAATTGTGTAAATTTTGTTCAGCTCGACGGCCATTTGGCTATTTGTGGGCACATTTATGTTTGTCACTCATTTGGACCAGTGGGAAATTAAGGCTAAGGATCCATTCTTATAGACTATGTAAGTCCGATTTCTCAATTGTATTTGAGAATTTTTCTATAAAATTTTAAAGATTAAAATTGTGTAAATTTTGTTCAGCTCGACGGCCATTTGGCTATTTGTGGGCACATTTATGTTTGTCACTCATTTGGACCAGTGGGAAATTAAGGCTAAGGATCCATTCTTATAGACTATGTAAGTCCGATTTCTCAATTGTATTTGAGAATTTTTCTGTAAAATTTTAAAGATTAAAATTGTGTAAATTTTGTTCAGCTCGACGGCCATTTGGCTATTTGTGGGCACATTTATGTTTGTCACTCATTTGGACCAGTGGGAAATTAAGGCTAAGGATCCATTCTTATAGACTATGTAAGTCCGATTTCTCAATTGTATTTGAGAATTTTTCTATAAAATTTTAAAGATTAAAATTGTGTAAATTTTGTTCAGCTCGACGGCCATTTGGCTATTTGTGGGCACATTTATGTTTGTCACTCATTTGGACCAGTGGGAAATTAAGGCTAAGGATCCATTCTTATAGACTATGTAAGTCCGATTTCTCAATTGTATTTGAGAATTTTTCTATAAAATTTTAAAGATTAAAATTGTGTAAATTTTGTTCAGCTCGACGGCCATTTGGCTATTTGTGGGCACATTTATGTTTGTCACTCATTTGGACCAGTGGGAAATTAAGGCTAAGGATCCATTCTTATAGACTATGTAAGTCCGATTTCTCAATTGTATTTGAGAATTTTTCTATAAAATTTTAAAGATTAAAATTGTGTAAATTTTGTTCAGCTCGACGGCCATTTGGCTATTTGTGGGCACATTTATGTTTGTCACTCATTTGGACCAGTGGGAAATTAAGGCTAAGGATCCATTCTTATAGACTATGTAAGTCCGATTTCTCAATTGTATTTGAGAATTTTTCTGTAAAATTTTAAAGATTAAAATTGTGTAAATTTTGTTCAGCTCGACGGCCATTTGGCTATTTGTGGGCACATTTATGTTTGTCACTCATTTGGACCAGTGGGAAATTAAGGCTAAGGATCCATTCTTATAGACTATGTAAGTCCGATTTCTCAATTGTATTTGAGAATTTTTCTATAAAATTTTAAAGATTAAAATTGTGTAAATTTTGTTCAGCTCGACGGCCATTTGGCTATTTGTGGGCACATTTATGTTTGTCACTCATTTGGACCAGTGGGAAATTAAAGCTAATGATCCATACTTATAGACTATGTAAGTCCGAATTCTCAATTGTATTTGAGAATTTTGCTATAAAATTTGTTTGTCACCCATTTGGACCAATGGGAAATTAAAGCCAAGGATCCATACTTATAGACTATGTAAGTCCGATTTCTCAATTTTATTTGAGAATTTTTCTATAAAATTTTAAAGATTAAAATTGTGTAAATTTTCTTTATCTCTACGGCCATTTGGCTATTTGTGGGCACATTTATGTTTGTCACTCATTTGGACCAGTGGGAAATTAAAGCCAAGGATCCATACTTATAGACTATGTAAGTCCGATTTCTCAATTGTATTTGAGAATTTTTCTATAAAATTTTAAAGATTAAAATTGTGTAAATTTTGTTCAGCTCGACGGCCATTTGGCTATTTGTGGGCACATTTATGTTTGTCACTCATTTGGACCAGTGGGAAATTAAGGCTAAGGATCCATTCTTATAGACTATGTAAGTCCGATTTCTCAATTGTATTTGAGAATTTTTCTATAAAATTTGTTTGTCACTCATTTGGACCAATGGGAAATTAAAGCCAAGGATCCATACTTATAGACTATGTAAGTCCGATTTCTCAATTTTATTTGAGAATTTTTCTATAAAATTTTAAAGATTAAAATTGTGTAAATTTTCTTAATCTCTACGGCCATTTGGCTATTTGTGGGCACATTTATGTTTGTCATTCATTTGGACCAGTGGGAAATTAAAGCCAAGGATCCATACTTATAGACTATGTAAGTCCGATTTCTCAATTGTATTTGAGAATTTTTCTATAAAATTTTAAAGATTAAAATTGTGTAAATTTTGTTCAGCTCGACGGCCATTTGGCTATTTGTGGGCACATTTATGTTTGTCACTCATTTGGACCAGTGGGAAATTAAGGCTAAGGATCCATTCTTATAGACTATGTAAGTCCGATTTCTCAATTGTATTTGAGAATTTTTCTATAAAATTTTAAAGATTAAAATTGTGTAAATTTTGTTCAGCTCGACGGCCATTTGGCTATTTGTGGGCACATTTATGTTTGTCACTCATTTGGACCAGTGGGAAATTAAGGCTAAGGATCCATTCTTATAGACTATGTAAGTCCGATTTCTCAATTGTATTTGAGAATTTTTCTATAAAATTTGTTTGTCACTCATTTGGACCAATGGGAAATTAAAGCCAAGGATCCATACTTATAGACTATGTAAGTCCGATTTCTCAATTTTATTTGAGAATTTTTCTATAAAATTTTAAAGATTAAAATTGTGTAAATTTTCTTTATCTCTACGGCCATTTGGCTATTTGTGGGCACATTTATGTTTGTCATTCATTTGGACCAGTGGGAAATTAAAGCCAAGGATCCATACTTATAGACTATGTAAGTCCGATTTCTCAATTGTATTTGAGAATTTTTCTATAAAATTTTAAAGATTAAAATTGTGTAAATTTTGTTCAGCTCGACGGCCATTTGGCTATTTGTGGGCACATTTATGTTTGTCACTCATTTGGACCAGTGGGAAATTAAGGCTAAGGATCCATTCTTATAGACTATGTAAGTCCGATTTCTCAATTGTATTTGAGAATTTTTCTATAAAATTTTAAAGATTAAAATTGTGTAAATTTTGTTCAGCTCGACGGCCATTTGGCTATTTGTGGGCACATTTATGTTTGTCACTCATTTGGACCAGTGGGAAATTAAAGCTAATGATCCATACTTATAGACTATGTAAGTCCGAATTCTCAATTGTATTTGAGAATTTTGCTATAAAATTTGTTTGTCACCCATTTGGACCAATGGGAAATTAAAGCCAAGGATCCATACTTATAGACTATGTAAGTCCGATTTCTCAATTTTATTTGAGAATTTTTCTATAAAATTTTAAAGATTAAAATTGTGTAAATTTTCTTTATCTCTACGGCCATTTGGCTATTTGTGGGCACATTTATGTTTGTCACTCATTTGGACCAGTGGGAAATTAAAGCCAAGGATCCATACTTATAGACTATGTAAGTCCGATTTCTCAATTGTATTTGAGAATTTTTCTATAAAATTTTAAAGATTAAAATTGTGTAAATTTTGTTCAGCTCGACGGCCATTTGGCTATTTGTGGGCACATTTATGTTTGTCACTCATTTGGACCAGTGGGAAATTAAAGCCAAGGATCCATACTTATAGACTATGTAAGTCCGATTTCTCAATTTTATTTGAGAATTTTTCTATAAAATTTGTTTGTCACCCATTTGGACCAATGGGAATTTAAAGCCAAGGATCCATACTTATAGGCTATGTAAGTCCGATTTCTCAATTGTATTTGAGAATTTTTCTATAAAATTTTAAAGATTAAAATTGTGTAAATATTGTTCAGCTCGACGGCCATTTGGCTATTTGTGGGCACATTTATGTTTGTCACTCATTTGGACCAGTGGGAAATTAAAGCCAAGGATCCATACTTATAGACTATGTAAGTCCGATTTCTCAATTTTATTTGAGAATTTTTCTATAAAATTTGTTTGTCACCCATTTGGACCAATGGGAAATTAAAGCAGAGGATCCATACCGACAGACTATGTAAGTCCTATTTCTCAATGGTATTTGAGAATTTTTCTATAAAATTTGAAAGATTAAAATTGTGTAAATTTTGTTCAGCTCGACGGCCATTTGGCTATTTGTGGGCACATTTATGTTTGTCACCCATTTGGACCAATGGGAAATTAAAGCTAAGGATCCATACTTATAGACTATGTAAGTCCGATTTCTCAATTGTATTTGAGAATTTTTCTATAAAATTTTAAAGATTAAAATTGTGTAAATTTTGTTCAGCTCTACGGCCATTTGGTTATTTGTGGGCACATTTATGTTTGTCACTCATTTGGACCAGTGGGAAATTAAAGCTAATGATCCATACTTATAGACTATGTAAGTCCGATTTCTCAATTGTATTTGAGAATTTTTCTATAAAATTTGTTTGTCACTCATTTGGACCAATGGGAAATTAAAGCAAAGGATACATACCTACAGACTATGTAAGTCCGATTTCTCAATTGTATTTGAGAATTTTTCTATAAAATTTGTTTGTCACTCATTTGGACCAATGGGAAATTAAAGCTAAGGATCCATACTTATAGACTATGTAAGTCCGATTTCTCAATTGTATTTGAGAATTTTTCTATAAAATTTTAAAGATTAAAATTGTGTAAATTTTGTTCAGCTCGACGGCCATTTGGCTATTTGTGGGCACATTTATGTTTGTCACTCATTTGGACCAGTGGGAATTTAAAGCCAAGGATCCATACTTATAGACTATGTAAGTCCGATTTCTCAATTGTATTTGAGAATTTTTCTATAAAATTTTAAAGATTAAAATTGTGTAAATTTTGTTCAGCTCGACGGCCACTTGGCTATTTGTGGGCACATTTATGTTTGTCACTCATTTGGACCAGTGGGAAATTAAAGCCAAGGATCCATACTTATAGACTATGTAAGTCCGATTTCTCAATTGTATTTGAGAATTTTTCTATAAAATTTTAAAGATTTAAATTGTGTAAATTTTGTTCAGCTCGACGGCCATTTGGCTATTTGTGGGCACATTTATGTTTGTCACTCATTTGGACCAGTGGGAAATTAAAGCCAAGGATCCATACTTATAGACTATGTAAGTCCGATTTCTCAATTGTATTTGAGAATTTTTCTATAAAATTTTAAAGATTAAAATTGTGTAAATTTTGTTCAGCTCGACGGCCATTTGGCTATTTGTGGGCACATTTATGTTTGTCACTCATTTGGACCAGTGGGAAATTAAAGCCAAGGATTCATACTTATAGACTATGTAAGTCCGATTTCTCAATTGTATTTGAGAATTTTTCTATAAAATTTTAAAGATTAAAATTGTGTAAATTTTGTTCAGCTCGACGGCCATTTGGCTATTTGTGGGCACATTTATGTTTGTCACTCATTTGGACCAGTGGGAAATTAAAGCCAAGGATCCATACTTATAGACTATGTAAGTCCGATTTCTCAATTGTATTTGAGAATTTTTCTATAAAATTTTAAAGATTAAAATTGTGTAAATTTTGTTCAGCTCGACGGCCATTTGGCTATTTGTGGGCACATTTATGTTTGTCACTCATTTGGACCAGTGGGAAATTAAAGCCAAGGATCCATACTTATAGACTATGTAAGTCCGATTTCTCAATTGTATTTGAGAATTTTTCTATAAAATTTTAAAGATTAAAATTGTGTAAATTTTGTTCAGCTCGACGGCCATTTGGCTATTTGTGGGCACATTTATGTTTGTCACTCATTTGGACCAGTGGGAAATTAAAGCCAAGGATCCATACTTATAGACTATGTAAGTCCGATTTCTCAATTGTATTTGAGAATTTTTCTATAAAATTTTAAAGATTAAAATTGTGTAAATTTTGTTCAGCTCGACGGCCATTTGGCTATTTGTGGGCACATTTATGTTTGTCACTCATTTGGACCAGTGGGAAATTAAAGCCAAGGATCCATACTTATAGACTATGTAAGTCCGATTTCTCAATTGTATTTGAGAATTTTTCTATAAAATTTTAAAGATTAAAATTGTGTAAATTTTGTTCAGCTCGACGGCCATTTGGCTATTTGTGGGCACATTTATGTTTGTCACTCATTTGGACCAGTGGGAAATTAAAGCCAAGGATCCATACTTATAGACTATGTAAGTCCGATTTCTCAATTGTATTTGAGAATTTTTCTATAAAATTTTAAAGATTAAAATTGTGTAAATTTTGTTCAGCTCGACGGCCATTTGGCTATTTGTGGGCACATTTATGTTTGTCACTCTTTTGGACCAGTGGGAAATTAAAGCCAAGGATCCATACTTATAGGCTATGTAAGTCCGATTTCTCAATTGTATTTGAGAATTTTTCTATAAAATTTGAAAGATTAAAATTGTGTAAATTTTGTTCAGCTCGACGGCCATTTGGCTATTTGTGGGCACATTTATGTTTGTCACCCATTTGGACCAATGGGAAATTAAAGCTAAGGATCCATACTTATAGACTATGTAAGTCCGATTTCTCAATTGTATTTGAGAATTTTTCTATAAAATTTGAAAGATTAAAATTGTGTAAATTTTGTTCAGCTCGACGGCCATTTGGCTATTTGTGGGCACATTTATGTTTGTCACCCATTTGGACCAATGGGAAATTAAAGCTAAGGATCCATACTTATAGACTATGTAAGTCCGATTTCTCAATTGTATTTGAAAATTTTTCTATAACATTTGAAAGATTAAAATTGTGTAAATTTTGTTCAGCTCGACGGCCATTTGGCTATTTGTGGGCACATTTATGTTTGTCACCCATTTGGACCAATGGGAAATTAAAGCTAAGGATCCATACTTATAGACTATGTAAGTCCGATTTCTCAATTGTATTTGAGAATTTTTCTATAAAATTTGTTTGTCACTCATTTGGACCAATGGGAAATTAAAGCCAAGGATCTATACCTACAGACTATGTAAGTCCGATTTCTCAATTGTATTTGAGAATTTTTCTATAAAATTTTAAAGATTAAAATTGTGTAAATTTTGTTCAGCTCGACGGCCATTTGGCTATTTGTGGGCACATTTATGTTTGTCACTCATTTGGACCAGTGGGAAATTAAAGCTAAGGATCCATACTTATAGACTATGTAAGTTCGATTTCTCAATTGTATTTGAGAATTTTTCTATAAAATTTTAAAGATTAAAATTGTGTAAATTTTGTTCAGCTCGACGGCCATTTGGCTATTTGTGGGCACATTTATGTTTGTCACTCATTTGGACCAGTGGGAAATTAAAGCCAAGGATTCATACTTATAGACTATGTAAGTCCGATTTCTCAATTGTATTTGAGAATTTTTCTATAAAATTTTAAAGATTAAAATTGTGTAAATTTTGTTCAGCTCTACGGCCATTTGGCTATTTGTGGGCACATTTACTGTTTGTCACTCATTTGGACCAGTGGGAAATTAAAGCCAAGGATCCATACTTATAGACTATGTAAGTCCGATTTCTCAATTGTATTTGAGAATTTTTCTATAAAATTTTAAAGATTAAAATTGTGTAAATTTTGTTCAGCTCGACGGCCATTTGGCTATTTGTGGGCACATTTATGTTTGTCACTCATTTGGACCAGTGGGAAATTAAAGCCAAGGATCCATACTTATAGACTATGTAAGTCCGATTTCTCAATTGTATTTGAGAATTTTTCTATAAAATTTTAAAGATTAAAATTGTGTAAATTTTGTTCAGCTCGACGGCCATTTGGCTATTTGTGGGCACATTTATGTTTGTCACTCATTTGGACCAGTGGGAAATTAAAGCCAAGGATCCATACTTATAGACTATGTAAGTCCGATTTCTCAATTGTATTTGAGAATTTTTCTATAAAATTTTAAAGATTAAAATTGTGTAAATTTTGTTCAGCTCGACGGCCATTTGGCTATTTGTGGGCACATTTATGTTTGTCACTCATTTGGACCAGTGGGAAATTAAAGCCAAGGATCCATACTTATAGACTATGTAAGTCCGATTTCTCAATTGTATTTGAGAATTTTTCTATAAAATTTTAAAGATTAAAATTGTGTAAATTTTGTTCAGCTCGACGGCCATTTGGCTATTTGTGGGCACATTTATGTTTGTCACTCATTTGGACCAGTGGGAAATTAAAGCCAAGGATCCATACTTATAGACTATGTAAGTCCGATTTCTCAATTGTATTTGAGAATTTTTCTATAAAATTTTAAAGATTAAAATTGTGTAAATTTTGTTCAGCTCGACGGCCATTTGGCTATTTGTGGGCACATTTATGTTTGTCACTCTTTTGGACCAGTGGGAAATTAAAGCCAAGGATCCATACTTATAGGCTATGTAAGTCCGATTTCTCAATTGTATTTGAGAATTTTTCTATAAAATTTGAAAGATTAAAATTGTGTAAATTTTGTTCAGCTCGACGGCCATTTGGCTATTTGTGGGCATATTTATGTTTGTCACCCATTTGGACCAATGGGAAATTAAAGCTAAGGATCCATACTTATAGACTATGTAAGTCCGATTTCTCAATTGTATTTGAGAATTTTTCTATAAAATTTGAAAGATTAAAATTGTGTAAATTTTGTTCAGCTCGACGGCCATTTGGCTATTTGTGGGCACATTTATGTTTGTCACCCATTTGGACCAATGGGAAATTAAAGCTAAGGATCCATACTTATAGACTATGTAAGTCCGATTTCTCAATTGTATTTGAAAATTTTTCTATAACATTTGAAAGATTAAAATTGTGTAAATTTTGTTCAGCTCGACGGCCATTTGGCTATTTGTGGGCACATTTATGTTTGTCACCCATTTGGACCAATGGGAAATTAAAGCTAAGGATCCATACTTATAGACTATGTAAGTCCGATTTCTCAATTGTATTTGAGAATTTTTCTATAAAATTTGTTTGTCACTCATTTGGACCAATGGGAAATTAAAGCCAAGGATCTATACCTACAGACTATGTAAGTCCGATTTCTCAATTGTATTTGAGAATTTTTCTATAAAATTTTAAAGATTAAAATTGTGTAAATTTTGTTCAGCTCGACGGCCATTTGGCTATTTGTGGGCACATTTATGTTTGTCACTCATTTGGACCAGTGGGAAATTAAAGCTAAGGATCCATACTTATAGACTATGTAAGTTCGATTTCTCAATTGTATTTGAGAATTTTTCTATAAAATTTTAAAGATTAAAATTGTGTAAATTTTGTTCAGCTCGACGGCCATTTGGCTATTTGTGGGCACATTTATGTTTGTCCTTCATTTGGACCAGTGGGAAATTAAAGCCAAGGATCCATACCTATAGACTATGTAAGTTCGATTTCTCAATTGTATTTGAGAATTTTTCTATAAAATTTTAAAGATTAAAATTGTGTAAATTTTGTTCAGCTCTACGGCCATTTGGCTATTTGTGGGCAAATTTATGTTTGTCACTCATTTGGACCAGTGGGAAATTAAAGCCAAGGATCCATACTTATAGACTATGTAAGTCCGATTTCTCAATTGTATTTGAGAATTTTTCTATAAAATTTTAAAGATTAAAATTGTGTAAATTTTGTTCAGCTCGACGGCCATTTGGCTATTTGTGGGCACATTTATGTTTGTCACTCATTTGGACCAGTGGGAAATTAAAGCCAAGGATCCATACTTATAGACTATGTAAGTCCGATTTCTCAATTGTATTTGAGAATTTTTCTATAAAATTTGTTTGTCACCCATTTGGACCAATGGGAAATTAAAGCAGAGGATCCATACCGACAGACTATGTAAGTCCGATTTCTCAATTGTATTTGAGAATTTTTCTATAAAATTTGTTTGTCACTCATTTGGACCAGTGGAAAATTAAGGCTAAGGATCCATACTTATAGACTATGTAAGTCCGATTTCTCAATTGTATTTGAGAATTTTTCTATAAAATTTTAAAGATTAAAATTGTGTAAATTTTGTTCAGCTCTACGGCCATTTGGCTATTTGTGGGCACATTTATGTTTGTCACTCATTTGGACCAGTGGGAAATTAAAGCCAAGTATTCATACTTATAGACTATGTAAGTCCGATTTCTCAATTGTATTTGAGAATTTTTCTATAAAATTTGTTTGTCACTCATTTGGACCAATGGGAAATTAAAGCAGAGGATCCATACCGACAGACTATGTAAGTCCGATTTCTCAATTGTATTTGAGAAATTTTCTATAAAATTTTAAAGATTAAAATTGTGTAAATTTTGTTCAGCTCTACGGCCATTTGGCTATTTGTGGGCACATTTATGTTTGTCACTCATTTGGACCAGTGGGAAATTAAAGCCAAGGATCCATACTTATAGACTATGTAAGTCCGATTTCTCAATTGTATTTGAGAATTTTTCTATAAAATTTGTTTGTCACTCATTTGGACCAATGGGAAATTAAAGCAGAGGATCCATACCGACAGACTATGTAAGTCCGATTTCTCAATTGTATTTGAGAATTTTTCTATAAAATTTGTTTGTCACTCATTTGGACCAATGGGAAATTAAAGCCAAGGATCCATACCTACAGACTATGTAAGTCCGATTTCTCAATTGTATTTGAGAAATTTTCTATAAAATTTTAAAGATTAAAATTGTGTAAATTTTGTTCAGCTCTACGGCCATTTGGCTATTTGTGGGCACATTTATGTTTGTCACTCATTTGGACCAGTGGGAAAATAAAGCCAAGGATCCATACTTATAGACTATGTAAGTTCGATTTTTCAATTGTATTTGAGAAATTTTCTATAAAATTTTAAAGATTAAAATTGTGTAAATTTTGTTCAGCTCTACGGCCATTTGGCTATTTGTGGGCACATTTATGTTTGTCACTCATTTGGACCAGTGGGAAAATAAAGCCAAGGATCCATACTTATAGACTATGTAAGTTCGATTTTTCAATTGTATTTGAGAAATTTTCTATAAAATTTTAAAGATTAAAATTGTGTAAATTTTGGTCAGCTCTACGGCCATTTGGCTATTTGTGGGCACATTTATGTTTGTCACTCATTTGGACCAGTGGGAAATTAAGGCTAAGGATCCATACTTATAGACTATGTAAGTCCGATTTCTCAATTGTATTTGAGAATTTTTCTATAAAATTTTAAAGATTAAAATTGTGTAAATTTTGGTCAGCTCTACGGCCATTTGGCTATTTGTGGGCACATTTATGTTTGTCACTCATTTGGACCAGTGGGAAATTAAGGCTAAGGATCCATACTTATAGACTATGTAAGTCCGATTTCTCAATTGTATTTGAGAATTTTTCTATAAAATTTTAAAGATTAAAATTGTGTAAATTTTGTTCAGCTCTACGGCCATTTGGCTATTTGTGGGCACATTTATGTTTGTCACTCATTTGGACCAGTGGGAAATTAAAGCCAAGTATTCATACTTATAGACTATGTAAGTCCGATTTCTCAATTGTATTTGAGAATTTTTCTATAAAATTTGTTTGTCACTCATTTGGACCAATGGGAAATTAAAGCAGAGGATCCATACCGACAGACTATGTAAGTCCGATTTCTCAATTGTATTTGAGAAATTTTCTATAAAATTTTAAAGATTAAAATTGTGTAAATTTTGTTCAGCTCTACGGCCATTTGGCTATTTGTGGGCACATTTATGTTTGTCACTCATTTGGACCAGTGGGAAAATAAAGCCAAGGATCCATACCTACAGACTATGTAAGTCCGATTTCTCAATTGTATTTGAGAAATTTTCTATAAAATTTTAAAGATTAAAATTGTGTAAATTTTGGTCAGCTCTACGGCCATTTGGCTATTTGTGGGCACATTTATGTTTGTCACTCATTTGGACCAGTGGGAAATTAAGGCTAAGGATCCATACTTATAGACTATGTAAGTCCGATTTCTCAATTGTATTTGAGAATTTTTCTATAAAATTTTAAAGATTAAAATTGTGTAAATTTTGTTCAGCTCTACGGCCATTTGGCTATTTGTGGGCACATTTATGTTTGTCACTCATTTGGACCAGTGGGAAATTAAAGCTAAGGATCCATACTTATAGACTATGTAAGTCCGATTTTTCAATTGTATTTGAGAATTTTTCTATTAAATTTGTTTGTCACCCATTTGGACCAGTGGGAAATTAAGGCTAAGGATCCATACTTATAGACTATGTAAGTCCGATTTCTCAATTGTATTTGAGAATTTTTCTATAAAATTTGTTTGTCACTCATTTGGACCAGTGGAAAATTAAGGCTAAGGATCCATACTTATAGACTATGTAAATCCGATTTCTCAATTGTATTTGAGAATTTTTCTATAAAATTTTTTTGTCACCCATTTGGACCAATGGGAAATTAAAGCCAAGGATCCATACTTATAGACTATGTAAGTCCGATTTCTCAATTGTATTTGAGAATTTTTCTATAAAATTTGTTTGTCACTCATTTTGACCAATGGGAAATTAAAGCCAAGGATCCATACTTATAGACTATGTAAGTCCGATTTCTCAATTGTATTTGAGAATTTTTCTATAAAATTTGTTTGTCACCCATTTGGACCAATGGGAAATTAAAGCCAAGGATCCATAGTAAGTCCGATTTCTCAATTGTATTTGAGAATTTTTCTATAAAATTTGTTTGTCACCCATTTGGACCAATGGGAAATTAACGCCAAGGATCCATACTTATAGACTATGTAAGTCCGATTTCTCAATTGTATTTGAGAATTTTTCTATAAAATTTGTTTGTCACCCATTTGGACCAATGGGAAATTAAAGCCAAGGATCCATACTTATAGACTATGTAAGTCCGATTTCTCAATTGTATTTGAGAATTTTTCTATAAAATTTGTTTGTCACTCATTTGGACCAGTGGAAAATTAAGGCTAAGGATCCTTACCTACAGACTATGTAAGTCCTATTTCTCAATTGTATTTGAGAATTTTTCTATAAAATTTGTTTGTCACCAATGGGAAATTAAAGCTAAGGATCCATACTTATAGAATATGTAAGTCCGATTTCTCAATTGTATTTGAGAATTTTTCTATAAAATTTGTTTGTCACCCATTTGGACCAATGGGAAATTAAAGCTAAGGATCCATACTTATAGACTATGTAAGTCCGATTTCTCAATTGTATTTGAGAATTTTTCTATAAAATTTGTTTGTCACCAATGGGAAATTAAAGCTAAGGATCCATACTTATAGACTATGTAAGTCCGATTTCTCAATTGTATTTGAGAATTTTTCTATAAAATTTGTTTGTCACCAATGGGAAATTAAAGCTAAGGATCCATACTTATAGACTATGTAAGTCCGATTTCTCAATTGTATTTGAGAATTTTTCTATAAAATTTGTTTGTCACCAATGGGAAATTAAAGCTAAGGATCCATACTTATAGACTATGTAAGTCCGATTTCTCAATTGTATTTGAGAATTTTTCTATAAAATTTGTTTGTCACCAATGGGAAATTAAAGCTAAGGATCCATACTTATAGACTATGTAAGTCCGATTTCTCAATTGTATTTGAGAATTTTTCTATAAAATTTGTTTGTCACCAATGGGAAATTAAAGCTAAGGATCCATACTTATAGACTATGTAAGTCCGATTTCTCAATTGTATTTGAGAATTTTTCTATAAAATTTGTTTGTCACCCATTTGGACCAATGGGAAATTAAAGCCAAGGATCCATACTTATAACCTATGTAAGTCCGATTTCTCAATTGTATTTGAGAATTTTTCTATAAAATTTGTTTGTCACCAATTTGGACCAATGGGAAATTAAAGGCAAGGATCCATACTTATAGACTATGTAAGTCCGATTTCTCAATTGTATTTGAGAATTTTTCTATAAAATTTGTTTGTCACCCATTTGGACCAATGGGAAATTAAAGGCAAGGATCCATACTAATAGACTATGTAAGTCCGATTTCTCAATTGTATTTGAGAATTTTTCTATAAAATTTGTTTGTCACCCATTTGGACCAATGGGAAATTAAAGCCAAGGATTCATACTTATAGACTATGTAAGTCCGATTTCTCAATTGTATTTGAGAATTTTTCTATAAAATTTTTTTGTCACCAATGGGAAATTAAAGCCAAGGATCCATACTTATAGACTATGTAAGTCCGATTTCTCAATTGTATTTGAGAATTTTTCTATAAAATTTGTTTGTCACCCATTTGGACCAATGGGAAATTAAAGCCAAGGATCCATACTTATAGACTATGTAAGTCCGATTTCTCAATTGTATTTGAGAATTTTTCTATAAAATTTGTTTGTCACTCATTTGGACCAGTGGAAAATTAAGGCTAAGGATCCTTACCTACAGACTATGTAAGTCCTATTTCTCAATTGTATTTGAGAATTTTTCTATAAAATTTGTTTGTCACCAATGGGAAATTAAAGCCAAGGATCCATACTTATAGACTATGTAAGTCCGATTTCTCAATTGTATTTGAGAATTTTTCTATAAAATTTGTTTGTCACCCATTTGGACCAATGGGAAATTAAAGCCAAGGATCCATACTTATAGAATATGTAAGTCCGATTTCTCAATTGTATTTGAGAATTTTTCTATAAAATTTGTTTGTCACCCATTTGGACCAATGGGAAATTAAAGCTAAGGATCCATACTTATAGACTATGTAAGTCCGATTTCTCAATTGTATTTGAGAATTTTTCTATAAAATTTGTTTGTCACCCATTTGGACCAATGGGAAATTAAAGCCAAGGATCCATACTTATAACCTATGTAAGTCCGATTTCTCAATTGTATTTGAGAATTTTTCTATAAAATTTGTTTGTCACCAATTTGGACCAATGGGAAATTAAAGGCAAGGATCCATACTTATAGACTATGTAAGTCCGATTTCTCAATTGTATTTGAGAATTTTTCTATAAAATTTGTTTGTCACCCATTTGGACCAATGGCAAATTAAAGGCAAGGATCCATACTAATAGACTATGTAAGTCCGATTTCTCAATTGTATTTGAGAATTTTTCTATAAAATTTGTTTGTCACCCATTTGGACCAATGGGAAATTAAAGCCAAGGATTCATACTTATAGACTATGTAAGTCCGATTTCTCAATTGTATTTGAGAATTTTTCTATAAAATTTTTTTGTCACCAATGGGAAATTAAAGCCAAGGATCCATACTTATAGACTATGTAAGTCCGATTTCTCAATTGTATTTGAGAATTTTTCTATAAAATTTGTTTGTCACCCATTTGGACCAATGGGAAATTAAAGCCAAGGATCCATACTTATAGACTATGTAAGTCCGATTTCTCAATTGTATTTGAGAATTTTTCTATAAAATTTTTTTGTCACCAATGGGAAATTAAAGCCAAGGATCCATACTTATAGACTATGTAAGTCCGATTTCTCAATTGTATTTGAGAATTTTTCTATAAAATTTGTTTGTCACTCATTTGGACCAGTGGAAAATTAAGGCTAAGGATCCTTACCTACAGACTATGTAAGTCCTATTTCTCAATTGTATTTGAGAATTTTTCTATAAAATTTGTTTGTCACCAATGGGAAATTAAAGCCAAGGATCCATACTTATAGACTATGTAAGTCCGATTTCTCAATTGTATTTGAGAATTTTTCTATAAAATTTGTTTGTCACCCATTTGGACCAATGGGAAATTAAAGCTAAGGATCCATACTTATAGACTATGTAAGTCCGATTTCTCAATTGTATTTGAGAATTTTTCTATAAAATTTGTTTGTCACCCATTTGGACCAATGGGAAATTAAAGCTAAGGATCCATACTTATAGACTATGTAAGTCCGATTTCTCAATTGTATTTGAGAATTTTTCTATAAAATTTTTTTGTCACCAATGGGAAATTAAAGCCAAGGATCCATACTTATAGACTATGTAAGTCCGATTTCTCAATTGTATTTGAGAATTTTTCTATAAAATTTGTTTGTCACCCATTTGGACCAATGGGAAATTAAAGCTAAGGATCCATACTTATAGACTATGTAAGTCCGATTTCTCAATTGTATTTGAGAATTTTTCTATAAAATTTGTTTGTCACCCATTTGGACCAATGGGAAATTAAAGCTAAGGATCCATACTTATAGACTATGTAAGTCCGATTTCTCAATTGTATTTGAGAATTTTTCTATAAAATTTGTTTGTCACCCATTTGGACCAATGGGAAATTAAAGCTAAGGATCCATACTTATAGACTATGTAAGTCCGATTTCTCAATTGTATTTGAGAATTTTTCTATAAAATTTGTTTGTCACCCATTTGGACCAATGGGAAATTAAAGCTAAGGATCCATACTTATAGACTATGTAAGTCCGATTTCTCAATTGTATTTGAGAATTTTTCTATAAAATTTGTTTGTCACCCATTTGGACCAATGGGAAATTAAAGCTAAGGATCCATACTTATAGACTATGTAAGTCCGATTTCTCAATTGTATTTGAGAATTTTTCTATAAAATTTGTTTGTCACCCATTTGGACCAATGGGAAATTAAAGCTAAGGATCCATACTTATAGACTATGTAAGTCCGATTTCTCAATTGTATTTGAGAATTTTTCTATAAAATTTGTTTGTCACCAATGGGAAATTAAAGCCAAGGATCCATACTTATAGACTATGTAAGTCCGATTTCTCAATTGTATTTGAGAATTTTTCTATAAAATTTGTTTGTCACCCATTTGGACCAATGGGAAATTAAAGCCAAGGATCCATACTTATAGACTATGTAAGTCCGATTTCTCAATTGTATTTGAGAATTTTTCTATAAAATTTTTTTGTCACCAATGGGAAATTAAAGCCAAGGATCCATACTTATAGACTATGTAAGTCCGATTTCTCAATTGTATTTGAGAATTTTTCTATAAAATTTGTTTGTCACTCATTTGGACCAGTGGAAAATTAAGGCTAAGGATCCTTACCTACAGACTATGTAAGTCCTATTTCTCAATTGTATTTGAGAATTTTTCTATAAAATTTGTTTGTCACCAATGGGAAATTAAAGCCAAGGATCCATACTTATAGACTATGTAAGTCCGATTTCTCAATTGTATTTGAGAATTTTTCTATAAAATTTGTTTGTCACCCATTTGGACCAATGGGAAATTAAAGCTAAGGATCCATACTTATAGACTATGTAAGTCCGATTTCTCAATTGTATTTGAGAATTTTTCTATAAAATTTGTTTGTCACCCATTTGGACCAATGGGAAATTAAAGCTAAGGATCCATACTTATAGACTATGTAAGTCCGATTTCTCAATTGTATTTGAGAATTTTTCTATAAAATTTGTTTGTTACCCATTTGGACCAATGGGAAATTAAAGCCAAGGATCCATACTTATAACATATGTAAGTCCGATTTCTCAATTGTATTTGAGAATTTTTCTATAAAATTTGTTTGTCACCCATTTGGACCAATGGGAAATTAAAGGCAAGGATCCATACTTATAGACTATGTAAGTCCGATTTCTCAATTGTATTTGAGAATTTTTCTATAAAATTTGTTTGTCACTCATTTGGACCAGTGGAAAATTAAGGCTAAGGATCCTTACCTACAGACTATGTAAGTCCTATTTCTCAATTGTATTTGAGAATTTTTCTATAAAATTTGTTTGTCACCAATGGGAAATTAAAGCCAAGGATCCATACTTATAGAATATGTAAGTCCGATTTCTCAATTGTATTTGAGAATTTTTCTATAAAATTTGTTTGTCACCCATTTGGACCAATGGGAAATTAAAGCTAAGGATCCATACTTATAGACTATGTAAGTCCGATTTCTCAATTGTATTTGAGAATTTTTCTATAAAATTTGTTTGTCACCCATTTGGACCAATGGGAAATTAAAGCTAAGGATCCATACTTATAGACTATGTAAGTCCGATTTCTCAATTGTATTTGAGAATTTTTCTATAAAATTTGTTTGTCACCCATTTGGACCAATGGGAAATTAAAGCCAAGGATCCATACTTATAACCTATGTAAGTCCGATTTCTCAATTGTATTTGAGAATTTTTCTATAAAATTTGTTTGTCACCCATTTGGACCAATGGGAAATTAAAGGCAAGGATCCATACTTATAGACTATGTAAGTCCGATTTCTCAATTGTATTTGAGAATTTTTCTATAAAATTTGTTTGTCACTCATTTGGACCAATGGGAAATTAAAGCCAAGGATCCATACTAATAGACTATGTAAGTCCGATTTCTCAATTGTATTTGAGAATTTTTCTATAAAATTTGTTTGTCACCCATTTGGACCAATGGGAAATTAAAGCCAAGGATTCATACTTATAGACTATGTAAGTCCGATTTCTCAATTGTATTTGAGAATTTTTCTATAAAATTTTTTTGTCACCAATGGGAAATTAAAGCCAAGGATCCATACTTATAGACTATGTAAGTCCGATTTCTCAATTGTATTTGAGAATTTTTCTATAAAATTTGTTTGTCACCCATTTGGACCAATGGGAAATTAAAGCCAAGGATCCATACTTATAGACTATGTAAGTCCGATTTCTCAATTGTATTTGAGAATTTTTCTATAAAATTTTTTTGTCACCAATGGGAAATTAAAGCCAAGGATCCATACTTATAGACTATGTAAGTCCGATTTCTCAATTGTATTTGAGAATTTTTCTATAAAATTTGTTTGTCACTCATTTGGACCAGTGGAAAATTAAGGCTAAGGATCCTTACCTACAGACTATGTAAGTCCTATTTCTCAATTGTATTTGAGAATTTTTCTATAAAATTTGTTTGTCACCCATTTGGACCAATGGGAAATTAAAGCCAAGGATCCATACTTATAGACTATGTAAGTCCGATTTCTCAATTGTATTTGAGAATTTTTCTATAAAATTTTTTTGTCACCAATGGGAAATTAAAGCCAAGGATCCATACTTATAGACTATGTAAGTCCGATTTCTCAATTGTATTTGAGAATTTTTCTATAAAATTTGTTTGTCACCCATTTTGACCAATGGGAAATTAAAGCCAAGGATCCATACTTATAGACTATGTAAGTCCGATTTCTCAATTGTATTTGAGAATTTTTCTATAAAATTTGTTTGTCACCCATTTGGACCAATGGGAAATTAAAGGCAAGGATCCATACTAATAGACTATGTAAGTCCGATTTCTCAATTGTATTTGAGAATTTTTCTATAAAATTTGTTTGTCACCCATTTGGACCAATGGGAAATTAAAGCCAAGGATCCATACTTATAACCTATGTAAGTCCGATTTCTCAATTGTATTTGAGAATTTTTCTATAAAATTTGTTTGTCACCCATTTGGACCAATGGGAAATTAAAGGCAAGGATCCATACTTATAGACTATGTAAGTCCGATTTCTCAATTGTATTTGAGAATTTTTCTATAAAATTTGTTTGTCACCCATTTGGACCAATGGGAAATTAAAGGCAAGGATCCATACTAATAGACTATGTAAGTCCGATTTCTCAATTGTATTTGAGAATTTTTCTATAAAATTTGTTTGTCACCCATTTGGACCAATGGGAAATTAAAGCCAAGGATCCATACTTATAACCTATGTAAGTCCCATTTCTCAATTGTATTTGAGAATTTTTCTATAAAATTTGTTTGTCACCCATTTGGACCAATGGGAAATTAAAGGCAAGGATCCATACTTATAGACTATGTAAGTCCGATTTCTCAATTGTATTTGAGAATTTTTCTATAAAATTTGTTTGTCACCCATTTGGACCAATGGGAAATTAAAGGCAAGGATCCATACTAATAGACTATGTAAGTCCGATTTCTCAATTGTATTTGAGAATTTTTCTATAAAATTTGTTTGTCACCCATTTGGACCAATGGGAAATTAAAGCCAAGGATCCATACTTATAACCTATGTAAGTCCGATTTCTCAATTGTATTTGAGAATTTTTCTATAAAATTTGTTTGTCACTCATTTGGACCAATGGGAAATTAAAGCCAAGGATCCATACTTATAGACTATGTAAGTCCGATTTCTCAATTGTATTTGAGAATTTTTCTATAAAATTTGTTTGTCACCCATTTGGACCAATGGGAAATTAAAGCTAAGGATCCATACTTATAACCTATGTAAGTCCGATTTCTCAATTGTATTTGAGAATTTTTCTATAAAATTTGTTTGTCACTCATTTGGACCAATGGGAAATTAAAGCCAAGGATCCATACCTACAGACTATGTAAGTCCGATTTCTCAATTGTATTTGAGAATTTTTCTATAAAATTTTTTTGTCACCAATGGGAAATTAAAGCCAAGGATCCATACTTATAGACTATGTAAGTCCGATTTCTCAATTGTATTTGAGAATTTTTCTATAAAATTTGTTTGTCACTCATTTGGACCAGTGGAAAATTAAGGCTAAGGATCCTTACCTACAGACTATGTAAGTCCTATTTCTCAATTGTATTTGAGAATTTTTCTATAAAATTTGTTTGTCACCAATGGGAAATTAAAGCTAAGGATCCATACTTATAGAATATGTAAGTCCGATTTCTCAATTGTATTTGAGAATTTTTCTATAAAATTTGTTTGTCACCCATTTGGACCAATGGGAAATTAAAGCTAAGGATCCATACTTATAGACTATGTAAGTCCGATTTCTCAATTGTATTTGAGAATTTTTCTATAAAATTTGTTTGTCACCCATTTGGACCAATGGGAAATTAAAGCTAAGGATCCATACTTATAGACTATGTAAGTCCGATTTCTCAATTGTATTTGAGAATTTTTCTATAAAATTTGTTTGTCACCCATTTGGACCAATGGGAAATTAAAGCCAAGGATCCATACTTATAACCTATGTAAGTCCGATTTCTCAATTGTATTTGAGAATTTTTCTATAAAATTTGTTTGTCACCCATTTGGACCAATGGGAAATTAAAGGCAAGGATCCATACTTATAGACTATGTAAGTCCGATTTCTCAATTGTATTTGAGAATTTTTCTATAAAATTTGTTTGTCACCCATTTGGACCAATGGGAAATTAAAGGCAAGGATCCATACTAATAGACTATGTAAGTCCGATTTCTCAATTGTATTTGAGAATTTTTCTATAAAATTTGTTTGTCACCCATTTGGACCAATGGGAAATTAAAGCCAAGGATCCATACTTATAACCTATGTAAGTCCGATTTCTCAATTGTATTTGAGAATTTTTCTATAAAATTTGTTTGTCACTCATTTGGACCAATGGGAAATTAAAGCCAAGGATCCATACTTATAGACTATGTAAGTCCGATTTCTCAATTGTATTTGAGAATTTTTCTATAAAATTTGTTTATCACCCATTTGGACCAATGGGAAATTAAAGCCAAGGATCCATACTTATAACCTATGTAAGTCCGATTTCTCAATTGTATTTGAGAATTTTTCTATAAAATTTGTTTGGCACCCATTTGGACCAATGGGAAATTAAAGCTAAGGATCCATACTTATAACCTATGTAAGTCCGATTTCTCAATTGTATTTGAGAATTTTTCTATAAAATTTGTTTGTCACTCATTTGGACCAATGGGAAATTAAAGCCAAGGATCCATACTTATAGACTATGTAAGTCCGATTTCTCAATTGTATTTGAGAATTTTTCTATAAAATTTGTTTATCACCCATTTGGACCAATGGGAAATTAAAGCCAAGGATCCATACTTATAACCTATGTAAGTCCGATTTCTCAATTGTATTTGAGAATTTTTCTATAAAATTTGTTTGTCACTCATTTGGACCAATGGGAAATTAAAGCCAAGGATCCATACTAATAGACTATGTAAGTCCGATTTCTCAATTGTATTTGAGAATTTTTCTATAAAATTTGTTTGTCACCCATTTGGACCAATGGGAAATTAAAGCCAAGGATCCATACTTATAACCTATGTAAGTCCGATTTCTCAATTGTATTTGAGAATTTTTCTATAAAATTTGTTTATCACCCATTTGGACCAATGGGAAATTAAAGCCAAGGATCCATACTTATAACCTATGTAAGTCCGATTTCTCAATTGTATTTGAGAATTTTTCTATAAAATTTGTTTGTCACTCATTTGGACCAATGGGAAATTAAAGCCAAGGATCCATACTAATAGACTATGTAAGTCCGATTTCTCAATTGTATTTGAGAATTTTTCTATAAAATTTGTTTATCACCCATTTGGACCAATGGGAAATTAAAGCCAAGGATCCATACTTATAACCTATGTAAGTCCGATTTCTCAATTGTATTTGAGAATTTTTCTATAAAATTTGTTTGTCACTCATTTGGACCAATGGGAAATTAAAGCCAAGGATCCATACTAATAGACTATGTAAGTCCGATTACTCAATTGTATTTGAGAATTTTTCTATAAAATTTGTTTGTCACCCATTTGGACCAATGGGAAATTAAAGCCAAGGATCCATACTTATAACCTATGTAAGTCCGATTTCTCAATTGTATTTGAGAATTTTTCTATAAAATTTGTTTGTCACTCATTTGGACCAATGGGAAATTAAAGCCAAGGATCCATACTTATAGACTATGTAAGTCCGATTTCTCAATTGTATTTGAGAATTTTTCTATAAAATTTGTTTATCACCCATTTGGACCAATGGGAAATTAAAGCCAAGGATCCATACTTATAACCTATGTAAGTCCGATTTCTCAATTGTATTTGAGAATTTTTCTATAAAATTTGTTTGGCACCCATTTGGACCAATGGGAAATTAAAGCTAAGGATCCATACTTATAACCTATGTAAGTCCGATTTCTCAATTGTATTTGAGAATTTTTCTATAAAATTTGTTTGTCACTCATTTGGACCAATGGGAAATTAAAGCCAAGGATCCATACTTATAGACTATGTAAGTCCGATTTCTCAATTGTATTTGAGAATTTTTCTATAAAATTTGTTTGTCACTCATTTGGACCAGTGGAAAATTAAGGCTAAGGATCCTTACCTACAGACTATGTAAGTCCGATTTCTCAATTGTATTTGAGAATTTTTCTATAAAATTTGTTTGTCACCCATTTGGACCAATGGAAAATTAAAGCCAAGGATCCATACTTATAGACTATGTAAGTCCGATTTCTCAATTGTATTTGAGAATTTTTCTATAAAATTTGTTTGTCACTCATTTGGACCAATGGGAAATTAAAGCCAAGGATCCATACCTACAGACTATGTAAGTCCGATTTCTCAATTGTATTTGAGAATTTTTCTATAAAATTTGTTTGTCACTCATTTGGACCAGTGGAAAATTAAGGCTAAGGATCCTTACCTACAGACTATGTAAGTCCGATTTCTCAATTGTATTTGAGAATTTTTCTATAAAATTTGTTTGTCACCCATTTGGACCAATGGAAAATTAAAGCCAAGGATCCATACTTATAGACTATGTAAGTCCGATTTCTCAATTGTATTTGAGAATTTTTCTATAAAATTTGTTTGGCACCCATTTGGACCAATGGGAAATTAAAGCTAAGGATCCATACTTATAACCTATGTAAGTCCGATTTCTCAATTGTATTTGAGAATTTTTCTATAAAATTTGTTTGTCACTCATTTGGACCAATGGGAAAATAAAGCCAAGGATCCATACTTATAGACTATGTAAGTCCGATTTCTCAATTGTATTTGAGAATTTTTCTATAAAATTTGTTTGTCACTCATTTGGACCAGTGGAAAATTAAGGCTAAGGATCCTTACCTACAGACTATGTAAGTCCGATTTCTCAATTGTATTTGAGAATTTTTCTATAAAATTTGTTTGTCACCCATTTGGACCAATGGAAAATTAAAGCCAAGGATCCATACTTATAGACTATGTAAGTCCGATTTCTCAATTGTATTTGAGAATTTTTCTATAAAATTTGTTTGTCACTCATTTGGACCAATGGGAAATTAAAGCCAAGGATCCATACTTATAGACTATGTAAGTCCGATTTCTCAATTGTATTTGAGAATTTTTCTATAAAATTTGTTTGGCACCCATTTGGACCAATGGGAAATTAAAGCTAAGGATCCATACTTATAACCTATGTAAGTCCGATTTCTCAATTGTATTTGAGAATTTTTCTATAAAATTTGTTTGTCACTCATTTGGACCAATGGGAAATTAAAGCCAAGGATCCATACTTATAGACTATGTAAGTCCGATTTCTCAATTGTATTTGAGAATTTTTCTATAAAATTTGTTTGTCACTCATTTGGACCAGTGGAAAATTAAGGCTAAGGATCCTTACCTACAGACTATGTAAGTCCGATTTCTCAATTGTATTTGAGAATTTTTCTATAAAATTTGTTTGTCACCCATTTGGACCAATGGAAAATTAAAGCCAAGGATCTATACCTACAGAGTATGTAAGTCCGATTTCTCAATTGTATTTGAGAATTTTTCTATAAAATTTGTTTGTCACCCATTTGGACCAATGGAAAATTAAAGCCAAGGATCCATACTTATAACCTATGTAAGTCCGATTTCTCAATTGTATTTGAGAATTTTTCTATAAAATTTGTTTGTCACTCATTTGGACCAATGGGAAATTAAAGCTAAGGATCCATACTTATAACCTATGTAAGTCCGATTTCTCAATTGTATTTGAGAATTTTTCTATAAAATTTGTTTGTCACTCATTTGGACCAATGGGAAATTAAAGCCAAGGATCCATACTTATAGACTATGTAAGTCCGATTTCTCAATTGTATTTGAGAATTTTTCTATAAAATTTGTTTGTCACCCATTTGGACCAATGGAAAATTAAAGCCAAGGATCCATACTTATAGACTATGTAAGTCCGATTTCTCAATTGTATTTGAGAATTTTTCTATAAAATTTGTTTGTCACTCATTTGGACCAATGGGAAATTAAAGCCAAGGATCCATACCTACAGACTATGTAAGTCCGATTTCTCAATTGTATTTGAGAATTTTTCTATAAAATTTGTTTGGCACCCATTTGGACCAATGGGAAATTAAAGCTAAGGATCCATACTTATAACCTATGTAAGTCCGATTTCTCAATTGTATTTGAGAATTTTTCTATAAAATTTGTTTGTCACTCATTTGGACCAATGGGAAATTAAAGCCAAGGATCTATACCTACAGAGTATGTAAGTCCGATTTCTCAATTGTATTTGAGAATTTTTCTATAAAATTTTTTTGTCACCAATGGGAAATTAAAGCCGAGGATCCATACATATAGACTATGTAAGTCCGATTTCTCAATTGTATTTGAGAATTTTTCTATAAAATTTGTTTGTCACTCATTTGGACCAATGGGAAATTAAAGCCAAGGATCCATACCTACAGACTATGTAAGTCCGATTTCTCAATTGTATTGGAGAATTTTTCTATAAAATTTGTTTGTCAATCATTTGGACCAATGGGAAATTAAGGCCAAGGATCCATACATATAGACTATGTAAGTCCGATTTCTCAATTGTATTTGAGAATTTTTCTAAAAAATTTGTTTGTCACTCAATTGGACCAATGGGAAATTAAAGCCAAGGATCTATACTTATAGACTATGTAAGTCCGATTTCTCAATTGTATTTGAGAATTTTTCTATAAAATTTGTTTGTCACTCATTTGGACCAATGGGAAATTAAAGCCAAGGATCCATACCTACAGACTATGTAAGTCCGATTTCTCAATTGTATTTGAGAATTTTTCTATAAAATTTGTTTGTCAATCATTTGGACCAATGGGAAATTAAAGCCAAGGATCCATACATATAGACTATGTAAGTCCGATTTCTCAATTGTATTTGAGAATTTTTCTAAAAAATTTGTTTGTCACTCATTTGGACCAATGGGAAATTAAAGCCAAGGATCTATACTTATAGACTATGTAAGTCCGATTTCTCAATTGTATTTGAGAATTTTTCTATAAAATTTGTTTGTCACTCATTTGGACCAATGGGAAATTAAAGCCAAGGATCCATACTTATAGACTATGTAAGTCCGATTTCTCAATTGTATTTAAGAATTTTTTTATAAAATTTGTTTGTCACTCATTTGGACCAATGGGAAATTAAAGCCAAGGATCCATACCTACAGACTATGTAAGTCCGATTTCTTAATTGTATTTGAGAATTTTTCTATAAAATTTGTTTGTCACTCATTTGGACCAATGGGAAATTAAAGCCAAGCATCCATACCTACAGACTATGTAAGTCCGATTTCTCAATTGTATTTGAGAATTTTTCTATAAAATTTTAAAGATGAAAATTGTGTAAATTTTGTTCAGCTCTACGGCCATTTGGTTATTTGTGGGCACATTTATGTTTGTCACTCATTTGGACCAGTGGGAAATTAAAGCCAAGGATCCATACCTACAGACTATGTAAGTCCGATTTCTCAATTGTATTTGAGAATTTTTCTATAAAATTTGTTTGTCACCCATTTGGACCAATGGAAAATTAAAGCCAAGGATCCATACTTATAGACTATGTAAGTCCGATTTCTCAATTGTATTTGAGAATTTTTCTATAAAATTTGTTTGTCACTCATTTGGACCAATGGGAAATTAAAGCCGAGGATCCATACATATAGACTATGTAAGTCCGATTTCTCAATTGTATTTGAGAATTTTTCTATAAAATTTGTTTGTCACTCATTTGGACCAATGGGAAATTAAAGCTAAGGATCCATACTTATAACCTATGTAAGTCCGATTTCTCAATTGTATTTGAGAATTTTTCTATAAAATTTGTTTGTCACTCATTTGGACCAATGGGAAATTAAAGCCAAGGATCCATACTTATAGACTATGTAAGTCCGATTTCTCAATTGTATTTGAGAATTTTTCTATAAAATTTGTTTGTCACCCATTTGGACCAATGGAAAATTAAAGCCAAGGATCCATACTTATAGACTATGTAAGTCCGATTTCTCAATTGTATTTGAGAATTTTTCTATAAAATTTGTTTGTCACTCATTTGGACCAATGGGAAATTAAAGCCAAGGATCCATACCTACAGACTATGTAAGTCCGATTTCTCAATTGTATTTGAGAATTTTTCTATAAAATTTGTTTGGCACCCATTTGGACCAATGGGAAATTAAAGCTAAGGATCCATACTTATAACCTATGTAAGTCCGATTTCTCAATTGTATTTGAGAATTTTTCTATAAAATTTGTTTGTCACTCATTTGGACCAATGGGAAATTAAAGCCAAGGATCTATACCTACAGAGTATGTAAGTCCGATTTCTCAATTGTATTTGAGAATTTTTCTATAAAATTTTTTTGTCACCAATGGGAAATTAAAGCCGAGGATCCATACATATAGACTATGTAAGTCCGATTTCTCAATTGTATTTGAGAATTTTTCTATAAAATTTGTTTGTCACTCATTTGGACCAATGGGAAATTAAAGCCAAGGATCCATACCTACAGACTATGTAAGTCCGATTTCTCAATTGTATTTGAGAATTTTTCTATAAAATTTGTTTGTCAATCATTTGGACCAATGGGAAATTAAAGCCAAGGATCCATACATATAGACTATGTAAGTCCGATTTCTCAATTGTATTTGAGAATTTTTCTAAAAAATTTGTTTGTCACTCAATTGGACCAATGGGAAATTAAAGCCAAGGATCTATACTTATAGACTATGTAAGTCCGATTTCTCAATTGTATTTGAGAATTTTTCTATAAAATTTGTTTGTCACTCATTTGGACCAATGGGAAATTAAAGCCAAGGATCCATACCTACAGACTATGTAAGTCCGATTTCTCAATTGTATTTGAGAATTTTTCTATAAAATTTGTTTGTCAATCATTTGGACCAATGGGAAATTAAAGCCAAGGATCCATACATATAGACTATGTAAGTCCGATTTCTCAATTGTATTTGAGAATTTTTCTAAAAAATTTGTTTGTCACTCATTTGGACCAATGGGAAATTAAAGCCAAGGATCTATACTTATAGACTATGTAAGTCCGATTTCTCAATTGTATTTGAGAATTTTTCTATAAAATTTTAAAGATGAAAATTGTGTAAATTTTGTTCAGCTCTACGGCCATTTGGTTATTTGTGGGCACATTTATGTTTGTCACTCATTTGGACCAGTGGGAAATTAAAGCTAATGATCCATACTTATAGACTATGTAAGTCCGATTTCTCAATTGTATTTGAGAATTTTTCTAAAAAATTTGTTTGTCACTCAATTGGACCAATGGGAAATTAAAGCCAAGGATCTATACTTATAGACTATGTAAGTCCGATTTCTCAATTGTATTTGAGAATTTTTCTATAAAATTTGTTTGTCACTCATTTGGACCAATGGGAAATTAAAGCCAAGGATCCATACCTACAGACTATGTAAGTCCGATTTCTCAATTGTATTTGAGAATTTTTCTATAAAATTTGTTTGTCACTCATTTGGACCAATGGGAAATTAAAGCCAAGGATCCATACCTACAGACTATGTAAGTCCGATTTCTCAATTGTATTTGAGAATTTTTCTAAAAAATTTGTTTGTCACTCAATTGGACCAATGGGAAATTAAAGCCAAGGATCTATACTTATAGACTATGTAAGTCCGATTTCTCAATTGTATTTGAGAATTTTTCTAAAAAATTTGTTTGTCACTCAATTGGACCAATGGGAAATTAAAGCCAAGGATCTATACTTATAGACTATGTAAGTCCGATTTCTCAATTGTATTTGAGAATTTTTCTATAAAATTTGTTTGTCACTCATTTGGACCAATGGGAAATTAAAGCCAAGGATCCATACCTACAGACTATGTAAGTCCGATTTCTCAATTGTATTTGAGAATTTTTCTATAAAATTTGTTTGTCAATCATTTGGACCAATGGGAAATTAAAGCCAAGGATCCATACATATAGACTATGTAAGTCCGATTTCTCAATTGTATTTGAGAATTTTTCTAAAAAATTTGTTTGTCACTCATTTGGACCAATGGGAAATTAAAGCCAAGGATCCATACTTATAGACTATGTAAGTCCGATTTCTCAATTGTATTTAAGAATTTTTTTATAAAATTTGTTTGTCACTCATTTGGACCAATGGGAAATTAAAGCCAAGGATCCATACCTACAGACTATGTAAGTCCGATTTCTTAATTGTATTTGAGAATTTTTCTATAAAATTTGTTTGTCACTCATTTGGACCAATGGGAAATTAAAGCCAAGCATCCATACCTACAGACTATGTAAGTCCGATTTCTCAATTGTATTTGAGAATTTTTCTATAAAATTTTAAAGATGAAAATTGTGTAAATTTTGTTCAGCTCTACGGCCATTTGGTTATTTGTGGGCACATTTATGTTTGTCACTCATTTGGACCAGTGGGAAATTAAAGCCAAGGATCCATACCTACAGACTATGTAAGTCCGATTTCTCAATTGTATTTGAGAATTTTTCTATAAAATTTTAAAGATGAAAATTGTGTAAATTTTGTTCAGCTCTACGGCCATTTGGTTATTTGTGGGCACATTTATGTTTGTCACTCATTTGGACCAGTGGGAAATTAAAGCTAATGATCCATACTTATAGACTATGTAAGTCCGATTTCTCAATTGTATTTAAGAATTTTTCTATAAAATTTGTTTGTCACTCATTTGGACCAATGGGAAATTAAAGCCAAGGATCCATACCTACAGACTATGTAAGTCCGATTTCTTAATTGTATTTGAGAATTTTTCTATAAAATTTGTTTGTCACTCATTTGGACCAATGGGAAATTAAAGCCAAGCATCCATACCTACAGACTATGTAAGTCCGATTTCTCAATTGTATTTGAGAATTTTTCTATAAAATTTGTTTGTCACTCATTTGGACCAATGGGAAATTAAAGCCAAGGATCCATACTTATAAACTATGTAAGTCCGATTTCTCAATTGTATTTGAGAATTTTTCTATAAAATTTGTTTGTCACTCATTTGGACCAATGAGAAATTAAAGCCAAGGATCCATACCTACAGACTATGTAAGTCCGATTTCTCAATTGTATTTGAGAATTTTTCTATAAAATTTGTTTGTCACTCATTTGGACCAATGGGAAATTAAAGCCAAGGATCCATACTTATAAACTATGTAAATCCGATTTCTCAATTGTATTTGAGAATTTTTCTATAAAATTTGTTTGTCACTCATTTGGACCAATGGGAAATTAAAGCCAAGGATCCATACTTATAGACTATGTAAGTCCGATTTCTCAATTGTATTTAAGAATTTTTCTATAAAATTTGTTTGTCACTCATTTGGACCAATGGGAAATTAAAGCCAAGGATCCATACCTACAGACTATGTAAGTCCGATTTCTTAATTGTATTTGAGAATTTTTCTATAAAATTTGTTTGTCACTCATTTGGACCAATGGGAAATTAAAGCCAAGCATCCATACCTACAGACTATGTAAGTCCGATTTCTCAATTGTATTTGAGAATTTTTCTATAAAATTTTAAAGATGAAAATTGTGTAAATTTTGTTCAGCTCTACGGCCATTTGGTTATTTGTGGGCACATTTATGTTTGTCACTCATTTGGACCAGTGGGAAATTAAAGCCAAGGATCCATACCTACAGACTATGTAAGTCCGATTTCTCAATTGTATTTGAGAATTTTTCTATAAAATTTTAAAGATGAAAATTGTGTAAATTTTGTTCAGCTCTACGGCCATTTGGTTATTTGTGGGCACATTTATGTTTGTCACTCATTTGGACCAGTGGGAAATTAAAGCTAATGATCCATACTTATAGACTATGTAAGTCCGATTTCTCAATTGTATTTAAGAATTTTTCTATAAAATTTGTTTGTCACTCATTTGGACCAATGGGAAATTAAAGCCAAGCATCCATACCTACAGACTATGTAAGTCCGATTTCTCAATTGTATTTGAGAATTTTTCTATAAAATTTGTTTGTCACTCATTTGGACCAATGGGAAATTAAAGCCAAGGATCCATACTTATAAACTATGTAAGTCCGATTTCTCAATTGTATTTGAGAATTTTTCTATAAAATTTGTTTGTCACTCATTTGGACCAATGAGAAATTAAAGCCAAGGATCCATACCTACAGACTATGTAAGTCCGATTTCTCAATTGTATTTGAGAATTTTTCTATAAAATTTGTTTGTCACTCATTTGGACCAATGGGAAATTAAAGCCAAGGATCCATACTTATAAACTATGTAAATCCGATTTCTCAATTGTATTTGAGAATTTTTCTATAAAATTTGTTTGTCACTCATTTGGACCAATGGGAAATTAAAGCCAAGGATCCATACTTATAGACTATGTAAGTCCGATTTCTCAATTGTATTTAAGAATTTTTCTATAAAATTTGTTTGTCACTCATTTGGACCAATGGGAAATTAAAGCCAAGGATCCATACCTACAGACTATGTAAGTCCGATTTCTTAATTGTATTTGAGAATTTTTCTATAAAATTTGTTTGTCACTCATTTGGACCAATGGGAAATTAAAGCCAAGCATCCATACCTACAGACTATGTAAGTCCGATTTCTCAATTGTATTTGAGAATTTTTCTATAAAATTTGTTTGTCACTCATTTGGACCAATGGGAAATTAAAGCCAAGGATCCATACCTACAGACTATGTAAGTCCGATTTCTTAATTGTATTTGAGAATTTTTCTATAAAATTTGTTTGTCACTCATTTGGACCAATGGGAAATTAAAGCCAAGCATCCATACCTACAGACTATGTAAGTCCGATTTCTCAATTGTATTTGAGAATTTTTCTATAAAATTTGTTTGTCACTCATTTGGACCAATGAGAAATTAAAGCCAAGCATCCATACCTACAGACTATGTAAGTCCGATTTCTCAATTGTATTTGAGAATTTTTCTATAAAATTTGTTTGTCACTCATTTGGACCAATGGGAAATTAAAGTCAAGGATCCATTCTTATAGACTATGTAAGTCCGATTTCTCAATTGTATTTGAGAATTTTTCTATAAAATTTGTTTGTCACTCATTTGGACCAATGAGAAATTAAAGCCAAGCATCCATACCTACAGACTATGTAAGTCCGATTTGTTAATTGTATTTGAGAATTTTTCTATAAAATTTGTTTGTCACTCATTTGGACCAATGGGAAATTAAAGCTAAGCATCCATACCTACAGACTATGTAAGTCCGATTTCTCAATTGTATTTGAGAATTTTTCTATAAAATTTGTTTGTCACTCATTTGGACCAATGAGAAATTAAAGCCAAGCATCCATACCTACAGACTATGTAAGTCCAATTTCTCAATTGTATTTGAGAATTTTTCTATAAAATTTGTTTGTCACTCATTTGGACCAATGGGAAATTAAAGCCAAGGATCCATACTTATAAACTATGTAAGTCCGATTTCTCAATTGTATTTGAGAATTTTTCTATAAAATTTGTTTGTCACTCATTTTGACCAATGGGAAATTAAAGCCAAGGATCCATACTTATAGACTATGTAAGTCCGATTTCTCAATTGTATTTAAGAATTTTTCTATAAAATTTGTTTGTCACTCATTTGGACCAATGGGAAATTAAAGCCAAGGATCCATACCTACAGACTATGTAAGTCCGATTTCTCAATTGTATTTAAGAATTTTTCTATAAAATTTGTTTGTCACTCATTTGGACCAATGGGAAATTAAAGCCAAGCATCCATACCTACAGACTATGTAAGTCCGATTTCTCAATTGTATTTGAGAATTTTTCTATAAAATTTGTTTGTCACTCATTTGGACCAATGGGAAATTAAAGTCAAGGATCCATTCTTATAGACTATGTAAGTCCGATTTCTCAATTGTATTTGAGAATTTTTCTATAAAATTTGTTTGTCACTCATTTGGACCAATGGGAAATGAAAGTCAAGGATCCATTCTTATAGACTATGTAAGTCCGATTTCTCAATTGTATTTGAGAATTTTTCTATAAAATTTGTTTGTCACTCATTTGGACCAATGAGAAATTAAAGCCAAGCATCCATACCTACAGACTATGTAAGTCCGATTTCTCAATTGTATTTGAGAATTTTTCTATAAAATTTGTTTGTCACTCATTTGGACCAATGGGAAATTAAAGCCAAGGATCCATACCTACAGACTATGTAAGTCCGATTTCTCAATTGTATTTGAGAATTTTTCTATAAAATTTGTTTGTCACTCATTTGGACCAATGAGAAATTAAAGCCAAGCATCCATACCTACAGACTATGTAAGTCCGATTTCTCAATTGTATTTGAGAATTTTTCTATAAAATTTGTTTGTCACTCATTTGGACAAATGAGAAATTAAAGCCAAGGATCCATACCTACAGACTATGTAAGTCCGATTTCTCAATTGTATTTGAGAATTTTTCTATAAAATTTGTTTGTCACTCATTTGGACCAATGGGAAATTAAAGTCAAGGATCCATTCTTATAGACTATGTAAGTCCGATTTCTCAATTGTATTTGAGAATTTTTCTATAAAATTTGTTTGTCACTCATTTGGACCAATGGGAAATTAAAGCCAAGGATCCATACTTATAAACTATGTAAGTCCGATTTCTCAATTGTATTTGAGAATTTTTCTATAAAATTTGTTTGTCACTCGTTTGGACCAATGGGAAATTAAAGCCAAGGATCCATACTTATAGACTATGTAAGTCCGAATTCTCAATTGTATTTGAGAATTTTTCTATAAAATTTGTTTGTCACCCATTTGGACCAATGGGAAATTAAAGCTAAGGATCCATACCTATAGACTATGTATGTCCGATTTCTCAATTGTATTTGAAAATTTTTCTATAAAATTTTAAAGATTAAAATTGTGTAAATTTTGTTCAACTCTACGGCCATATGGCTATTTGTGGGCACATTTATGTTTGTCACTCATTTGGACCAGTGGGAATTTAAAGCCAAGGCTCCATACCTATAGACTATGTATGTCCGATTTCTCAATTGTATTTGAAAATTTTTCTATAAAATTTTAGAGATTAAAATTGTGTAAATTTTGTTCAACTCTACGGCCATATGGCTATTTGTGGGCACATTTATGTTTGTCACTCATTTGGACCAGTTGGAATTTAAAGCCAAGGATCCATAAATATAGACTATGTATGTCCGATTTCTCAATTGTATTTGAAAATTTTTCTATAAAATTTGAAAGATTAAAATTGTGTAAATTTTGTTCAGCTCTACGGCCATTTGGCTATTTGTGGGCACATTTATGTTTGTCACTCATTTGGACCAGTGGGAATTTAAAGCCAAGGCTCCATACCTATAGACTCTGTATGTCCGATTTCTCAATTGTATTTGAAAATTTTTCAATAAAATTTTAAAGATTAAAATTGTGTAAATTTTGTTCAGCTCTACGGCCATATGGCTATTTGTGGGCACATTTATGTTTGTCACTCATTTGGACCAGTTGGAATTTAAAGCCAAGGCTCCATACCTATAGACTATGTATGTCCGATTTCTCAATTGTATTTGAAAATTTTTCAATAAAATTTTAAAGATTAAAATTGTGTAAATTTTGTTCAGCTCTACGGCCATATGGCTATTTGTGGGCACATTTATGTTTGTCACTCATTTGGACCAGTTGGAATTTAAAGCCAAGGATCCATACTTATAGATTATGTATGTCCGATTTCTCAATTGTATTTGAGAATTTTTCTATAAAATTTTAAAGATTAAAATTGTGTAAATTTTGTTCAGCTCTACTGCCATATGGCTATTTGTGGGCACATTTATGTTTGTCACTCATTTGGACCAGTGGGAATTTAAAGCCAAGGCTCCATACCTATAGACTATGTATGTCCGATTTCTCAATTGTATTTGAAAATTTTTCAATATGTAAATTTTGTTCAGCTCTACGGCCATATGGCTATTTGTGGGCACATTTATGTTTGTCACTCATTTGGACCAGTTGGAATTTAAAGCCAAGGATCCATACTTATAGATTATGTATGTCCGATTTCTCAATTGTATTTGAGAATTTTTCTATAAAATTTTAAAGATTAAAATTGTGTAAATTTTGTTCAGCTCTACGGCCATATGGCTATTTGTGGGCACATTTATGTTTGTCACTCATTTGGACCAGTTGGAATTTAAAGCCAAGGATCCATAAATATAGACTATGTATGTCCGATTTCTCCATTGTATTTGAGAATTTTTCTATAAAATTTTAAAGATTAAAATTGTGTAAATTTTGTTCAGCTCTACGGCCATTTGGCTATTTGTGGGCACATTTATGTTTGTCACTCATTTGGACCAGTTGGAATTTAAAGCTAAGCATCCATACCTACAGACTATGTAAGTCCGATTTCTCAATTGTATTTGAGAATTTTTCTATAAAATTTGTTTGTCACTCATTTGGACCAATGAGAAATTAAAGCCAAGCATCCATACCTACAGACTATGTAAGTCCAATTTCTCAATTGTATTTGAGAATTTTTCTATAAAATTTGTTTGTCACTCATTTGGACCAATGGGAAATTAAAGCCAAGGATCCATACTTATAAACTATGTAAGTCCGATTTCTCAATTGTATTTGAGAATTTTTCTATAAAATTTGTTTGTCACTCATTTTGACCAATGGGAAATTAAAGCCAAGGATCCATACTTATAGACTATGTAAGTCCGATTTCTCAATTGTATTTAAGAATTTTTCTATAAAATTTGTTTGTCACTCATTTGGACCAATGGGAAATTAAAGCCAAGGATCCATACCTACAGACTATGTAAGTCCGATTTCTCAATTGTATTTAAGAATTTTTCTATAAAATTTGTTTGTCACTCATTTGGACCAATGGGAAATTAAAGCCAAGCATCCATACCTACAGACTATGTAAGTCCGATTTCTCAATTGTATTTGAGAATTTTTCTATAAAATTTGTTTGTCACTCATTTGGACCAATGGGAAATTAAAGTCAAGGATCCATTCTTATAGACTATGTAAGTCCGATTTCTCAATTGTATTTGAGAATTTTTCTATAAAATTTGTTTGTCACTCATTTGGACCAATGGGAAATGAAAGTCAAGGATCCATTCTTATAGACTATGTAAGTCCGATTTCTCAATTGTATTTGAGAATTTTTCTATAAAATTTGTTTGTCACTCATTTGGACCAATGAGAAATTAAAGCCAAGCATCCATACCTACAGACTATGTAAGTCCGATTTCTCAATTGTATTTGAGAATTTTTCTATAAAATTTGTTTGTCACTCATTTGGACCAATGGGAAATTAAAGCCAAGGATCCATACCTACAGACTATGTAAGTCCGATTTCTCAATTGTATTTGAGAATTTTTCTATAAAATTTGTTTGTCACTCATTTGGACAAATGAGAAATTAAAGCCAAGCATCCATACCTACAGACTATGTAAGTCCGATTTCTCAATTGTATTTGAGAATTTTTCTATAAAATTTGTTTGTCACCCATTTGGACCAATGGGAAATTAAAGCTAAGGATCCATACTTATAGACTATGTAAGTCCGATTTCTCAATTGTATTTGAGAATTTTTCTATAAAATTTGTTTGTCACTCATTTGGACAAATGAGAAATTAAAGCCAAGGATCCATACCTACAGACTATGTAAGTCCGATTTCTCAATTGTATTTGAGAATTTTTCTATAAAATTTGTTTGTCACTCATTTGGACCAATGAGAAATTAAAGCCAAGCATCCATACCTACAGACTATGTAAGTCCGATTTCTCAATTGTATTTGAGAATTTTTCTATAAAATTTGTTTGTCACCCATTTGGACCAATGGGAAATTAAAGCTAAGGATCCATACTTATAGACTATTTAAGTCCGATTTCTCAATTGTATTTGAGAATTTTTCTATAAAATTTGTTTGTCACTCATTTGGACCAATGAGAAATTAAAGCCAAGCATCCATACCTACAGACTATGTAAGTCCGATTTCTCAATTGTATTTGAGAATTTTTCTATAAAATTTGTTTGTCACTCATTTGGACCAATGGGAAATTAAAGCCAAGGATCCATACCTACAGACTATGTAAGTCCGATTTCTCAATTGTATTTGAGAATTTTTCTATAAAATTTGTTTGTCACTCATTTGGACCAATGAGAAATTAAAGCCAAGCATCCATACCTACAGACTATGTAAGTCCGATTTCTCAATTGTATTTGAGAATTTTTCTATAAAATTTGTTTGTCACTCATTTGGACCAATGAGAAATTAAAGCCAAGCATCCATACCTACAGACTATGTAAGTCCGATTTCTCAATTGTATTTGAGAATTTTTCTATAAAATTTGTTTGTCACCCATTTGGACCAATGGGAAATTAAAGCTAAGGATCCATACTTATAGACTATGTAAGTCCGATTTCTCAATTGTATTTGAGAATTTTTCTATAAAATTTGTTTGTCACTCATTTGGACAAATGAGAAATTAAAGCCAAGGATCCATACCTACAGACTATGTAAGTCCGATTTCTCAATTGTATTTGAGAATTTTTCTATAAAATTTGTTTGTCACTCATTTGGACCAATGAGAAATTAAAGCCAAGCATCCATACCTACAGACTATGTAAGTCCGATTTCTCAATTGTATTTGAGAATTTTTCTATAAAATTTGTTTGTCACCCATTTGGACCAATGGGAAATTAAAGCTAAGGATCCATACTTATAGACTATTTAAGTCCGATTTCTCAATTGTATTTGAGAATTTTTCTATAAAATTTGTTTGTCACTCATTTGGACCAATGAGAAATTAAAGCCAAGCATCCATACCTACAGACTATGTAAGTCCGATTTCTCAATTGTATTTGAGAATTTTTCTATAAAATTTGTTTGTCACTCATTTGGACCAATGGGAAATTAAAGCCAAGGATCCATACCTACAGACTATGTAAGTCCGATTTCTCAATTGTATTTGAGAATTTTTCTATAAAATTTGTTTGTCACTCATTTGGACCAATGAGAAATTAAAGCCAAGCATCCATACCTACAGACTATGTAAGTCCGATTTCTCAATTGTATTTGAGAATTTTTCTATAAAATTTGTTTGTCACTCATTTGGACCAATGAGAAATTAAAGCCAAGCATCCATACCTACAGACTATGTAAGTCCGATTTCTCAATTGTATTTGAGAATTTTTCTATAAAATTTGTTTGTCACCCATTTGGACCAATGGGAAATTAAAGCTAAGGATCCATACTTATAGACTATGTAAGTCCGATTTCTCAATTGTATTTGAGAATTTTTCTATAAAATTTGTTTGTCACTCATTTGGACAAATGAGAAATTAAAGCCAAGGATCCATACCTACAGACTATGTAAGTCCGATTTCTCAATTGTATTTGAGAATTTTTCTATAAAATTTGTTTGTCACTCATTTGGACCAATGAGAAATTAAAGCCAAGCATCCATACCTACAGACTATGTAAGTCCGATTTCTCAATTGTATTTGAGAATTTTTCTATAAAATTTGTTTGTCACCCATTTGGACCAATGGGAAATTAAAGCTAAGGATCCATACTTATAGACTATTTAAGTCCGATTTCTCAATTGTATTTGAGAATTTTTCTATAAAATTTGTTTGTCACTCATTTGGACCAATGGGAAATTAAAGCCAAGGATCCATACCTACAGACTATGTAAGTCCGAATTCTCAATTGTATTTGAGAATTTTTCTATAAAATTTGTTTGTCACTCGTTTGGACCAATGGGAAATTAAAGCCAAGGATCCATACTTATAGACTATGTAAGTCCGAATTCTCAATTGTATTTGAGAATTTTTCTATAAAATTTGTTTGTCACCCATTTGGACCAATGGGAAATTAAAGCTAAGGATCCATACCTATAGACTATGTATGTCCGATTTCTCAATTGTATTTGAAAATTTTTCTATAAAATTTTAAAGATTAAAATTGTGTAAATTTTGTTCAACTCTACGGCCATATGGCTATTTGTGGGCACATTTATGTTTGTCACTCATTTGGACCAGTGGGAATTTAAAGCCAAGGCTCCATACCTATAGACTATGTATGTCCGATTTCTCAATTGTATTTGAAAATTTTTCTATAAAATTTTAGAGATTAAAATTGTGTAAATTTTGTTCAACTCTACGGCCATATGGCTATTTGTGGGCACATTTATGTTTGTCACTCATTTGGACCAGTTGGAATTTAAAGCCAAGGATCCATAAATATAGACTATGTATGTCCGATTTCTCAATTGTATTTGAAAATTTTTCTATAAAATTTGAAAGATTAAAATTGTGTAAATTTTGTTCAGCTCTACGGTCATTTGGCTATTTGTGGGCACATTTATGTTTGTCACTCATTTGGACCAGTGGGAATTTAAAGCCAAGGCTCCATACCTATAGACTCTGTATGTCCGATTTCTCAATTGTATTTGAAAATTTTTCAATAAAATTTTAAAGATTAAAATTGTGTAAATTTTGTTCAGCTCTACGGCCATATGGCTATTTGTGGGCACATTTATGTTTGTCACTCATTTGGACCAGTTGGAATTTAAAGCCAAGGATCCATACTTATAGATTATGTATGTCCGATTTCTCAATTGTATTTGAGAATTTTTCTATAAAATTTTAAAGATTAAAATTGTGTAAATTTTGTTCAGCTCTACTGCCATATGGCTATTTGTGGGCACATTTATGTTTGTCACTCATTTGGACCAGTGGGAATTTAAAGCCAAGGCTCCATACCTATAGACTATGTATGTCCGATTTCTCAATTGTATTTGAAAATTTTTCAATAAAATTTTAAAGATTAAAATTGTGTAAATTTTGTTCAACTCTACGGCCATATGGCTATTTGTGGGCACATTTATGTTTGTCACTCATTTGGACCAGTTGGAATTTAAAGCCAAGGCTCCATACCTATAGACTATGTATGTCCGATTTCTCAATTGTATTTGAAAATTTTTCAATAAAATTTTAAAGATTAAAATTGTGTAAATTTTGTTCAGCTCTACGGCCATATGGCTATTTGTGGGCACATTTATGTTTGTCACTCATTTGGACCAGTGGGAATTTAAAGCCAAGGCTCCATACCTATAGACTATGTATGTCCGATTTCTCAATTGTATTTGAAAATTTTTCAATATGTAAATTTTGTTCAGCTCTACGGCCATATGGCTATTTGTGGGCACATTTATGTTTGTCACTCATTTGGACCAGTTGGAATTTAAAGCCAAGGATCCATACTTATAGATTATGTATGTCCGATTTCTCAATTGTATTTGAGAATTTTTCTATAAAATTTTAAAGATTAAAATTGTGTAAATTTTGTTCAGCTCTACGGCCATATGGCTATTTGTGGGCACATTTATGTTTGTCACTCATTTGGACCAGTTGGAATTTAAAGCCAAGGATCCATAAATATAGACTATGTATGTCCGATTTCTCCATTGTATTTGAGAATTTTTCTATAAAATTTTAAAGATTAAAATTGTGTAAATTTTGTTCAGCTCTACGGCCATTTGGCTATTTGTGGGCACATTTATGTTTGTCACTCATTTGGACCAGTTGGAATTTAAAGCCAAGGATCCATAAATATAGACTATGTATGTCCGATTTCTCCATTGTATTTGAGAATTTTTCTATAAAATTTTAAAGATTAAAATTGTGTAAATTTTGTTCAGCTCTACGGCCATTTGGCTATTTGTGGGCACATTTATGTTTGTCACTCATTTGGACCAGTGGAATTTTAAAGCCAAGGATCCATACCTATAGACTATGTATGTCCGATTGTGTAAATTTTGTTCAGCTCTACGGCCATATGGCTATTTGTGGGCACATTTATGTTTGTCACTCATTTGGACCAGTTGGAATTTAAAGCCAAGGATCCATAAATATAGACTATGTATGTCCGATTTCTCAATTGTATTTGAGAATTTTTCTATAAAATTTTAAAGATTAAAATTGTGTAAATTTTGTTCAGCTCTACGGCCATTTGGCTATTTGTGGGCACATTTATGTTTGTCACTCATTTGGACCAGTTGGAATTTAAAGCCAAGGATCCATAAATATAGACTATGTATGTCCGATTTCTCCATTGTATTTGAGAATTTTTCTATAAAATTTTAAAGATTAAAATTGTGTAAATTTTGTTCAGCTCTACGGCCATTTGGCTATTTGTGGGCACATTTATGTTTGTCACTCATTTGGACCAGTGGGAATTTAAAGCCAAGGATCCATACCTATAGACTATGTATGTCCGATTTCTCAATTGTATTTGAGAATTTTTCTATAAAATTTGTTTGTCACCCATTTGGACCAATGGGAAATTAAAGCTAAGGATCTATACTTATAGACTATGTAAGTCCGATTTCTCAATTGTATTTGAGAATTTTTCTATAAAATTTTAAAGATTAAAATTGTGTAAATTTTGTTCAGCTCTACGGCCATTTGGCTATTTGTGGGCACATTTATGTTTGTCACTCATTTGGACCAGTGGGAAATTAAAGCCAAGGGTCCATACTTACGAGTATAGACTACGTAAGTCCGATTTCTCAATTGGATTTAGCAAAATATTTTATTTTCCAAACAACAAAAAATACTTGCCATATAAAGGTTAATATTTTGCCTCATTAAAAAGCATAATCTCAGCAACTTTTTGATTTCAATTTAATTTAATATCTTATTGGTTAGCTAATCTATTAGTCAATGAAAATTTATAAGGTCGGTTAATTTATTTGTTGTTCACTGACGACAGCTTCAAAAAAGAATTGCAAATCTGTTATGCCAGTATCCATTTTGGCAAACGATTATTAGTACGCAAAGGTTCGCTGGGTTACTATCATTATCAAACTGAAAATAGTTATGAATTAAATGTAAAATCTGAAACAGTGAATTGGAGCATTACAAGAGCATTATAGTGAGTGCAACATGAAAGAACTACTGTATGTTGGTTGTATACAATTCATGCGATGCAATCTTTTAATGTAAAAACTTTAAGATCTGTTTTATTCTAAAACGTTTGACTAAAGAAAGTTTTCCGTCAAATCCACTAATAAGTATCTTAAATTATATTGGACGGACAATATTGCATTCATACACACAAAAACACAGGCACAGACACACACATACATCCATACGGACATCATCATTGAAATAATCAAAATATATTCAAAATTTACTAAAAATTATTTCTGCAAATCAATTTAAAAGATACTCCGATGGTCGGTATGATACCGGTACTTAAACAATACAAAATGCCATAATCGAGCAAAGGAGGTAAGTTTAAAATCATCACACAGGTCAGAATTTGATTAGAGTGATTGATTTGAAAATTAAGTGTGATTTTATGCAATTAATTTCAGTTTTTTAATTAAGTTTTGGAATTAGTACCCTTTTACTCCTTCAAAATTATATGGTTAAATGCAATTAAAATATGTTGTTGATAAAATAAACTACTGAATCCTTTACTACTCTGTGGCGAAAATAAAATATGTTTTTCACTTTAATAAAATGCATTTAGCAAATGTAAGAATTCATGTCCTTCGAAGGATGACTCGTTTAAATTTGCAACATTTATTTTATTAATGTTTTATTTATGCATACGAATGTGTACATTAACAACACTGTCCATAAAATACTTTTATATAAATTAAATTTTTATTTTGAAAACGCTTAAACGTAAATGGATTTTCCTTTTCCAATTCTTGTTGTTGTATATAAATCTTCTTTTCTATAGTAAATTTTACAAAACTTTTATATTTGACAGTTTTTTTGTAAGCAATGACTTTACTGAATTCAATTATATTCATGACATTGCAAAAAGTGGTGCAGTAGAGTGTTATTAAATTAAAGATTATTTTATATTTTCTCTTTAACAAAAAAATCCGGCAGATTAAATAAGAAAAATTGTGTAGAAAATATAGAGAAATATTATAAATTTCGTTCCTTTTTGGTGAAATTGACGTTTGTGACATTATAAAAAAAAAAATTATGCGCAAAACTTATTTGCATCTCTTTGATATGCAACATCGCTATTAATTTTCACAGAGAAAACAGCGAATATTTAATTCGATTACATTCGCCTACATACACAATCAATTGTGATTTAAAAAACATGGAAAAAATCATCGTATGAATCGGGTGTTACTAATTTTAGAACTTACTCTTCATAAAAAAAACTAACACTGAACCCACACCAACTAAAGACAACTCGTTTTTGTATTTTAAGTCAAAGACATTTGTTTGATGCTAACCCATACCAAAAAAGAATTAACATAAAGTTTTTGTCTTAAAGGATAACCGGTAATCAGACAGCAATGTGACAATGGTTTTTTTTTTTTTTTTTGTATGTAGTAGGCTCGATCATGGAGACAAATTCCCCCGCTATTGATAGAATTTGTATGGGACCAAAGTGCCTGGAAACCCATTGAAAAGCAAAACGAACTATGAAAATCGGTCTATATTAGAAGAGTTATTCAATAATTATTATTTGGAGAAACAACTTACACACGATTTAAAAAAAAAAAAAAAAAAAATAGGGGGTTCAACTGCTAGCAACCTTTCAAACGAAAAATTTTAAAAACTGTTCATAAATGATACGAGTTATGGAGGTTCGAACATTAAAAAAATAGATATACCTCTTGAATTGATATCCTCATTCTTAAAGTCAGTTAAAAACAGAAACTTTATCACTTGACATGTGTGAACAATGAACATGTTTTGTTTTGTATATTTGTTTATTTATTTTTTATTTGATATAAATAAGCTAAGAATGTACATAAATGAATGTAGTTATAAACTCATATAACGAAATTAAAAGAAAAAAACTCACACGTTTTTACTTAGGAATTTAATAAAAATTGCACTCATACCAAAATCAGTTCGAACATGTCGACTATTGAAAGTCCTTTTTGTGTATAAGTATTTTGCAGCAAAAGCAAAGCCACCTCCTTTTTAGGAAAATTCTGAACAAATTATTTCATTTTTTGTAAAACTGTGCATAAAAATAATACTTTTCAAAAATGTCTCTGTAATATGTTTTTCAATTTCAAACTAATGGAGGAGGACGATATGTTATCGATTTTATAAGAAATGTATAAAATTGTTTAAAATGTCTTATATGATAAGTTCGCTTCCATAAAGACGATAAATAAGATTTTAATAATTTGTTATTTTTTTGTTTTTGTATGTACCTACCCTGTCGGGCTTCTATGAACTAGTTCTGAGTTAAGTTGACTTTTTGCTAACTATTTTCTACTGACTTCAAATTAACTCAGAACTGATGCAGAGATGGGTAGTCATTTGGTTTTTAATACATCTGACTTCTTCCTGATAAGTATTAAACTAACTTTTTGCTCACTCGAAACTGATGCACATATAAGCAAACATTGAACAACTAAAAATTAAAAGCAAAAAATAAAAGAAGAAAAAGAAACAAAAAAAAAAAAAAATAACTATCAATACGACTGTGATTTTGTTTTCAGTTTGATTTGTGGTTTCACAATTAATTTTCAGAAAAATTAATTATTTAAAAATTCAGACCATTGACGGTTTGGAAGAAATTAATAGCAAAATAAAAGAATCAAATCGTGCTGGTTATGTAAGTATTTTGTTACTCTGTTTTGATTGGGTTAACATCGATTAAAAACAAATTCAATTAATTGAAATAAATCTTTTCAGACTCGTTGTATGTAATCTTTACTAAGAGGACAACTTCATAAATCTCTGACAGAGATTTTCTCCGTGGACCTAATTGTCGCCTGTAACGTGGATGGAATCCACGGAAAACTATCGCTGAAAAATTTTAAAAGATTTTTTGATGCTTTAATGGGTAAAGTAACATACATTTATTTTTCTTTCGAACGTGTAATCACAAATTAGTTTTCGTATCATTAATAGATGCTATTCATGCTAATCAAGAAGATAATCCAGAAAAAGCTATAAGAAATGCACTTAAGTTGATAAAGAAGCGACATTTCCAAGCAATTTGCAATACCAAAAAGAAAGAATCCAAAGGAAATAATGACCATCATGAATGAAAAATTTAATTTTAAAATAAATATAATATATAAATTTATAAAAAGATATACATACATATAAAATATGTAAAAAACTGAAGTTCCTTTTATTTTATGTTCCTATTTTATGCCTATGACTGTTGGAATATCATTAATTTTTTTATAATAAAATCATTTTTACTGTAAAATTAATTAAATAATCTTAGTATTATATTGTTAATTAATTAATTAATAAATAAATATATATAAAATCATAAAATATGAGAAAAAAAATTCTGTTTTTAAATTTTAGCAATTTTACTCAAAGCTAACTTATAAAACCCAATCATTAGTTAGTTAGTTCATAGCTAACTCATAGCGCCCTCCTGATTTATGCGCCACAAACTAACTTATAAACCCCAATCATTAGCTAGTTAGTTCATAGCTAACTCATAGTGACCACTTACTTTATGCGCCACAAACTAACTAATAATAAGCTAACATATGGTTAGCTGAAACTTATGCAGAGTAAGTGAGTACTGACTCGCTCTGATGACATCAAATGTAAAACCTGAATAGCGTTTAACAAAGCAAATGAACTAGTTTTTTAGTCACCTGTGACTCAAATCTGATTGACTATAAGTATGCTTTAAGTTAACTCAAAGCCCGACAGGGTATGTATCATGAATAAATATTAATGTATGTATGTGTACACACATGTATAGAAAATAAAAAAATTTAGAATAAACTTACCTTTTTAAAGTTTTGCTGCAGTAGATGATTAGTCATTCAGATGGAAATCTTGAGATATTTGTAAATTCACTTAATTTCACTTTTTTCACACACTTTTAGTTTGTCTTTGCCATTCACTATGTACATTTGTATGTGCCAAAGCGGAGGCATAGGTAAAAGAAAAGGCGAAAAACTGTCAACGATTGGTAAAACAATTAAACTTCTATTCAAATTGATTGAAAAGTTAGATCACTAACAGTGATAAAAAGAAAGACAGGAAGATAAAAAGAATGTATGAACTGATGCCGGTACAATGGTGGGTCAACCTGTATGTACTTATATATTTTTAAGTATGATCATATCATTTAGCAGGTCTTAAAGATTCCTACATTTTGAAATATAACTAAGCGCGGAGAAGCGCCATGGCTGTGCAAAGAATGCTACAACCATATTATCTTCTGTGCAATGAAAAACAATGGTTGTGGAAAACAAGTTAAGTTTTACTTCCCCATCTGATGCATCACATTGGTTGCCGATATCAACTTATCAGTAGATCTTTACCACGCTTGAAAAGTTTTCAACTTCATTTTCTTTCAAGAAATAAGCGAGAATTACTGAAACAAACCGCAATAGTTTTAAAAGACGTATACAAACAACACAACAACAATAACAACATTTTTTTTTATTCGATATGAATATGTTTATTTTATAAATAAAAACTATTTTTATTTTCACTTCTTTTTAAGAATTTATTTGTATAATAATTTTTTAAAACTTTATGAAATCTTAACTGTAGGCTCAACAACAATTTGGACGCAAAACGAAAACGGATGCGAATAATATTTCCTACTAATAAAAACTTCTGACACTTCCTCACATCGTTGTAAATCTGCAGAATATTTTAAATTTCTTAGCAAATGCCTAAACCACTTTAACTTTGTTGTAAAGTTGGTAAAAATGCTTAAAGTAAATTTAGTACCTTTTTAACAACTGTGTTCTTATCAGACATGCAAACATCCACGTCACCGGATTTCCGGTATTCCAATGAAATTTTATTCAAAAATTTTACATTTTTCAAACAGCATATTTGCTAGTTGTATCGCTTATTGTTATATGTATATAAAAAGACATTTTACACAAAATTTCTCATAGCAAAAAAAAAAAAAAATTTTAAAACAATTTATTATTGTTGACAAAACTTTTATTTGAAATTTTGCTTTCATCTGCAACAATAAGCGATACAACTTCGTTTGTAAATTGCTTCAATATGTATTTACATATTTAAAAAAGCAACTTTAATTTTCACTTCTTCTTTTTATATTGAATTTTTAGTAGTTACAATTATAAAAACAACATGCTATATTAAAAACACGTCCAAACAACAAGTTTACTAACCGCAATAGAAAACATGATAGGTACCTAAGCCAGAAAATAAACCCCTTGAACACTCTTGATTAAGTGATATAAATATCTGAATTACTTTAGTTTCTGTCTAAAGTCTAGTAAACATACCTTGTTTATAACTGAATTTTCAGCACACACGCAAGCGTGTGATCACATGCACATCAGAAGATTTTTTTGCACAATTTCCTATATTTTAAACATATTTATACATTTTATAATAAAAACAACTTTAATTTACACTTATTTTTTTAATATTTATTTTCTTCGCCATAATTTAACACTTTTTTAAGTCCTTACTACAGCTTCGACAATATTTTCGCGGATAAAACGGAACCGGATGCGATAAAAATTTGAATTAATAACGACTTCCGAAACTAATACTTAGCGTTGTACTGCGGCGGTAATAAAAACTCAATAACTTTTTTAGGGTACAAAATTGTCCCAACCCTGTTACAAGACTACCTTATGTGCAACTGCGTTTTTTAACACACAAACAAACATTACAGCAGACGCACATATGGTTCTCGATTATTCCAATAAGATTTTATTGTACAATTACACATTCTGCAAGCAATTTCTAATCTTTTACAAACAAAACAACACTTTATTTAACACTTTTTCTCTTTTTTTCCTTTTTATAACATTTTTTTAACACTTTAAGTCGCAATTAAAGGCCCGATATTACTTTCGCGGCAAAAACGAACCGAACGCCATGAAAATTTTTTACTAATAAGAATTTCTGACACTATTTCACAGCACTGAACAGCTGTAGTTTGTTTTTGTTTGTGTAATACAACTCTAATCGGCTTTTAAGTAAATAAATATACAACCGTGTGTCGCGTTGTCACTTCTCTCATTGTAGTACAAACAATAAATATTTCTAATTGTCTGAATTATTTGATCGATTTGATTCTTTAAAAATGACAAAAAATAACGAAAAACATCAAATGGAAGAAATAGTAAGTAGAGTTTATGAAATTATCTAAAGATAAAGCAAATGTATGTAAACAGCAGAAGTATGAAATACCACGTCATACTACATAAGTATTTAGTATATATGTATGTGAATGGTTTTTTAGAAATGATTTGTAATATATGTTTTTATTTAATGCTTTATAGGAAGTAAAAGTAAACAAATGGGATGCTAATGCTGTTAAACATGCTTTGGATGATGCCGTCAAGAACGCCTTATTCGCCACGAGGCCACAATTAAGAGAACAATTCGGCTTAATCAATACCCGACTTGTCATTTGTACTTTGGCTGTAGGAGTAGCAGTTTTGGCCCATGGCTGGGATTTTACTCATCCATTCCCCGAATCTAAGCCAGTTCTTATGTTTTGCGTTGCTGCCTACTTTGTATTAACTGGTATTTTAACTTTGCACACTACATTCCGTGAGAAGGGCACATTTGCTGTGGCCGTTGAAAAGTCTTCGAATGGCAGTCAAAAAATTTGGGAAGCCAGTTCAGATATGAAAAAATATGACGACAAATATACGCTGATGCTTTCCGTAAAAGATTCAAGATGCTTAAGGGAAGCTACAAGCGTTAAATCTTGTGCTCATTTTGTTGATAACAATGGTATTATTGTTGATAAAATGGTCGCTAATGAAGTAAATCGTTTGTATAATACTTTATCGGCGGAAAAGAAAGAAAAATAGCTCATTACAGCTGTCGGTGAGGAATATTTAATAGAAGATGAAGTTGAAGTAAATGCTAACTAACAATGAATGTTTTCGTTATTCAATAAAAATCCAATGATTTTGATTTGTATTCCACCTATGTATGTGTGTACATATTTTATTAGAAAAGACCACCCAAAAACGTTTGTATTAATTTCTCCTAACATAACTAAAAAAGTGTCGTTTAGTAGAGCTTCCTTTTGCAGGCTTTACCACTACCAAATTCATAAGAGTTAAAAAGTTAAGATTAATTAAATACGCAATTTTAAGGGATCTATTTTTTATTTCTACCCCGTCTGGTTTTTGGCGAAGAGGGTGCATCGTCCATTTTGTCTTCAAATTTAGTTGGAAGGGGCTTTTCAGTTTCGTGTGCTTCCTCTGTGCCTGGACCCACATTCACCAATTTTAAATACAGTTTAAGATCTTCAGCAATATTTTCTGCTGACGGAAATTTGGCAGCTCTTGGTGTATTCTTCAAACCAGTCCAAATTAAAGTACGGTCCTCAATATTACTTGACGGCGCAGTAGCTATTGAAACTTCAAACGACCCACGACGCGGTGCTCCATCAGAGTTTATAACTAGTTGCAAATGTAAATCAGATTTAAGTGGTGTTAACAAACTGGTTACTTCACGATGTAAAGCTTCTGCACGTCTTTTAAACACCGATCAGGAACGACAACATTCTATATATAATACTGGATGGTTTTCATTTAGTTTGGATGGTTCATCTGTCATCTTGGTTCTTTTTGCATCAGACGTCTGAAAATTACGGAATTACTTAAAAGTTATCAATTTTAAAATTACCACCAAATACCTTTGAAGTCATGGCTTTACGTTTTGGAGGCATTTCTCAGCTTTTCACACCAATATATGACGCGTGAGAAGAAAACAAGATTGGGTAATGCAGTACTTGGCAAGTTTTTGGCAAGATTTTTTTTGTTTTGTGTATGTATAACATAATTTGTAATGTTTACAAATATTTCGAAGAACATGTGCGCAGTATGTATATACTTATGTATATATTTTTATATATACGGAGCTATATTTTTAGCTCCAATAGCACATATTTATTAATAACTCCAAAACTAGGAGGGGTCCCGCCATGGCACTAGGCTCATTCGAAATGTAATAAAATTTCCAATATTCCAGGATCAATTTTATATTTCGGGAGACTTTCAGAAAAAAGTTTATAAGCTGGCAAGTTTTAAAAAAATATTTTTATATTTGCCTAAAGGCACTAAATTTAGTAATGCGCTATTATCTCCAAAACTAGGAGGGGTCCCGCCATGGCACTAGGCTCATTCGAAAGGTAATAAAATTTCCAATATTCCAGGATCAATTTTATATTTCGGGAGACTTTCAGAAAAAAGTTTATAAGCTGGCAAGTTTTAAAAAAATTTTAAGATATTCCTATATTTGCCTAAAGGCACTAAATTTAGTAATGCGCTATTATCTCCAAAACTAGGAGGGGTCCCGCCATGGCACTAGGCTCATTTGAAAGGTAATAAAATTTACAATATTCCAGGAGCAATTTTATATTTCGGGAGACTTTCAGAAAAAAGTTTATAAGCTGGCAAGTTTTAAAAAAATTTTAAGATATTCCTATATTTGCCTAAAGGCACTAAATTTAGTAATGCGCTATTATCTCCAAAACTAGGAGGGGTCCCGCCATGGCACTAGGCTCATTTGAAAGGCAATAAAATTTCCAATATTCCAGGATCAATTTTATATTTCGGGAGACTTTCAGAAAAAAGTTTATAAGCTGGCAAGTTTTAAAAAAAATTTTAAAATTTTTTATATTTGCCTAAAGGCACTAAATTTAGTAATGCGCTATTATCTCCAAAACTAGGAGGGGTCCCGCCATGGCACTAGGCTCATTCGAAAGGTAATAAAATTTCCAATATTCCAGGATCAATTTTATATTTCGGGAGACTTTCAGAAAAAAGTTTATAAGCTGGCAAGTTTTAAAAAAAATTTTAAAATTTTTTATATTTGCCTAAAGGCACTAAATTTAGTAATGCGCTATTATCTACAAAACTAGGAGGGGTCCCGCCATGGCACTAGGCTCATTCGAAAGGTAATAAAATTTCCAATATTCCAGAATCAATTTTATATTTCGGGAGACTTTCAGAAAAAAGTTTATAAGCTGGCAAGTTTTAAAAAAATTTTAAGATATTCCTATATTTGCCTAAAGGCACTAAATTTAGTAATGCGCTATTATCTCCAAAACTAGGAGGGGTCCCGCCATGGCACTAGGCTCATTTGAAAGGCAATAAAATTTCCAATATTCCAGGATCAATTTTATAATTCGGGAGACTTTCAGAAAAAAGTTTATAAGCTGGCAAGTTTTAAAAAAATTTTAAGATATTCCTATATTTGCCTAAAGGCACTAAATTTAGTAATGCGCTATTATCTCCAAAACTAGGAGGGGTCCCGCCATGGCACTAGGCTCATTTGAAAGGCAATAAAATTTCCAATGTTCCAGGATCAATTTTATATTTCGGGAGACTTTCAGAAAAAAGTTTATAAGCTGGCAAGTTTTAAAAAAAATTTTAAAATTTTTTATATTTGCCTAAAGGCACTAAATTTAGTAATGCGCTATTATCTCCAAAACTAGGAGGAGTCCCGCCATGGCACTAGGCTCATTCGAAAGGTAATAAAATTTCCAATATTCCAGGATCAATTTTATATTTCGGGAGACTTTCAGGATAAAGTTTATAAGCTGGCAAGTTTTAAAAAAAATTTTTAAATTTTTTATATTTGCCTAAAGGCACTAAATTTAGTAATGCGCTATTATCTCCAAAACTAGAAGGGGTCCCGCCATTGCACTAGGCTCATTCGAAAGGTCATAAAATTTCCAATATTCCAGGATCAATTTTATATTTCGGGAGACTTTCAGAAAAAAGTTTATAAGCTGGCAAGTTTTAAAAAAAATTTTAAATTTTCCTAAATTTGTATATACATATAACGTCGCATGGCATCACAAAATAACACAAATATACACATATGGTAGCATGCTAATTTAATTCATGATGGCGGCTTTTCAATACTGTCATTGTAGCGTTTAAAATAAGCATATACTCATGTTATGCGTTTTATTTATAGGAAAACTGAATCGAACATTGACGAATTTTCTTTGGAGTGAAGCAAAGCAAAACATTCGAAAAGCAATTAAATTTAACAGTTAATGTTTGTCATATCTGGAAAAACTTTATAAAAACAACAAAATGTGAGACTGCGGCGAATTACGATATATTGTGAGTTTGCAAGCCAAATTCATGACAGGTATTCTTGACAGCACAGGTTATTATTTTCGCCTTTACTAGTCCTTTGTTTTTGTGCGACAGTACTTTGGTCCACGGCAAATTCATTACTAGGTATATGCACGACTACAACATTTCAACAACAAAACAAACAACAGGCACTTTTTATGTACACGGCGAATTCATATCCTAGAATGTCAAAATTCTCCATGCATAAAAAATTTTATAAAAATGGCGCCAGAAAATATGTACCTAATTTGACAGTGTGGGAAATGGATAAATTCTGCCGAATTCGCCAATGCATCCACCTGGTAATGAATTCGCCTTGCACCAAATTTTATAGTGTGGGTAAAAGGGCTATTAGACACGCATACTTGTCTTATAAACTTTTTTCTGAAAGTCTCCCGAAATATAAAATTGATCCTGGAATATTGGAAATTTTATTACCTTTCGAATGAGCCTAGTGCCATGGCGGGACCCCTCCTAGTTTTGGAGATAATAGCGCATTACTAAATTTAGTGCCTTTAGGCAAATATAGGAATATCTTAAAATTTTTTTAAAACTTGCCAGCTTATAAACTTTTTTCTGAAAGTCTCCCGAAATATAAAATTGATCCTGGAATATTGGAAATTTTATTACCTTTCGAATGAGCCTAGTGCCATGGCGGGACCCCTCCTAGTTTTGGAGATAATAGCGCATTACTAAATTTAGTGCCTTTAGGCAAATATAGGAATATCTTAAAATTTTTTTAAAACTTGCCAGCATATAAACTTTTTTCTGAAAGTCTCCCGAAATATAAAATTGATCCTGGAATATTGGAAATTTTATTACCTTTCAAATGAGCCTAGTGCCATGGCGGGATCCCTCCTAGTTTTGGAGATAATAGCGCATTACTAAATTTAGTGCCTTTAGGCAAATATAAAAAATTTTAAAATTTTTTTAAAACTTGCCAGCTTATAAACTTTTTTCTGAAAGTCTCCCGAATTATAAAATTGATCCTGGAATATTGGAAATTTTATTGCCTTTCAAATGAGCCTAGTGCCATGGCGGGACCCCTCCTAGTTTTGGAGATAATAGCGCATTACTAAATTTAGTGCCTTTAGGCAAATATAGGAATATCTTAAAATTTTTTTAAAACTTGCCAGCTTATAAACTTTTTTCTGAAAGTCTCCCGAAATATAAAATTGATTCTGGAATATTGGAAATTTTATTACCTTTCGAATGAGCCTAGTGCCATGGCGGGACCCCTCCTAGTTTTGGAGATAATAGCGCATTACTAAATTTAGTGCCTTTAGGCAAATATAAAAAATTTTAAAATTTTTTTTAAAACTTGCCAGCTTATAAACTTTTTTCTGAAAGTCTCCCGAAATATAAAATTGATCCTGGAATATTGGAAATTTTATTACCTTTCGAATGAGCCTAGTGCCATGGCGGGACCCCTCCTAGTTTTGGAGATAATAGCGCATTACTAAATTTAGTGCCTTTAGGCAAATATAAAAAATTTTAAAATTTTTTTTAAAACTTGCCAGCTTATAAACTTTTTTCTGAAAGTCTCCCGAAATATAAAATTGATCCTGGAATATTGGAAATTTTATTGCCTTTCAAATGAGCCTAGTGCCATGGCGGGACCCCTCCTAGTTTTGGAGATAATAGCGCATTACTAAATTTAGTGCCTTTAGGCAAATATAGGAATATCTTAAAATTTTTTTAAAACTTGCCAGCTTATAAACTTTTTTCTGAAAGTCTCCCGAAATATAAAATTGCTCCTGGAATATTGTAAATTTTATTACCTTTCAAATGAGCCTAGTGCCATGGCGGGACCCCTCCTAGTTTTGGAGATAATAGCGCATTACTAAATTTAGTGCCTTTAGGCAAATATAGGAATATCTTAAAATTTTTTTAAAACTTGCCAGCTTATAAACTTTTTTCTGAAAGTCTCCCGAAATATAAAATTGATCCTGGAATATTGGAAATTTTATTACCTTTCGAATGAGCCTAGTGCCATGGCGGGACCCCTCCTAGTTTTGGAGATAATAGCGCATTACTAAATTTAGTGCCTTTAGGCAAATATAAAAATATTTTTTTAAAACTTGCCAGCTTATAAACTTTTTTCTGAAAGTCTCCCGAAATATAAAATTGATCCTGGAATATTGGAAATTTTATTACATTTCGAATGAGCCTAGTGCCATGGCGGGACCCCTCCTAGTTTTGGAGTTATTAATAAATATGTGCTATTGGAGCTAAAAATATAGCTCCGTATATATAAAAATATATACATAAGTATATACATACTGCGCACATGTTCTTCGAAATATTTGTAAACATTACAAATTATGTTATACATACACAAAACAAAAAAAATCTTGCCAAAAACTTGCCAAGTACTGCATTACCCAATCTTGTTTTCTTCTCACGCGTAGAAAACCTTACAATTTCATTGTAAGACAATTGTCAGACAATAAATTTATCTGCCAACCAAAATTGTCAGTTTACACGGTTGTCAGATTGTTGTGTGAAAAAATTGCCAGATGTGTTGTTAAACTTTGTCAGAACTGTCAAATCCAATAGTATTTATGGACAGCATTGCCAATAGAAAAATTATGACAGACACGATTATTAGAGTTTTGAATTCTTTTAATTTCACTTAAAACTAAATTCATGCCATAAAATGGCAATGACATTCTTCTATGTGAGCCGTTTATTTTGCAAGTGCAATAAGTCAGTTTGTTTTTAAGTCGAGATATTTAAGAGTTTGCATTTTAAAACGTTTAAAAATATGGAGAAATACGGAAAAAAAATTTCAATATCATGAGATAACAAATACAAGAAAATCTTCTCGAAAGTTTGCATCCATATTTTTAAACGTGTTAAAACGCAAACCCTTAAATATCTCGACTTAAAAACAAAGTGACTTATGCCACTTTCAAAATGAAGGGCTCACAATTTTTTCGTCCTTTGCATAAGTAAGAGGCAAAACGTGTTGGTGGAAAGTGATGGAAATCGAGTCACATCTACATAATATGTATGTAAGTATGTGAGTACATACAAGGATAGAAACTTATTTATTGTTGTAGTTTTAAATTTACAAAACAGCAAACAGAAGAGAAAAAGAAAGAGAAAAAAGAGAAGAGAAGAGAAGGAAAAAAGAGAAAAAAAAAGAAAGAGAAAAAGACAAAAAGAAAGAGAAAAAGGGAAGAGAAAAAAAGAGAAAGAGAGAAGAGAAAAAAGAGAAAAAGAAAAGAGAAAAAAAGAGAAAAAGAAAGAGAAAAAGGAAAGAGAAAAAGAAAAGAGAAAAAAGAAAGAGAAAAAAAGAAAGAGAAAAAAGAAAGAGAAAAAAAAAGAGAAAGAGAAAAAAAGAAAGAGAAAAAGAAAAGAGAAAGAGAAAAAAAGAAGAGAAAAAAAAAAAGAGAAAATGAAAAGAGAAAGAGAAAAAAGAAAGAGAAAAAAGAAAGAGAAAAAGAAAAGAGAAAGAGAAAAAAAGAAAAGAGAAAAAAAGAGAAAAAGAGAAGAGAAAAAGAAAGATAAAAAAGGAAGAGAAAAAAAGAGAAAAAGAAAAGAGAAAAAGAGAAAGAGAGAAGAAAAGAGAAAGAGAAAAAAAGAAGAGAAAAAGAAAAGAGAAAAAGAAAAGAGAAAGAGAAAAAAAGAAGAGAAAAAAAAAGAGAAAATGAAAAGAGAAAGAGAAAAAAGAAAGAGAAAAAAGAAAGAGAAAAAGAAAAGAGAAAGAGAAAAAAAGAAAAGAGAGAAAGAGAAAAAAAAAAAGAGAAAAAGAAAAGAGAAAGAAAGAGAAAAAGAAAAGAGAAAAAAGAAAGAGAAAAAGAAAAGAGAAAAAAGAAAGAGAAAAAAAGAAAGAGAAAAAAAGAAGAGAAAAAAAAAGAGAAAATGAAAAGAGAAAGAGAAAAAAGAAAGAGAAAAAGAAAAGAGAAAGAGAAAAAAAGAAAAGAGAGAAAGAGAAAAAAAAAAGAGAAAAAGAAAAGAGAAAAAGAAAAGAGAAAGAGAAAAAAAGAAGAGAAAAAAAAAGAGAAAATGAAAAGAGAAAGAGAAAAAAGAAAGAGAAAAAAGAAAGAGAAAAAAAAAAAGAGAAAAAGAAAAGAGAAAGAAAGAGAAAAAGAAAGAGAAAAAAGAAAGAGAAAAAGAAAAGAGAAAAAAAGAGAAAAAGAGAAGAAAGAAAGAGAAAAAGAGAAAAAAGAAAGAGAAAAAGAAAGAGAAAGAGAAAAGAGAAAAAAGAAAGAGAAAAAGAAAAGAGAAAAAGAAAAGAGAAAGAAAGAGAAAAAGAAAAGAGAAAAAAGAAAGAGAAAAAGAAAAGAGAAAAAAGAAAGAGAAAAAAAGAAAGAGAAAAAAAGAAGAGAAAAAAAAAAGAGAAAATGAAAAGAGAAAGAGAAAAAAGAAAAAGAAAGAGAAAAAAGAAAGAGAAAAAGAAAAGAGAAAGAGAAAAAAAGAAAAGAGAGAAAGAGAAAAAAAAAAAGAGAAAAAGAAAAGAGAAAGAAAGAGAAAAAGAAAAGAGAAAAAAGAAAGAGAAAAAGAAAAGAGAAAAAGAAAAGAGAAAAAAAAAAGAGAAAGAGAAAAAAGAAAGAGAAAAAAGAAAGAGAAAAAGAAAAGAGAAAGAGAAAAAAAGAAAAGAGAAAAAGAGAAAAAAGAAAGAGAAAAAGAAAGAGAAAGAGAAAAGAGAAAAAAGAAAGAGAAAAAGAAAGAGAAAAAAGAAAGAGAAAAAGAAAAGAGAAAAAAAGAGAAAAAGAGAAGAAAAAAAGAGAAAAAGAGAAAAAAGAAAGAGAAAAAGAAAGAGAAAGAGAAAAGAGAAAATAGAAAGAGAAAAAGAAAAGAGAAAAAAGAAAGAGAAAAAGAAAAGAGAAAAAAAGAGAAAAGAGAAAAAGAAAAAGAAAGAGAAAAAGAGAAAAAAGAAAGAGAAAAAGAAAAGAGAAAGAGAAAAAAAGAAAAGAGAAAAAGAGAAAAAAGAAAGAGAAAAAGAAAGAGAAAGAGAAAAGAGAAAATAGAAAGAAGAAAAGAGAAAAAAAGAGAAAAAAGAAAGAGAAAAAGAAAAGTGAAAGAGAAAGAGAAAAAAGAAAGAGAAAAAGAAAAGAGAAAGAGAAAAAAAGAAAGAGAAAATGAAAAGGAAAGAGAAGAAAGAAAGAGAAAAGGGAAGAGAAAAAAAGAGAAAGAAGAAATAATTTTCTCTTTTTTTCTTTTTTTCTCTTTTTCCTTTCCTCTTTTCTTTTCTCTTTTTTCTTCTCTTATTTTTTCTCTTCTTTTTTTCTTTTTCTTTTTTCTCTTTCCTTTTTTCTCTTTCTCTTTCCTTTTTCTCTTTCTTTTTCTCTTTTTTTCTCTTTTTTCTCTTCTCTCTTTCTCTTTCTCTTTTTCTCTTTTTTTCTCTTTTTTCTCTTCTCTCTTTCTCTTTCTTTTTTCTCTTTTTCTCTTTCTTTCTTCTCTTTTTCTCTTTTTTTCTCTTTTCATTTTCTCTTTTTTTTTTTCTCTTCTTTTTTCTCTTTCTTTTTTTCTCTTTCTTTTTTCTCTTTCTTTTTTTTCTTTTCTTTTTTTCTCTTTCTTTTTTCTCTTTCTTTTTTTCTCTTTCTCTTTTCTTTTTCTCTTTTTCTCTTTCTCTTTCTTTTTTCTCTTCTTTTTTTCTCTTTCTTTATAATTTTTCTCTTTTTTCTCTTTCCTTTTTCTCTTTCTTTTTCTCTTCTCTTTTTCTCTTTTCTTTTTCTCTTTCTTTTTCTCTTTTCTCTTTTTCTTTTCTTTTTCTCTTTTTTCTCTTTCTTTATAATTTTTCTCTTTTTTCTCTTTCCTTTTTCTCTTTCTTTTTCTCTTCTCTTTTTCTCTTTCTTTTTTTCTCTTTCTTTTTTCTCTTTCTTTTTTTTCTTTTCTTTTTCTCTTTCTTTTTTCTCTTCTTTTTTTCTCTTTCTTTATAATTTTTCTCTTTTTTCTCTTTCCTTTTTATCTTTCTTTTTCTCTTCTCTTTTTCTCTTTTTCTTTTTTCTCTTTCCTTTTTTCTCTTTCTCTTTCCTTTTTCTCTTTCTTTTTCTCTTTTTTTCTCTTTTTTCTCTTCTCTCTTTCTCTTTCTCTTTTTCTCTTTTTTTCTCTTTTTTCTCTTCTCTCTTTCTCTTTCTTTTTTCTCTTTTTCTCTTTCTTTCTTCTCTTTTTCTCTTTTTTTCTCTTTTCATTTTCTCTTTTTTTTTTTCTCTTCTTTTTTCTCTTCTCTCTTTCTCTTTCTTTTTCTCTTTCTTTTTTCTCTTTTTCTCTTTTCCTTCTTCTCTTTTTCTCTTTTTTTCTCTTTTCTTTTTCTCTTTTCTTTTTCTCTTTCTTTTTTCTCTTTCTTTTTTTCTCTTTCTTTTTTCTCTTTCTTTTTTTTCTTTTCTTTTTTTCTCTTTCTTTTTTCTCTTTCTTTTTTTCTCTTTCTCTTTTCTTTTTCTCTTTTTCTCTTTCTCTTTTTTTTTTCTCTTTCTTTTTTTCTCTTTCTCTTTTCTTTTTCTCTTTCTTTTTTCTCTTTCTTTTTTCTTTTTTTTTTTCTCTTTTCTTTTTCTCTTTTTTCTCTTCTCTCTTTCTCTTTTTCTCTTTTCTTTTTCTCTTTTTTTCTCTTCCCTTTTTATCTTTCTTTTTCTCTTTTCTTTTTCTCTTTCTTTTTTTCTCTTTCTCTTTTCTTTTTCTCTTTCTTTTTTTCTCTTTTCTTTTTCTCTTTCTTTTTTTCTCTTTCTTTTTTCTCTTTCTTTTTTTTCTTTTCTTTTTCTCTTTCTTTTTTCTCTTCTTTTTTTCTCTTTCTTTATAATTTTTCTCTTTTTTCTCTTTCCTTTTTCTCTTTCTTTTTCTCTTCTCTTTTTCTCTTTTCTTTTTCTCTTTCTTTTTCTCTTTTCTCTTTTTCTTTTCTTTTTCTCTTTTTTCTCTTTCTTTATAATTTTTCTCTTTTTTCTCTTTCCTTTTTCTCTTTCTTTTTCTCTTCTCTTTTTCTCTTTCTTTTTTTCTCTTTCTTTTTTCTCTTTCTTTTTTTTCTTTTCTTTTTCTCTTTCTTTTTTCTCTTCTTTTTTTCTCTTTCTTTATAATTTTTCTCTTTTTTCTCTTTCCTTTTTATCTTTCTTTTTCTCTTCTCTTTTTCTCTTTTTTCTCTTTGCTTTTTTCTCTTTCTCTTTTCTTTTTCTCTTTCTTTTTTTCTCTTTCTCTTTTCTTTTTCTCTTTCTTTTTTCTCTTTCTTTTTTTCTCTTTCTTTTTTCTCTTTCTTTTTTTTCTTTTCTTTTTCTCTTTCTTTTTTCTCTTCTTTTTTTCTCTTTTCTTTTTCTCTTTTTTCTCTTCTCTTTTTCTCTTTTTTTCTCTTCCCTTTTACTCTTTCTTTTTGTCTTTTTCTCTTTCTTTTTTTTTCTCTTTTTTCCTTCTCTTCTCTTCTCTTTTTTCTCTTTCTTTTTCTCTTCTGTTTGCTGTTTTGTAAATTTAAAACTACAACAATAAATAAGTTTCTATCCTTGTATGTACTCACATACTTACATACATATTATGTAGATGTGACTCGATTTCCATCACTTTCCACCAACACGTTTTGCCTCTTACTTATGCAAAAGACGAAAAAATTGTGGGTTACAACTGAATTTCATAACGTAGAAACACATGCAATTTTCATATGTAAACTAATTGGTTAAAAGAAAAGAAACAAAAAAAAAGCATTTAATTGTAATTTAAAACTAAATTGCGACACTTTAACACCTTTGAAGTGTAAACTGGAATTCGTAAAGAGTGAACACGAAAAGCTTAAATATACATATGAGCCCTTTATTTTGTTACACATACAGTCATATAACTAGCGTGCACACACGTACACAAAACAAAAAAATCTTGCCAATTTAATGGTAGTGCAGATCTTGTTTTCTTCACGGTGATACCAGCCTCTTACCCGCACAAGCAGCACAAAACTAATACATACACAAGCCAAACATCAAATGAATACAAAAAACGCTACACACAAAGCTGAGTACACGTATACATTTTATGCCAGATGAATTACACCCGATTTACATGATGACTTTTGCGACGTCGCTTTTTCGACGTCTCTTTTTGCTTGTTGGTGAGCGGTGTAGGGAAGAAAGAGGGGTAAACAAAAAGTCTTGATTTGTGTTTTTCAAGACTTTTCTTCCATTTCTCTTTGTTATTTTTAATTATTTTTCTTACTTTTGTTATTTATCTTTCTTACTTACATTATTTCAAAACAAAAATGGGAAAAAAGACATGAAACTAAAAGACATCGTCTGAACACACAAAGATTTTGGTGGCAACTTCAAAAGGGAATTCAGTAAAAACGACGTCGCAAAAGTCATCATGTGAATTGGGTGTTAGTCTCGTGTGTAAAATAAAGAACAAAAATTGTGCGGCTTAAAAATTCATCTCGTGTGCGGAATCCCATTTGTCATAGCAGGGGCTAACTCTGCAGTTACACGTTCAAGAAGTTGCTTTCAATATTAACACATTTACTGTTTGTCAAAATTTATGTTAATTGACGTTGTGACGTAGGCTGTAAGCAACTTGATGGTCAATTTTATTTTCAAGATGGCGTCGTCAAGAAAGAAATTAAAAATTAAGTAAGAAAAAACAATAAAATCGCAACACATCACAATTTTTGTTAATTTTATTCATTTTCTATTTCAAATAATATATTTTCTTAGAAATAAATGCAAAAATTATTTACAACAGCTCTCATCAGCTGCTTACTTGAAAGAAAAATTGAAAGAGAACTTGAAAGCAAAATTGAAATCAAGTTAATAGTCAATATCCAAATGTGTGAGTGTGTTAGTAAAAAAGTGTAAGTGTATTGAATCTTGAAACAAAAATTGAATGAAAACTTGAACGTGTAACCCCCAAGTAAGCTATCAGCGGTAGATTTTCAAAGCCTGTTTTCAAATGTATAAAAGTGCTGTCAAATAATTATTAAAGAAATTAGTGCTTGCAATATTTCTTTCCATGTGTTAGCTCAAATCATGGTCCCCTTGTATTTGTGTGGCCGTTACTTTGACAAATGCTCTGTTGACGCATATTTGGGAAAAGTTTTTGAATAAAGTAAGTGAAGGTTTTTCAAACCGAATTAGGCCGAATCTACCTGTTATGAATTTACCTTGGTCTGTGCCACAGAAGATGATACATAATTCTATTTTAGTCTATGGTCTGTCCAAAAGTACTACTAAAATGCCATAATGCTGGAGATATCAATGAAACTTCATACAAAAATTAGGTTAAATTTGTTTTTATAAGAAATCTGACAAATTTACGATTGCTAAACGGTCAAAATACAATGCCAATATATATGCATATGGTGATTTGCACAGACTTTATATTTGGAAAATGGCTCAACCAAGGCACCTCTGTTTGAAGGAATGACGAATTGCGTAGACGAATAGCAGTTATAGGCGAATTCTCCTACCAGGTGGTGTTGAGTAAGTACATCATTTGACATATTGTCCCCTATACTTGCGTGTGCAAATTTAGACATATCGACTTTTACTATAGCAAACAACAGGCATTTTGTTTGTGTAAACAACGAATTCATCATCTTTCCTTTTTCTCTTTCTTTTTCTCTTCTCTTTTTCTCTTTTCTTTTTCTCTTTCTTTTTCTCTTTTCTCTTTTTCTTTTCTTTTTCTCTTTTTTCTCTTTCTTTATAATTTTTCTCTTTTTTCTCTTTCCTTTTTCTCTTTCTTTTTCTCTTCTCTTTTTCTCTTTCTTTTTTTCTCTTTCTTTTTTCTCTTTCTTTTTTTTCTTTTCTTTTTCTCTTTCTTTTTTCTCTTCTTTTTTTCTCTTTCTTTATAATTTTTCTCTTTTTTCTCTTTCCTTTTTATCTTTCTTTTTCTCTTCTCTTTTTCTTTTTTCTCTTTCCTTTTTTCTCTTTCTCTTTCCTTTTTCTCTTTCTTTTTCTCTTTTTTTCTCTTTTTTCTCTTCTCTCTTTCTCTTTCTCTTTTTCTCTTTTTTTCTCTTTTTTCTCTTCTCTCTTTCTCTTTCTTTTTTCTCTTTCTTTCTTCTCTTTTTCTCTTTTTTTCTCTTTTCATTTTCTCTTTTTTTTTTTCTCTTCTTTTTTCTCTTCTCTCTTTCTCTTTCTTTTTCTCTTTCTTTTTTCTCTTTTTCTCTTTTCCTTCTTCTCTTTTTCTCTTTTTTTCTCTTTTCTTTTTCTCTTTTCTTTTTCTCTTTCTTTTTTCTCTTTCTTTTTTTCTCTTTCTTTTTTCTCTTTCTTTTTTTTCTTTTCTTTTTTTCTCTTTCTTTTTTCTCTTTCTTTTTTTCTCTTTCTCTTTTCTTTTTCTCTTTTTCTCTTTCTCTTTTTTTTTTCTCTTTCTTTTTTTCTCTTTCTCTTTTCTTTTTCTCTTTCTTTTTTCTCTTTCTTTTTTCTTTTTTTTTTTCTCTTTTCTTTTTCTCTTTTTTCTCTTCTCTCTTTCTCTTTTTCTCTTTTCTTTTTCTCTTTTTTTCTCTTCCCTTTTTATCTTTCTTTTTCTCTTTTCTTTTTCTCTTTCTTTTTTTCTCTTTCTCTTTTCTTTTTCTCTTTCTTTTTTTCTCTTTTCTTTTTCTCTTTCTTTTTTTCTCTTTCTTTTTTCTCTTTCTTTTTTTTCTTTTCTTTTTCTCTTTCTTTTTTCTCTTCTTTTTTTCTCTTTCTTTATAATTTTTCTCTTTTTTCTCTTTCCTTTTTCTCTTTCTTTTTCTCTTCTCTTTTTCTCTTTTCTTTTTCTCTTTCTTTTTCTCTTTTCTCTTTTTCTTTTCTTTTTCTCTTTTTTCTCTTTCTTTATAATTTTTCTCTTTTTTCTCTTTCCTTTTTCTCTTTCTTTTTCTCTTCTCTTTTTCTCTTTCTTTTTTTCTCTTTCTTTTTTCTCTTTCTTTTTTTTCTTTTCTTTTTCTCTTTCTTTTTTCTCTTCTTTTTTTCTCTTTCTTTATAATTTTTCTCTTTTTTCTCTTTCCTTTTTATCTTTCTTTTTCTCTTCTCTTTTTCTCTTTTTTCTCTTTGCTTTTTTCTCTTTCTCTTTTCTTTTTCTCTTTCTTTTTTTCTCTTTCTCTTTTCTTTTTCTCTTTCTTTTTTCTCTTTCTTTTTTTCTCTTTCTTTTTTCTCTTTCTTTTTTTTCTTTTCTTTTTCTCTTTCTTTTTTCTCTTCTTTTTTTCTCTTTTCTTTTTCTCTTTTTTCTCTTCTCTTTTTCTCTTTTTTTCTCTTCCCTTTTACTCTTTCTTTTTGTCTTTTTCTCTTTCTTTTTTTTTCTCTTTTTTCCTTCTCTTCTCTTCTCTTTTTTCTCTTTCTTTTTCTCTTCTGTTTGCTGTTTTGTAAATTTAAAACTACAACAATAAATAAGTTTCTATCCTTGTATGTACTCACATACTTACATACATATTATGTAGATGTGACTCGATTTCCATCACTTTCCACCAACACGTTTTGCCTCTTACTTATGCAAAAGACGAAAAAATTGTGGGTTACAACTGAATTTCATAACGTAGAAACACATGCAATTTTCATATGTAAACTAATTGGTTAAAAGAAAAGAAACAAAAAAAAAGCATTTAATTGTAATTTAAAACTAAATTGCGACACTTTAACACCTTTGAAGTGTAAACTGGAATTCGTAAAGAGTGAACACGAAAAGCTTAAATATACATATGAGCCCTTTATTTTGTTACACATACAGTCATATAACTAGCGTGCACACACGTACACAAAACAAAAAAATCTTGCCAATTTAATGGTAGTGCAGATCTTGTTTTCTTCACGGTGATACCAGCCTCTTACCCGCACAAGCAGCACAAAACTAATACATACACAAGCCAAACATCAAATGAATACAAAAAACGCTACACACAAAGCTGAGTACACGTATACATTTTATGCCAGATGAATTACACCCGATTTACATGATGACTTTTGCGACGTCGCTTTTTCGACGTCTCTTTTTGCTTGTTGGTGAGCGGTGTAGGGAAGAAAGAGGGGTAAACAAAAAGTCTTGATTTGTGTTTTTCAAGACTTTTCTTCCATTTCTCTTTGTTATTTTTAATTATTTTTCTTACTTTTGTTATTTATCTTTCTTACTTACATTATTTCAAAACAAAAATGGGAAAAAAGACATGAAACTAAAAGACATCGTCTGAACACACAAAGATTTTGGTGGCAACTTCAAAAGGGAATTCAGTAAAAACGACGTCGCAAAAGTCATCATGTGAATTGGGTGTTAGTCTCGTGTGTAAAAAAAAGAACAAAAATTGTGCGGCTTAAAAATTCATCTCGTGTGCGGAATCCCATTTGTCATAGCAGGGGCTAACTCTGCAGTTACACGTTCAAGAAGTTGCTTTCAATATTAACACATTTACTGTTTGTCAAAATTTATGTTAATTGACGTTGTGACGTAGGCTGTAAGCAACTTGATGGTCAATTTTATTTTCAAGATGGCGTCGTCAAGAAAGAAATTAAAAATTAAGTAAGAAAAAACAATAAAATCGCAACACATCACAATTTTTGTTAATTTTATTCATTTTCTATTTCAAATAATATATTTTCTTAGAAATAAATGCAAAAATTATTTACAACAGCTCTCATCAGCTGCTTACTTGAAAGAAAAATTGAAAGAGAACTTGAAAGCAAAATTGAAATCAAGTTAATAGTCAATATCCAAATGTGTGAGTGTGTTAGTAAAAAAGTGTAAGTGTATTGAATCTTGAAACAAAAATTGAATGAAAACTTGAACGTGTAACCCCCAAGTAAGCTATCAGCGGTAGATTTTCAAAGCCTGTTTTCAAATGTATAAAAGTGCTGTCAAATAATTATTAAAGAAATTAGTGCTTGCAATATTTCTTTCCATGTGTTAGCTCAAATCATGGTCCCCTTGTATTTGTGTGGCCGTTACTTTGACAAATGCTCTGTTGACGCATATTTGGGAAAAGTTTTTGAATAAAGTAAGTGAAGGTTTTTCAAACCGAATTAGGCCGAATCTACCTGTTATGAATTTACCTTGGTCTGTGCCACAGAAGATGATACATAATTCTATTTTAGTCTATGGTCTGTCCAAAAGTACTACTAAAATGCCATAATGCTGGAGATATCAATGAAACTTCATACAAAAATTAGGTTAAATTTGTTTTTATAAGAAATCTGACAAATTTACGATTGCTAAACGGTCAAAATACAATGCCAATATATATGCATATGGTGATTTGCACAGACTTTATATTTGGAAAATGGCTCAACCAAGGCACCTCTGTTTGAAGGAATGACGAATTGCGTAGACGAATAGCAGTTATAGGCGAATTCTCCTACCAGGTGGTGTTGAGTAAGTACATCATTTGACATATTGTCCCCTATACTTGCGTGTGCAAATTTAGACATATCGACTTTTACTATAGCAAACAACAGGCATTTTGTTTGTGTAAACAACGAATTCATCACCTAACCTGTAAAAATTCTGTATGTATAGTATATTACATAACAATGGCGCCGGAAATTATGTAAAAAAATTGAAAGTTGTGGTGATGATTAAATTCGCCACTGCAAAATTCTGTATCGAACCAAGGCGAATTGAATTAAACAATGTCAAGTAAGTGAGCCCACCTATTGCTTGGATTTTAGGTACAAAAATAACAAATAATAACGTGGAGTGAGCCAATACACAATTTTTGGTTATCAGAAAATATTAAAATTTCGCCAATATGAGTAGCATTTTTTATTCTGAACCAGAATTAGTAATTGCTTTCAGTAAACACGTAATATTTGTAAATCCCAACGATTTGCAAATATTCAAGGAGATTACTTTACCAGAAGATATAAATAAATGCGGTATAAAAATCAACAATACAATCAATGACGGCGAACAAGAGAAGGAAACAAAACAGAACCATTTATCGAAAGAGCATCCCACTATTCAACATGTTAAAATGTCACCAAATAAGCTGTTGTTAGGAATAACTACATCTGGTCAGAAGGCTTTGTTATTGTATGAGCTAAAACCAGAACATGCAACACTTGTATCGATAAGACTGCTTGCTAGAGCTTCTTCGGCTTTGGCATTTAGTGGTGACTCAAAACGTTTACTTGTTACTGACAAAACCGGGGATTGTTACGAATATGATTGCGATCAGTATGAGGCTGTTCCAAAGCTTTTACTGGGTCATTTAAGTATTGTCTATGATGTATTATGGTCAAGGGATGAAAAGTTTATTATCACTTGCGACAGAGACGATAAAATACGAGTTACAAATTACCCAGCAACATATGATGTGCATAGATATTGTTTGGGTCATAGAGAGTTTGTGGCAGGCTTGCATCTTTTAAATAATGATTTAATACTATCAATTTCTGGTGATAAAACAATGAGGTTGTGGAATTATATGGAAGGGAAAGAAATTAAGAGTGTGGTATTACCAGCCCCAGGCATTAAATTTGTGACTAAACAGCTAGATAATGCGAAATACGAAATTGCAGTGCTGCTCCACCAGCCAAACGAATGTGTGGCTGTATATAAGTTAACAAACACCGAAGACAACCAATGGAATTTCTCAGCACCGCGATTGCAAAGTTTCGGTGATGTGATATGCTGTAATTTATGCTACGCCCAGGACAGACTATTTGTTACAGGCTTGCAAAATGATCATTTTGTAATCAAACTTAGCTTATCTAGTCCTGATGTGCAATTAAATTGGTTACAAATGGTTGAGGAACAATTTAAAACCTACACTTGGACTCCAGAGGATGTATCTGTTTGGTTTAAGAAGAAGTACGATAATGTCAGTGTGTATTTGGAAAGAAAAAAACGCCGCATAGAGGAGAAGCTTAAATGAAAAATATTTGTTTATTTGCATAGTTTTACTTTAGATTATTGTTTTTAATAAAGTTGACCATATTAAACAGGTTTGTAGTCTAGTTTACTTTCCAATTTTTTGTTGTCAGAAACTTTACGTACAGCCTTCATAAAGTCTTCCTGGATAACATATTCACGTTCGGCTCTACAAGCAGAAAAAAAATATTTGATGTTATAACAAGAGCAATGGTTAAAAGTTAATAAAAAAACAGCGAAATATATTAAATATCTTTTAAGTGAAATGTAATACCTTATCGCAAAAAGACCAGCTTCTGTGCAAACATTGCGCAAATCAGCTCCGTTAAAGTTATCCGAAAGCTTAACACAGGCTTCGTAATCGATTTCACCATGTTTAGCGATTTTCAAGGCATGAATTTTTAGAATTTCCATACTGGAATGATAAACATAAATTAAAAATATTTTACAAATAGGACAAAATATGTATCAGGGTAAAAAGTTTGGTCATACCGAGCTTGTTCATTAGGCAGTGGAATTTCAATTTTTCGATCTAAACGGCCAGGACGTAAAAGAGCAGGGTCTAAAGTATCAGGACGATTGGTAGCCATAATTATTTTTACTTGGCCCAAAGCATCAAAACCATCCATTTGATTTAATAATTCCATAAGAGTACGCTGAATTTCACGATCCGCAGATGTACCTTCAGAAAATCGTCTACCACCAATGGCATCAATTTCATCCATAAATATTATACAGGGTTGATGATCACGGGCATAATTGAACATTTCACGAATCAAGCGAGCCGATTCTCCTATGTACTTATCTACAATGGCGGAGGACACAACTTTTAAGAAATTACAATCCAACTGAGAAGCAACAGCACGAGCCAGCAATGTTTTGCCTGTACCCGGTGGACCATAGAGTAGACATCCTTTTGGAGGTGTTATGCCCACACGTAGAAAAAGTTCCGGATTTAATAAAGGCAATTCAATAACTTCACGTAGTTCACGGATTTGTTCGGACAGACCACCAATTGCTGAGTACTTAACATCACCAGGATCCTCATGAGACATATTGTAAACTAGGGGATCTACTTCACGTGGCAAGTAACGCATAATTGTGAGAGTAGTCATATCCAAAGCTACGCGAGTGCCCGATTTCAACTTAGTTTTATCCAATTGACGACGGCATCCCACAACATAACGAGGGCCGTTAGTAGCTTTAACAATAACTATATATAAAAAATTAGTATAAAATCAAATCATTTCGAATCAACAACGTTCTACTTACATTTGTCCTCTGTTAATTGTTTCAAAACTTCCCCTACAATTTGCCCAACACTTTGCAAGGCTTTTAAATCATTCTCTGATTTATCATATTGTTTTGTAAGCTCCTTGATTTCTTCACGTTCTTTAAAATTTTCAAATTTTATTTTTTTTTTGATTTTTAAAGTTTTTACCACTTACTCTCTTTAAGCCTTGATTCTACTTCCTTGTGTTCCAACAGTTTTTTCCGATAATCGAAAAGAGCTTTTTCGCGTACGCCTTCAACGGGAGCAGTGCCGGTAGTCATATTTTCTATTAACTTTTTATATTTTCTAAGAAAATCAAACTTTTTAATATTTTTGCGGACTCCGTGAATTTGCAGAAATTATATTGTCAAATATGCCTCTTCTTGTAAAAACAAATTTGACGCTGTCATCGAAGGAAGTGTTTGGAAAAACAGTAATAGGGCTGCCAGGCTATATTGAAATGTAAATGCAGAAACTATGTTTCGGTGGGGCAAATCTTATATATATAATACATATTTGTACAATATTTTATTTGACCTTTTCTTTATATTTGTTAGACCTGTGGGAATGCAATATTACAAAAAAACTACATTACATTTTTATATATTTGACACTTAAACAAAAAGTTATTTTTTATGTTTTATCATACATGCTTTGAATTTTAAATTGTTTTAATATATAATTTTTCAATAAAGTTTAAGTTAGCTTTTCAATAATCTAGACCTATTGATTAAATTAAACAGCATAGCGTCTTGACGCCCTTTAAGCATTTGCCCTAACATCTCTCACCAAGTATGTATTTCTAAAAGGTCTGGCAGCTCATATAGTGGATTGTAAGTTATGCAATTATAAATTTTCTGTTAAAGTAAATTAGTCCCGGTACCAGTAAAGAAACAACATGTTAGTTATTTTGTACATATATATAAGGTGACCAACTATACTCATTTACTGAGTTTTGTACTCTTTTTTCGCAAACCGTACTCTTTTCAAATACTGTACTCTGAAAGTACTCATTTGTATAATTTTATACTCATTTGTTTTTCTAAAACATTTTTTAATTTTTACCCGTTTTTACCTTATTTCCATGGGCTCACAGTGGCATGATGTAATAAACAAGGTGGCAGCAGGAGAAAACAAGAAATTGGCAGCACGAGAAAAAGTAACGGCTAGCTAACTTAAGCTGTCAAAAATATAACCAGAAAAACAGCTCTTTGACATTTGAAGCGACCTAATAAGTAGAGACAAAAATAGTGAGCTTTCGTAGCACTGCCATCTTGTTTATTACATCATGCACATTACTTTTGATGTTTTCAGAGTTGGCATCACTGCTACGGCATGCCTGACAGCCTTGACGTATGCGTAGTATGTACGGAAAAGTTTTATGGGAATTCCCTTTCTGTTTAATTAATTTGAAGTTAGAGAAAACCATGGTCTAATAATCAGGTCTGCGCAAGAAGGAATATGGTTTTTGTAGGGTTGTGTTTTGACCGTTAAATAATCTGCGAAAAATGGTAAACTGCGCAATCTTGTCAAAAGTTGCTTACATTTTTGGCCGGCATCTTGAATATTTTTGTTTACGTTATGCTTTTTGTTTTTGCATAACCAATAAATACATACATATGTACAAACCACATTTTATTTGTTTTGTAGACAGCTTTTTTTTGACAATATTGTGATAATTTTACACAAAAAAAAATGCATGTCGTTTTTTATTGTTGTATTGATAAGCAGACCTAATTTTTAGACCACGTAGCAAACCAAAAATTTCGTACTTTTTGTTCAAGTTAACAAGATTTGAGGTGTACAAAATAAAATAAAAGTTGAATTTATTTATCTAGTGTCCAGGCACTAATATTGCTGTTGAAAGGGTATTTTCACTAGGGAATGATAATTGGAGCAGTGAGAAGTCGCAACTTTCTGTAAAAACATTATCTGCCGTCTTAACAGTCAAATTTAATATGCAAAATGAAAGTTGTTCGAATGTGGCTACATTATTAGACGAACATCCTCATTTAACAAAAAAAATCCACTCCGAAGAAAAATATGTTTTTAAAAGAAAATAAAGTTTTTATCGTTTTTTCATCTTTTTTTTTCACCTATGAAATACTTGCAAAGTGTACTCATTTTGAATAAAAAATAGTTGGTCACCTTAATATATATGAATATAATTACAGCATTTTTCTTTATATATACAAAACTAAGCCATTTCATTTGTTTTGTAATAATAAATTCATTAAAAAAAGAAGAGAGGTGTCTTAGGACACCCGGTTATAGCTTTGCTCATTTTTTTTTATAAGGAACGAAGGCGAATAAGAAGAAGTAAGTATGTACAATGTACATTGTACATATGTATGTACACATAATATTTTCGGTTTTTTGTTAAAGTTGAAATCAAAATAAAAAAAAGCAATTTCGTTTCTTGCAAGGCGAATATGAAGTAAATTTGCCAAATTGTGGTGGTTTTTTTACTTGCATACACACATACATATGTACATATACATACATATATATACATACTTGATAAATTCTGATATATTGCAGATATTATAGTGATAAAATACAAACGATCACTGAAAACAAACTTTAATTAATTACATACATATTTTCTCGTCTTGATTTTAAAAAACAACAACAAAGTCGCTTTTAAAGGATGAGCTAATCAAAACAAAAAAAGAAAAACATAACGGGAATAGTGTCGATTATTTATCTTACGAAAAATAAAATTCAACCCCTACCGCGCCATAAATAGCAAAGCTATAAAAATTATCAATTGTAATTATTTCCAACTATTGCCCTATTGATGTCTATGTGTATGTATATTGGCAACTCTTTTTATGTAGTAATTTTAGCAACCTCTCTCATCGACGACATATTTAAAATGAACTTTCACTTTCCTGTGTAAACAGACAAGAAATTTTCAAGAAAGTCGTCTATTTCATCACAATTTTTATTTATAATACGTATACAGAAATTTCATGAAACTACTTTCATGTGTAAAGGCAGCGTAAGCGAGTAAGCATAAATGACAAATGAATGTACGTGCTAACATCATACGCGTTTTTGTTGTAGAGTTAGTTTATTGTTGTAATTTTGCAAGTACCTTGTTTGAATAATGGACTTTGGTACTTGGGAAATAAAAATACGATGTGGAATGTATCCGTATGATTAGTTTTTTAATCAAACAGTTAAATTTTTTCCGTTGTGGGTACGTGATTTAGTTGTGACAGAATATTAAATTTCAGCATTTATAAAACCACGATGGCTATATTTTTGAACGCTTCTAGATTAATGGGTGCGCTTAACCAAACTCGTTGCTTTAGCTCGAAAATTAACGATGTGGTAATTGTGTCTGCTGCACGTACTCCAATTGGAAGTTTTCAGTCTCAATTGGCACCTCTTTCTGCATCACAGTTGGGAGCTGCTGCTATTGAAGCTGCCGTTCAAAGAGCTGGCATAAGAAAGGAAGATGTACAGGAAGTTTACATGGGTAATGTAGTGTCGGCCGGTTTAGGTCAAGCACCAGCAAGGCAGGCCGCCATTTTTGCCGGCTTACCTAAGAATGTTTGCTGCACTACTATCAATAAGGTGTGCTCCTCCGGCATGAAATCTGTCATGATTGCTAGCCAGTCTTTAATGTTAGGTCAAGCTGATATTGCTGTTGCTGGTGGTATGGAGTCCATGTCCAATGTTCCTTACTATTTGAAACGTGGCCAAACTCCATATGGTGGTGTTAATTTAATCGATGGCATTGTTTTTGATGGTTTATGGGACGTCTACAACAAATTCCATATGGGCAACTGTGCTGAAAATACTGCAAAGAAAATGGGCATTACTCGCCAAGATCAAGATGATTTCGCCATAAACTCATATAAACTTTCTGCCAAAGCTTGGTCTGAAAATATGTTTGAAGCTGAAATTGCACCCGTAACCATACAACAAAAGCGTAAACCTGATGTTGTTGTAGCCGAAGATGAAGAATACAAACGTGTTAATTTCGATAAGTTTGGCAAGTTATCAACAGTTTTCCAAAAAGAAAATGGCACAGTTACGGCAGGAAATGCATCAACCCTAAATGACGGTGGCTCCGCCTTGGTCTTGATGACTGCCGATAAAGCTGCTCAAATGAATTTGAAACCTTTGGCTCGTGTTGTAGCCTTCCAGGATGCTGAAACCGATCCAATTGACTTCCCTATTGCACCTGCGTTAGCTGTACCCAAGTTATTAGAGAAGTCCGGTGTAAAAAAAGATGATGTTTCCATGTGGGAAATTAATGAAGCTTTCTCATTGGTTGTTGTAGCTAATATGCGTAAATTAGATATTGATCCGAGCAAAGTAAACGTGCATGGCGGTGCTGTTTCACTGGGTCATCCAATTGGTATGTCTGGTGCTCGTTTGATTACTCATTTATCTCATGCCCTTAAGAGTGGACAATATGGTTGTGCATCAATTTGTAATGGTGGTGGTGGTGCCTCTTCGATTTTGGTACAAAAGTTATAAATATCAATACATATGTATGTATATATGTACCCAAATGTGTATGTATGTAGAAAAGTGCCTTTTTACCAGTTTTGCATTTAAAACATTAATTAATTAATATTAAATTTAAATAATATATAACATTTAATGTGTAAACTATATTATATACATACATATGTATGTCTAAATGTAAATTGTTTTTATAGAAAAATTTATTTTAATAAATTTAAGCATAAATTTGAACAAAATTGGTTAATTATTCCAAGAACTCGATAAACTTTTTCGATGTATGATTACCTGAAACTAATGTACATTAGGGAAATAACTTTTTAACAATTTTTTAAAATATCAAAATTGGCATAGCACAGTCCGATAGACAATAAAAAACTATAAGGGAACGTATATTTATTAATATTTGTACAGGCTAAAGTTCGTAAATGTAACGTAAAATATTTCGAGCAACAAAGGAAAAATTTAATATTTATACATCCCTTTTGTAGATTTTTCAACAGCATTGGCTGAATAGAAACAAACGTTGTTTTTGGGTAAAAGCCACTAAACTTCGTTAGTATTCATGTGCAAATGCTTTTTTCACTACTTGTTAGGTAGTTTCGTTGAACGTCATTACATACTCTATTTATACACAATTACAAATACAAATAGAATACGCTGGGGAATTTTTTTTGTATATTTATTTTTTCGCTAAGGTCAAAAAAGTTCACAGACCAACCGCGATGAAGTTTTGAAGATTTTTAATTTTCATTTTGGTTAAGAAAAATTAATAATATGTTTATTTAAAACAAAAAGTGCTCAAGTATGAAATTTCATTAATGTTTAGAGATGGTAAGACAATTTTCCGCAAACCAAAACGTATCTTTAACCTTTTTTAACATAAAAATTAAAAATGAAAAATAAACACCGCCAAAAAATTGGTAATGCCCTAATGTACATACTTACCTACAAACATACTATGTATGTATATTAATGTGTGCTAGTCAAACAACTTTTTTTTTTGGTATTTTTAGTTAATTTTTTATAAGTATTTCCTTTTTAACGTTTCGATGGAGATATTAAAATACGTTAAAGTTTTACATGGTAAGCAAAAAAACGAAAACTATAGAGAAAATTTACATATCCTAACAGTAACATACATACAACTAATGAAATATGTATGTGCATAAACAAATTTAGATGTACGTACATATTTTGTACCTAGTATATCTAATGCTTACAATGACAGTTTATTCATCCTTAAGGTATGCTTTAAAATTAAAAAATAAAAATAAAAAATAAAATAATACGGGTAGAGTGCTTTCTTTATATTTTTGTGTGTCGATGGTCTCATCTAGAAAGGCGCCAATTCGCATTTTTTCGAAATTGATATTTTTTAGTGATTTAAATACATTTCACACAACTATCGTATCAAAAATAGCGTTTCGTCAAGCAATTGTATAATAATAGTTACGTTTTACGTTCGTACATTTTCCTGTAAAGCTGCAATTATACCAAAAAAGCGGGGCCCCCTCCACAAGTACAACTTTTGCTGCAGTAATTTTCTTAAATTCTATTTCGAAACTGATGTTATTGGTTTTGAAGTTAAAGTAGTTTTTACGCGTTATTTCTTACAATTTTTTAACTGCATGTACATAAAACAAAGTAACGTTTTTCCACGCATCGTCAAAATCAAAAATTTTATGTGGACGGACCGGACCGTGAACTAAAATTATATTTTGAATAGTAAAAACAAACGGAGTAAAAATAAAAAAAACGGCTAAAAATTAAGCGATGCATTGAAAAATAATTTTACTGGTCCTTTATTAATAAAATCGGGTATTTTTATTTCGCGAAGTCCGGTTTTTATTCTGATTTATATTGGTGAAATGCATAAAAATAAATCGATTTCCGATTTTTTGTTAGTTAGGCCGTTTTGCAAGCTTGAAACTCGATTTAATCGGACTGATTTTTTATATATGCATGTATGTATATAATCACTGATCATTACAAGTATACATATGTTCATATTTTCTACTAAATTATTTTGTTAAAATTTACAAAAAAATTTGCTAAGCCATTTAACCTTTTGCGACAATAACTCGAGTAAAAATGAAATAAAGGATATGAAAAACAATATCGATATTATGACAAAAAATCCAACAAGTTGATTTAGATTAACCATAAAATCTGTTTCATTCAAAACTGGCGAGCCTTTTTGTTTCGAAATTTGATAATCGAAATAAGTCCATTCCCGCCATTTATCTTGGAGACCAGCTTGTTGAAACCATAAAATGTAATTATTGAAACGATCAACAAAATACGAATGTTTTGCCAAATAATATCCAATTTGTTGATCATTAACATTAACGGATAATACCTGTAAGACATCATCTACCGGTAATACTTCCATGTCATAATACAAAGCAAAATCATATATTGATATCGCAGCATAATTAATATCACGATGAGTTTCCAGATAATATAACGGTTCCATTTCATTTGATGTGTATAACGGAACAATGGGCAATGTTTTGTCGTGAACTTGTGGAATATTTCCAATAAAATGCCTAGACATTTCGGTACAAACAGCCATATAACCCTCGGCCACTAAACCTTCTATTGTAGTCGGCGGCGATTTATATAAATGTGTGCGAAAGAGATAGAATAACAACGACTGATAAACGGAACGTAAAAAGAACGAACTTAAAAGCGCCGTCATGAAATGTATTCTCTTTGATGAGTCCTTGGGAATATTTTTAATTGACATTCCAAAAATTATTTCAAATATTACAAAATTATTATCCAATCGCTTTTTCGCATTCAAATTGCTGAGAACAATAATTAGACCATAAAACAATAAAATTAAAATCCATGTAATCGTATCGAAGGGAAATGTAAAAATACTCAATGATTTGTATTTATCCTGTTTACGAAGAATTACCGCTACCAGGGACAAATAGTAGGTCACATAAGTCGGTGTAGCTACTTTATCTCTTTCGGCTGTACGTCGAAAGTACCCGAATGTGATGTTAGTTTCAAAATTTTTCAACTGAAAATAAAAAAAAAAGGAAATAATACATAATACTCCATACATGCGTATCATGTTACAATAATAATAATAATAATATGAAACGATTTTAAAAATTGAAATGATTTGCTTGCAGTTGGGTCAAACAAAATTTTTTGGAAAACCATGTTGTACCCTAAAATTTTGATTATTGATTTTTTTGTTTGCACAAGTTTGCTAGCACTTTGGTCCCATAAAATTTTTTTTGAAAATCGGGGCAAGCTGTTTCCCGCACAAAAAAATTTGGATAATCCAATAACTTCTCAATTAAGGCAGCGATTTTCCAATTTTTTTTTTTGGTTTGGTCTCATATGTTTTTTATCAGTGAGGCAAATTGTCCGAAAAATTAGTCTAATAGAAATGTAAGCGCCCGAAATATTTTTTAAATAATTCAACCCGCTTTTTATGGGCCGCTTTGTTTTATTGACGTCGGGTTTCTTTTGCCAGAATTAAGGCCCTAATTTTGTAAAACGCATCACTGAAGTGACTTTTATATGGAAAGCAAAAACAAAAATTCAAATATTTAAAAATTTTGTTTTCGCTTTCCATATAAAAGTCACTTCGGTGATGCGTTTTAAAAAATTAGGGCCTAAAAAGATTGGATGACAAAAGTTGATGAAGAAAATGTTCGCCCTGGCCCACGATATCGAACAATATCGATCGATGGTTTTCTAAACGTAAAAAGACTAGCTTCAGGTTCTTTAATACCCGATTTTATTTAACTTATTATTTGTTTAATGGCACAAAAGCTAATTTTACTAACATTTCAAATCGACGTAAAATGATTGAGCGATAAAAGTTACTGAAGTCATTTGAAATTGCTTTCTTACCTTATTCATGGGAACAGTCACTGGAGCTAGATTTCGGTGATACGTATTGATTGAAACCACCTCAATGTCAAGTGTAAAATTCATGGCGCAACTTATTGCAGACATAATAAATATTTCAAAACCAGACAGTTTACGATTTGTTAAAAATCTATGGGTTTTATTCGTAACAAAGGGCGGCACTATCCAGGTTGTTAATTTCACCGTACATCCATATAAATTTTTTAATTTGTCTGGAAACATAACTTCATTAACAAAACGTTCACCGTTAAATTTATTTATTACTTCCGGCTGAGTTTGAAAACATTGATGATCTTTATAAGGAAAATAGGTGTAAATTAATACTTCGCCTTTACCATTTTGTATCATAACGTTGCAATGTATCCAAAAGTTATCAAAACAATATTTAAATATTTTCTCCATTTCGATGGGTATGCGTTCATCAGTAGTTTGCAGGAAAATAAAATAGTATTCTAAACTATCCGAGTTTCGATTATAGTCCGCTATAGAAGTACTCTTAAGACTTTCGAACGAATCAATTAGAATCATGTTGCAATAACGCTTTCCCGGTAAATCAATCTGATTTGTTTTATCATTAATAACTATTAACTGAATCACCATAACACTGCAGGCAATAAATAACTTGTCCATTATGTCGTGTAGCCAAAATTGTACAGGTCCTTTATCGGATGAAATTGTTATGAAAAAAGCATTTGTTATGTTGCTAAATACATGTTGCATAACAAATCTTAAAGCTTTTGCAACCATTAGATTTATTTCGTTTGGCTGCATTATAGTATCGATGCGTTTTAAGTACGCGTCTTCGAATATCGATATGTTCATGGTGAAACTGTCAAAATAGTAAGAAAAAATATTTTCTTTCACCGACTTAAATAGTAAAAATATTTTGTGAATGCAAACAAAATGATTAATTTGTAAATTGTCGAGCAATTAACGTGTGATATATATTTTCAATATTTAAGCAAATAAATTAACTTAAATTCTTTGATTTCAATATTGAACGTTTGATTAATATACTTATTTATTTAGTAAAACGAATACAAGTTTTGTTTAATTAATTTACTTGTGCGTTTTTATAACCTGCATCTCTTTCCATAATTACTTAATTAGTTTCGTATTCAAACGAGTTTTCTTTGTATGTATATGTATTTCAAAGGAGTTGCTTGCATAATTTTATGGAAAATCTGGCACAAATTGTTTCCCTAAATGAATGATTTTCGATAGCGTCTTCCTTTATAGACCGATTTTCATAATTATTTTTTGTTTGAAAAAGTTTTTTTTTGCAATTTGTTATCGTGATATATTTTCCCTCCCTCAAAAAAATATAGAATATCGCATAACTTTATCTTTTATTAAGTGATTTTCAAAATTCTTTTTTGGTTTAAAAGGGGTTGCTTGTGGTTTTTTTTTTTGAAAAAATAATCTACATACTTATTACTTTTTTGATATATTGAAACAAATGTTTTTTTAAATAATAACTTCATTAGGCTCTAGCTCTTGTTCGAATTCGGATTCAAAAGCGATACAGTCCATACAAAGGAATGTGTTCTGATCTTTTAGGATTTCATTAATTAGTTCCAATCAATAATTTCAAATTATCCAATTGTTGGCACAAATTATTCGCGTTTTTCTTAAAAAAAAAGTTGGAACCACTGTTAATAAAACAAAAGTTATTGTAAGCTTGAATTTTAAGAAAATTTTTCACAAAAAATCTCCACGATCACCAGAAAAATTACCTGTCGCCAAACGAAATTTTTCGCAAAACCCACTACGACAAAAAAAAAAAAACTCACTACTGGCCGTCCTGGTTTTGTGCCACCCTTTATTTTTAACTTCCTTGATTTTCATTATTTATTCTAGTAGCTACACATAAACATATCCTGTGACCGTTTCAAAAGAAAGTAATATTGTATTCAGTCCAATTATTGTTTAGTACATGAAAGTGGTGACAACTTTGATAATGACAATAAATCAATTTTCAATGGGTATTGGAATAATTTATTTAGTTTTGTTTACAGAAATTTACCACTTGTTTACAGATTTTTATGATAATTTCTTAGGTTTGTACTTAAGTGCTCAGTGGAAATGTAAAAATATCTCTTTAGTTAAAATATATGTTCTGTTAACGATCTACAAAAAATAAAAAAAAACAACAAGAGTTAATTGGGAGCGTGATCAACAGGGGAGAAAACCGAAAAAAACCGATATCTACCAAGTTCAGCCACACAGGGTGTATATTTACCCGAAACCATTCGAGCTGTTTTTACCCTCACATAACTTTGCTCCTCTTGATCATAATATAATAAAATTTGAAACATAAGGTCAACCCACAGAGGTGACCTCACAGGGTAAATTTGAAAGTTCTACCGTAAAAGCTTCCCGCTTTGCCTTTCTAATATGGGAAAGAATTCTTGGAAAAATATTGCCAAGCTTATAGGTTGCCTAGAAATGAGATGGAATTGTACCTATTATGAATTTATTTATTTACGGCCGAATTATTTTGGATAGGAACTTGGACTTATTTAAGCGACATGGTTTTCAATTTTAATTTTTTTAAATAAATTAAATATGTAATAAGCAGCATTTGCATTATATGGTACAATTTCAACTTTAGTTTAAGACAGCATTAATACTTTGTTAGTATTTTTTTCGTGACAGCGGCTTTTCGGTTAAGCTTTTGTCTGTTTTTGTCGCTTAAGCTATTTTTGTGGTTATGACTCGAAAACTATATTTTTGTATGAAATACAATACTTTGGATTAACTTTTTTTTTTCAAGGCGTCTCAGAAAAATATATCGTTTTATCGAAGTTCGTTATATCGAAGTTTTACTGTATTTGTTAAACATATTTTAAGCTATTGCATAGCTTCTATCGCGGGCTTTGAGGCGACCGAATCAAGAAATTTCGAAACGTTTGTTTCTTAAGTCTTTTGTTTTTGAAACGAAAAAACCTGACACTAAGTTTGTTTCTTAAGTCTTTTGTTTTTAAACGAAAAACCTGACACTACGTTTGTTTTTTTAAGTATTTAAATCGCCCAATGTATATTAACCCCTAAAGTATGCTATTGATTTTGATTTCATTAACATACAGTATTGCCAGAAAAACAACGGAGTTATTAAACAAAACGTAATAATATAATTGCATAAGTTGATAAAAAATGCTATGCAATAGCTTTAACGCGGCAGTCCCCGAGTGCCACATGTCTTTTTTTATTTATCATGTGTAGTTTAAGCCATTCTAAAATACTCGTATGCATTAGTTTTGTACATTTAAAAAAGTTTTTGTAGCCATTTGAATCGTTTCGACATTAATTCAAATAAAAAGAATACAAATGATATTAAAAGTAAAAATATAAACAAAAATAAAAATCCAACCAAGTGACTTAAATTAACCATAAGCGTGTTTTCGTATTCAGTAGAGACGTCCCCCTGGAAAACTTGATAATTATAAAGCGTCCATTCTCTCCATTTAATAAAGAGTCCAGCCTGATGAAATCGCAGAATATATTCACTAAAGCGATCACTGTAGAACGAATGTTTGGGTAAATAAAAACATATTTGTTGATCTTTAACATTTATGGGCAAAACCTGAAGCGCATCATCTTTTGTAATTTCTTCACTTAAATAGCGCATGGCAAATTCAACAATAGACATGGCAACTAAGCTTTCATTTCGATATAGATTGAGATAACGTAACGGATACATTTCACTTGTGTTATTTATCACTATCATTGGTAGTGTCTCATCCTGAATTTGTGGTATATTAAGTAGAAATCTTGAAGTCAGTTCAGTTGTTACGGCCTTATAACCGATATCTACGAGACCCTGAAAAGTCAGCGGTGGCGCTTGATAGAAATTTGTACGAAATAAATAGAAAAGCAATGATTGATAAATCGATCGCAGAATAAATGAACTAATAAATACAGTCATAAAACGTATTCGATTGAATGCCCAGTCAGGCATACGATTAATTGATATTCCAATAACAGCTTCAAAGATTTCAAAAATACCCCCCTTGATTTCGATATTTTGCAAAGTATTCAAAATACCAATTAAAATATAGAAAATAAAAATCAGAATCCATGTTGCAGTATCAAATGGAAATGTCCAGATACCCATAGAGTTATGTTCGGCTTCTTTACGTAATATTATTGCTACCAATGGTATGTAGTAGGTGGAATAGGTAGGCGTGGCGATTTTATCTCTATCAGCTGTACGTAGAAAATAGCCCATTGTTATGTTGGTCTCATAGTTTTCCAACTGTAAAGAAAGAAAGAAAAAAATGTGTTGAAGTTTAATTGTTGTTGTTGTTGTTGATAAAACTGGGCTTACCCTTGACAATGGAACCGTATCTGGCGATATATCGTTTTGATCATAAGTATCTATTGAAAGCCATTCAACATCCAAACTGAAGTTCATTTTTTTACTAGCTGTCATCATTGTAAATATTTCAAATCCTGCTGCCGGCAAACTGGGCATTCTTCTATTTGTTTCATTTATGACAAATGGTGCTGATTCCCAGGTACTTAATTTTATGGGACACCCTTGCAGGTTACTTAGCTTATCCGGAAACATTAGATCATTTTCAAATTTATTACCAATAAAACGATTAATTAACTCGGGTTGAGTTTTAAAACAGTTGCCCTCTTTAAAGGGAAAATAAGTGTAAACTAATATTTCTCCTTTTGAATTCTGTGCCATAATGTTGCAATCTATCCAATAGTTTTCAAAACAATATTTAAAAATTTTTTCCGTTTCACCTTTAAACAGTCTGTCCTGCGTTTGTAGAAAAATAAAATAATATTCTAAACTATCCGACATGCGATTATATTCCGAAATATTTGTTTTTTTCAGACTTTCAAAAGAATCGACCACAATCATATTGCAATAACGTCTTCCTGGCACATCCACAGCATGCAAAGTTTTAGAGTCTAAAATCACCAATTGTACAGCGATTAAGCCCCAGGTTGCAAATATTTGTCTCATTATATCGTGCAACCAAAATTCTGTAGCTCCACCAGAAGATGACAATGTAAAGACAACTGCTTTGGCAATTGTGGCAAATACGTTTTGTACAACAAACCTCAACGCATTTGCAACACGCAAATTAATTTCTTCCGATTGAATTATTGTGTTGACACGGTTAAGGTATGCGTTCTCAAATGCCGACACGTTCATATTTCTAAGTTGACTGAGAGCCCTTTCTAAAATATTTCCTTAAAATAATTACCATTTAATATGATTTAAGGGTACTAATAGCAGTTAAAAGGTTGATATTATTAATGAAAGAACGTGTTGCAAAAATATTTATGTATTTACTTTGGAGTACTTAAATTAATATGTATTTGCTAAAATTTATTACTTCTATTGTAACTGAAAAATGTATCCATGATATACATACATGGATACATTTTTCTACAGAAAACTTACAAAAGCTAACTTTGTATACGAGTATTTACTTTGATTTATTGATTGAAGTTTTGTTTTTTTTTTCTATAACACCAGTAAAGTGTTAAGGTCATTTATTCTTTTAATTGAAAAAAAAGGAGAAAAAGAACAACAAAAAACAAACAACAGTCAGTCAGTTTAAATAAAGAAGTGAGAAAAATAAAATGCATTCATTTGTTGTATTTAAAGTTAATTTTACATAATTTTCACACACAAATATAAAAAAGTCATGTTAGTTTTCAGTAGATTGAAGTGGGACATTAACTATCAGTGCACAGTGGGACATTTTAAGATATTTGTGGTTAACAAGTTTATATTTTAGACGTAATTAAAATTGTTTGTGTTGGACCAGCACTCAGGGTATGACAACGATTTTTTTAATTAGGTCCTGCACTCAAGGGATGACCCCTACGTATGCAGTGCATTGTGCCGGAAGTAGGAAAATAGGTTGTGAGAAGGAGGATAAAGAAATACGATTGGAACTTCAACACACTGACGGTGGCAGGAAAGAAATCTGTGGGGAGTTTACTCCACATACGAACAGTTCGGCTAAAGTACAAATTTTCTATGTAATGCAAAGTACGGTTCACTGGCATATCGACCACAAAGGGATGTGCTCTGAATGAAGAACATGTTGTTCGTGAAAAGTGAGGGGTTTCAGGAACAACTACCCTGATTTCATTACGTTGTAGTAGCGATAGAACAGTGATATACACCCTACAGTTGGATAACCTACTGTCACCGATAAGCTACTTCGCCCGATCTTGTAACTATGAGTAACTTTAAAATAGATTTTGAAGCACCGGCCCATACATGAGAGTTGTATTCCATTTTTGGTCGGATAAAGGTGGTGTAAATATTAAGGAGATCCGATGGAGTGAAGTATGTCCTACACCGTCTTAAAAAACCGAGGCACTTGAATGCTTCTTTTGAGGCATGAAAAATAAGATCATTAAAAAAAACAACACAATGAATCTTCATGCCAAGAACATCAAGAGCTTCTGATACCTCAATATTACAAATGGAGCAGCATGTCCGGTCATACGTCTGTGGGTAAGCATAGCACATTGGGTCTTTCGTGGATTAAAATTGACCCTATTAGCATAAATTATACACCACCGAGAAACGTGTAGAGTAGAGAGGTTAGGTGGTAAAAATAAAGAAGATGGCTTAATTTTTTTCACTTTTTTTAACTTTTTTCGTTGTATAAAACACACGATCACATCAACAAACCCCAGTTGGCTACGTCAGTAAGACTTCTCCAATAACATGTTCATGAGAATGTTTATTCCTTGACGAGAAATAAGTAAGAGCCGACCAACCCATAAGCTTGGCAATATTTTTTTGCCTTTCTAATGTGGGAAAGAATTCTTGGAAAAATTTTGCCAAGCTTATAGGTTGCCTAGAAATGAGATGGAGTTGTACCTATCAAGAACTTGGTCCTTATTTTGATCTCAGTACTTTTTACGGCCGAAATTTTGTGGATAGGAACTTGGCCTTATTTTTACATTTATGTTTTTGTGCGGATACCTATAACGATTTGAAATTTACAAAAATTGTCGAGATTAAAGGCATCTAGGTAAAAAATTGTAAATAAACCTTGAGCAACATATAAACAATCTAAAATTAAGTTGAAATAAACAAGTTATTAGCACATTTATTTATTTACATATATATGTAAATAATAATTTGTTAAAAGTTTATATTTTATGAATTTTGCAAAAAAGAAAAAAAAATAAATAAAAAATTTATATACATAAGTATGTATCTTTTATAAAACTTTGATAATTCTGATGATGATAGATATTTTGAATTTTACAAATAAAAATACAAATTATATAACAACTTAATTTAAAGCAAAATAGAACAACAATATATTATACAAACGTTGCAGTAAGAAAAAAGCTGTGGTCCAGGATCCATCTAAGACTCTGCAGAGATCAAAACCACAACCACCATACAGATAGGTAGACTACTACACACATACACTAACCATTACAATAACATTAAAACATTTTATATATTAGTTAAATAATGATCAAAATAGAATCCCAAGTCCTAAGTATATAAAATCATGAAACATTTCTACAAATTTTCTACAGTTTTTATAAAATTTTTAAAATTGTAGAATGATACAATGACTATAAGGTAGTCTTACAAGCACAGCTTACAATTGTTGTAAACCACTTGTTTTTAATTTCGGGTGTCACATTTTGATTTTTTTTTATTATTATTATATTTATTGTTTGATTTGCTGTCTTTATTTATATTTAAATTAAAAAATTTCGTTTATGAGTTTGCATTTGTGCAAAATAGGTGTGATATGTAAAAAAGATTAGAGCTATTGGAAAGGAACCTTTTTTTAAAGTTCCTTAAGATGAAATCAAACTAAATTCGTGGAAAGAAGTCTCCAGAAAAAATTTCATAGCAAATGTTTTTTTTTTGTTTAATTGAATCTTACATGAAAGTAATTAAATAAATTGACTAATTAATTCTCGATTTCATTGGCATTTACTTATAAACAATGCCAATTAAATTTTTAGCATTATCATTATTTTGAACAATGATAATGCTTTTCAATGAAATAATTTCATTATTAATTAGTTAAAAAGTAAAAGCATTACAAATAATTAATCATAAAGTTTTTCAAAAGCATTATCATAAACTCTCAGACGTATGGACATATGTATGTATGGATATATATACTTATGTAAATGTATACGAGTATGTATGTACATAGCTTGGTTTGTATTTTATTTATTAATTTTATTTTTCCAAAAGCTATTGTGACCATATTTTTTTTATACAGATGGTATTAATTATATTTTTATCAATTGTAATTAGTATTTCAAAGCTTTCATTGCTTTTTCATTATAAATAGTAGAAAAATTATATTAAAAAAAAAGCATTGACATTTATTGGTACTGATTTTTTTTTTCATTGTAAATGTTTAAATTAATGCCAATGCAAATTCAATGCAAATGAAAAAGTTCTATGTACGATTTGAATAAATAATTTTTATTTGTATTTATGTCACAGTTTGAAACATACCCACATCCATATTTATAATTTTGACTTCCGAAATAAAATTTTCTACCAACAAAATACATAGAGTTTGTTGTTTTTGTATTTAATATTGCATATATGTATCTTATAGTCATTGTATCATGAAATTGTACATTGAAACCCTTAGTCGATTTATTTTTAGAATATTCTCTTCAGACAAATAACTTTTTGTGACAACAGCTCCAAGGCAAATAATATAATTGACGTTACATGCAAAAATAGCATGAACAACAGAAAGTTAGCGAACTGTTTCAAATAAATGATGAAAGTCTCTTCGCTATGAGATGCGAAAATAGATCTTTTTCTAACCTTAAAATCGGCGTTGGCCCATTTTCGCCATTGTCCTGCTAGCCCAGATTGATGCAATCGCAGTATATAGTAATTAAAACTATCAGTTAAATACGAATGTTTTGTCAAATAATAACCAATTTGCTGATCTTTAATACTTATCGGTAAAATGCGTAGGACGTTGTCAGAAGTTAATTCTTCACGAACATAGCGCATAGCAAATTCAACTATTGATATTGCAACTAAACTTTCATTTCTATGATATTCCATATAACGCATATTAGACATTTCATTTGAACTGTTAGTCACAATCAATGGCAAACTTTTATTCTCTATTTGTGGTACATAGAGTAAAAATTGTTTCGTCAATTCGGTTGAAACAGCTTTAAATCCCTCCGATCCTAAATTATTTAAAGTAAGAGGAGGTACTTCATAAAATTCGAAACTGAATGCATAAAATAAAGACGACTGATATGCGGAACGTAGAATAAAGGAAGTTACGAGTGTTGTTATAAAACAGACTCTAGTTGAAGTCCTTTCGGACACGTCCGTAGTTGTTGTCCCAATAACAATTTCAAAAGTATGAAATATACTTTCTTTGAGTTTTTTACTTTGTACAAAATTCATAATTCCTATAATGACAAATACCACAATCACCAAAATCCAAGTTGTAACATCGAATGGATATGTGAAAATGTCTATGTATTCAAGTGGGGCTGCCTTACGAAGTACAAACGCTTCCAATGGTACAAAATAGGTGAAAATAGTTGGCGTAGCTTGTTTGTCTCGTTTATCTGTGCGACGAATGAAACCTAATGTTATATTGGTTTCACGATTTTCCAGCTAGAATGAAATGAAATGCACAAGATGTTAGATAATTGAAGTTGAAAGTGTTGTAACAATATAAATGCACCTTTTTCAAAAGTCCATGATCAGGCGAACTATTTCTATTAAATGACAGCCATTCAATTTGTATAGTGAAATTCATAGTTTCGCTAATCACACTCATCATAACCATTTCGAAACCTGTTACATTATAGTTTGGAAATCTCTTAGATGTTTTATTCACAACAAACGGTGGTGACTCCCATGTAGTTAATTTAATAGGACATCCTTCTAAATTTTTTAGTTTATCGGGAAATATTTCATCATTTATAAAACGATCAACTTTAAATTGATTTATAATTTCCGGTTGAGTTTGGAAACATTGCGTTTCCTTAAACGGAAAGTATGTGTAAACTAATATTTCACCCATCGAGTTGTGCACCATAACATTACAGTGCAGCCAGTAGTTATCGAAACAATATTGAAAAATCAATGTCATTTCTTTTACCGTCGACTTATCATGTGTTTCCAAAAATATGTAATAATATTCCAAACTATCTCGCTTTTTATTATATCTTGCTAATTTTGTCTTCTTGAGACTTTCAAAGGAATCAACTAATACAAGATTAGAATAATAGCTTCGCCATTCCTTCTTCCGTTCCGTTTGGTTAGCCTGAACCACTAATTGTACTGCCATAAAGCCCCAATTAGAAAACAACTTACTAATTATGTCATTCAGAAAAAATTTTACTGGGTCTGCTGAGGCGGCTACAGTTAAAGCAACAGTGTTCGAGATGTTGGCAAAAATATTATGTATTAAAAAATTGAGGGCATTTGCCACCAATAATTGTTCTTCGGTATATTCTGTTAAGAATTCCTTACGCTGCAAGTATGCGCCTTCAGCTATAGAAACGTTCATGTTGTTCGACTTGAGAAAACAATGAAATCTGTTTTCTTGTTATCCTTATATATGGCATATGCTAGGATTATCAGCAAATTTAAGCAATTGTGTTAAGATTTATAGAACTAGAATTTCAGAAAGTGAAGTGAAGTTTGAGATTCTTTCGCCATACCCTTAATGAGATTATTCAGTTTTTTAGTGAATTTTGATTATAAATTTATATACGAGAATTATATGACAGCATATTTTGAATTTAAATTTGTATTTTGCCATAACACGGTAACTCTACAATAATAAAAATATTGGCCCCAAAGAAAAATGGCAAACAAACTGAAAAATGAAAAATTCCACCAAACGAAATTTGGAAAATTGCCTCAAAATACGAAGAAGAATGTAGTTATTATTTTTTCGCTGCTATTTCGTACAACGTTACTGTAACTAGCCAATGGATAGAAAAGTGTTTTGCTTCGTAATTAGTGATTAATTGAAATATTTACTTTGTAAGAGTTTAATTAGTCATATAATTAAATGGGAATTGGACTAGTTTTGGAGTATTTACATTGATATGAAAACGTTACAATAATAATTGCGCTGCAGAAAGAATTGTTCTTTTCATCAAAAGAAAAGTAAATAAACGACTCTAAACAACTTTGAATGTTCAAAAAAGAAAAGCACAGTTCATTTGTACTTGTGTATTAAAACAAATAAAATGTTTTATATCTTTGTTTCTTTTATTTATTTATGATTATTTTTAACTAATAATTTACACTTAAAATGCTTAAATGAAAATTTTTATATCAGCTAAACGTGTTAATTGCAATAAAGCTCATTAATTAGTAGATATACTTATGTATGTATAAAGGTATGTTGTATTTAAATTTAAATTAAATCTGCTAAACTCACAATATCTTTATCCGTTATTAAGAATTTAGATATTTTATTCTTGCCATTAATGCAACAACATTATCTGTATACTTTGTTAATTGACGCGTTAAGATTAAAGCGATTGAATATTTTTTCGTGACAAAAATTTTCAAGAAAATATTAACAATTTCTAATTGTATTTTCTTTTTTACAAAAAAATGCTACATTTCAATGTAGAATGTGTACTTTGGTGTTCGTTTCTTAAAAATGTTTTGCTCTCTAAAAGGCTGCTGTGTTTTATTTTAAAAAAATCACCCTCCCTAAAGGTGCACCTTATGTCCGGTACAAATCGAGAGTGTAGAAAGTGTCCTGTAAAATAGATAGCAAATCTATAAAGAACAGGGAGTTCTACTTTTGCGTCCATTGTTTTTTGTTCTAGTGGATTAGAAACTTGCAAGACATTTTATACATGTGGGTACGTTTTAACAAAAAGATTTTTGGTTGCTTAAAAGCTTTTTCACTTTTTGTTTTTGAATTTATGTTGTTCTTAATCTTAGTTTGAATATTTTTGATTTAATGTGGAATGTTCAAATACTTTCAAATCAACAATTCTAAATATTGGATATTTGAATATAATGTGTTTCTCTTAAAATCTTAATTTTTTAAATTTGCTAAAAAAAATCAAATGCACGAAATTTTTCTTCATGATAAATGAGTTTGAAAATTTCTAGTTCTAGCATTAAATGTCCTAAATTGGCAACGTTGATAATAAATATTAACCAATATGCATTGCAATAGTGTTGGAGTTGTTAATTAATTAATTATTTATTAATATACGTATTTACTTTAGTAACAACACATATAAACGTTAAATATTCACAAGTTATTGTATAAAAATATCGAGAATAGCCATGAAGACCTAAAAACATATAAAAATATTTATTTATTTTATAATTCAATACAACCAACTTTAATTCTATTTTAAGGAATACAAATATTCTACTACTCCACAAGGCCACAAAATACAATAAAAAAAAACAATTGTGCTGCACTGCTAGTGTTTGGTAAGAATTTTAACTTTTCTTAATTCTTTAAAAATTATCACATTATTGATAAAGTTTATTTATTATTGAAAATATTTATAGCATGATATAATTTAATTTCGAAAGACATTTGTAAGACGACCATGATTCTAAATTCATATTAAACTTTTCGTAATAGAAAATTTTAAAATTAATAAAATTATTATATTGTGTATTATATTTTCTGGCATTATTTCAATGTTTTTTTTTGCTAAAAGTAAAACTTAAACAATATTCTACCTGTGTAGAAACAGGAAAAAAAGATATTAAAAAATATTACAATACTTATTCATTCCCTACAACTCCACAATAATTTATAAGCATAACGAGCTAGAAAGAGCATAAATGCATAAATTAATTCCATGGCTTAATGCGAAAAAGCAAAAAAAAAAAATATATATAAATTACAAAAGATGCGCTTTACACTACGCAACTTTGTGGCATGCAATTCCCTTGCCTTTACATTGAAAAACTTGTGTAAACGCTGAATATGTCTTCTACAAGTTATGTTCGCTCAAAATTCTTCATATTAAATTTGTTATTTCAGTGATAAACATGTCTACTTCACATATAAATCTTGTAGATGCCCTGCAGTTTTAAAAGTAGAAATTGACACCAAATCGTTAGGTATTTCGCTAACGAAAAATCGACTAACTACTACAGTAGCCACAAGTAATGCAAGAGTTCGCCTTTTGACTCTCTCACTCATGTACATGTACACGCACTCAGTACATGCATAAATGTTAATGCCTTCAACCTCATATTTTTTTTTTTACGAGTTGAAAAAAATGTGCCCTTATTCCAAAGAAAATCAACAAAAAAATAAAAAATCTTTTATGTAAGTGTTATGATTTTGTGTTTGGCGTACAATTAGAAGTTCGTGGTCAGTGAATGTTAAATTTTTAGTAAAAACAGTGTTTTTTTTAATAAGATAAAATGAGCAGCAGAAGTCAACTAAAACGTTGCATAAAAAAAGAAAAAGAACAATTAATTGCAAATTTTATAAATATTGAAAAAGAAATTTGACAAATTAACAGAAATCCAAAAAATTTAAATTTCTGTAGTACATATTTTCATTAAGGAAATATCATTAGTGATCTAACTGGTACATTATGACTAGCGAAATAGTTGGGTTTTGCTGACCATTGATTTCATCGGTCTGATCGTGTCAATTGACTACCGTCAATGTCATCCCCATGTTAAAATCGTCAGAAGAGTGCATTGCTAGTAGTTACTCAGGTAGTTAGAGGTAACGACTGGTAGCTAGTGAAATAGCTAGTCATTCGCTAGCTACGCCGACTGCAGGGTACATTGAGTTAAAAAATGAAAAAAAAAGAAAGGTGCACGCTAAGTGCCGCAATGTAATGTTCTATCATAAAGCATAATGTTCTATTTCAAAGGTTTCTGAGAATCGCATAATAGGCACTATTTCTAATGTTACTTTAAGATGCATTATTTATTTAAGTCCACGTAAATTGCAGAGTTCTACATATTATATATTGTTGGAGAGGAGTTTTCCAATAACTCCGGGGACAAACTGAACTAAAGACATTAAACTTTTGACATAAATTTTTAGCTTAATGTAGTAAATAAGAGAGTTTTAAAAAATTTGAAATTTGACCTCAAAGAAGTTTGCCTTAGATTTGTCCGTGTCAACTCAAACTGTCACCAGATACGAATACATTTCAATGTTACTCTAACGAACATGCCATAAAGTTTATCATTACGTATGTTAATGATTATTAACAAAAAAGACAAAAAAAAAAAATTTTGTTGTTAAAAACTTTCCAACTCAAACAAATTATCTAAGAGTTCCTAAAAAGCTCTTAATAAAATCATTAATCATGAAATAATTGTAATAAGCAAATAAAAAATCCAATATATAAAATATATAAAATGAAATAATACTTAGAGCTGAAACTGCTACTTGAGCGAAATGAACACGAGCGCTTTATATTACGATTATCACAATAAATCATCTGAAGAATACAATGAAATTAATAGTTTTGTTGCAACTGGACTTCTCTACATTATTGGGCATTACTATTCGAATTTATCCTGTTTCTTTGTTCTGACTATGAGCTGTAGCAACAATAATTCTTGCAACTATTATAATGACATGATCAGTGAACTGTTTGCTAAATGGAACGAATGGCCCTTGCAAATTGTCATGGTGAACAAGAAGGATTATAAAAAAATGCAAGGAGATTACCAGCACAACATAATTTTTACAGATTCGTATGAGTCTTTTTTGTAAGTCGGCAAATGTGTCAGGTATTGTTGGTGTTCTTAGGAATATTTCATTTTATCTTTCTTTTTTTTTTTATTTAACAGGCAGACAGAAATACACACTTATACAGCTGAGCAAAATAAAAATGAGTATTATTTTATATTTTTAAAAACCTGCGATCATTTGGCTTCGAACGAAATGCAAAAGATTTTCGAATATTGTTGGCGGCATTATCTCATCAATTGTGTTGTTCAGATACAGAACTCAAATGGTCAAATATTAATTTTTACTTATTTTCCATTTACGGAAAAGTATTGTGGTCACGTTGAGATGGTTTTAGTGAATGAATTCAATGGCAGCTCATTAATTTATGAAGAGTTATTTCCTAAAAAACTAAAAAATTTCTATGGTTGTCCGTTACGTGCGGCACTTTTTCATCTTCCACCGTATGTATATTTATCGACCGATTCAAATAACCGATCGTATGTATCTGGCGGATTCGAGGGCAAACTGTTGCTAGAACTTTCTAAGAAACTAAATTTTTCATTAGATATTATTGTGCCACCGAATGAAAGTGAACGTGGCCTTATAATGCAAAATGGTTCGATGAACGGAGCACTCAAGATGGTAATTCGAGTTTAATCAATAAAAATTGTAAATATGATCATGTAACAAGAAAAGTAGTACAGATCAATACAGAGATACAAAAATATTTTTTTAGGTGTATCCATAGTCCTCTAACTATAAAAAGAGTCAAAATTCAGAGTTATAAATTCAGTGGGTGATTTATTTTATTGTTAGCAAACAAATATACATGCTCGTATATGTACATATTTCTTGTCAGCTAAGTTGTTGCTATGTGGCTGCATTTCATTGATGATAGCTCCCAGTTAGCGAATTGACTACAAATCATGATATGATTATCACCGTGAGTTTGATTCCTGTGCAGGTGAATTCTTCAACATCATAAACTTTTTTTAATGTACACTATTTGCCTACCTATCTTTTCAACACTATCCCTTTCCCAAAGAAGGTAATACCGAAAGGGCCCATTGTTTAGTTAACTAATAACAATAGTTTAACCAAAGATTTCCCATACAAACATGATAGGTTAAGCTATCATCATTAGTTAACTAAAGACTCGATTGTTACTTCTCTTTTTTTTAAGCAAATTAGTAATAGGTCTTTAACCATCGTGTTTGAAAAGCTTTTAAAAATAAAAACAAAATGGAAAAAAGCTGGTACTTTGGTAGTTTTTATATTTTTCAATAAATACAGACAATTCATAGACACATAAAATGAACGAAGTCACGTGTGAAAGATAGTTAAAAATAAAATGAAAACACCACGAAATCAAAGTTTAGCCAAAATCTCAAGAATAGGATTATTTTTATATCAGCTGATTCAGGCGTTCAAAAGTTATTAGTGTGTTACCTACTTACTAGCATACACAGACAAACGCATAAATAATCTGAATAGCTTCGTCATTGTCGAGATATGATGAAAATAAAAATATTTGAATATCGTCATAAAATCCCTAACTCTCCATTTTTTGATCGAAAGCAACTAAAAAACATTATTTTTCCGTCATTAAAAATTGTCGTTTTGTTTTTAGGTGCAAAAAAAAAATCGCACGTAGCTGGGCTGTAGATGATGCAACAAATCTCATACAAAAATATTTTTCATAAAATTCTACTGTAAGTCTTCACATACTTTACAGTTCTCAACTCAGCAGAAAGGCTATAAATCATTTGAATCTTCAAATATCTCAAAGGATTAATTATTTACGTTATCACAAGTAGTTCACAAAAATGTTCCACAAGACAGGACTTCGTGAGGCCAATTAACAAAAAAAAAAAAAAAAAACATGTGATAAAATTATACATTTTTTTTCACTACGTGATTTTATAATAATCTCATTATATAAATTTTAAAACTTAACTCAACATTCCTAAAAATTGTACTTATTTATTTTACTAATCATGATCTTGTTTGTATTTTCATTTTAGCTTTACCATCGCAATGCTGACATAAGTATGGGATCTACACGACAAACTAGGACACGTATGATGTTGCTTACAGCATCAACAAATTACTATCAAACTATTTGGGCGGTAGTAACATTGAGCGAAGCCTATAATTTGACATCTTTAGAAACGTTAATGTTCCCATTTGCCATTAGTACCTGGTACTTATTGATCATTACAAGCATTTTAGTATTGAGTATCGTTGCATTATTAAAACTTAAACTACCTAAATATCTTGTTGGACAACTCGATCATGTTACTTTAGACATTCTCTTAATTACAGTGGGTATGCCAGCATTTTCTAAACCAGTTTACAATACAACGCGACAATTGAAAATGACATGGATAATGTTTTCGTTAGTTTTGAGAACATTTTATCAAGCGTTGTTGTTCCATTTAATACGAACTCATGTTCGACGCAATATGCCGCAAACTTTAAAGGATTTAGTGGCGCAAAATTTCACTCTACTCGTGGAACAGCATACATTTGAGGGCTTGAAAAAACTTGCCCTCTTTAAGACTATCAATTTCATTGTAATGAATACAACTGATCATGCCATGCCATTAGCTTATTTAGAAAATATGCCCATACATAAAGCCAAACATATGGCTGTCGCTTTACCTTTAATACGTTTCGAATATTTTGTTCAAAAATATAAGAAACTAAATGTTTTCACAGTTCTACCGCAAAACATTATGAATGTTAAATTAAGTATATACTTTTCGAAACATTCGTTTCTGGTCGAACAGTTTAATGATATTTTGATGATGTTTAAAGGTTTTGGTATTGTGCACGCTTGGTTTATTCAAGAGATTGATGTCAACTTTATTAAAAAATCGCGCTCCGAAGAAAATCAGATTTTCGGTTTGAGAGAATTAAAAATGGATTTTATATTGCTTTTGATAGGCAACATATTGGCATCTATTTCCTTTGTAATGGAATTGCTATTGAAAGCTAAAAAGTTTAAAAGTTTGAAGACATTTGAAGTCAATAAAAAAGTATAAAGTTGATGACATTTATCGCTTCCATCAAGAAACTGATACTGCAGCTGATTGTGCTCTTGATAAACTAATTGCTTTTATTATCGCCCCACATTACAGCGTTTAGTTAACAAATAACAGTTGTTTAACCAAAGATTATTCATACAAATATCATGAGTTAAGCTATCATCATTAGTTAACTAAAGACTGTGAATTTGGGGCTAAATATATGATTTATTTTAATTGTTAATATATGTGTATGTGTATTAATTTGTCAAAATAAATGTCAATATAAGTTGCTGTTTTCACATGACGGACAATTGATTTGAGTATAAAATTTTTATGAATAGCGCTAAGTTTTCTGACTGATTACCATATAAATTTTACACTAAAATAATTTGTTCCTCTTTTGGCAACAACTCATTCATTTTTCCATTTAATTATTCATATTGAGAAAAGATTTTTTAAGTAAATATGTAAAAATATGAGACCCAACCGCAACCAAACCACTTAAAAAATATTCGAAAATTTATTTTCGTTTTATATGTAATTGTACGAAAGGAAGAACTCTGTCGACATCGTAGAACAATGAGTAAGATAACACAAGGAACGAACAGAATGGAAACTCTTTTTGTACCTTTTCACCCACCATGTGAGGGTGGCAAAATCAAATACATTGTTGAACTTGCAACAGTAAATCAATTTTTTTCGAAAGCTTTTTACAAGTGCGAAAAGTTTGCCAAAACTTTTCTCATACATTTTGTTACTTCCAATTTGTGGTTGCTTAGAGGTTCACAACATTTGGTTGTTGTTTTAGCCAAACACTATATGAGCTTTTTTTCTATCTTAAAGGCTTTGGTATATGTGAAATATATGTGTGTGTGTTCTTTTTGTGCTTATTTATTTGGAACTGTGAAATGTATTAATACAAATTGCCTTTATTTTATGTAACAATTGATGTTATAAATTTTTATTTGCCGGCAATTCTTAATTAATTCTTAGACTTATGGTGTTTTCTTTTCTACAAAAAAAATGGTACATCTCCATGCAGAAAATGTACTTTGGTGTTCGTTTCTTAAAAATGTTTTGCTCTCTAAAAAGGCAGTGTGTTTGATTCTAAAAAAATCGCCCTCACTAAGGGTGGAAGGCATTGCATTTTTTACCCCGTAAAAATCGACAGTGTTGATAGTGCCCTGTAAAACTTAGCTGTCAGCTGTTGAAAACAGGGCGTTCCACTTTTTCATAAGTTGTGTTCAGTTCTAGTGAAATAACCAGCTGCATTATTACAAAGTTGGCAAGACATTTTATATATGTACCTTTCAATAAGGTGCCATTTTGTGTGTAGAAAAAAAAACACCATTAAATTCATTTAATATTAATTTTCAAAAGAAAGCTTTTGAGAAAAGATATTTTTAAATTATGTCGTAATTAAGAAAAATCTCTATACTCTCTCTAAGAGCCGAAGTGTGCACCATGATATTTTTGTTATCAATCATTAGACCTCTTATACATTTCTACTTTTCCACACCGTGGTGGTGGTCAGTTAGTTCAATGTTTAACGTTAATTCAAGTTCTTTTATATTAATTTGTGGTTGCTTAGATGTTGAAAATATTTGGTTGTTGTCTTAGCTAATAATTGAAAATATTATCAACTTTTTATAATTAAATATGCTTTATTTTGTAATGCGGGCTTATAGTGAATTTTTTTTTAGGAAAATAGCGTTACATTATGTTTGAATAGCCCCTAAAGTAAAATTTTAAGACAATTATTTTTGTAGGATATTTTTGTCCGTAACATTGTTATTTGAGGAGTGGTTTCTATACATTTTCTGATAAAGGCATCATCTAGTAAATTAAAAAATATGTATTTCAATTTTTTGTAATTACACAAATCCTAAATTTGCCAGCTTACTATTTAATTGGTAATTAATTTTAAACAAAACTAATTTAATTTTAGTCAGTTTTTGAAGAATGGAAAATTCATTTAAAGAGATTATAAAAAAAGATTTTGTTATTAAGTGAGATTCTCTGACCCATAGTGCATCTGGGTCAATGTTTTCTGTAGTGATAATGCAGTAAGTATAAATAAAATTATAAAATCATGTTAATTTATATTAAGTGCTTTTTAATTTCATTGCAGTTGCTAAACTAATTTTAAAATTTTATATTTGAAAATAGATATCAGATGTCATAAATCGATTTTGTTTCATTTTCATACATACACACATACATATGTATGTCTTATCAATTTGAACTAAAAACATATAATTTAACTATTACATACTCGTGAACGTAATTACGCAATTACATATATCATCAATTAATGCACACTTCCTTATTTTCTTTGAAATAATGACTGTTTTGAAAAGTTTTCTCAATATTTGTCGTTACATACATACTCGTTCGTACATACATTCATCAAATATAACATAATAGCTAAAGTTTTTAGAAGAAAGGACAATTCATATAATTCATAACAAAAATTTTATTTATAAAACATTAAATACTTATTCGAAACGACATCATTCTTTCACTTTACATTGCAACGTTTAAATCAAAATGAATCTAACGGAATTATTAAATTTCCAGTCGGCTTCAAAAGGAGCACAAGTCCAATCAAATGAACTGGATGTTTTCGCTGCCACTTCTCTGAAAGTATTTATCGAGGAGACTTACAAGAAAATAGCTCCATCATTTATAATCGTGTTATCATGTCGCAATAAGATCCCTTTACGTTCTTTTCTCAACATTTTGCAACTTGTATTTCAATTGGTGTATCATATGAACGTACAATTGGTTTATTTCGATCGTAATAATCCACAACGTTTGCAAGGACCGAGAAAACATACCCTAATACTAGTGGATTCTTTTGAAGCGTTCCTGTAAGTAGTTGCCAGTGCTTTTTTGTAAACTTTTCCTAATATTATTTGCATTTTTTTGTGATTCTTGTTTTGAAAACATCAGAAAAAAAAATCATCTGAGAAGTCTGTAATATTATATTTTTGAATGAAAACTTTGTTATTTATTGTATGCTAAATTTACTATCATGCATTTCATCGATGCTAATGTCTATTCATTAGTGGAGTTTAAAAGTTCCAGAAACAATTTATTTATGTGCGCTTGGAATTTGCTCATTTATAACCCTTTCGATTTTAAGCGTTTTTTTAAATTAGTGTTTTTATATTTTATTTAAAATCAGATATGTTTTAAGTTGGTGATATAATTTTTAAACTTTCTTAAAAGAAATCAGTGAGTGATTTTAGCATTTACGGAGGTGCTATTGATCTAAAGTTTACAATTTAGATGTTTTATCTTAAGTATGGATCGGAGCCACAAGATCCTAAAGTGACTCACCTCCACCTTCATAAAAAATTCAAACATATGCCAATCTGCAATTTTTGATCTTACAAAAAAAAATGTTTAAAAAACACAACTCAATTAAATTTTATACGCAGTTTAACTACCCGTTCTCGAGAGAGTATATGTAACTATGCCAAAAATATTCTTTCGAGCGCGTGCAGTTAAAAAGGTTTTTGCGAAGATTAACATAAGCATGTCTCCTGGGCCGGATGTTATCCAGCACTGGTCTTCAAACAGTGCTTTTCGACGTCAGCACGTCCATTGGCACGCCTGTTCAGCACTTTATACCATGCTGGTGAATTTCCAAAGTGTTGGAAGGTTGCCAATGTAACGCCGATCCTTAAAAAGGAGGAGGCCAACATCCCTGAAAATTACAGCCCAATTGCAATTTGTTCTGCGCTTTCCAAAGTAATGGAAAGTATGTTGAATTTCCATCTTGTGAAGTATTTGGAGCTCAACAGTTTACTTAGCGACCGGCAGTATGGCTTTCGTAGGGGCCGCTCTACGGGGAACCTACCATCTTTCCTTTCGGAGAAGTGGTGTAATAGCATACATCACTTTGGCGAAAGTATGGTGGTGGCTCTAAATATTTCCAAGGCATTTGATAGAGTGTGGCATGGAGCACTTTTGTCAAAACTGATTGCTTTTGGTGTCGGCGATGGCTTCACTCGATTTGTATCGAGCTTTCTCAGAGATCGCACTATACGAGTTGTTGTAGATAGGGTCTCATCAACGAGCTCAAGATAAGTTCAGGGGTACCACAAGGCTCCGTTCTTTCTCCTTACCTCTTTCCTATTTTTCTTAATGACCTTCTACGTCAAACTTCCAACCCTATCTACTCTTTTGCAGATGACAGCAGCTTAGTTCATTCGTATTCATTCAGTAACAGGCCAAACCCGTCGGAGATCCGGGCAATCCGGCAAAATATGAATGATCTTCTGACAATCTAAAATTGGTGTCATGCTAATAGGGTAAATTTTAATGCACGAAAGACCCAATGCGCTATGCTCACGCACAGAGGTATGACCGGACATGCTGCTCCATTTGTAAACATGGATGGTATAGATATTGAGGAATCAGAAGCTCTTGATGTTCTTGGCATGAAAATTCATTGTGATGTGCGATGGAATGATCACATTTTTCATGTCTCAAAAGAAGCATTCAAGTGCCTTGGCTTTTTAAGACTGTGTAGGACATACTTCACTCCATCTGATCTCCTTAATATTTACACCACCTTTATCCGACCAAAAATGGAATACAACTCTCATGTATGGGCCGGTGCTTCAAAATCTATTTTGAAGTTACTCGACCGCGTACAGGATAGGGCGAAGAAGCTTATCGGTGACAGTAGGGTAGCCAACTCTATTGACTCATTGGAGCATCGACGCAATGTTGGGTGTGTTTCATAGTTCTATCGCAACTACAATGGAATGTTTTGTAATGAAATCAGGGAACTTGTTCCCGAAACCCATCACTTCTCACGTACAACACGCTCTTCATCAAGAGCACATCCCTTTGTGGTCGATATGTCAGTGAACCGCACCACGCATTACAGAGAGAATTTGTACTTTAGCCGTACTGTTCGCATGTGGAATAAACTCCCCGCAGAGTTCTTTCCTGCCACGTATTAGTGATATTATATTATTATATATACATAAATAATACGTGGTTGAGTACATATCGAGCCTTTATTGCAACGTAGTCATATCTCAAAATCGGTTAATTTCACTGTATTCTGAATAAAATTGAACAAGTCGTTCCATAGTTATGATAAAATTGGTAAATCAACCCGTTCGAAAATCCCAAATTTTAGAAACAAATTAAAAAAAAACTTATAATACATAGAATTGAAAAATTTTACCATTTTTGTACTTAGGTATCCATGATGCATCAAATCTATATGTGACAGCGCATAGGCAAAGCGACCTAAGGGTAAAAAATCAATTTTCACTTTTTTTTTTTTGATGTGGACAACATCTGAGCATCGAATGAGACCGATCCCATATCCCAAAAGTGTTCCCTCCCAGAGATATGCGCGTTTTATGAAAGTGATGGTACACCAAAGATATACGTATTTAAATCTTTAAAATGGCTCTCCTGAACAAAACCGGTTTTTACCCTTAGGTCCCTTTCTATTTTGCGCGTCACATATAGTGGTTATTCAAGCCTTTAAAATTTTTTCGATTTTGTTGACTTGTGTAATTAGAGCATATTGCTTACTGATTTATTAGTTACAGATTCATACACATACATTCATGTATACAAACATATGTATGTACAAACTTAAAGCACTTTCTCTTTTCATGTTAATTAATGATAGTTTTTAAAAGTTTTTCAACTTGTTTTTATTACCTCGGCTTTTACATAATTGCTAAAGTTTTATGGAAAAAGGGCAATTTGGGTAAATATTTAAAAATCTCTTCTAAGATTGGAAGTATGTTAATTTTCAATTTTGTATTGCGTTTGAACGATTAAAATAAAATAAGTTTATTGAGTCGGCTTCAAATAGAGCACAAACCCAATCAGACGAGCGTAATAGATTCGTAGCCATTCCCCTCAAAATATTTATTGAGAATTTTTTTTATAAGATAATGGCTTCGTCATCTATAACATCGAGCCATTGCTTCGATAGGGAAATAACTCTAACAACAAAAATTGTTTGCGTAAACTAGTTTAAAGAAAATGTTGTTTTTTTTTTAAAGGTTTAATATACTCGTACAAGATAATTGGACGATGATCGATTAATTATCATTAATGCTGCATTATTTATAAAAAAACCAATCTAATTTTTTGAGGCTCTATATAGTTGTGTCATGTCATGGTAAGAATTTCTTATAAATTTTTTTTTGGTCGAAGCATCTTGCAACTTGTATTTCAATTGCTTTATATCGATCGTGAAACTTGATCGAAAGTATAAAAAGTTGAGGAAAACGTAATCTCTTAGTTGTGGATTCATTTGAAGCAATTCCTGATGTACAAAATAAAAGGTGATGAATAATGACATCTCAGGGATTTTCATAATTGTCAATTACTTTTTTTTTTTATCAAATATAACTTTTTTGTTGTCGTTTTGTTTAAATTAGAGGTGTGCTTTGTACGCTCACGATCACGCACTATCACGAAACATAAATATTTTTCACGCACGCTCACGCACGGCATGATTTGAAACTTTCACGATCACGCACGCTCACGAACACAATATTTTTAATCACGTATTTTCACGCACGAACGGAATAATTTTGCACGCACGCGCACGGTGAAATACAAATTTTGCAATAAAAGATTTAGCATATATGCTAAAAAATTTTATTTTGTAATTAATTTCTTTATTTACTTCAAGATTATCAATTAAATAAAAAAAATTCAGGAAATGCTCGAAAATTTAGCATTACAAAGGATAAACTTAATATAAAAAATCTATCACTGTCTGCCAAGCCAGGTTATTTAAATTTATTACTTATACTTATGTAAAGGAATTCAAAAGGAGTACTAGTGTTATTAGGTTTAGGTTAACGCAAGATTTCCAAAGGTGTGTGTATGCACAACGTACATGGATATGTATTCATCTGCACTCGAATGTCTGCATATGTATCGGAGATTTTAATTTATGAATCCATGATCATATATATGTACGTAATAACATACATATGTATGTATATATGAATGGATGTAATTTTAGCAAAGATCAAAAATTCAAAAGAATAAAAAGCTTAACATAGAGAATTGTTTTGAGTGCGTGAAAATTATATTAAAAAATTACGCACGATCACGCACGGTATTATATTTCTGAATCACGATCATGCACGCACGCGTGATTTGATCAATTTGTAATCACGAATCACGTGATTCACGCGTGAGTCACGCGTGACACGAACAATTCACGACATTTGCACATCTCTAGTTTAAATACTATAATTTATTCTCTGGATTTTTATTTTTATTTTAGTGATATCGACATTATATCCTATACACGTGATTATGACACCAATGAATTCTATCAAATTTTTCTTATGCAAGAAGATCGTTATATATATCAAGATATGAAGTCCATTTTTAATTACTGCTGGAAGAATGACATTATCAATTGCAATATACAATATCAAGATAAGTTGGGCAAAATATATATGAACACTTATTTTCCACACAGACCCAATGAATGTGACAGTATCGAGCCGCAGCTTATTAATCAATTCATTGGCGATATATGGATCAATAAAACATTTTTTCATTTCAAACTGAAGAATTTTTATGGCTGCCCATTGGTTGTCGTAGTACGTGATGTACTACCATACTCGTATATTACTAAAGCTGAAGATGGCAATGCGCTCTATAAGGGATTCGAAATAGATATGATGACGTTTTTAGCGAAAAAAATTAATTTTACACTGGTTTTACTTACAAGTCCAATAGATGATCGTTCAACTCCATTAGAGAGTGGCCCTTTAAAGTTGGTAAGTGGTTTAATTAAATTCAGTAAATTAGTTTTAATGCATTTTAGAAATTCTAAGTATATCGTCAGTAAACTTTATGAAATTCTTAAAAGTAGTTTTGAAGAAAACTTTATTTAATATTTTTGAAGAAAATATTTGAAAATTTTGTGGTTTTAAAAAAGTTTTAATTACAAATTGATAATATTTTTATCGACTCCATGAAAATTGACTGCAATAAAAATAGCCCCAAACCAAAAACTATAAATGGTCCCACAGTTTTGTATTAAAAACAACAACACGAAGTTTTGGCGTTATTTTTCTTTACTTATTTGGGGCCAGTTTACCTTAAATAACCATCGCCGTTTCGGGAAATATATCTAGATTTCTATTAGAATTGTCGCAAGAAAAATACAAAAAAAAAAGAAAATTTTTAAAATCGCATAAGAAATATATAAAAAATTAAATTGATTTGATGACCTCCATCCAGGCTTTTATTAAATCGGTTAATAAATAAATGCAATTAAATTTTTCCTAACTTGTATATTTCATATAAATTAATATAAGTTACAAATATTGCAATTTAATATTTGTTTCTTGTAACTTTTTAAGCTCAGAGAAGATAAGGCTCACGCTGTAATGGGTTACTATCGAAGACGTCCAGGTAAAGATAATGAGTACAGTTGTACATTTCCCCACTTCCAGAGCATCTTAGTTGCAGTCATATACTTGCCAATGCAACATTTAAACACATTTGAAATGTTGTTATTTCCTTATTCGAATATGGTTTGGTATATTCTATTCATGACATTGTTTGTTACATTTATAATTGTAATAGTGATTCACAAAATTCATCCTCAATCGATGACACCATTTATATTAATTGCCTGCGCCTTGGGTGCTTCTATTAAGTTTGGACGTAAATTGCAACATTCAAGTTCAATATATTTTTCCTGGCTGTGGTCAAGTTTTTTAATGCGTTCAATGTATGCTGGACTATTGTTTCATTTACTACGATATCACAACTACTCTTATATACCGAATACTCTAGATGAAGCAGCAAAAGGAAACTTCTATGCTGTCATGAATCAGTTCACATATAACGACATCAATCAAATACGGATGTATAAAAACTCTCTGAATCGTACAAGTATTGTGCTGCCTAGTAATGATGAATTCGTCGCTCTTTCATATCTAGAGAATAGTACAAACAAACACCTCTATGCCGTTGTATCGATGGATTCTCTTACATATTATATGGATCAAAAGCAAATATCTGGTGAATTTTATATAATTCGGGAGGTTGTAATGCAACAACAGCTGACACTTTACTTGCGAAAACATTCGTTTCTCATTAATCATTTAGAATGGGAAATAGTGTGTATGCGTTCTGCTGGTTTAATTAAGTTTTGGGAACAAAAATATAGTAATACCAAATATTCCTTGAAAAAACAACTTTATCTAGAATCTAGCTTTGTGCAACAGGATTTATGGAGCATTTATGCAGTTTGCGGTGGATTTTATTTTATAGCATTTATCATAATATTAATTGAAATTTTATCTTTGAAAATAACGTATCTTAAGCGATTATTTGAATGAAAATTTAAACTGTAGTCTTTTTGATTCACCCATATAGAAATAATTGTTGTTTAACTTTTTCTAATTCACTGTTTATCCAAAAAAATTAAATTAATGTTTTACTTGCATGAATCATTATTTTAATTGATTCTGTTTTCTGTTAAAATAATGTGGTCAATAATAATAAAAATAGACAAAACTCTTATATACCATTTGCTTAGAAATAAAATAAAGTTATTTGTAAAAGGTTTCTAATTATCATAATTAATCAGTGTTTAAAACTAGTTCCAATTAATTTTGTAATAAAATCAATTATTCAGTTGATCAACAAAAAAGTTTTGTAATACTTTTTACAAGTTTTGAGTAAATGAAAAATTAATTTAAGTGATTGAAAATGCAATGATTTGCAATTAAAAAAAATTTGTGATATAAATTTACACCAGTTAAATAATTGCTTGTATCAATTAAATTTTTATTCCATAATTAATTGAAAATGTTTTTTAATAAACATCAATTCAACAATAATTAATAATTTATTTAAAATAAATTAAATTTTTCTATTAAGTTTTTACTTACAATAATCAAAAATTTTGTGTTACGAGAATTAAGTAAATAATTGTTATTTGGTTATAATTAAAAATTTTTAATATAAGAATTATTTGTTCCCAAGTCAATTATTGTCCATGTCACACGAGTTTAAATCAAAATATATTCACATATACATACATATAATAAGAGTTAACATTTTTTATAATTATAAAATTATAAAATTCTCAATATTTTAATGACAATTACAAATTCATAAACACTATCATGAAAACTTTAACAAAACAACAATAGCAAATATTTTCTTATATGTAATTGTGTAAGTATATTTAAGATAATGTTTTATTAGATTAAAATAAAGAGGGTGGTGTTGGATGAAGTGGTTAGCGCGTTGACTACTAAGCAAACAATGACTTGGGGCCTGGATTCAAACCCTGGCCAGAGCAAGTCAATCGACATTAATAATTTCTCAATTAGAGAAATGTACATTAAATGTACATTGGTTTGGCATATTATTAATTGTTGTCGGACTATTTAAGTGATGAAGGCAGAGCACTGGTCACTAAAAACTGTTCCGACAGCGATTGATGCTGCTCCTATCTAATGTACACAACATCGCCCTCCTTCGTCGGTTAGCAGAAACATCTGCGAAGTAAAACAATTAATAAAATGCCTGCTAATACAGCTTAACAAAATTAATGCGTCTACTTAACACCGAAGGGGCCTCAACACTGCTATAAAAATTAACATAACGCGCAAAGCAGAGTTGTAAAAGAGTTAAGTCTTCTAAATTTTCAACATCTCTCTTCTCTATCCTATCCCTTTCCCTGAGTTCCAGCACAATGCACTGCATACGTAGGGGTCATCCCCTGAGTGCTGGTAAAAAAAACTTTACTATATTCACAAAAATATGTGCGTTTTTAAAGCTGCTATAAATTAGTGACATAAAAAAATTCAGTTTACAGAATATAAATTTATATCGTATAAACGTTCTTTTTTATTATTATTTTGCATTTGCTTAGCAATTCTCGGTTATTGCTTGAGAGTTTCACATAAGCATATTAATTTAAAAACTATTCAAGCATGGGACAGATCTACTGAAAAGTTGGTGCAAGTACCTATCAAATGTAGTATTAAGAGTAGCTAGCCCATAAATAATAAATAAATTACTTTTTGAAAAATTTTCATTTTGCATTCACACGTAGCACGGTAGTATCCAAGCTACGCTTTAGTTTCAATTTACACCAAAATATCTCACATAAAAATACTATAAACGCAATAAAATAAAGACACAAACAGATTTCCACAATACCCAATAGCTGCGTTAAAGTAAGCGGTGCTTTAGTTTTTGTTCCATTGACATTTTTCCCTAAAGGAGTGGACATCAATTTACGTGCCCAATAATCGATTAATCCAAAATATCGCAAATTTGTTAGGACATGATCAAAAGGTTTCAACAAATAAGAATGTTTTGTAAAATAAACACATATCTGCTGCGCAAATATTGTTTCCTTTAAAACATGGAACACTCCTTCTTTTCCATGACATTTGACATAATAAGAAAGAAAATCCTTGGGAGTGCCGGTAACATAATGCTTATTAGGATTAGCTTCCAATATGGCAAATCCATCGCTATCGGCAATGTCCATTATAATAAGTTCCAATAATTTATTTTGAACAACCGGTACTCCTGAAAACGTATTGTTAGTGGCCATATTAACGATCAGTTTATAGTTATGTGTGATTAAATCGTTTACGCTATTAGGTGGTGCAAAATTTTTTTGGCTCGTCAAAAATCCATATAATGCTCCTTGATATATAGAACGTAAAATCATTGTTAGCAAAATCCACATTATGCATAAGTAACGGGCAAAATTTCGCTGTGGCAGCAAAGTAGCTGTTTGGTTCAAAGTAATCGCAATCAAGTTGCTATTTATCACATAAGCAGAGCTGAAGCCATAAATAAATCTTAAAGTATTTGGTAGATACGATTTTAAGACATATGCAAAGGCTAGAAGAACTATCATGAAAATCATAAAAACAATCCAAATGTGTAACTGAAAGGGATAAGCAATAACTTCCAAGCTGGACCATGGCTGACGCAAGGCTAAAACTGTAAAAACTTGCATGGTTTGATAAAATGTTCTAGTCGGACTCAAAGCAGTGGAGCGATCGAGTGTACAGCGAAATGAGCCCAAACTTAGATCAGCTAACCGTTCATCTAACTGTGAATAAAATATATGGAATATATTAATAATAATTTATGTATGTGTGTACGTATAGGATCCATGACGAATGACCCCAATGGAAAATGGTGCCAAACTTAAAAAATTAAAACTGCCCCAAAATTTAAAACAAATGTCCCTGAATTTAAAAATAAATAATGACAACTGATCCCAAAGTTGGTGATGTTGTTTTCAATGGAAAACTTTGGGGCCATTTTTTATTTTTCAATTTGCCCAATTTTTCATGCAGCCGTATATATACATACTCGTATTCTTCTTATTTTTATATACATATTAATTTAATTACCATGCGAATAGCTCCTGTTAATGTGCCATTGTGCCGAACGTATCCTCTTTGTTCATTATTGGGTGGTACAACATACTCGATTTGAAATTTGAAAAGTTTACCTAAAACGTTTAGTATATATCCTTCTAAGCCTGACATTTTTCTTGAAGTGCTTTCAGTTTTGGGTAGCATCAGATATGGTGGTACATTCCATAAAGCTGCCGTCAGAGAGCAATTAAAAAAATTTTTAAATTTATTTGGAAATATTTCTATTGCCTTTAATTGCAGTAGCGATGTATTTCGGTTAATTTGATGTATTTGAGGAGTTTTGCAGTTTTTATGTGTAAAAGGATAATAGGTGTATAATGTTATGTCCTTCTTAGATTCCGTTTCAAGTAAAAGTGCCACATTTACGGTATAGTATCGCCAACAATAATCAAATATTTTTTGTATTTCCCTTTCCGGTTCTTTACTCACGGAATAATATATTATAACATAATATTCACTGTAATCGTATTTTCTAGTGATGGGACCAGGGTTGATTTTTCTGAAAAAACAAAAATAAAGAAATACATATTTAAATAAGAAAAAAAAAATTTTTTGTCGATAATGTTAGAAGAGTTCTTGACGAAGTAAAAAAATTCTTGTATATTCTTAGACATTTCATATATATTATGAACTTAGTCCACACATTATACAACCGATTTAGAAAAATGTTATACTAAATTAAACTTTTGGCAAAATTTGTTGGCCTTTCTAATGTGGGAAAGAATTCTTGGAAAAATATAACCAATCTTATATGTAGGCTGCCTTGAAATGAGATGGTATTGTACCTATCATGATCTTGGTCCTTATTTTGATCTCACTACTTTTTACGGCCGAAATATTTTGGGTAGGAACATGGCCTTATTTTCACATTTGTGTTTTTGTGCGGATACAAATTTATACTTATGTATATGTTTTCCTAAAATCTTTTTATTATTTTGAGAGCTACCCAGTCGGAAAACTGTTTGATTCAAGTTGCTACGTTTAAAGCTGCTACTAATACATGCATACATGTAATTCAATTGTTGAATTCCAATAAATTGATTTAACTAAATGGTAGATGTGTTGTTTTTGCATTTTACTGCTTTATTTTTATTTTTAATTTATACCAATTTTTTATGAAGTTTGGATTGTTTCTCTATGGACATTAAAATCAAAGTATTGACATCTAGAATACGAACATCTGTGTCATCCGGTGGCTAGCTAAAATTAAATATATAAATAATATACAATAAAACACACTTACCGAAAACTTTCGTATGAATCGATAAACATCACACTAAAATCAGCAAAACTATGTTCATAAGATTCTTTTACAACATTCACTCTAATCTTTATGTCATTTAAGGTTTTTGAATAATCATTTATAAGTGCATTCAAGTAATATTTTGCTTTATTATGATGATAACTTTTTATTACAGACAACTGATTTGTTTTATTGATGAAAATTTCTTTATTGATATGTTGTAGAAATGAACTCATCTCTGTAATATTTATAGAGTCAAATTTGAAATTTAAAGCTAAAACTTTTTCGAAAGCTAATAGCACGATTAGAAGTTTAAGTAACATTTTTTTTACCGCCGTTTTCACATAGATGGTGTGCTATTTGTCATTAAATATTTATAAGAAATCACAAGGTTTTTATATGGAAAAGAAATTTTCTAAAATGCAGATTAACAATTTTCAAAGTAGTGTGGAAATTTTATCATGGTGACATTCAGAGAAGTAAAAGAGTGAATTGAATTGAATTTTAATATATATCAAATGCAAAAATGTTGAAGAAAAGAATTGAAACAATTTTATTAAAAAGTTCACTAAAGCTGAGCAATAGATCGATCTCAATTAATTAAGTTGCAGTAAATATTTGAATTTTAAATTTAAAACAGCAAATTAATTGTGGTGTTCACACTGTAGTCATATCAGTCATATTGTCATAATGTCTTATTGTCTTACAATAGTTTAAAATAATTGTTGTTATGATTCAAGCAAAAACGTCATAAAATAATAAGACTTTTTAAGGTATTTTTATGGTTTGTCATAAAATAACAGTAGAAACCTTAGTCGAACAGCTGAAACTCTTCAGTCGACCCGGCGATAATATTTACAAGCCGCCGCTACTTATAAATAACACAAGAATAAAAATATGTGTTTGTGTAAATGATCTGCCTGGCAGCTTGTGAATGTTTTTCCACTTGCCGCCGTCCAAAAGCTAGTTTAGCTAGAGCTGCAAAACTATCGATAGTCGCCGCCATCAACAGTTTCGATAGTTTAAGAAAAACTATCGATACTATCGATACTATCGGTTTTTTTATGTATAAATAAAAGAAAGTTACTGATTGTTAAAACTTAAATTTTATTTTGCCCAATATATAATAAACATAATATAAACAATTAAAAACTAAACATAAATTTTACACCATTTTCTCTATTCTTTCACCCAAAAAAATACATTTATATCTCTCTTTGTGATAGAAGATTAGTATAAAAAACAAAACTTTTTTGCCTCTACTGAAAATTTTAAAATTTTGATTTAATACCCTCTTGTTAATCAAGCGCGATATATGTATGTATGTATAATTGTATGAAAAATAAGAAATCATAAAAAGCAAGTACATATATTTAGTTCAACACATTTCTTGGGTTTAAATAAATTTTTATAATTAAAATCAAATAACAATTTAGGTAGATTTAGGTAGCTAAACGCGCTGATTTAGGTAGCACAGTTAAAATAACTTGTTTTTATTTGTAAAAGTATATAAATTTAAAGGCGGCTAAGATCCTGCGTAGAATAAGTTGTTACAAATGTTATACTGGCTACATATAATCACCTTAATATATTTAAAAAATATACTTTAAACATTGTCGATAGTATCACTATCGAAAAAAAACTATCGATAGCCAGTCCAAAAAAAACTATCGATACTATCGATAGTACTATCGATTGTTTTGCAGCTCTAACTTTAGCTCATGTTACCGGCAACAGCTGCTTTTGATTATATTTATTTCAGCAAGTTCGTTTAGATAAAAAACAATCTGAAAATTTTAATTGATAATGGACATCTTAGAAGATTTACGGGAAATTTATTATTTTTTTATTAACAAATCGGACTGAATTAAAAACCATTTACATTTAAGCCAAAATTCAAACGTATGCGCACTAATCCGACTAAAAAACGGAGTGTTGTTAAATGTTTATCAGCTGGCACAATTATGACATGTCACACTAACTTATGACGGGGTGTTCACACTTGTCATATTTTGGTGTGCTATTATTTTATGATATATGACTTTATGACTACAGTTTGAATACCCCAAATATAAATATTTGTGTAATCGTATATATTTATGACATTATCTCATTAATCTACATATAAATCAAAAGTTTGCATCATCTCATATGTATGTGTGTATCTTATGTATGTGTATATAAATGTACATTTTTGCAATAAAATGAATCCGCACAAAAACATAAATGTGAAAATAAGGCCAAGTTCCTATCCAAAAAAATTCGGCCGTAAAAAGTACTGAGATCAAAATAAGGACCAAGTTCTGGATATGTACAATTCCATCTCATTTCTAGGCAACCTGTAAGCTTAGACAATTTGAATGACCGAAATATTTATAACACCCACTGATTTTCAACATTTCTTTTTTAGTGTGAAATGCTTTGGAACCATATTTTTTTTAAATCAAAGCGAAATGTTAGCTCCTTTCTTTTTACATAACTCCTACATTTATTGGCCGATATTGGGGAGAATTTTTCCGCAAGAAATATTTATTAGTACCTTTTTCTGTTTGAAAGGTTTTATTGCTATTTGGTTCAATATATTGAATTCCATCGAAATCCTGATTATCACGTAACTTCACTCATAGAAAAGCAAGCTCAGTCTTAAAATTTACTGATTTAAAAGTTTTTGTTTAAGAAGGCACTTTAATCTTTCGTGGGAGTAAAACATAAACATAAAATGGATAACATCGCTTACAAAGTCTCGTCGACTTTGTAAACTGCTCATTTGACTGTTTGTATTAAAGTCGGTTTTTTTTTCGCCAGAACTGTGTTCTCTTAAAAACTGTGTTCGAAAAAAATAACAAAAAGAATGGATTCCTTTTCATTTCTGCTTAGATGTGATTAATTAATAGTTTTATTGTTATTTAATTACTTGCTAAGGAGAAGGGTCACTAATGGATGTTTTAAGTAACAATTATCAAAAAAAAAAAGAAGATAATTAGGGCATAACCATTTATAAAAACATAAATACTTGTGTTTTTATAGAAAGTATCAATGACATATCAACATTGCGAGCCTTTGCTACAATAGAATCATATCTCAAAAATAGTAAATTTTGTAGAAAACGACATTAAAGTTTTGAATTCGATAAGAACGTAATGGTAACAGCATATGTTATTTTCCTAGGTCCTATGGAATCCAGTTATGGGGCACTGCCTCAGCATCGAATGTAGAAAAAATTCAAAGGCGACAAAACAAAATTCTGCGTACAATAACAGCAGCCCCATGGTATATCCGAATTCAGCGAATTCACAAAGACCTTGATGTTCCGTTGGTGAAGTCAGTATTTTCAAAACACGCGAAAAAATACATAAAAACTTGAGTTGCATCCAAATCCACTTCCGCGCAATATTCTAAATGAAAGAGGCCACACCAGGTTGAGAAGGAGGGATACTCTTTTTCTCAGCCGTACACGAGAGATGTAAAGCAACATAAATCAACCGTTGAAATTAAAAATTTTGTTTATCATTGGCTAAACATATATTAATGCATTTTTAGATTTAAGATTTGAAAGGCTTATTGAAAAAATATGTTATTTTTCTCACAAAAACTGAAGAACAATACGAGTATAATCACTACTGCTGCATTATTAACTCAAAAATCACAATTGTTTGTTTTATATCTCTATTTCGCAAAAACACTTTACAAGCATGATTGTTGTTTCCCTTTATAAAAAAAGGCAATTTTTCTTACATATGTATATACAAACATACATATTATTTTAATTGTATACCACTGTGCATTCCATATCATAGTTTAAGGCTTATTTATCTATTTTATATGTATGTATGTTAAAAAAAATAGTACATGATAATTGTCGTATTATTTTGTGTTTTATTAGATTTGTTTACATAGTAAATAAATAAATCAAATAACTACATACATAGATATAGGAATTTTGTAACACATACATATGTATAACAATTGTTATAATTACTAATTATTTAATGACAACAAAATTAATTGCTCCGTATGTTGTGGGCCACATGGCCACCTTAGTACACATCAGGTCTGTTAATACTTGCTATAACAGTTTGCAATAGATGCAACAATTGTCTGTTAAGTTAAATTTTTATAAATAAATAAATTTATTGTACTGTTTACAAACATGCATGACAGTGTATGACGCGCAGTACGTTTTAAGGTTGGGTGCATTTAATGTACGATGTATGTTTATAACTGTTTCGGTGGTTAAACTTTTGACGTTTTTATGGTTTTACATGACGTCTTTATTAATATACGAGGCAAAAAATTTAAGCATGTATGTGTATTTATACATAAGTATGTGTTAGAGAGAATGAAAAATTTTAGAAGCTTTGTTCACATTTATTAAATATTTGTCCCAAAAAACCTAACCACTAGTTTTGCTTAGGGATAGTGTCATATAACTTGGTTTTTAAGTTACAAAATAAAATTAGGAAATTAATTATTAGTTTCTTTCTTGGTTACGGTTTTTGCAACAAATATTTGATAAATGTGAACGTAGGTTTAGTGTCATGGTATTTATACACTCGTATATTTACAATGTAGTTTTGTCAATGAGCAAGGCACCGTCCTTTAGGCTTTCAATCGAATAATATTTACTCAATTCAAAAGATTAAATTTAATGTACGATCAAACGAAAATTTAAATTTTTGAACAAAGATTTACTCGATAATCAAGTAACATGAATACAAATTTTATAATAATTTAATTTTTTCGAATGCATTGAAAATCAGAAAAAACTTTAATTTTTTATTTGTGTAAAAAATTATTGAACTTAGATAAATTAAAATTTTTATGGAGAAAGAATTATCGAAAAACTCGTACTAATGTCGAGGTCGCTACATCATGTCATCAGTGTTTTTTTTTTGGTAGTTTTGACAAGATGCATGTTAGTAAGTAAGAATATCTATTTATGAAAAATGTTTTACACGCGAAAAGGAATCTAAGAAACGCTTTTTCTGTAGTAACTTAAAAATTTAATTGTTTTTGAAATATGTTTTTGAGTGTTATGACTATGTATGGAAAACAGTAGAAAATCAGTCTTTTATAGTGACTAAAAATTAACACAACTAAAAGCAACCGTACTAAAATTTAAATAGTGACGTGTTCTTGTGATTTGTAATCTGTAGCCTCCGATCGATCACAGCGCGACAGAAAGAGGACAGCTTTCAAAACAATAGTTTGATCATGATTGTGTTGTCGAATTAAACATTTATTTTTACTAAGGTAACATTTTATATAATAACACCTTGATTAGTAGAAAGAGCCTATTTAAATCGGCCGCAATAAGATGTCTTTAATCATATAACGTAAATAATTTTCAAATAAGGTTTTTTATGTTAATATTTATACAGACTAAAGATCGTAAATGTTTATAATCAGAGAAATATTAGGTAGACATTGTAAACTTATTTCGAGCAACAAAGGAAAAATTTAATATTTATACATCCCTTTTGTAGATTTTTCAACAGCACTTGCTGAATAGAACAAACGTTGTTTTCGGTAGAAGCCACTTAACCTCGTCGGTATTCATGTGTAAATGCTTTTTCACTACTTGTTAGGTAGCTTCGTTGAACTTCATTACATACTCTACTTATACACAATTACAAATACAAATAGAATACGCGAATTATTTCTACTAATGGATGCTAGCTGGGGAATTTTTTGTTTTGTTTTTTTATTTATTATAATATATATATATATTTTTTTTTAATTGTGCTGGAACTCACGGAGAGGTATAGAGTAGAGAAGATAGATGTTGAAAATTTAGAAGGCTTAACTCTTTTACAACTCTGCTTTGCGCGTTATGATAATTTTTTTTAAGCAGTGTTGCACAACGCCTCTGGTTTTAATTAGACACATTAACTTTGTTACGCTGTATTAGCAGGCATTGTAATTAATTATTTTACTTCGCCAATGTTTCTGCTAGCCGACGAAGGAGGGCGATGTTGGAACAATTTTTAGTGACCAGTGCTATGCCTTCATCACTTAAATAGTCCGACAACAATTAATACAATGGATCACTAATGTACATTAGAGAAATGAATCATGTTGATTGAATTTCTCTGGCAAGGGTTTGAACCCAAGTCCCACCATGTCATTGTTTGCTTAGTAGTCAACGCGCTAACCACTCCAGCTAACACCATATATCATATATTAAACATTACAGTGCTGCCAGCGAATTATATCCTACAATGCCCAATCTCCTGATTTTTTGTTCAAATTGAACTGAAAAAATTTTCTTTTTCTTAAAATAAATTCAATTCAAAAATCGCTATAAAATCGTCATATTTTAGTGCTGTCCACGCAAGCTTTTAGGTTTGTAAGCTGTTCGATTATAGAAGATAATTTACCACAGAGTTGCATAACGACCGTTAAATTTTCATTAGATTTAGTTTTAGAAATACAACTCTGAAAATATTGAGAAAGTACATTTGAGTATTGAGTACTTGAAAAATATAGCAAATGGTCGATAATCGGCACCCGCTACTCAATACTTTGCCAGCACATCTTTATTTGAATTAATATTTCTTATATGTTCAATAAGATGTCCAGTTCTTAGGTCGAATTAAAAATTATATGAATCTAAGATTATTAAGATTTACGCCAAGGTTTTCATCATTGAATTTGCCACATGAATACCACTGTAAGCTCTTGTGCAAGCTCAACGTCTTCTGTCTTAAAAATACAAAATTTCGTGCTAACAAAAGTATAAATAAATTTTACCATTTAATTTAGAAAATTACCCACTGTGCACTGTTAACTAACTTTACATAGATAATCTACTTTTGTAACAAAAATAATGCTCCAACAATAATCATAGTAAATAAAAGCCTAGTGTTATACTTCATTTTTTTAGTATATTAGCGACCGTTAAAGTGTTAAAATGTATCCAACTTGGGAGAATAAATTTATTTTTACTACAATTCTATTCTTCTCAACAAAAAATGTTGTTTGTTTTAATCTTGAGTTGCAACAAAGGTTTGAAATTACACGAAATCTATCGGAAGCTTTGGTGGAATTGATTAGTGATGTGTATGTGGATACATTTCAGCAAAGAGTATTTAACTTTCAAATTAAAGTGACAAATAAAAATAAGCAACAATTGCATGAATTTCAAAAAATTATGGACGAGACAATGCTATTGTTGAATGATAGTATTACGATACAATTGAGAAATGGAATTACCATACCATCGAATAATGAAAGGCACTTTTGTGTTCTCCTAGTGGACTCTTCTGAATCATTGGAGTGAGTTTGTTTGTTGTAGATTTTATTTTAAATGCCATTTGATATATATTTTGAAATTTTCTTACAGATATTTATATAAAGATCTTGAAGAATATCATCTTTTTGTACAAGGTTCTTATTTCATTGTTTTGCAAACATTTCCTCACATCCATCATTATTATGATGAACTATTCGAAATTTTCCAATTGAGTTTTCGCATAGGCATCTTACATACAAATGTCATTGTACATTCTGTTAACAATGTTATTTTACTATTTTATAATATGCCATTTACGCGATTTCATTGCAATGGCGTTGCACCCATCATTCGTAATAAATTTATCGATGGTGTTTGGTTGCATAAAAATTTTGTAGCAGAAAAAGCAAAAAATTTGCACGGTTGTCCATTGGTTTGTGCTACTTGGGAAGATATGCCATATTTTCAAATGAATCCCGATCAGACCAGAGAGAAAAGTGGAAGCAAATATATCGGACTGGAAGGAAAATTATTGGAATATTTATCACAGAAAATGAATTTTACAATTACAATGCGGTGGTTAAACGCTAAGGAAATCAATCGGACCGTTTACGATGAACAGGGTGTGTTTACGAAGGTAAGTACATAATTGCAAAAAAAATATCCTAATTATTATTATACAAGAGAAAACAGATGCATTGTAGTAACAGAAATTTGCCAGTTGCACGTATTACTTGATAATAGAGCAATTCCATTTTATTTCAACGAACATTTTTTCGGTAGTGTCCGATTTTGATAAAACTTGGTGAATGTGTGTAGTAGTGTATGTATGTTCACAAAACGATTTTTAATTTTTTTGTTTTCGAAAACTGTGGCAACCCTGCAGCTTAGAAATACTGAAAATTGCAGGGTAGGCACTACACTTAAAATTTCATAACTTTTGTTGTGAGCAAGATATTGAAAAAATTCTTTTTGCGTGGGATTAGTGAAGGTTTTTGGGTTAAAAATTTATTATTATTTTTTTTTTAAGTTTTTAAAATTTAAGAGAGATATATTAAAAAATGTACTGGTATGTTTATAAGAAATACTCTCTTTTACTAGTTGCTACGTGCCACTGAGTTAATAAGTTAAGTTTGCTTGTATGCAATTCATTGGAAGCATTGTTTGTATTCATTGAAAATTGAATATCTCAAAAAGTAGGAGGCATTCCACTCTGAAATTTTTAGGATGTTTAGAAAACATATGTGGCATTTTGTGCAAAAAATTTAAAAATTTAAAAAATGGGTTTTTTTCAAAAAATAAATTTTAATTTTTTTTTTTAAAAAATTTTAAAAACTTAAAAAAAAAAAATATAATAATAAATTTCTTAAACCTAAAAATTTCACTAATCCCACGCAAAAAGAATTTTTTCAATATCTTGATCACAACAAAAGTTATGAAATTTTAAGTGTAGTGCCTACCCTGCAATTTTCAGTATTTCTAAGCTGCAGGGTTGCCACAGTTTTCGAAAACGAAAAAAATTAAAAATCGTTTTGTGAACATACATACACTACTACACACATTCACCAAGTTTTATCAAAATCGGACACTACCGAAAAAATGTTCGTTGAAATAAAATGGAATTGCTCAATAGCTAGCTACCGTTTAAATTTTGTGACATAATTTTACTATTGTGAATTGATAACAATATATGTATATAAAATTTTTTTAAATTTATTTTTCACAGACACAAATAAAAAATTTACGATGAAATGAATCTGAAAAATACTAAAACATGAATTCAAATATATACCAGCCCATCTACAGGACCACTTCTTTCTATTGCATATAGTGTTTTTGCTGCCATTTAAAATTGCTTTAGTGCTTGAGCCTTGATACTGGGTAGCAGACATGTATCAGTTCGGGTCTTCATTAGTAAAACTACTGATGAAAACAATTTAGCAAAATTGTCTCGAACTTTCTTTCTTTTCGTACTGCAATTGTAAGCAGAAATTATTTAAAAATTTTGAGGTTTCTAAACGAATATTTAATAGAAATATTTGATAAAACTTACGTAGTTTTATATGCGATTAAGAAAATAAAATTTAGTTATTTGCCAATAATAATAAATAGTGCCAATTTAAGCAGCGATATCACTGCGATAGCACTTTTAGTTTTATATAATAAATGTTTCTAATTTCTTGAAACAAAGTATTTGTTTTCCTATAAAAATATTTACACATTTGATCAATATGGCATATAAAATAATAATATAAAAACATTATGTTCGCCACAGATTTTTATCGCTTGGAAGCATCGAATTAACAACAATGTTAGCTAAAAGTTAAGTCATACTAAAGCATTTGTGTGTACAATTAAATTTTTAATTATTGTTAATAATAATCGGTATGAAAATTTAAATAAAATTAAAATAACAGTTTTGAATACCGTTTAATTATTCACCACAATTTATAACTGTGGCAATAAGAGGAAAAAAATGCTTAAGTCGAGATAAGCTAAATTTAAGTAAATATCACTGTTGAACTATACATATATAAAACTACCCTTGGCCACAGTTTTATTTATGTTGAACGATTTTTAACGATGTACTGCCATAATGACCATAATGGCATAACAGCGTAATTTGATTTAAGAAATATTTTATTTCATTAATTATCATCTCAAAGTGCATATAATATATTTTTAAAAACTCTCTTAAACATTTAAAAGTTATTTTCTACAACTGGTTGAAAACTGCTCTTACCTGCGTTGCAGATCTTGCAGGTATAGCTTATTTACATATTTTGTTATTGCATTGCTGCAAACTGATGAAAATAAGATAGACTTGAAAGATCTGCAATGAATACTAAGAGTGATTTCCCCTATTGAGTGTCCTTACAATCGTAAGGTGCATCAGGATATTTAACTAATTGCTATACGAATTTTACTGTGTAATTAATTTTACGAATTTTACTGTTTAATGTATGTCACAAAAGATTATTCAATAAATGTGTAGATGAGTATTAATAACTTTCATAAAATTTTTAGAGTTGCAAACGTTTTCCTATCAATCTGTTTTTTCTCTGTGTACTAAATTGATTAATAGAAATTTCTAATTTCTAACAGCTTTTCACAACCAACACTGATTTTGTAATTGGAGCATTTCACAACAAGCCGACATCGTTGAAGGATCCATATACTCCAACAAGCAGCTATTACCTGAGCCACTATTATTTTATAGTTTCATCTAAAACAGAACCATACGATCCATTTACAAAGATGTTGCTGCCATTTGAAGTGGAAATCTGGATTATATTAATATTAATTTTTATATTCGTTAACATCATACTCTTTACGTTCATACATTTAAATCGAAAATGGCAACCCTTAGTATTGGGAAGAGAAAATTATACACCATCGTACAATATGATTGTCATAAGTTTGGGTGGTCCCGTGGCAAAAGATCCAAAAGTACCATTTTCACGATTTCTCCTAATCTTGTGGCTACTGACGACATTTATTTTACGCTCTGTTTATCAGGGATTTATGTTTCATATTATTAAATCTGATCTACACAAGCCACCAGCTAAAGAAATAAATGACTTATTGCAAAATAAATATCGTATTTTTATGAATGATGCGGCTTATGCTGCTCTTGCCAATTTACCCAGGCTTTCTGCAAAAGCTGAAGTTTTGAATACAACGGAACTGGAGATGTTTGAAATGTTAAGGGATTCCAAGGCTAATGAACCATTGGCCATTTTGACGCCTATTGAATATTATGGTTATTTTAAATTTATAAATGCCGTTAACAATGATTTTTATGTGGTGCCTGAAAAGCTCTTCTCCCAACAGCTGAGCATTTATATGCAGAAAAATTCAATATATTTGAGACGTTTCAATATGTATATTAAAAATTACGTTAGCGAAGGTCTAATGCATCGTTGGAACCGTTTACTTGTGTACAGTAGTGGATATCGCAAAGCAAGGGATGATACTCCTAGACCTATGAAAAATTCCCATTTATTTGCTGCTTATCGTTTGTTATTTATAGGTTTAGTAGCAAGTTCAATAGCTTTTGTTGGTGAAATTTTCATTTTTGAATTGAAATTAAATGCCAGAAGAAATTTCGAAAACCAGTAAAGAAATGAAATGGTATTGTTTATTGGAAGCTGTCACTGGGCAAAGTCACAATTTTCCAATCGGAATGGTTTCAATTCCGTAATGGTATTCCGATCGGTTTCGATTAACCATCTTCAGATTCCATTCATTTTTTATTTCGATTTTATATTGTAAAATTTTTTTTGTACGCAAAGACCAATGTTTAAATTGTTTTTAATAGAAAAGATCATATAAAGCTATTTAATTGACATGAAAAGCTTATTTTAATTGTGCTCCTAAATGTATGTATGTTTGCTTTTATTGTTAACTACAAATGAAGTTAAAATACATAATATACATTGTAAATTTCATTTTGAATTTTAAAATTGTTTTGCTAAGATTTTTCGTTTTTTTAAGACTAACCTGGCCCACGATATCGAACGATGTCGCTCGCTTGATCTTTAGACGTAAAACAACTAACTTGCGTTCCACTAGCAACCGATTTTATTTAACTTATTATTTGTTTAGTGGCACATAAGCTAAACAAATAAATAAAATGGGTGTTTAAAAGGTGGTAAATCAGTTGCTTTTCGTCTACAAATTCAGCATTATCGATCGATCGACATCGTGGGGCAGGCCGTAAACTTTTGGAATTATTGCCACCTTCAAATTTACTATGATCACTTTAATTTTATACCTTAAATTATTTATTTGTATAATATATGGCTTATACCCTTCACTGGTTAAGGAAAAAATAAAAAGTACTAAAAACAAAAAGTACCAGCTTTATCTCTTACTACCCCCGATATTTTATTGTAAAAAAAATATACTAAGAAAATAAAAAGTAATAACAGACGTAAAAAACTATAATAAAAACCATATAAAGTATCAAAAGTACCAACATTAAAAAGTACCATAAGTAAAAAAATACCAAAAGTACTACTTTTTTCTCTTTTCAAACCACAGAAAGTATGTTATAATTATAAAAAATTTACAAGATATTAATACGAAAATAAAAAGTATAAAAACTACCAATTTGTTATTTTTTTAATCTCTTACAAAGTACTCTATGTTTTAATCTGGGTCACATGGCCAATCAAATTTTATGCAAATTAACGTGGAAAAAACATACAAAACTTTCACACATTTTATATTCGTAGGATAAGCTTACAAAAGAAACTACGTTGGACAGTATTGGTCACTTTAGCTCGAGAGCAGTATGTCTAGTTTCGATAAATACATGGAGTTAAAATTAACTCCAAACTATTAGAATGCATTTAGTCAAACAAATTAATACTTTCTTAATGGATTTTTAAGAAAAATTCCAAAGTTACAAAAAACCTCAGAAAATATTTCGTAAAACCAGATACGGTACAAATTAAGCGCCAAATTACAAAATTCGAAAGCCAAATGTTAATGCGATATATTCACAATTAATTGCGAGAACTTAATAAAATAAATTGCGCGTGTGCATAAAACACACAAAATTTAATTTTTTAGTTTTTAATGGAAATTGTGATATTATCAATTGAGTTGCTTCACTTAATTGTGGTTTTGTTGTGGATAATTCAGGTCTGCACTTATTAAATCCTTTATAGCAATTAAAGTGTTATTTCTGTTACATTCTTTGCAAAACTACACAAATGGAAAGTAAGAAGACCTTCCTACTTCAGGCCTTATTTGAGGTCTACTTATGAGTATTTTTATTTTAGGTAATTCCTGGAGGAGCAGCAATTTTCGTTTTGTTTTTTTTGCCAAAAGGAAAGCAAAAGAATTCGGATGCGGTTATAAAAACGCGGGTACATATAGAAATTTCAAACATACAACGAATAAATAAACGAGACGTAATTATTTTAGTTGAATTTTGAGCTTCTAAGAAGAGGCCTGTTTTGTCTAATTTTGTATGTACTCGTATGTATAAATTTATTATTAATTTTGCAAATAAGTATGTATCTTTTAAAGAATTGTTTTAAATTTAATAGTAATTTTATCCAAATTCTAAATATTATTTAGTTGCTAGCTAAGGCCTTCTAAAAGCCAATAATTTGATGGCCTGTCAGAATCACCTTATAGAAATCATTCGTTTACCTTCTTTTCCCCCCTGGGTAATTAAATCAAAACACATACACACACATGCATGTTTGTTTATTTGTTCCAACTTGCAAAGATGAGTAATATGTGTGCACGTATATATTAGTACCATTTTTAATCGCTTTGAGCTTCTAAAATACTGAGCCGATTCTAACAAAATAATGGAAGTTCCCTTCTTAAATATTAAATATTTTTACTAACCACTAAAATGCTCAAACTGGCTTAAGTTTTAAAGTCTTTAAATGCATTTTGTCAAGTTTAAATTTAAAGGAGCAGTGTGATATAATGCATGCCTGGAATATGAAAACGAACTCAATTAAAAAAAAAAAAACTTGTTAATTATGTGTTTGATGTATTTTTATTTTGTAAAATAATTATTTCATATCGTGCAGCCCAAACGGAATTTACGTCAAAGCATTCAAGAGCTAAAGGTAGACAATTAAACACCTTTAAGAAAAGTTTGAAATATATTTTCCCAGTATAACAACAAGAAATTATTTGCTGAAAAATGCCCCTAAGCTAAAAAGTACCCCAAAATTTTGTATTAAAATAACATTACGATATTTGGGGCCACTTTATAAAAAATACCGGAAATTTAAAAATGAAAATAGCCCCAAAAATATTAAAAATTAAAAATATTAAAAGGCTTTTGGCCATTTGAATAATTTCTTAAGGAAATAAATAAGTCCCGCAATTATAAAATCTAAAGTGGCCCGAAAATGAACAACAATTTTGCCAAACTGATACCTAAGAAGTGGTACTAAGCCAATAACTAAAATTGGCTCTGCTGGCCTTTAGAAGGAAATGAAAAATGGCAACAATATGTTACCAATAAAAAACAAAACAAAAATTATGGGCGTCATTTTTCCCCATTGTGGGGTAATTTTTTTATTTTTGGTTTTAGTGTCATTTATAAGTTTTCGACCATATTTCATGGACCCAAACTTATCATTTCGATGAATCAGTTTTGAACCGCAAACTTTTATGGTTTGGAATAGAGAATGCGATTTAAGGACCCTTTCCAAGATGTATATGTGGAATAGGAATGAATCCCAAGTTGCTAAAAACTATTACAACTGTACCAGCTGTCGATTTCAGTTAGATTTAGTGCTTTTCTGGTAACTAAAGTTTAATTGCTCCTATTGAATCGTCACAAATAATTTCTTAAACTGCATTAGAGAGCTGCTTAGGATACATAATTTATTTAAAAGCCGTAAAGATTAATTTCTCTTAACTGCCGGTTTGCATACAAAAACCAATTTGACGAGTTGTGTGTATTTTCCTGTGTTACAAACATAAGCACAGTCTTAGTATACTTTAGTTTTTGATAGCAGGGTATGCTAAAGCCATTAATGTTTTTTTTTTTTCACTTGATGTGTCAAACAAACATTACAATTACACAGTTTAGCATTGCAAATAATGCAGTTAATAAATACATTTTAAACTAAGCAGGTGAACAATTTGAGCGGCTGACATTCAGGCATTTTTATTCGCAAAAAAATAATTTAAATTCCATTAAAATCATTGTGCAAAATATTTAAAATAAATTGAAACAGTCAAACATAAATTCATATATGAAAGCTATGAAGACATTAACAGAAATTGTGTTCGACGCTACAGAGCCAACATTTAATTTATCTTTAATATTGGCCACGCTATGGATCATTAATAATGATTTTGCTAAATACACAACATCAGCACTGACCATCGGACAATATTCCATCAATCAAAGAAATCGATTATATCACAATGATTTAATTAATGAAATTATTAAACGTGCCATGGTTACACCGGGTATTAAGGTCTTTACAGAAGCTGAAATGGAAGAAAGAGAATTGAATCAGGAGGAAAATGCGAATAATAGGAACGCAGAAGCAGATGAGTTTCTAAGACAAGATTATAAACGTGATAAGGGCATATGGTTTATGGATAGCATAACTTCATACAAGTAAATCGAAAAAGATTTAAAAAAAAAAAACACTAAATTGTATAATTATTTATCGTTTTATTTTTTATTACCAGGAATTTTGAACTCGATTTACTTAATCCTAATTTTCATTATCATCGTAATGGTGTTTTCCTCTTTATCTATACCGGCACAGAGCAACAACGTTTAAATAATGTCAAGGAAATATTTCGTCGTCTCTTTAATTTGTACTGTGCGAATGTCAATGTTTTGTTGATGGTTGGCAAGGCTCCCTACCTCTATACGTATTTCCCATTTGCAAAAAATAAATGCCATTCTTCAATGCCAGAATTTTATATGTCATTTCGTGATATTCAAAAAAATTTCTCAGGTTTTAAAGTTGGAAAACCCATTTTTCCCACTAAAGTTAAAAATATGCACGGCTGTGAATTGGTGGTGGCGACATGGCAATATGAGCCATATATTGTGGTTGACAAAGATCCCAAAACTGGTGAGCTACTACGTTTGCACGGTATAGAGGGTTCGCTTCTTAGCTTATTGGCTGAAGAGATGAATTTTAAAATACGCCTTAAGATTCCAGATCCTCCGGATAGAGGTGATGTTTATGAAAATGGAACAGCAACGGGAGCAACAAAAATGGTAAGAAACTCTAAGTAGGTTTTATCTTATTGTTAGAAAATCAAATTTATCTATTATCTGCCATAAACACCTCTAGTCTACGTCAACTTCTTCTATTTCTCATGTAAATTGACGGTATTGAATGTATTGAAATTTTCAAGCTTGACAACATTGCAGCGTATACTTGATATAAGATGAATTGTGCATATTGCTTATACGTCTGGTGGGCATAAACCAACAAACAAACACGGAAAAGCTTTAATTAAATTGCAGCATACTTTCAAGTGCCAGTATAATGTTAAATTAGGCGTATGAGCGATTTTATATGAAATTCTGATGTTAAGTATACGTTTTGCTAAGCGTGCAAATCCTTATTACTTTGCCACGTGATTTTATACAACCGATTTTTTCTTTTCGCTCTCCGTTCGTCCATCCGTCCGTCAATGTTTCGCCCTTCTTACTTCTTCTCTAAACAAATTAAAGTGGCAGAGAATTAACTATATTGACCGTGCAATTAAAAAAATTCTTTCTTATTTAGATTGACAGCTTGGACTAAATTTAATTACAATCAATTAGAAAATCTTTCGTTTTTTTCTGTTTTTAGATTATGAATGCCGAAGCCAATATAACAATTATATCGTTTATGTACAATAAAATACGATCGCAGATGATGCAACCCAGTTTCAGTTATTTGTATGTTCCCTATGTTTTGGCCATTCCTCAGAGTTCAAAAATGTCATCTTTTCAACGCATAGCGAAACCATTTCGATACATAATATGGTCCTGTTTTAGTTCCAGTGTCCTTTTTGGAATTGTCTTCATATTCTACATACGATTTTTGGGCAGAACTAAATTAATGCATTTTGTTTATGGTCAAAAGAATCGAATACCATTTACAAATTTAATATCGGTTTTATTTGGTGTTGCAACGCATGGAAAATTTCCTGTCAAAAATTTTGCCCGTTACATATTAGTGGTGTTTGTGCTGTACACGTTTGTACTTAGAACTGCTTATTCGGGAGCATTATATATTCTATTACAGGATGGTCGGGCCAGAAATACATTAAAAAGTATTAATGAAATTGTGGATAATAATTATACTATTTATGCATTCCCTGCTGTAGCAAATGTTGTAAAACTGGCCATACCTGAGGCAAATACAAAAATTGTTGATGCCAAGAATCCAACGACAAAATTATACGAAAGGATATCTTCTACGAGTCAAGAGAAAATAGCTCTATGTTTGCTAGAGTATTCAATAAGATCATACAATCAGATGAATCCATCTCGTCGGGTGGAGATATTAGATCAACCGCTTCTGACTGCACCCATTGTTTTTTACATGCCACGTAATACTTACATAAAGCAGTATACAGACGTATTAATTATACGAATTTTGTCAGCCGGCTTAATAAAACGCTTTGAATCGTATTATTTGTACTCGTCTATACATTCACAACCTAATCAAAAAGAACCTTTAAAATTATCAATTCAGGTATTATTCGCCATTTTTTGTATTTATGCAGTTTTATTAGCATTTTCATTTGGAATATTTCTCTTAGAACTGGCCAGTACTAAATCAGAATGGTGTAGAATTATAGTTGATTTTTTAAATATTTAATAAATTTGTAAATGCATAATATGTAACAAAATATTTAAGTAAGAATATTAATAATAAAAATAATAATATATAATAAAGTTTTATCGGTTTCAATAAGTTTTACTGGAACTGAGCAATTCTGTATATAAATCAGATGACCTATGACAAGGTCACGTCAAAAACTAATTTTATTCTTCTTTTTTACAAGAATATGATTGATAAATATTACATTTGCATTGCATTTTATTTTATTTTTATTTACTTAATCGAGCCCATATTGGCCATAATTTCAATATTTTTTATAATACTTTTTTTTAATATCAAGTTAAAAATGTTTTTTGTTGTATATGCTTTAGATATGACCCCTATACATTTTATATACATATATACATGTACTCGTATATGTAAGATCATATTTGGAATGTATATGAAATATATATGAATTTCGGTTACACTGGTTTATTATCCATCCAAAACCATTTGATTTTTTTTGGTTTATTTTTATAAATTTTTTCATATATTTTCCTGCACATGCTAGACTGATTAAATATTTTTTAACCGACTTAAAAAAAGATTTACAACGTTTCCATTTAGTTTTCATTTTTTTTTTAAATGAATTACCTCGTTATATTTTGTACTTGAAATTATGTACATCTGGATTGCTTTCGTCGAAAAATGTAAAGTTCCATGCCCACATTGGGCAAATACATATTCTTTTTTAAATATTCAAACCGATTTGTATGAAATTTTGCGCAAATACTTATTTAGTTGAAAAGTTATATTATCAGGCTCAAATTCAGTTTTATTGAATTAATGAAAATTCAAAATTACTAAGAGTTTTTTTTTTATGTTGGAAAATATTATTATTTATATCCAATCAGTTTTTAGCAGAACGTATCAGTACTGATTTCAAGGCCGCTACACCTCTCATCAGCGTTCCATTGTCCATCTTTACAATTTTCGTAAAGTGGATACTAATTGAGAAGAATATCATTTATTTAACCAGTTTTCAAGAGAAATAGAATATGAGAATTAATTTTTAATTCATTTTTTATTCTAACAGTGCTGGTTAGTACGAAATTCCCTCATTACTGTTTGGAAAGTACTAATAATCAACACAAACTCATAGTCCGTTATCATCAAAGTATTCTACTTTGTATTCTAACGTTTTTGTTATTTTTACTCTATATTAGGGAAATTCACATATTACTGTGACCCTTGTTATTAGGGTATTTATAGCTCGTGCACAAGCGGAATTAATATTTTTATATTATTATTATTACGAATAAACGTAATTATTATTTGAACTTATATTGATGTATATATGAAAAGTAATATTATCAGGCTCAAGTTCAGTTTTATTGAATTAATGAAAATTCAAAATTACTAAGAGTTTTTTATGTTGGAAAATATTATTATTTATATCCAATCAGTTTTTAGCAGAACGTATCAGTACTGATTTCAAGGCCGCTACACCTTTCATCAGCGTTCAATTGTCCATCTTTACAATTTTCGTAAAGTGGATACTAATTGAGAAGAATATCAACTATTTAACCAGTTTTCAAGAGAAATAGAATATGAGAATTAATTTTTAATTCATTTTTTATTCTACCTTGAAACAGTGCTTTCAATATTTTTTTTAATACTTTTTTTAATACCAAGTTAAATTTTTTTTTTGTATATGCTTTAGATATGACCCCTACACATTTTATATACATGTACTCGTATATGTAAGATCATATTTGGAATATATATGAAATATATATAATTTCCGTTACAATGGTTTATTATCCATCCAAAAACCATTTTAGTTTTTTGGTTTTTTTTGTTTATTTATATAAATTTTTTCATATATTTTCGTGCACGTGATAGACTGATTAAATATTTTTTAAACGACTTCAAGAATGATTTACGACGTTTTCATTTAGTTTTGAATTTTTTTAAATGAATTACCTCGTTATATTTTGTATTTCAAATGATGATCTGGATTGCTTTCGTCGAAAAATGTAAAGTTCCATGCCCACATTGGGCAAATACATATTCTTTTTTAAATATTTAAACCGATTTGTATGAAATTTTGCACAAATACGTATTAAGTTATTGTGATAATCAACGTTAAAATTTCAAAAATGCTTTACAAAGAAAATTGGGCAGTACCACTCAAATAAACAAGTTAATATTACTTCTTAACTAATTTCACTCAGTCGGATCTTCTGAAACTTTGCAATCACATTAATTTCACACGACTTAGCAATATTAGGTAAAGCTATTGCATAGAATTTTTTTATCAACTTATTTCTCCTGGTTCTAAGCTACCTGCCCACCAATTTTCAGCCAAATCAGTTCAGCCGTTCTTGAGTTATAAATAGCGTAACTAACACGACTTTCTTTTATACACATATATAGATATATTTGCTTATTCGACGACACTTGCTAGTTTAGAAACACTTAGCCAAGACACACATGTGTTTAGTCGAGACACAAAGCTTTAGCAAAGACACAAACCTTAGTAACGACACAAACTACCTTCGGAAATCCCCAAAAACTTGGACAAAAATCCCCTCAAAATCCCAGAAATCCCGGAAAAGAAGCTATGCAATATCTTAAAAAAATATAGTGCCACGCCCTTCCAAAGTCAAGTTTTTTCTTAAAAAGCATCTGATACACCAATTTTTATTAAAGTTTGCTCTCTTAAAAAAATAAAATATTATAATTAGTAAATTGAACAGCAATATTATTGTTAGAAAAGTGGCAGTGCCACGCCGATTTTGTAATCGATTTCCTTTTTGAAAATTTATAAATTTGAATGATATTCTTCATGTTAAAATTTATTTTGTTTGTATTCTTTTTTATGGGTAGGTGCAAATAGGTTTTTTTTTTGGTCTATATACTAGACTAACTCGCTATATATAATAAAAAAATGGTTACTTCCATTTAACCAGGTTTTAAAATATTTAAAATTTTTTTAAAACATCACTTAAAGTTTTATAACGTTGACTTAAAATTTCCAGTAGAAACACTTTTATTGACACTGCGTTCATTATTGTGAAACATAAAAATATTGTCTTTAGAAATTTAAAATTTAGAGGTGTTTCCTCATCTGTATTAAATCTATTATTAATTTGCTCAGTAGTCAAGGGTATATTTCTACAGCCATGATCATTCGCTAATTTGTCAGTTACACCAAACCCTGCATAAGCCTTAAGTAGAATATTTACCGATGAAGTCATTAAAGAAAATTTAGGAAAATATACACAATAAATGTTATTGGAAACCTTATCATGAACAGTTGCATAATCATTATAACGACTCAGTCTATTCAACATAAAAACTGAGACGAAAGAAGTATAACTTAGAACACCTGTTTGGGGTTCCAAATGATCTATGGATTCTAAAACACTTGCTGGAGTTCCCGAAACAACTGTAGTAATATTCTGAAGAATACTTATTTCAATAATCCCACGAGCTGAAGCCTGATCTGCGACTAAAGTATAATTTTTCTCAATTAATTCAACTATGGTCTTGGGCAAAGGTTGGTACGGTGACCTATTTATAGCTTTAAACATTGAACATTCATAGGAAGTGCACAAAATGAAATATAAGAAAAGCCATTGTAGCTTTAAAAGCTTACGATAACTGTGTGGTATGTTCAAATATTTATAAATTTGTTGTCCAAATAAATTTCGTAAGATTGTTATTGTTATAAGAAAACACCAAGTAATCGTACTAAAAGGTCTTAAGAGCAGCTGAATTGGTGTATATTTTTGCGTTTTCTTCAACACAATAACAGCTTCATCAGCAAGATATGGTGTTGATGCCGTAGTTATAAGCATTCGGTTTCCACCACAAGACACGGCTCCGATCGAGAGGTTCGCTCTACCCTCAGCAAGCTAGAGAAAGAAAAACAGAGATTAAAATTTTAGTCAGAAATAATCTAAACTGAAACAATTGCACTTATTTGAAATATCATGCGGTTAAAGTAAAAAGTTTGTTTTTGTGTTGCTCAATTTTTTTATAATCATACTTTGCTATTAATTCAACAAAAGACTTCAATAGAACTGATTTATGCATACAAATTTATGAGACCAAGTAAACCATTTCAAATAAAAATATAATTTTCAAAATCAATTGATTGAGCATAAAAAAAGTTAAAAAATACACACGAACTGAAAACTCCGCTTTTTAAGACGGTTAAAATTAGTACAAGTGAAACAATCCTAAAAGCATTTTGGATGTTGTATGATTTCACTGCTTAAATGTAATGAATTTTTTAATTTTTTTAATTTATTTAAATAATGTCTTAAATCTTCAAGGATTTTCATAAAGTGACGAAGACGGACGAATGATGAAAAGCACTCAGGTTTTTGACTGGTTTCCAATTAGATTTTGTAACGAAACAAAGCTGATACATAAATTGTAATTAAAATGCTTTTTCTTTGTTCTTCGTTTAAGTTGAAAGTATTTGAAAATATTTCATACGAGTTGTGAAAAAATCTAACGAAATAAAAATGATTTTATTAAAAAATTTATTGCAATAATTAAAAAAGTGTTAAAAGATTAGAACAAAATAGACTAGACTTAAACGATGTTTTTTTTTTATAAAATTTTATACATGCAATTTCAGCATAAACAAAAATTACTCTCGAATTTTATATCATGATATAATTTTTCCCACATTCGTATAAACAAAATGTTAGGTTTACACTGTGACATTTATGGCCTGATTTTTATTTTATTCACCAAAAGGAACTGCAGAGAAGCAAGTGTGATTAAGAAAATTACCAAAAATCCTTAAAAGTTTTTAGGTCTTCTTTTAGTAAATAGAAATAATATAAAATAAAAAAAAAATATTATGTAAAACTTTTTATCAAATTTAAGTCTAATATTTCGAGGACCGGGTAAAAAGTTTTAACAGATTAAACACAATCACATTTTTTCAGAGCCAGAATTTATATTAAAAAATTCCTGTATAAATCTAGTCCAATTAAAATAAAATTTTACTTACCATTTTAAAAACACCTACAGCCGTTTTATTAGGTAAGACATAACCTACTAACAAGTCTTCCGGTTCATTGGGTATAACTTCTATAGAAAAATTTAAAAATTTCGCCAAGTCCTTTAATATTTCACCATCAAAACCAGTAAAGTCAAGTCCATTCGAGTGATGTGTTAATTTCACAAATGGCAGTAAGTGCCAAAGAACAACTTTCATTGGACATTGATAGAAATTTCTAGTCTTATCAGGAAATAGATCATGATATTGAAGCAACTCAGGCACACTCATGAATTGTTGCATTAACAAGGGCATGAATGAATTACAATAGTTGCTGCTATACGGCTTATATGTATACATATGCAATGCATCTTCAACATATACCAATACAACAATATCAACGATGAAAAACTTGTAGACATTTTTAAAAATTTCATACATTTCTTGCAGTTTGTTCTGTAGCGAGTCTTGAGTATTTAAAATTACGATATATTTAGCAGTTACACTATGATTTTCAATATTCTGATTCTCCATGTGCTCTCTTAAAGAAGATTTAATAAGGATAATAATTAATTATTAATATACTATTTCGAATACCCTAAAAGTTCTTACTTTAAATTTTCAGCGGAATTAATAAATATTAGATTTGCTTCGATATAATTCATTAAATTCGTTGTTGCATATTGTGTTATTGCCACAGGCACTTGTAGTTTGTTATTTAATCGCATAAGCGGATCCAAAACTTCTTGGTTTAATTTGAAATTCACCGGACCACTTATGTTGGCTGTAATACATACACTCATTGCATTTGGTTTAAATATATTTGCAAAAATATTGCTTAGTACACCATTTAGAAGATTTTCTTCAGGCTGACCTGCATTCGTTAGTGCTAAAGCTGCTAAAAAATTCAAAATAATAACTTTATTATATAACATTTCCGTAGTATCCTGACAGCAGTGAAATGAATTTATAAATGCTTTATGGTTTAACAAAAGAGGTAGTATTTATTTCGGTTTTTCATTTATTGACAAAAATGCCAATTCCCTGGATATTTTATAATTTCATACAAGAGTAAATATTATTAGAAAAATTATTGTGATTGATGTTTTGATAAAAAAATGTAAAATGAAAATAATCTGCAGCCTATTTATTCTCTTATAAACACAGAAGATGATGAAATATTTGATCCTTAAAAAAGTTTTAAAAAATGTTCTTTTTCTGAAAAAAGAATAATACTATTTTAATATAAAACTTTTGCAAAGACAGCGAAGGAATTTTGCCGACATATTAGTAAAATTTAGTATCAGGATAAAACTGAAATAATTATCTGATTTAATAAACAAAATTTTCCAAAAAAAAAAATTACTCCAAAAGATAAAGAAGAAGATCCTTCCTCTACCAAAATCAGACCTTTTTTTTTGTTGCATAGTGTCATAAAACATTTCATATGTGTTTTCAATTACTTAATTTAAAATGCTTTCCAACAAAAAACATGTTATTAAAATAAATGGCAAGCAAATCAAATAAATCATATTATCGACTTTTTTAAAGAGCGCATATATAACATTTTCACTATAGACACTAGAACATTTCACTTTAACTCGAGAAAATTTTGGTTGAATTTGATTTGAAATTAAAAAAAAAAAAAACAAAATATGTCTGTAGTCCTAGTCAGCAGCTCCAAATTAATAGGGATAAAATACCACCACATTTGGAAAAATTTCCATAAAGATGTCATGGATTTGTTGGTGCATATATTTGCATATGCTTATGCTGTAGGCATATTTTTCCATGCATTTGTATTTTGATGGCATATCCCCTAGTATGTATGTATATACCATGTTCAAAAGAACTGCAGCTAAAAGAGTTTGTTTTGAATTCAAAAACTAATGTTTTAATATAAAAATACACTAAAAATCCTTTATTTCTGCGATATTTCTGTACAGTATAATTGCAGTGACACATTAATTTCATAAAAAAATAGTGTTAAAACTTTTTTAATATTAAAACCAATTCGTTTTCTCATTCTTCAAATAATTTCACAAAAATATCTCAAGAAATATCTCATTAAATACACATAAATACGCAGCAAGAACTTGGTAATGAGTTGCAATTATCCAATGCCATACTATTCAATCACAAACTACAAACTACACCAATCAATTAATAGTAAACAAACAGTAATTGTGTCTACACTTATCATTCCCATGTTGAGAACTTCAACTCCAGGCGTAACAAATTTTAATGTATTTGAGTGATTGGCACTGGATCAGCAAATTTTGAGCGAACATACTCGTAGTTATATTGTAAAACACATATTTTGGTAAATTTACAAGACGAAATGTAACATGATTGTTTTATTGTTTAAATAAAAGTGTGTTTTAGAAATGTCAACAACAATTTTGATTAAATTTAAGAAGTGGTGATCTTCAGACTAACAAAAAAAATTTTTCAACGTGTAAAATTTTAATGAAATAAATTGAATACAAGAAACTGGTATTAAATTTTTGTTGAAACGCGGTACATGTTATTGAATATGTTATAATGAAATATATATAACGGTGGGAATTTAACTGGGCGCATTTACTACCGCATTTAATAATACGACTATATGAAATTTGTCTGGCTCACGATGTCGACCGATCGATAATGCTGAAATTGTAAACGAAAAACAAATGATTTGTGACCTTCAAACCATCCATTTTATTTATTTGCTTAACTTTTCTTCCAGGAAACAAATAATAAGTTAAAAAAAAATCGGTTATTAAAGGAACGCAAGCTAGATTTTTTGCGTCTAAAAATCAAGCGATCGACATCGTTCGATATCGTGAGCCAGGCACTAAATTTATTAAAATAATTTTACATTTAACATATTTACTTGTACATATCTACTTATAAATACAACTCTGCAATGACTTATTTTTGAGCATAATTCAAGAAGTTTTGCAACTTTTCAAATTCTGGTTAATATCAAGTGATGATTTGCTATAAACACCAATGAAATGCTCGCATATAGATAAGCTTAACATATAACAAATTGAAATATTTTTAAACTATAATTTATGTTCATCAAGAAATTTAAATTTAAACCTTTTACTTATTGATTTGCAGACATTTTTTCGACTCCTGATGGCCTGGCTGCATATTTCTTGATTTAATTCCGTAATATATTGAAATAAAAAACAATTTAATTTATTTTGTAAATAGTCCACTTACAAATATATTTTTATTGATCTCTTCAATTCTTCATCCCTTAAGCTCTCATAAATAAGAGCTACAAAATAAATTTTTATTTAATTATTTAATAAAAAGACATGAATAAAGTTGAATTTAATTCATCTGTGTGAAGTTCATTATCGCAATATATAAATAAATATTTCTTTATTTATTTTCATGTTTTTTTTTTGTACGGATTATAAATGGTTCACCATTCTTGTGATAATTTCATTCATCTGTTTTTATTCTCATTTTTAATGCCAACATCATTATTATTTCATTTTGTATTCATCCGGTATTAATAAGAGTTTTTATTTTATTTCTCGCTTTTATGTGTATGTATGTACGAGCCTTTTGCTGTGCCTTCTATATAAATTTCTTTTCGCTTTATTCACATTTTGTTTCTTTTTTTTTTTTTTGCCGCCAAAGTTTATCTTTGGTTGTGACAATATAAAGTGAATTAAACGAAATATATAAAAATGATAAACAATATTAACAAGAAGCAAAATTTAACTCATACATTCTTTTAAAAATGTTCACATTGTCAACGTTTAATTAGTATTCATTATTAGTCTGTTTGTATGGTTTATATGAAATTTTCGTGAAGAATATGGGATACTCAAAGAAAAATAAAAAAAAAAAAAATCACACACACACAGAGACTTTTAAAAATGAATGTGATATTCGCGTTAAAAATCCTTTTTTTTTGATTAATTTGAAATTGCTGTTAAAAGTAGCATCTGGCTGTGTGTGTGTGTGTGTAGATACGTAAATTATACACACATTTGTATAACCGTAAGGTTCAGCAATAAGTAGCTCAACTTCCGACACCATACTGTCATGTTTATAATGATGATTGTCATTGTGATTGTTATTAAGATGGTTTCATTGTCACATCCGCTTTTGTGACGCGCGAACATATTTTTGTTGTGATTGTTTGTGTATTGTTCCGCGTACACCCACGCGCATCAACAATTTCGTGCATACACACTCCTAAAAACACACACACACACGCATACACACACACTCACACATCCACACATAGTCAGGCATTTAGACAAATGAAATATAGTTGAACATCTACATACAGATGCTTGTGAACATGATGTGACCTCCTGTAAACAGAATTCGGCTTGGTTGGTTTGAGAATTTACAACCTCCTGCCATATTTTATTTACCATACATTCATCTTCCACTAAATGAACCGCACACACACACAGGCGCATACATACACACTCAATATTTCATATGCTGCTTCGTACAGCAGCACACTTGTCTTCTCATCAATGCGTATTGTTTTACTTTTGTCATTCACAGCCAGATATCAGACTTTGAATCAGCAGGGACTTTATTCTTTACAGGTTTTTCTCTTGGGTTGTATGTATTTAAATATGCAAATTATTTTTTCCCAGTAATTCTATGAGTATTACATTTTTGTTGTTGTTGATCACTTTGTCATACACACTGCGTGATAGTTGTGGTACTTTATTGTTAACCACATTTAAGTCCATTTGATAAGCTTTTATATATATTATTTTTTATTTTATTATTACTGTGATTAGGGGTAAAATTAATTTGCCGATTATGCTTAGTTGGTTTGTTTTGATGAGATTTGTTGAAATATCAAATTATTTTTTTGTTTGAAATTATTTCTGGAAAGGATGGGAAGGTTTTTGAAATGTTCCAAGTCGATGGAAAAACAGAAATGTTTGTTTTTTACTCAAATTTTAGTTTTAGCCAAGAAATTGTTATTAGAAATTAAATTTTAAATGTTCGTATCGTTACGTTTATTTTTATCGAAATTACGCCAGAGAAAATATCAGAAAAATGTGGAATTTTAACGAAGAACATAAAATAAATATTTAACCACTGATCCAACAGAAATAGAATTCAAGAATTTTTTTGCAATATTTTTTTTATTATATTTTTACATGTTAAAAAAAATTTTTTGGTTAGTCTGAAATTCAGCCCACCTCTAAGTAGTTCGTTATTTTCAACGTAGTCTTCTCTAAATTATTTGTTATTGTTGTTGCATTTTATTGTAGCCTGCTTCATGTAATTATTACAGTTGAAAGTGTTCAACTTTCTATTGATTGTGATCCTGTTACAAAGTAATTTCTCGTGCCGAAGCTGATGGCTTAATTCTTCTAAAACTCTGCTATTGCTCGTTTCGTTAATCTCTAGAGCACTGCTGCAGCGCCTTTTATCGAAACAGGTTTTAGTGCCAAAAATTAATACAGTGCCACCCTAATGTATATTAGAGAAATTTCTGATATTGGTGACTTGCCGTATTCAGTCAACTGGCTAACCTCTGCAGACAATACAACCCAACATGTGTTTTTAACTAATGTTCTGAAGCTTATGTGAAATCTTTACAATTCGAGTGAATTGTTAGAATACAGGATAAGCAACAGGACACTTAAATATGGGCATTTCCACAGAAAAGTCTACTTTTGTGTCCCGTTCTCCACCAAGATTTAAGCTGGTGTTCGTTATAATAATTTTATAGAACACGCGGCAACAAATAGGACGATTAACATAATTCTTAAAAGTATTTTCGATGTGAAAAATTTTCACATGAGGCTATAGATTAGTTTATAATACTGGAAAATTTTAAATAAGGAAAACAATAAATCTCTATAATTTAAATTTGCCAAACTGTATTTTAGTTTAAATTTTCTCACTTCTCATTATCTATAAATATTTACATTTATTTACTCTATATATAAAATACTTTAGCGAATCTTAACTAAAACTTAATTTAAATAAATTAATAGTATAGAAAATCACAGTTTTTTTTTAACCAATTCCATGTATAAATACAATAAATTAGACTCTACAAATACATATGCATGTAACACACTATCACAGTGATCTGTTTAATAGTGCCAGAAAAACAATAAAATTCAAACTGCAAATGGCATAATTTCTAGATCCAGTATTATTTACATCTTCCAAGGCGGACGGAGTAGAAATACTATTTATGTTTTGTTCATCACTTTCATTAGAATCATTTTCATCGGGCATATAGTCATGGCAGGTGGGAAAATTTTTCGGAACTGGAACCATTTCATCATTATCACCAACTTTAAGTACTACGGCCATGCCAATTTCCGCATGAAATTCAATGTGGCAATGGAATAGCCAAAAGCCAGGATTATAGGCTTCAAATCTTATAATAGTATAGCCACCGTCAGGTATGGTGACTGTGTCCTTGACTGGAGGTCTGACTAGATTACGTTTAAGCAGGTTATAGCGATCCAGCTGTTTAATCTGCAATCAGAAAATATTGTATTACAAACTAATTGATTATAAAAATAAGTTCGGACTTACCATTTCAACGGTAACATTAGCACCCAATCTTTCTAGACCGACTACACGAAAAGCGTTACCATGCAAATGGAACGGATGATTGGCATCGTATGTAAAGCCTTCATCGATAATAATCAATTCAACTATAGAGTTGAGGGGTACTTGCAGCACATGATGACATTTACAGAACTCTTTGCGACAATCTATGCCCCGTTGCTCCAAACTACTTTCATTGCAAAACATTGAATCGGGTATTTTATCGCGTGATGGCAACAATGCCACCGATGGAAATTTCAACGATATGTGATTAAGTTGTGGAGTAAAAACTTTATTGGAATTGGAAATATTAGCATTCATGCCATAATATTGACTAGGATGAAATTCTGGATGATCTTTACGGTAGAAATCGTAGTAAATAAAAAATTTATAATCAGCAACTGGTTTCAGCGCATCTCGATCGATGCCGGGTATTTTGTCGTAAAAAGGCAAAGCATTGATTTCGGCAATTGTAAGAGAATCTACATTGCCAGAACCTTGGTTCATGGCATTTAACTCAATACCTTTCGGCTTGTGCTGATAACCCAAATCCTCTGCAGGCTCTTCATCTGCTGCACCATCGTAATGCAATATGGCAACTTGAAAGGCTGATGTAAATCTTTCATCACAATCCATTAAACCCTTTAACCTTATCCAATAGTTTCCTATAGGCTGATCAGCATTTAATACAAAATCAAAACGTTCTCCAGCATAAGTTACAATGGATCCCACATCTACAGCTTCAAAATCAAAACCATCTGAATTGAAGGCAGTTAAAGTATGATTGTCTATAGAAATCTGAATTGGACAATTAAGAAATTCTGCATTTATTACACGAAAACGATAGCGAAAGCCCCGCTTGACTTGGTATATCTGTAATGGAATTAATTGCAATGAAACATCCGGACTTAAAGAACGTTTAGTGCGATTCAAATATTTTGGATCTGATCGTATTTGCTCAGCCTTTATAGTAATATTTTCTTGCTCTGTTTCGCTAATTGTTTTCGCTGTGATTACTTGGCGCGATGGAGCGAGTCTGGCCAAACGGGAAATCTCATTTTGTTTAATACGCATATTGCTTATATTTGTTGCATCCAAAGGATGTAAAAGGACTACATCATCTTGATTTTTCGTCGAAGAATCAGTAGCAGTTTCGTTGTTTGCATTCGAAGTAAATGGTTTCTCTGTGTAACTTACTCCTTGATAAGGACTAGTTGTAGAGTTGGCAGTACTCGAAGTAGTAGTTTTAATTGCGGTGGAGGTAGAAATACTTCCTCTTGCTTCCGCTTTCTGTTCCTTTTTAATATTTTCCCAAATTGCTTTATAGTAGCGCCCCCGACCATTAATTAATAAATTTAATGGTTTGTTATCACCACTTGAATGGTGGTGGGAAGCAAACATACTAATACCAGGAACATGTACCCAATCTTGTACGATCATGATATGCTCCGTCAGATCAAAGTCATATAAATGACCATGAGGCTCCTCTGTTTTAGGTTTCTTAATAATAAGAGCACCAAATACACCATCACCTCTTTGCATACCGGTATGAGAGTGCCAAAAATGTGTACCCGATGCTTTTGCTGTAAACGTGTAACGGAACGAAGAGTGTGGAGAGATTGGACACTGTGTTATGTGTGGCACACCATCCATATAGGGATTTTCTTTCATATGCATTCCATGCCAATGTATGGAAGTGCTCTCACCCAGTAAGTGATTTTTAACATCGACCACTATCAAGTCATTTTGGCAAACTTCTATCGTGGGACCAGGCATCATACGATTAACAACAGTTATTGAGCGAGCAATACCATCTCCCGTTACACAATGAGTTCTCATGCAATCTGTCAAATTATTCGGACAGTTATAGCAAGCTTTGGACATTGTTTCAAACCATTCGACTACAAATGTATAAAAACAACGTTTTGGTTCTTCATTTGCTTGACAATCTCTATTGCAGGGATGACTCTTGTAAAATTCTTGTGTCCAAATATCTTCTGCTTCCGCACCTAAGTCTTCCTGGCGAAAAGAGCTTCTGGCAATGTTGGACAAATTGCAATACTGGCAACAATTGTTTGTGTAAATTTGTTCGGCTGGGCAGTTTTTGGGCATTGGTGGACATGATTTTTTATACGTATTTATCATGGGTTGACCATTTGGCAGTAATTGACATTCATTTAAGGTACATTCCTTTGGATTATGCCATGTTTGATTTACATTATAAACTTGATCTTTGAAATGACATTTAGTGCGAACACATTCGCCACAACATGAGCCATCTTTGGGACGAACTTCAGAGTCCTGTAATGGAAATTACAAGGAATATTAAATACAGATTATTACAGAAATATTTTCAACAGCAAAATACTTACAATATCACAATAGAAATCGCCACAATTATCTCTTCTTATCATTTCATACGGTTCTCCTTGTTTATTGAGTTCACAGGAGTGGAGGGCACATGAATCTTCCGGTGAAATCCATATTGATCCGATTTCCTTCGAAACCTTTTCATTATTTATATCAACAACACAGTAGTCCCTAGAAAGTTTCACTAAAAATATATGATTGTGATAAATATTTTTGTTAATTTAGTTTTAAAACTTTTCACAAATTTAAGCTATAATAGAATTATTAAGTAAGTGCTTTTTTAAATGATTTGTGAAATTTCGTTATTTTAACAAAACTTTTTCGTTAACCTAACGTAACGTTGGTTAGGTTTTAAATGCATTTTTCATTGCATTATTGTTGAAATTTCCTCTAAAGTTTTGTGAATTTTTACCACAATTATATTGTTATTGTATTCAATCACCTAAATTTTAAAAAAATTTACATAAAATTGTTTATTACGAATAAACAATGAAAAATATTGGTGGCTACTTTAAGGAAGTAGCCAAAAGTTGAGCATTACAATTTGTCTGTTATGGACAAAGACGTAGAAAGAAGCCACAGAAATATCATTCTACTTTCGGTAAATTTATTGCAAAATAATATTATATATTCTCTTGCCTGAACTTTTAAAAATCAATTAAACATTTGTTTAATTTATCTTAATTTTTCTATTTACATAAAAATAAATGTTTGTTTGTGTGTTTGAAAGCTATGGAATCCGAGACTAGTGACTCAATCTTGCTGAAACTTTTACAGTATAGTTACGATTGTCAGGAAAGAACAATAGTATAGCAATTCTTCATAGTTTAAGTGGGTGTGGCACTATGTACGTGGTAGGAGCTCCTTTTATTTTAATTACTTCCTGCTATCATCGGTTCATTTAACATACACGATTGTCACAAATATCCCACTTTATGCCATATTATCTGCTATTTTGTTCTTTTGCACGTTCCAATCTGGATTTTAGAACCCCCGGCGGTGATTGGGATGGCAACTCTATTTGATTTTGTTCAAACCACGATTTTATTCTTCCCATTTTAATGACATTTCTTATTCAGAAAATGGAACCATTTTGTTCAAATAATCTACCGATATAATATATTTTTTAAGCAGAAAATTGATCCAACACCAATCGAAAAATATTAGCAATAATGACCTGCCACCGAAACCATATGGCCATGTAGAAATCTTTAACAACTTAATATATATCGGGCAAGTCTTACACTCCAATCGGAATGGTGTCCATTCTATAATTGTATTCCGATCATTTTTGATTTACAGTCTTCAGATCCTGTTAATTTGTATTTCGATTTTACTTTAAAAATTTTTTTTGTACCCATAGATGATTTAAATTGTTTTTATTAGAAAACTAGATATACCTGGTGCGCTTCGCTACCCCCCTCGTTATAAAATAAAATTCCTATTGTGAAAATTTAATGACGATCGGTCCAGTAGTTAAGACTATATTACGATTTTTAATTTTCCAAAAAAGGGGCGTGGTCCCACCCACTTTTCTCCTAGTACGTATTCCTAATTATGTCAATACTATATGTACCAAATATCATCGGCGTAGGTCAAAAAATGCCCAAAATATGGCGATTTAAATTTTTGGGTTATATGGGAGCTGCCACGCCCACTTCTCCGATAACGCCCATTTTTGTCCTGATTACTCACATTAGTAACATATGAACTATTGCAATGTTTCAAAACTCTTGCTATCACAATAGTCAAGATATATGATGTTATTCAATTTATGTGGGAGGGGCTACGCCCACTTGAAATATTAAAAGCCTAAAACCATCCTCTATAAATTCCCTTTTGAATGACACCAGTTTGGGTCAAATCGGTTGGATAGTGTCCGAGTCTATAGCGAACATGGGTACAAACATTTTTTGTATTTTATATATATAGATTTCAAAATAAGCTGATTTTACTATTCGCGCCTAAAAGTATGCATTTCTTTTATTGTTTACTGAATATAAAGTTTGTAGAAAAATTTATTTTCAATTCTATTTTGAATTTTAAAAGTGGTTTGATTACAAGCAAAATTTTCCTTTTTCGTTTTCTAAAGTTTCAACTTTTGGAATTGAAACCATTTTCGATCAGAATTGAGTTCTATGGCATGGTTAAAGAGAGTATACCAAAATGTAAAAATTTTATAGAAATTATTATGAAAATAGTCGTAATTGATTTACGAATTCAGGAAACGATTTTGGTTTTCATCAAACGTGGTTTAGTATTACTCGGGCTTGACTTTTTAACCTCGTCTTTTCCTACTAAGACGAAAAATTTTATATTTTAAGGTTGTGTCATTTTCTTCTACAATCAATAAAATAATGCTTAAACACTCTTAACAAATCACAAAAACGAACGGGCAGTCCAGTGTTTAGATGGAATTTAGAAAGTTGTCCTAAATAAATCCGCATTACTTTAAAATGTTTTTAATGTATAAATTTTTGTAATTTTATGCCAATAAAAGCCCAGATATATTATGAAATTCCACTATTTAAGAGTTCTAATAACAAAGAAACAGTTTAACAATAAATGATTAGTTTTTTTTTTTGCTATTTAACAAAGAATTTAAAAGATCAATTAAAATTCATATTTACGTTCACCAGTTCTTATTCATTTTAAATCCGTTTAAGAATTAATGATGACATAAACCTGAAACTAAAAAATTTTAGAACGTCATATTCGTATATTTTTATAACAAAATGTAGCATATGAGTACAGCTTAAAGTAAATACCGAAACGAATGGAATTCCCTCAAATATCACGTATGTTAAAAGTTTAAAAACGAAAGTCTCATTCATGTTTATTGACTAGGAATTCAAATACAAATGACTCATGATCATATTAAATGCTAATTAAATTATAAACACATAAATTGGTTTTACTTTACAACTTCATTTACTGATTATAGTTGTGCTAATTATAGTTGCGTGCTTATAAATAAAATATTAAATGAAATAAAATATTGTTTAATTGTGTTAATCGTTTTATTAGAATCTATATTGGCGTTAAACATTTTTATCTGATTATCCGGCTGGCCTTTAGTTTGGATTTATAAGTTCATACAAACTTTATTGGTTATTATTTAAGAGTTATAAATAAATGTCTTTCGAATGAAATACATAAATTAACAATAAATCTTGTAGCAGAAAAAAAAAAATAAAAAATTAGTTGCAAATTAACAAACACATGAAAAGTTCTATATTTTTGTATGTTTGTTAAATGTATGTGGCGTACCTGTCAATCAGTCAATATGCAAATATGTACCTGCACTTATTAATGCTCATCATCATAGTGATTTAAGTTATTATCTTCGTTTTTACCAATCACCATTTAGTATGCAATACCGAATCTTTAGCAATAATTTTAATTTAATTAAATAAGTGTTAAATATTTTTGTAAACTTTTGCTTTTGCTTTAAGTGTTCTTTTTCTCTTTATTTTTTTATTTTTTCTTGATACTGAGAATTATGACGTGCTGATTGTGATAATGATGTAAAGAACCTATTTAAGAAGATTATTTATAATTTTTTTTTTTTACATTTCTGAGATGATTAACCGCAACTTGTTAAGTTGAAGGCTGTAAAATTGCTTCTTTGATGATATTTAAGACTCTTTTTTTACGAGGGGAAGTGTAATAAGTTCTATGTAAGAATTATGGATGTTTGGATATAAAAAATTTTATAAAAAATACAACAAACATTTTTAATTTGATGGGAATACATTTAGGTTTTCCAAACCTGATGTGATGGAGTTTAAGCACAAATTAAAAATAATTATTCGCAGATGGGCATCAGCTGTATTTTGGGAGTTATAGACGTTTAGTCGACTAAAACTACACACATGACTGCTGTTACAAAAAAAAAGTCATGTGCGAAAAGACAACAACATTCAATTCTTTTCTTCATTGGTGTTGTTATCAGTTTTATCACGGCCAAACAGTTTTTGTAACCAACATCTCCATAAGATGTAACCAAACGAAAATAAAATTAGACAAAATAAACTGCAGTTGCTGCCAAATCATAAACATCTAGCGAATTCAAAATATTACATCTAGAATACGGACTTTTGTGTCGTTCGTTGGTCATACTTGTTACGTATTTTGATAAGTTTCTGTGATTAAGTTGCTCCGTTCTTTTCACAATTGTAAACAGAACTTGCAAACTTTTCCGTTGTGAAAATATAAAAATAGATTGGATACTATGTGATGCGGCTTAGGAAAAATATTGAAAAAACTATCAACAGGCAAAATATGCAAAACGAATCCAAATGAAACACTACTAAGATATCAGTAGATAGTTTTTTCCATACATAGTAACATTAAAAGCACCCCTCTTCCCGTAGCTATTCCGCATATATTTTGTGACTATACAAAGTGTTTTTTTTTCTATTGCTTTGAAAAAAACTACAAATATTTCATTCAAATTTAATTTCGCGTCGTTTTGAAATTCCAGAAAAATTACGTTTTATTTGCAAATATGTATACACTTTATTTAAATATTAGGGGACTTTTTGTTCGAATAATAAAGATTTTTAAGTTGAATTCTTTTGTAACAAATTTTTTTATCAATAATTAAATATTTGCTCAATGTGACGTTCTACAGTTTTGTATGATTTCTATTGAAAAAACAAGCCGATGGCCTATTCTTTAATCGTCTATTTGTGTTGTATTTTGCTGTAATCAATTAAAAGTTTTTTTTTTTTGTTAAATTTTGATTGATGTATAAAATTTATTATTAAAGATTTGCCATGAGAAAACAAGATTTCTTAACAAGACTACGTTTGAATAACAATTTAAAATCTGTATGCTTTACAAAATTATCTGTGTGGAATTGTCCAAGGAAAAAAAAAACAAGGTAAAGTATTAAAATGAATACTACTCGTATAAAATGTCTTTAATAAAGTATTTGATTCAGTCACTCTGTTAAGCTTGGCCTCAGTGGAAAACCTTGTAATTAAACGTTTAGCTTATTCGTAGTCACTGCTTTGGCTGGTGTATTGCTTCACATTTACATTCTTAAAAATACTTTTTGGACAATCTAGTTTGAGCTGTTTTACCAAACTGGCAAGATGTGGTAAGGCATTGCTTGCAAATAGAAATAAATAATTTTAAGTTATTCTAGATATTTTCATAAGTAGAATGGTCAATTAAAAAAACCAGCAAAATAATTTTTTGTCTTTGTTATACTTAAAGTTTTTGGACATTAATTATTTTAAACTAAAATTTTCCAAACACTTTAGAGAGTATTCTTAAGTGCGAGATTAGAAATTAAGTTAAATTTTATATATGCCTTTGCTCTTTAAGCTGTGTTTCTTAAAATAATTTTTTGCTAATTAAACGGCCGATGTTTTAATGTTTTAATCCTGAACTATCAAAAAAAATTATTAAAATTAAATTCAACACATCCCAGCGTTACTACATAACATCTCTTTTATGATATTTGTCTCGCTTTTTGTGTTTAATGCATTCTAGCTTACAAAGTGTATGAAGATGGAATCGATAAGTCATCCACTTGCTCACAAAGTACCAGTTTATATGTACATATTTTGGAAATACTAAGCCTTTGTGTTCCTTGGATGAAAAGTTCAACATCTCGATAATTTGTGTACAAGTGGAAGGGTCTCAGTCCAGAAATTCTGTTGTTGGCTGAAGTGGTTAGCGCGTGGAATACTAAGCAAACAATGACTTGGCGCCTGTGTTCAAACCCTGGCCAGAGCAAGTCAATCAACATCATTAATTTCTCTAATGTACATTAGTGAGACATTGTATTAATTGTTGTCGGACTATTTAAGTGATGAAGGCATAGCACTGGTCACTAAAAAACTGTTCCGACAGGGATTAATGCTATCCAAGCTAATGTACACAACAACGCCCTCCTTCGTCGGTTAGCAGAAACATCGGCGAAGTAAAAAAATTAATAAAAAAATGCCTGCTAATAAAGCTTAACAAAGTTAATGCGTCTACTTAACACCGGAGGCGCCTCAACACTGCCTTAAAAATTAACATAACGCGCAAAGCAGAGTTGTGAAAGAGTTAAGCCTTCTAAATTTTCAACATCTATCTTCTCTACCCTATCCCTCTCTCTGAGTCCCGGCGCAGTGCACTGCATGCGTAGGTGTCATCCCCTGAGAGCTCGTCCTAATTAAAAAGAAAAAAAAAACGTATATTAGGTTCGTATAAGAGATGGTGTGCATTACAGTCTTACATGTGTGCATCGCTGCTGTAATCGAAATTTTCGGCGCTGGGAAATGGTGTCGCAAGTGTTTTGTACAAAAAAATATCTTAAACGATCTCTGCTTTCTTTTTGGGTATCTTTATAAGAGGTTTAATATGGCCAATATATTGTTTGGATAGAAGTTTTTTTTTCACTTTATATATTTTTCCAAGAAGAAAAGTGTTGAGGTATTTGTCACTATAATCTTATGCTGTCATTCGTAATGAATTACAATTAAGGATATTGATGAATTGTTTCTTTTATTTTTCTACTTTAAAAAAATGCTAATTAAAGAGTCATACTATGGTTTTTTTCTAATCACTTTCAAGCTGCTGAAGTCGTTGGGAAAATTGTTGTCTGTCATTTTTTGCAATCGGTTTTGGAAAATTAATCAACAATAAAAAATAATTTCATACGTTCACCAACTACTTGCAATTGAAAAAGGAAATAACTTGAGAAATTCAAGAAAATGCTTATGAAAAATTTGTACCATGTTCGAAAACTAACTAGAGTTGGCTGTACTAGCATAAGCGTGTACAGCTACCCATCTGCAAAGACGTTACGGTAGCAGCTGCAGCGAAGTGATAAATACGTCAAACCTGCCTACTATTGCGCTCAAGAAAGAAATAAAGAAACTATATTCACGAATTTTGAAACTCTGCAGAGATCGGTTAAACATCGAAATGAGTTCTTAAAACTGACTAAATATTTTTTTATGTAAAATACTTTGAATGGGATAATTAACTCAGTGAAGCCACTATTCGACATAACAAGAGAAGAAAAGTTTTTATAATAAAAAAAATTATAGAAATTTTAAAATATATACTTAATATTTTTTTTAAAATTGATTTATACATGAAATTAGTAATACTTGTATTTTTAAATAAATAAATCAATGTCCAACTAGTAAATACTTGGAAATCCAATAATGCAACTTCATCAGCTCATCACAGGTTTTAGTAGATAACATTTCAATGACATTTAAGATCTGCATTAAACGTGAAGTGAATTAAATAAAAATTCAAAAGATTTTTGGTAATATTTAACTACGATGATACACTATGACCTCGATTCAAAATGATATATGTTTTTTTTCTTACCATATGAATTTTTTCTAACGGGGTATGTAACCATGAAGTCGCTAAGTCGGATATACTACAAATCTAATTATCTACAGTTTATATTCGAGAATTTTGAAAAGTTTTTAACAAAATATTACAATTGTTAGTTAGCGTTCCTAAAAATTCGCTGCATGCCAACTTTATGATTGCATAAATAGTTCTTTCAGTCATTTGCACTCGCAATATTTGATTGAAGTGACAACGACATCAACACAGCCAAACAAACACTTGTGATTGATGGACAAACAAGACATACAGACCGACAGATGTCATCGTTGTCTTATTCAATACAATTCATTATGCATGGATAAACAATAATTAATTATTGTCGTTGTTGTTGCTGTTGCTGTTGTTTTTTTCAACAATTGATTTTCTCTCTTTTTGTCTTTTTATTCGCAAATAATTTATTAACTAAATAAAATTTATGTATTTAATATTATTGTTCGTTTTTAAAGAACACATGCATGCAATTAAAAAAAAAAACGACAAAAAAAAATCATAAACGAAAATTATAAATGATTAAAAACCACGTAATTATGGTTAAATCTTAAAGATGATAATTGCAATTTTATAATTTATATTAACTATAAAATTTAATGCAAAAATAAATTTTTAAATTTAATTACTCTTGCAAGTAATTAAAATTCGTAACGACTTTCCATTCTTCTAGAATTTATTTGTAACAAAATTTCAAAATGTTTGAAATGTATTATTGTTCCGCTTTTGCAGCTACTGTTCACATCGTTGCAGCAAGTGTTTTTTTTTTTATGGCAAAGCACCTGTTTGATTGTGCAGCTCGACTCATTGAGGGCAGTTGGAAATTAATTGTTCACTTTTAATTAATTTCATTTTTCATGATTAAATTGTACTTGCCGTTGAATAACAATACGAATAAAATAAATTCACATGGGTGTGGGAATTTTAACATATTTTTGTTTTTGTACTTGTGCTGCTTTTTATGTAAAATTTATTGTAATATTTTTTTTTTAATATTCTGTTAAGATTTTGGTAACTATAGTGGATAGTTACCATGTTATTTATGTTGAGTTCAGTTCAATTAAGGTCAATTCAAGTTTATGTGATAAAATTATAGAGGGCGTTTTCCAGCTGATGGGACAATTGAAACTGTTGCTTAATAAAACATAAAAGTGTTATAAAAATCCATAGGCTAAGGTCCATTGCAAGTTAATCGAGGTTTCTATAGTGTGGTTAAAATAGTGTTTGAACCAGCGAATATATTAGTAAAAATAGATGCTACTTTTTAAAACGTAAAATTGAACTTTTCAGCTCCCAATACGGACTATATGTTTTATTTAAAGCGATATCCCGCAGAAAAAAGAAGCTATTTTTGGAAATTTATTGTAGTGCTGTCATCTTATTATTATTATTTGAATTGAAGAGGAAGTTTAGTTTAAACTACATTTAGATTTTAGTTTAGCTTAACTTAACCAGGGTTCACTGTTTTATTTGCGGGTGTACCACATAATCCCCAAAAACAAAATCCCCAAATCAAAATCCACAAACACAAAATCCTCAAGCACAAAATCCCCAAAAAAAAAAATCCCTAAATTCAAAATCCCAAACACAAAATCCCCATTTGCTGTGTAAAATACATTACATCGCCGCGATTTTAAACCTAATTTAAATGTATTTCACACAGAAAATGGGGATTTTGTGTTTGTAATAGTATCTGACTTTAAAACTCAATAAATTTTATTAAATTTACAAATATTTATTATGTAAATGGAACAAATAGTTAACTTATGAAAATATAATACAAAAAACTACAAATATTACACAGTACGACATTTTTTTATAAAATCTTATTTTATAAAAAATGAACTTTATATATAATATTTTTAGTTTTCAATAATATTTTATGAATTAACTTTTTGTTCCATTTACTCGTACCTAATAAATATTTGTTAATTTATCATAAAATTTTTTTTGAGTTTTAATTGCAGTTTGGGGATTTTCTGTTTGGGGATTTTTTGGCACTTTCGCTAAAGTTGGATTTTGGGGATTTTGAATTTGAGGATTTTGTTTTTAGGGATTTTGTTCTTGGGGATTTTTTTTAGGTTGGGGATTTAGTGTTTGGGGATTTTGTTTTTTGGGGATTTTGTGGCGCACCCTTTATTTACTTAATTCGTTTTAAATTTCGAAAACTTGCATAAAAACAGAAATACTGAATAGGGAAACAAGCTTCAAATTACTTAAATATTAATTAATGGGCTGATCTTCGATAAAAAAAATTTTGCGTTCCACTAATAACTGGAATTAATGATTAGAATATCGCAAATGAGTTGTTTTTCGTTTACATTTCCAGATCGATCGCTCGGCATCGTGTCTTAAGATCGTATAATTTAATTTTTACTAAAGCTCTTAATAATTGAATAGAAAAAACGAAATCTTTGACTGCATGGAAGGTTGAGCTGACATCAAGATATTTTGCGACGAAAAACGATCTCATTATCAGAGTTGTTGTCAGTTTTAACCATAACCGGTACTGCCATGTGATATAAGAGAAATAAACAAAAAAAAAAAATCCCAATAAAATTGGAAAATAATGAATTTCCAAACCATTAATATAAAAACATCAAGTCTTTAAGGCGGACTAATTATTGATAAGGAAATCTAATGATGAGATCGTGCTTGGTCTCAAAACATAATGATAGCAATTCAAACTTCCGTGATAGTAAAAATTCTGTTTGTTAATTTTTTTTATAACCAAATCATTATATAATTAAAAATTATATTATACGCAAATAAGACAGAATAATTAAAATTTCTGAGAATTAACGACCATAAAATTCGACTAAAAATTCAAAATTTGATTAAATGAATTATATTTTAATCAACAATTATATTTTGATTGCTTTCTAGTTGTTAAGATATTCAATTACAGGGTACGAAATTTAATCGGTTAATCTCTTAATATATTATTTAATTCAAATTTTTAGACAAAGTGCCGCTATAACACAATGTAGTGTTTAAGTTTATTACGTCAAAAATATAAATGTTTGCATAATCTAAATTATGATTTGGGATTACTAGATCGCTTATGTAATGTTGCTTGCATCCGGCTTTATTAACATTTTTACAGCCCAGTAGACTGTAATTTATTCAGTTCAAACATTTAAATTAATTATAATAGTAGAAGACACACAAACAACAAACAAATGAAGCATTAAAAAAAGTTTGTATAAAAAAAAAACAAATAAATAGTAGATAATTTGTTTTTAATAGACCATCAATAAATAAATATGCGGTAGTTAATTAAACATACAAACGATACAATGGCCATTAAAATATCTCTCACCTGTTTTATTAAGTAACGATAAAATGCTTGACGATGTGCTTTGACCGTCAGCCTGATGTGCTTGCAGAGACAACAGTAAACCAAAAAACAAGAAAATAGCTTTTAAAGTTAAACCGGTTAACCGACAATGACAGCGAGTATTCATATATTTGTGAAGTGTTGGTTGCAACATCATATTGACTCGTAATGATAGAGTATTGTGTTTGTTTTGATTTCCTTCTAACAACAACATTTTGACATAATTATTCAAGCAGCAAACATCAATAGTAGTTAGTGGCACACAAGTTGTTTATAAACAATTTGTTTGCTTATTAATTCTTTGGATTTAGTTGTAGCAAAACTGCAAGAAAATAATAAAAAAACACAAACACAGACAGAATTAAAAACAATTTGTTCAAATACAAAATTCACAGCTAAAGAAAAAAGTAACGAAAAAATATAGTTTAGATGGTTTTTTTTAATCTCTTCATAAATAACTTTAAGACGCTTCAATGTGTCAAAACTTATTATTTCTAAATTTTACTATGTCACGTATATTACCTTAAGATAAATATATATATATGTATGTATACACACACACACACACATGCATACATACATAAAAATGTACGTCATATTTTTTAAGATTTAATTATTTTTTTAAAAATAACTGATTAAAATTAAATTTTGTTTTTAATTTTTTACTGGCTGAAGCATAACAAAAAAGCAACTAACAAAGCTGTTTCATTATGTCTTTTGTAACATCTTCAAACTTGATTAAATAATTTATTTATTTCTGTTTTAAATATTACAAAATCAATTACAAATCTATTCTATGGATAATTGATAGGCATTTCTTGTGATATACTTTATGACCAAATTATTCAACAGGTTTTAACAAATCTTATACTAAATTAAAAATATTCTTCGCTAATTAAATTTTACTCATTTTGATTTCAAATTTGTCTGTTGTTGGTATTGAACATAAAGTCGTCACTTGTGTGTAACGTATGGCCTCGGACAGCTCAGCCACTTTAGTAAATTAAAATCGACAAATAAAAGCTAAGAAAATAGATTTTTAATTTCTGGTATTGAACAGAGGCAGGTTAAAAAGTGTTTAATACTTTTTGGGATTGATTCAAGTACATTTCATATTATTAAAAGTAATCATAAAAATAATTAAATTTACTACGAGTTTTTTTGTGAGTAGAGAGTCTTGGGTGAGTTTTAAAATTCTAATCACAGTTTTTTTCTTCACTGGGATGCCTAATCAAAATCAAAGGGTGCTAAATGTGTTCAGCACGCTTTTTGTTTTATTGTCAATGTGCGACTTTGCTGATGAATGAATGATTATTTATTTTTTTTTAAATCTATATTTATTTCTTAAACTAATATGCAAACAATAATTAAAGTAAATAAATTCAATTTAGTTCGAATTTATAATTAACTGAATTCCCTCAGTTTTTATGGTTTTTAATCTTGTATACAGAGTTTTAATAAAATTACTGCAAATATTTAAAGTGTGTGGTTTTCTCTAGTCTTAAGTCTTTATACAACAAAAAAGCGATTAAAGTTTGAGGAATGAAACAGCACAATTTTATTTTACTTTCTGTAATAGACAAAACGATTTTGTTTTTTAAGTCAGAGATACTTAAAAAGCGCCTTATCAGACAGCAAAAATGAGGCGTTTGTTTTGAAAGTGGCATAAGTCACTTTTTCAAAAAAATCGAGTTAAAGGCAACACTAAATAAAATTGAACGGTATCTTTTCATTTGTAAAACATTTGCAATCAACAAAAAAAGTGACTTACGCCACTTTCAAAATAAACGGCTCAAATATTTTGTGTATTCTTTTGTTTTTTTTTTACTTGTCTTAATTGGTATGGGTCACATTAGAACAATGCAACGAAATTTGTTTCAGCCTGTTTTGTCTCTTACTCTGTGTGGTTTTGTTGTATCAAACTACATGTGTGTTTTTTGCAACACTAAGATTATGACGAAGTAAGTCAAATAGACAGCTTAGCGTTTTTTTTTTGTTCGATGTTTGCTCTCTCATAAGAACTAATGCTCTGTTATATTAATCAGAAAATCTGTTTAGTCTTACATCGGTATGGGTTCAACCTTACGTGCCTAAAAGATGTCTGTGTAGTTCTATTGGTGCTCTAGAAGGATACTTTATGAATCGAAGCAAAGTATTAAATAATTTCAACACGAATTTATCAAGTTTTAATTATAAGTAAAGTTCTTATTTATTATTAACTACATGTAAATTTTTAATTAAAATAGCGCCCGATAAGGTTCTGTATTAAATTTATTTTGTGGATTTTACTTCTGCAAAGGTTTGGTATTGTATATTGGTACTAATTGAAAATAAGAACGATATTAAAAGATGAACACGATTTAAGTTGTGGATAATTTCCGTCATTCAAGTTGAGTTTGAAGCTTTGGTGATTTCCGTTTCAACTTAAAATCTTACCATTCAATTCAGATTTTCAAAAATCAATTTAAGATTAAAAAACAAACATATGTTTCTCCGACTCCTGAAATACTAAGAGTTGATCAGGTTGTGGGCTTGACCGGAAAAGTGATGTAAAGTTTTTTTCAAAAGTTTTGAATCCGATAGGTTTAAACTATTGGAAGCAAAGTTTCATATGTATATATGTACCTACCAGAGCTGTAAAATAATGACTCAAATCTGATTTTTAATTCAAAATGAATTATAGAAAACATAATTAATTCATTTTGCTCAAAATGTGAATTGAATTGAAACACGAAAGAATTCGTCATGAATTAAAATTTCTTGCATGCATTGACATCACTTAAAAACGTACTTAAATTAACGTGTGAATGAATTCAACATAAAACAAAGTCGTAAATTCATTCATTTTATTCACAAAAAAGAATTGAATTAAAATTTGAATACATTATCGTTGATTTAAGGGAAAGGAATTGTAAGTCGTTTTTGATTCACTGTTTTAATTTGGATTAACGTCATAAAACAAAAATTGTTGTACGATTTAAAAACTTGTTCAAAAGTATGAATCCAATTGCTATTATCAAAAATTATGTGTCAACAAACTCAATCTAAAGTTCACTATTCTGTTCAGTGTTCCACGCGGAATATTGTCAAATTGCAATTATGTATATAAAATCAATCCATTTAGTACCATAATTATAAAAAATTGCAGAAGCTCGTATGAGATGAAGAGATAATTTTTGGAATATTCATCATAACTATAGAAGTGAATGAAAAACTGAATTACAATTCCTTTCCCTTAAATCATCGATAATGCATTAATATTTTAATTAAATTTTTTTATTTATATGAATGGATTCAAGATATTTAATTCAAGACAAATTCACTAAAATTTTAACTAAATTCATTATGTTGTAAAATGAATTAATTTAAAAGTTTGTTTTTCATGATGAATTCATTTATTTTCTGAGTCAATTCATTTTTTGGGCACAATGAATGCATTACAAAAGTTTTAATTCAATGCTTGAATGATTCTCAGTTTCATTCAGAAAAGAATCATTCTTTTACAGCTCTGATACCTACTAACCTTACTGGCTAGAATATATTCGTAGATCCGTAAAAAAATCGTGATCTGATAATAACTTGATCTTCGAAAATCGGAGTGATTTTAATATCTTTTCTTTTAAGTGATAACAGAAAATTTAAAAAGGTTTTGTTTTTATTTTTATTTGGTCTCTTTAATGAAACTTGTCTTTGAACCAGATTAAAAATAATTCGATATCAATAACTCGAAATGTAAATAAATTGACATGAAAAACCTGAAAAGTATGTGATCGTAATTAAAAATACAATTAAAATTTAATAGATTTACAACATAAATAAATAGTTTAAATATTTGTGCCTCACAATGTGTGTAATTCAAATAATAACAATTTATTACTTAATTTTTTGTTATATAAATTTTTTGTGTGAAAATTTATTTCTTTAAACTCCATAATTGTTTGTTAAAAATATAGCAACAAAAAAAAAATAACATCTGTTTATATGTTTTTTAAACCGTTTATTGATTTTTAACGGAAAACAAAAAAAAAATATATACAAATTAATTTTATGGTTATAATTTCATGTTTTATTGTGTATTGTTTTCTTTTTTATTTTATTTATCTGAAACGTAAATACCTACACATGCTCAAATTAATATTTGCCTGTTGTTGTTGTTGTTGTTGTTTTAAATCAACCAGGAACTTGTCATTAAGAGTTCAAATTAATTGGAAATTATACAACAAATTACTATAAATTAATGTAATATTAAATTTAAATTAATTTATTATTTTGAAAATAAAAGAGTTTTTTTATGGTTTTTCAATTAAAAAACATTTGTTTTTCTGCAATTCAATGTGTCCCTATTGAAGGCTTGTGATCATTTGATTAACGAAAATATGCATAATTTACTTTTATTTTCACTTTTGTTGATATATTTGACTGGGGAAACGGATACCACCTATACAAAGAAATTGTAAATATTTACAATGGTAAAGATTTAGATGGCGCCATGTATACCGTTAAGTTTTACGCAAAGTTCACGTGGTCGAAAAATGAGCTTTCATCCTTTCACAAGGACTTCTTAACTAACGATTATAAACATTTATTGTCCTTAAGTGCGCAACTAATTTAAAATGTTTATTGAGTAAAAATTTAAATTGGAATTTAGGCAGGCTTTAATATATTTCTAGATATGTTAATATCACTATTAATTACTCTATTGAAAATTAAGGTAAACTTTAATATCCCAAAAATTAAAATAAACTTCTTAAACAGAAGGTAAAAATTTTAAAATTGCCTTTTCGATTTGGCCAGTGATTCTGCTGACGAATATTTCGTTTGAAAATTTCGGTACGTATAGACTTGGTTGAAAAGCACACGCTGGCAAATTCATCTAACAATTAAATAATAATAAAATGGGAGTCATGGATATGAAATTATAATTGTTTTTCTTTAATTTTTGATTTTAAAACTCAATTGCTTCGTTATCTTTAAAATTTTTAACGATTAAATTTTTAAATTTCTTTGTCTAAATTCCGTCGGTGCCCTTTTCATGATTAACATTTATTTATTTACTTTTTTGTTGCAGTTTTGCAAATAAGAAATCGCTTCGTACGTATAAAATTTATGAACAACAATATATTTTAATGAATACATTGTTTTCTGTATGTGTTGTAATCAATGTCTCAAAAATGAGGTGTTTTCATTTCGGTTATTGGTATGAAGATAAATTGAAAATGCATACAACTTATTGACTTTTATTTATTTTTTTGGGTTCAGCTGCAATAAACAATTTGACTTCGCACATTAATTGCATTTATTTATGGTGATTATATAAATCAAAACGGATAGGGTTGTGCCGTGCCGTCAGCATTGTGCAGGCGTTAACTTATACAGTAGATGCACCAGTCAAATTTTTCATTTTTTTTAATTTTCGTATCGTTAGATTGTAATAGTTCAGAGTCTATTTTAAAATGTGTAAATTTTTACCATTTAACAAATTTCTTTATAAAAATTGCATAAATAATTTGAATTTGCAGTTCAATTATTATTTTATAGTAGTTTTTTGAAACAATAAAAATTGTTAATTTATAAAAATTCTGCTATAAGTTTTGAAAATGAAAAAATGATTTCATGCTATTAAATGAATAATAAATATTTAGAAAAGGAATGATATTAAAATTGCAATAAATGATGTCAACAAACAACTGATTAAAAGCAATGCATTTAAATATCACAGACAAAACACACACTGGGTAAGTGTGTTAGCACAGGTACACACCTTTAAGCAACTTAAGCGAGTATTGGTTTTATTTTTTGTTATACATTTTGGTTTTTGTAAATAATATTCACAACACGCAGTACAAAAATCTATTCTAAAGGGAATTGAAGTTTTATAAAAAAAAAAAAAAAACAGATACATACAAAATATTTCACTTAAAGAATTGTTTTTTTTTCCAAGAAAGGTGTAGAAAGCTTTTGCGGCATTGTTAGAGCAATGTTATAGTGCCTCCGGTTTCAAATAGTCGCTTTATATTTTTGAAGCTGTATTATACAAATTATTTTACTAATTGTCTTAGGATTTTCATAAGAATACGGAAGAGGAAGAGCTCTCTGATGTACTTTGGCATTGAAAAGTATCAATGCCACACATCAGTTGCCCTGGGCAAGTATTGAGTATTCGTTCCTAGTCATACGTTTCTTTGTAGTGGAATAACTGCTTACAGTGCGAACTCAGATTTTACATTTTCATAATTTTCTTAAAACATCTGAAATTAAAACTTTTTGTTAAAAATTAAAAGGGTAGTAAATTTTCTATTGAAACTATTAAGGCAAAGGAAGAAATTTCAATGAATTTGTTAAATATTTTATTGAAATTGTGGAAAAACTAACAAAAATAGTTTGATATGATTTATGATGCAAAATTCTTTCAGTGTAGCAAAACTATTTATGCAAACTAAGCGTTAATTTAAATAAGGGCTTTTAATTATATTTGTTGACGATCTTACAATGCTACGAAATTATAAGTACAATTGTTCACGTTTAAGGGCGCATGTTAAATTTTTTGACGCATTTAAGCTGAGAATCATTTAAGCGAATCTCCGAAAAATGTGCAAATGATGCGCCTAAAAGCGCATAAGGTGGATTATTTATTTAGCGGTGTTATGAAACGCATAGTATTTATGCAGAATTTTAGTTTATCAGTAACTTTATTCTGAAGGTTAAAAGAAAATGTTTAGAAATTTTTAAAACATTTTTAATAAAATGTGTAATTTGTTTAATTTTCAATAAAAAATATAGAAAAAATTGCTTTAATTATTTAATTATCGAAAATATTGCGACAATTTTTTTTTTAAATATTAAATTTATTTGCATATAAAGAAAATTTAAAGAATATGTCAGCAGAACGATGTCACATGCAACACATAATACGTTACACTTCATCTAATAAAAGAAATCATTTGATGAATGATCAATTTGATGATTTGACCATATTCGCTTACATTTCGATTGAGAAATTATATTGATCAAAAATAGGCAAAAAAAATTATTATTTTATCAGCGCAAATGTTGCGATCTTCAAATTATTTGTAGGAATACGATAAATTATACTTAATTATCATTCCAACGATATATAATATCAAGTACCCTGTATTTCATATTACCTTGAATAACACATATTCAATGTAGCATTTGCATTAGTGTCTACTAGGCGATTCTCAAAAATCCTTATCCTCCATCATAAGCTTTATGATGATGGATCATTGTGTTTCTTACTAAGTGTGCGTCTATCGCATTTTTCATTTTAAAACTGAATTTATTCCACTGATATGTATGTGTGTGTATATATTTACAAGTTTTATATGACCACTTCTATAAGAAATTTAATTTGAGAAATTATAATAGTAGTTTTTTTATATCAAGGCTACAGACGGGCTGTTTCTAAAGTAAGTTAAAGAAATAAAGATTTGAATTTTAATTAGTTATGACTGTTTTTTATATAAAACTTAAATAAGAAAAATCCAATTTTAGACTAAATTATTTGTGTAATAACTTTTAGCGGATACCCGGCGTGCACTACTGCGCTAAAAAATAAACACACTTTGTATATTTTTTGGAAAAGTAAAATAAATTTTTATTGTATATTGCCTTATCTTCCTCCAAATTATAATAAAAATTATATCCGACCAACCTGCATGGAAACAGATTTAAACACGAAATGGATTATGAATGGATTATTCAATAATCAAACTTAGAGGGAACAACTCGTCAAGGATTTTGAAAAAAAACTACGTGACCCAAATGCTGGCCAAACTTTAAAACATAAAAAGAAATTTAAAAAATGGTTCATAAATGATAGAATTATGGAGGTTAAAACCTTGAAAAAAAAACCCTTTGAACTGACTGATAACATGATTCTTTTTTTGAAGTCGGTGAAAAAAGAACAAAAATACCTGTTTGATGTCAATCGTTCTGATAGTTTCTAAGAACTTTTGACACCGCTTGGCATTGATTTAAGTATGTTTAGAGTTATTTTCGTCTGTGTACTGTTCACTGTATATTCAGCAATATTTACATACATACATATGTATGATTGTATAAATTAAATCTGAATAAATACGAGTATATACGTCACACTTTTAAGACGCCCGGTCAATCCCACTTGTGCAATTATGTATTCCAAGCTGACTTAAATTTATTGGTACCATTAGCTGATGATGATTTAATTAAAAAAAAATGTGTGTTAAATAAATGCGAGTAAATATAACAAATAACGGCAAACTGAATAAATCTACCAAAAATTTTCGTTTTCAAAATTAAAAAAAAAAAAACGAGTCCGAAAAATCCATGACAACAAAATTATGCAATTATATGATCAGTAAATTTAAAACACAACAAATTAAACATTAAATTAGATTTTCTGTTATTTTTTACTACTTAAAGTTACGAACAATTTTTTAAATAAATCATTTACATGATTTAAATGACATGATTTAATGGACACTTAAAAGCCATAAAAGATAATTTGTAAAATATTAACACTTGCATGAGTTTGAAATTTTAATAGCTTTGGAAAATTTACATTTGTGTTCAGCAATTAAAAAAAAAACCAACAAAAATAATTTGAATGTTTTTAAATAAGCCAAGGTTGCATTGGTTTCTGTTTCCTTATCAATTAGTGTCGTCTAAGAACTTTATTGAGCAATAAGTTTAATGTTACTTGAGCTATTTTTTTAAATTTATTTATTAGAAAACTAATTGCAGCAAATTCCAAATGTAAACGATAGCATAACATCATAAAAAACTAAACGGTTTAGTTCAAATCTATATATATGTATTTGTATGGCTAGAGCTAGTCTGATTATTTTCTTATCACAAAATATATTGTGTATAAAATTTAACTGAACGTCATGTTGGAATATCTAAATTGTTTAAGAAATTCAAACAATTATCATTCAAACAAGATATCATTTTGAAGGGGATATTACTTTTTTTGTTTTCTTCTTTTTGTATTGTACATTTTTAAACGAAGTGTCCACAAAGAATTGTTCGTTTAAAATTTGGAAATATTATAGCTACTACCGCATAAAATTGAAGATAAAGTTTTGGGTAAAATTGTATTTAAAAACATTTTAACTACACGATACGCAATTTATTAATATAAGCCAAAAAAAAAAAACAATATAAAAATATTTGCTTGTGATTGAGTAATTCTCATTTAGTACTTGGCAGTTTGAGTATGAGTAAATGAGTTTGAAAACTATTCACGAATGACGGTAAAGTAAAGATTTACCGATGAGTTGTTATTTAGCTACTAATAAAATGTTGCATATAGATTAGCTAACCCATAACAAATAAATTTAATTTTGCATATATAAAATGGACGTATTGAAGTAGGTTTTATGCCAGAATTATTATGAAAAATGTTAGACTTTTCAATAAAAAAATTAACGAATTAGAACTTGTCGAAAATGTTTATTATAACTGTTTGAGAATTAAAATTAATTGAAATTTGGCTCTTAGAACATGAACGTGGCACCAAACTGAAAATATTAAAAAGGGCCAAAAAAAAAACAGAAAAATTTATTTATTTATTTCTTTTCGATGTCCCATGCACAAGACTTAAGTCTTATATTGCAGCATGGAACTGATCATATGTAAATACAGCATAAGTAAATTTTAGAAATGAAAATTGACAAAAATTTGATTGAACAATATAAAATAGTGAAAAACAGAAGTTAGTATTTATGTACAAATGTATATACCCTGAATGACTAAAAACTATTAATTGTTATACAATCAGAAATTATCCAAGAAAAAATAATAATTAATTTATTCATATGGAAATATTCAACTAGAAAAATTACGAATAACACATTTCCTGAATTGACGTGCGTTAGAAATCCGTTAAAATCTAAGGGGGATTCCATTCCAGATACTGATAGCATGAATAAAGAAATGATATTTAGAGATTAGCGTTCGATGTCTAAATGCAATAAGTCTTTTACCTCTAGATATGAATAAGATTTGTGACAGTTGATGCAAATCCAAACAAATGCTTAAGTTTGAGAAACAAAATGTTATGGTCAACCATATCAAACGCTCTAGAATGATCCAATAAAACTAAAAATGTGACGTTTCCGCTGTCTGTCTGTTGCCTAGTATCTTCAGCTACATCTTCTAGCGCCGTTATACAACTGTGATTTTTACGAAAACCAGATTGGCGATCGGTGAGCATAATGTTGGTTTCAATATACCGTGTTATTTGGTTATGTTTTAACCTTTCAAAAACTTTCGACAGAAATGGTAAAATTGCTATCGGTCTATATTCAGAATTTGATTTCGGAACGGGGATTACTTTGGCAAGTTTCCAAACTTTTGGGTAGTGGTTAGTGGTAAAAATCTTGTTGAAGATAAACGTTATAAAAGGAAGAAGTTTCGGAGTGAGAATTTTAAAAAACCTAGGATCTATTCCATCCACGCCAACTGCATTTGGCCCCATAATACAAAAATTTTTAGGCAATGTTTTATTTTTTGTTTTTTGGGCCATTTTTGACAACCGATTCATAAATAAGAAAGTGATGCGATAATCAATGTTTCGGGAGAGAGAATGAACTTACGCCCCGATTTTCAAATAAAATTTTTGTAGCATCAAGCTGCAAGCAAAGACGAAATAAAATTATTTTGAAAATCATTCCATCAATAAAGGAGTGATGCGCTAATCAATATTTTGTTAAAACTTCACCAAGATTAAAAAAAATCATATGGGATCAAACTGCAAGCAAAAAAACAAAACAAGAAATACACCCGAACTAATAATTGCATTCATGTATTTCCGTCTTTGCTTCAAGTCGGTTAAAAATATGATGATATTCGATTTAAAAGTCAAATTGAGATGATATATTGTAAATTGATAAAATGTGTCATCATTTTTCTTTGCTGCCCAAGCAACTGAGCGTTCTCTCAACATGTTGGCTAATCGTTTAGTAATCAAAGCGTTCAATTGATTGTGGTGCAACAGTTGTGTAATAAACTGTGTCTGCTGAAAGCGCCCTTTTTAACAAATTCAACTTCATCTCAATCAGTATATAAAAAAATGTATATTTTAGGTTATTGCTTTCACAATGGAAAATTTCTATTTGACATTATTTTCTTAGACGTTATAAATGTTTTGCATAAAACGAGTTTAAAGTTTTGATTTCGCTGGCAACTTAACGGTAAAAGAAAATGTTATTTTTCTCTCAAAAGTTTAGTATTTAAAATAAGTATGTAGCTGAAATATGTCAATTAATGCTGCATTTTTAATTCAAAAATCACATTATTTGAGTTATAGCTTTATTGCAGCAAAGGCTCGTCATGCATATAGGGGCTTATAAACGCCAAATAATTGCATAATAATAAAAAATTAAACAAAAAAAAAAAAACAGAAGAAAGAAACATTTTTTTTTTTTGCAAATAATTTAGTTATAAAAATTAACAAGACAATAAATAAAGACATTTATTAAACAAAAGTTCTATTATTCTGAATAGTCACCATTCTGGAATACAGTCAAAATTTATTGGCAAAAAAAAAGTTTTATAAAATTGTTTGTCTTTAAAATTTTCAAATGGTCTAGAATAGAATGATTTAAGCAGATAAATAAAAACAAATAAATACTGTATTCTTTTGTTAGAAGTTGTTTTCATAGCAAAGAGTAATTTTTGTATTTTTAGTAAAAATTTTCCCATAACAAATGTTTTTTATTTTATGGCAATAATACACTTTTTTAAAAAAATATGTAATATTATTTTAAGTAGATTTACTGTTACAATTTAAGTTAGTGTTTTTTTTTTCTGTGTTTACTTATCTAGAACAATGTGATTATAATGACAATAAACCCAAATAAATAAGTAAACATACATAAATCACCAATTCAACATGAATCTAAACATTAAAATGTTGCTTAATGTTAAATTAGTGTTCTTGTTAAGTCTGTTTACATTTCGTTAACTGCTACATTATGAAAACTTGTAAAAAGAATTTACAAACAAGTTATATATTTATTAAATCGATTTTTTTGTTGTTGTTGGGTTATTATGCAACGACGTTAAGACTTTTGACCAATATTTAAAAAAATGAATGTGTCTTTTAACGACTTACAAAAAAAAAACATACCTGTTGCTCCAGAATATATTTTTGTGTGTTAATATAGCAGCCTATTGCAGAAAACAATTTTTCACGTTACAAACAAACAAAAAAATAAGTCCTTTTTTAATTGTTGCCTGTTGTTCTTTTCGGTTTAAGAATTTAAACACTTCTTCACGTTTTGCTTTGATTTTCTTTTTTAATTTTATTGTTTATAAATAATTCACTGCACGTTGTGAAATTTCAACTTGTTATAATTTCTTAATGTCTGTAATATAAATTATACAATTTTATCTCAGATTTATATGATCATCAACAAACAATAACTAAACAAATGTTTGAGAAGATAAAACAGAATATTTACGTTTTAATTAAATTAATTTTGTGTTGGAAGTTGTTCAATTATTCAGCTTTTTCAATTTCAACTGATTTTTAATTTTCTTTAAGAAAACCAAATCCTAAAAATTTGTTCTCGTTTTAAATAATATTCGACAACTTTATTCGGTATTTTCCGAGAGTCTTTACTGAATAACGTTTAGCAAACGACTAACTGCTCAACAACTTAGCCAAACCGTTTTACGTTATTGTTTAATATCAGTAGCCCAGTTAAAAACTCAAAATATTAACAAGAAGAAGAAATAAATGATCGTGTTAACCGAATGCATAGTAAAATAAAACACAGAAACAAAAACAATATATGTGTGTACAATAAACAACAACAAGCTGTCGTCGTCAGTGTGTGTAGTGGTAGCAACAGTAACGCATTATCAGTCAACTCGTATACAAAACTAGTGGCAACAACATCGGTAGCAATTGCTGCTCATATCATTTTTGCGCTCTTTCTATAAAATAATTTAATTTCAATAATTTATTAACCCATTAGGTGGTGGGAGCGACAAAAAAAAAATACATCAAATATTTTTATTTGAAATTATGAGAACTCTCTATACAAAATGACATTGCATATTTATTTGTATCGGGCTGATCCGTCCTCTTCTCCGAGTTATAGCATAGTTATTTTGTTCTTGAAAAATAAATTGATAATGATTTATCACCCTTCCTTTTGTTATTGATTATCTCTAATTTTTTTTTAATTATAATGATATGATCCTTAATCTTTATAATTTGATACAAAAAAAGAACACAAATTAACAACTAAAATTTTAAGTACACAAAAAATAAGTAAATAGTTTTTCAAATTTAAAACGGTGTTGCTGTTGTTGGTGTTGCTTTGAAATATTTTTCATATGTGAATAGCCCCTTATTTATAAGATAAGTTAAATATTAAAAATTTAAAATATATAATGTCTTAACAATCTGTCTGACTTATAATTAGATTGATAATTTTATCTACAACTAATTAAGATTATGATGCTGTTTCAACAACACATACAAATGGCTTGTATAGAAATTTTGTATGGAAAGCACTATAGAAAAACAGAGTGGTTTTCATATAAAGTTTCTACTCAAACCAATTGTTTGTATTATAGAAACGACACATAAGTGAAAATTTTTAATGAATTGCTTAAATCATTTAAAGGTTTATTTTTCGTGCTGTTTCTAAGAAACGGACGAATGATTTGAGCAGTTCTTTAAGTGATTGCCATATAAATTTTAAAAAAAGCACTAAATTTTTCAAATGATTTCCATGATTTCCGTACAAATTTTACATTAAAATCATTCGTCCGCCTTGTAGAAACAGTACTTTAGTATTTAAAATTCTATATTCGAAAAATCTAAGATTATCACAAATACCCGTTTATGAGTTTCTTTGGGTAGTCTCCAACTACCTTCCAGTGTGGAATATTTTAAATAAATGCATTGACACACATGGCCATTGAAATGGGTTAATTAGCAAATTTTTTATGAGAATTAATGGAGATATAAAAACAGTTTCTTTTCTAGCAGAAAAATGACTATAAAAGCGCAAAAAAAATCTACATGTTTTCTACTACACGAAAAAATAAACAAAATATTTTAATATCTTTTTTAATTATTGGTTGATGTTCAAAACTCTTTACAAGAAGAACAACAAGTTGTCGGTCGATAAATATATTGCAAAAAAAAATTTGCTACACAACTGCAAATATATGGAAATCTGTTGAACGTTCTAAGAACATCCAACACAAATCAATCGGGATGATTGAAATAGTTCTTCAATTAATCATACTTAAAGTATAAATCAAATAATAATGAAATTATTTGCATAAAAATAAAATTTACAACGATACTAAATTAATATGAAAACATTTCCTGACTAAGAAATGATGTCCAATTAATTCAAAACAACGATATCAGGTGATAAATATAAATAGATATTGCTGGTTTTGTCTAGTACATATATCTTCCGTATAGCTTGAGCTCTAACTTGCAATAAAATTATGAAACAAAAGAAAAACAAGTGTCTGAAGACACCTCAAAATGGTGCGTTTTTTTTTTGAGATGCGATAAAAGATTGATATGAAATAGCAAAATGTTCTCGTGTTAGTTCTACTATTACTTAGATGCTTTACTCATTGGCAAGTTCATTTTCAACACAACTAGAAACGGTTGTAAATGGTAAAAAAATTTTATTTAGTACCGCAGATAAAGTTTCCTATAATGAAAATTTTGTTAACTGAAATACAAAACTTAATCGATGGTAATTATGTTGTTAACACACAAGTAGCAAACCTTTTTTAAAATTTTAGATAAAAAAAATTAATCATTTTTATTTTATAATCATAAATTAAAAACGCCTACAAAAGTGTAGCCTGTACATTTTTATCAATAACATAAGCGAGCAACAAAATCTTTTGAAGAGCCGTAGAGGAAAATTTGATTTAAAGAAATATGTTTTTTTTTTTGTTTGAGAAAATATTTATTTTGTTCTTTTATGAATTTGCTAAGCACCTAAGTTTCTACAACACAGACGATTGGTTTGAGAGTAAAATTTATATGAAAAGCTCTCAGTTTTTGAGTGATTTCTATAAAATCTTTACACTCAAATCATTTGTTTATCATTGTTAACAGCACTTTAAACTGAAAATTATAAGACTTATCCGCACAAAAACACAAATGTGAAAATAAGGCCAAGTTTCTATCCAAAATATTTCGGCCGTAAAAAGTACTGAGATCAAAATAAGGACCAAGTTCTGGATAGGTACAATTCCATCTCATTTCTAGGCAACCTATAAGCTTGGCAATATTTTTTAAAGAATTCTTTTCCATATTAGAAAGAAAAACAAATTTTGCCAAGCTTACAGGTTGCATAGAAATGGGATGGAATGGATGGATGAGATCTCTGTGGGGAGACCTTATGTTTCAAGTTTCATTGGATTGTGATCAAGAGGAGCAAAGTTGTGAGGGGGTAAAAACAGCTCGAATGGTTTCGTGTAAATATACACACTGTGTGGCCGAACTTGGCCTGCCGCTCTACCGTGCGCCTAGATAAATAAAATATTAAAAATAATTTTTCAATACCTACAGAGCTGTGTGCTGTGGACCAAAGAGTATGAAAAATTCAACTCTGTCTCCGTCTGTAGGTCTAAATACAACACTGATGTCCGGTTTCTATAATACAAACAATTGGTTTGAGTAGAAAATTTGTATAAAAACTACTCAGTTTTTTGACTGATTCCCATGCAAAATTTCTACACAAGTCTGTTTTGTGAAAACAACACCTTAATCTGCCTGGAACTCCTTAAAACTTGGTCTTCAAGAATTGTTTTATAAAATAAAAAGATTGAAATCTTTGAAAATATTGCTGCTTACTTGCTGCAGAATTTTGAACCCATGGGAATAAATATATAGTTCAAAATTTAGTTTTTACATTTGCTGCTGGATTTCTTCCAGAAAACCTTGGTAATATGAGTGATATTTATGGTGAAAGGTTTCCTTCCCCAAGATCTAAAATTCTTTGTGCGAATATATATGATGGTTATTGGGACAAGCCAATGCTAGGAGACTATTGTTGGAAAGCCGTAGGAGAATCATGTGAGAATTTATATAAAAAATATAACTAAAATTCTTCATATTCAGACTTTTGTTCCAGGAATAATGCTGCTCTAAGTATTTTCATTCAGCAAAATAGAAAAATATCGCTTTCATTATCAGTCATAAGAGAATTTTTTTGATATTCAATTAAAAAAAAAAAAACAATTAGTATAAAATATATCCCTTTATTACGAAACTCAAGTAAATCATTTGACAGCACTAATTTTATTGCTTTAAATTTTGATTAAATTATGTTCAGTCATAATCATTAATAATTTGATAAATGTTAGATACAAATTTATTTCCTCTTTAAAGTTTACCGTAACTGATTTTGTTATTAAATCATTTTGGTACACGTTTAGTTTACATGTGAGAATTTCAATTAATAGAACCATAAATATGTACCAACAAGCTGATAATTTTGCTACATTAATTAAAAATGAGATTCAATCAGAGTTTGCATTTCTTCATGAGTGAGGCGCTCATGAGACAAAATTAGTCCTCACCTCATAAGTGTGAGGCAAAAAATAATCCTCATCTTCATGAGTGAGTATTAAAAATTAATATGGAAACATTTTTTCCTTTTTTTAGGGTTATATAAATATTATGCATGAAGAAGCTATAAATTGTTTGTTAACGAAATATAGCAAAAGATAATATAAAAATAAAGAGGTGTTTGTTATTCATATTTTTTGTTTTTTTAAAAGTGGTTCTTTTACTGAAAAAAAAAAGAACAGACTTAATGATATAAAAAGCAAGATCGAGAAATTTGAGCAACTAATAAAAAATAACGTAAAGAATAAAAAAAAAATTCTGAACATGGGTTTTTTAAAATTAAAACATTTTGTAATAAATACTCCATTTGTATTCATGGTAATTAAAAGAAAGTGCTTTTATATATCGAGGGCTTATATTCAATACCCGCCATACGCCAAAACCCAATTTTTCAGGAGAGAGAAAAAACTGTTTCGTTCCAAAATTCTTAAGGTATGAAGTAATCTTTCTTCTATAATATTTTTAAATATGACTATTGAATCACCCTTATAAAAAAAAAATAGAACTTTTTACTCTATTCGTAGCGATATGGTTGATGTCGGGTATTGCAACTGAAATCTTCAAATATTTTTATGGCGTATAGCGGTTATTGCACAGTAATAAAAATATATGTTTTTTGCTCTAGTATGTAATTTTATTAAATTAAGCATTTGTTTAACGTTTTTCTAACATAAAAGAATTCAATAACAAAACAATAACAAAAATATGAACATAATTATGTGTCCTTTTAGATCTAACGTGAACGATCTTATTGTTTTTATATTCCTCGTCTTCGGAATCTGGCCAACACAATTTTGACCCTGCATTAATTATTGCTCAAACATTTTTAAATAAAACAAACCAACCTGTTATTGGATGGTCTCCAGTATCTTCATCATTCGACGATGGATAATCAATAGCAATAAGTTGTAAGGAGTTATAAGACCTTTTAACCTGTTATTAGAACTTTTTTATTGCATTAATTATTTTATTAATTTATAGAATAAATAAATAAGATACGAAAACAGCTGATAAAAAATTTATGAGAGAAGGAACGGGTGGAAATTTATTCGTTCCGTATTCTCAATTATGGTGTATGGCGGGTATTGCATTAAAAAAAATCGTGCGGTTGATAGCGATATCACAAATATTTAAAAAAAGGACTTATATTAATTTTTTTTTCCGGAAATTTTTGTCAGAGATTAAGCTGGCATCAGTGAACAATTTGCGATCAAAAAGTCATTTTCCAAAAATTGGTGTATAGCGGGTATTGAATATAAGCCCTCGATATGTAGTTTATAAAAAAAACGAGTTGAAAACATAATTCTTTTAAAATCTTGAAAGATACTAATAAAAGTGTTGGTCTGGAATGTGAACAGCAAAGGGCTACATTCACACATTCATCCACATCGCACCTTTAAACTGAAACTGATCTTTCTCGAAAGTAGCTCAAAAATGCCATTCGATGCTGATGTCCTAAATTATTGGAAAAAATAGTGGCGATAGCTACATCAAAAGTATTGTTCAGATCGCATTAGCAGTGCCAGCTACTAAAGTATCCGCGGAAGGCAGTGATGTCAGAAAAAAATTTTAAAAACCCCTATGTTTCTGAAAAAAATTCCATTTCTCGCAATTCAATGTAATAAACAGAGAAAAATTAGACATTGTTAACATATTTCAAGTAGCAAAGAAAAATTTAATATCCAAGACTTCTTCTCACTATTGAATTGGTGTTAACTGGTGACTTTTATTTTTCAGCATATATTAAAAGTTATTATGTGCCATAAATAATATCCTACAATTCCTAATCTCCTGATTTTCACAAATAATATAATGCATAATAAATCTTTAATTTTATTTTTTTACCTTATGATCCTTTTGTAATGTTGTCCATTTTTATTTGCGGGAAAGGCCCAGGCAGGGAAAAATATCATAACTATCCATGTTTATTAAAATCGTGATTCCGCACCACACACACATGCAACATATGTACACACATACATACATATATTCATTGGAATTTTGCAAGTGTTAGTGTATTTGCTTCGTACATATGTTTTTATTGCAACAATAACTCTCAGAATGTTAGGTAGATAATTGAATGTTAGGTAGATAATTGATAATGAAAATCAACCTTTCAAACGCGCTATGTAGGTAACTGAATGATCTTGTAATCGGTAAGCAGGTAGTAAAAAAATAATTTAAGAATTTTCATTAACACTTCTTCTGAGAATAATAAAACAATAAACTTTATCCTTTTCTTGCATACAAAAATTAATTTACGGTTTCATATACCTAAGGCACAAAGAAATTTCTATACATATATGTAAACCATTTCTAGTTTAAATTTCACTTCCACGAAAGATTAAAGTACATTTTTAACACTAACATTTCTATAAAACCAATTTTATCCGTGATATCAATGCGATAGCACTTTCAATTCTATATAATACTTGTTTTTCTTTTAAGTCATTGAATCAAAATATCTGTTTTCATATAAAATTAATTATCACATTTAAAATTATAATACTAAAATATTTTGTTCGTCATATTTTTCATTTGGAAAATGTGGTACCGTAAAGATTTTTCAATAAGTGTAACTGAATATTTATTAATTTTATAAAATTTTTAGAGTTGCAACCGTTTTCCAATCAATCTTTTTTCACAGTGTAGAAAATTGACATTTGTTACAACAAGTCCCATTGTTTTCGTTAGTTAATTTTTCTTTATGGCAAATTTTTATGCCTGCATTTCATTGGTGTTTACACCAAATCATCAGTAAACTTTGTTAAGTTTTAAATTTTAAGTTTTAATTTTTTTTTTTGGTAGTTTGGTAGAATCTTCAGTTATAAATTGAAACATCAGTAAGTTGTTCAAATCTTAAATCTAAAAATACATTAATATATGTTTGGCCAAAATGCTAAACAAAATTTTTAATTCCAACGTTTAATTTTTGTTGTTTTACACATCTCGTGTACGGCTGAGAGAAAGAGTATCCCTCCTTCTCAACTGGGTGTGGCCTCTATAATTTAGAATATTGCGCGCAAATGGATTTGGGTGCAACTCTAGTTTTTCAATATATTTTTTCGCGTGTTTTGAACATACTGTCTTCACCAACGGAACATCAAGATCTTTGAGAATTCGCTGATTTCGGATATACCAGGGGCTGCAGTAATTGTACGTAGAATTTTGTTTTGTCGCCTTTGAATTTTTTCTACATTCGATGCTGAGGCAGTGCCCCATAACTGGATTCCATAGGACCATATTGGTTTCTGGATCGCGTTGTATAATAAAAGTTTAGAGTCAAGACTTAGTATAGAATTTCTTTCAATAAGCCAATTCATTTGGGCTGCTTTTAATTTCATTTGGATCAACTTTGCATCTATGTGCTATTTCCAGGTTAAACGACGATCATGATGAACGCCTAGATATTTTACTACAGTGTATTGCGGTATAGTCTCGGTGTTGATTTGCATAGGCGGGCATGTTTCCCTGCGTAAAGTATAAGTAACGTGTACACATTTCTGCTCATTCACTTTTATCCGCCATTGTTTTAGCCATGTTTCCAATTTTAAGATGTACCCTTGTAAATTCCGGGAAGCTTCTACAGGATTTTCATGAACGCTTAGAAAAGCCGTATCATCGGCAAATGTTGACGTGTGAATGTTACTGCTTAACGGTAAGTCAGAGGCATATATTAAGTAAAGTAAATGACCGAAGATACTGCCTTGGGGGAACTCCGGCTTTAATCGACTGTGGAGGGCTTAAGAAATTGCCTTCCCTAACTACAAATTTTCGTTCCTTTAAATAGATTTTTAAGAGCCTGACGAAGTTTTAAACTAGTGGCAAGTTTCAAATATGATCTATGTGGTCCACTATTTTGTTCTTTCTTTTGTAATGAAATCTTAAATTGCATTCAAAATTATTTCGCCTTTAAAGCGTAAATGTTTTCCCAATAAAAAGTTTCATCGATTTATGATCAAAACTATAAATCTTAAGTATTATGTTTATGCATGTTCTTTCTGCTCGTTTTGACTTGTAAAGTTCTAATTTTACCAATATTATCATTTAAATAGAAGCAGCACTACAGCATCAAAGCAAACACCACCAACAAAATATTATCATTATTATCATACGATTTTATTTAAGCGAAAATGTTGTGTCATAAAAAAAAACTTTTCCCTTTAATAAAATGAACAGATTAGTTGTGAGAATAGAAAATGTTTCTGGGTTTATGAGTGAGTGTGTGTGTGTATGTGTTCATTTTTATCCTGTTTTACAAAACTTAAACTCTTAAGCAAATATCGTTTAAAATCATGCACCATTTCTTGCTGTTTCGCTTTGCTCCAAAGATGCTGCCACTGTTACTGCTACTGATACTGCTACTGCTCTTGCTATTTCTTGTCTTAGTTTGTCTTATCGCATCACCCATTACATGCTAAAATGTGATGGTGATAATAATAAAAGACAAAATATAGCAGAAAAAAATCTAAAAAAATTGTGTAGAAAAGTTCAAGGAAATCCAAAAGAAATAAGTATAAACAAGAAATAAGTTAGCTGGAGTTCGGAAAAAAAAACTTAAATAGCGACATGAAAATGTATTGAACGATTATTTCTGGTTTTTTTTCAAGCATTTCCTGTAAGAAAGATTCAGAATCGATTTAAGTCTGTAAACGAAAAGTTTTTTGTTTTTTGTTATTATTATTGTTATTGGTACAATCAAGTTCGATAAAGCGGCCGGAATTTAACGCTTAAAAAAGTTGCAAATATTCACCATTTTTTTTGAATCAAATGCATTGAAATAACTATAAAGCAAAAGCTATTTATTTAAATATTATAATCCCGCCAAGTAGCCAAGATTCGACCACTTGATCCATAGCCGGTTTTATAACCCTGTTTTTAGAAAAAAATATATTGTGTATATATAGATAAAACTACCTTTCAAACCATATATGTTTCATCAATATTGGTGGACAATAATATACTTAAAAGTGAACCACAAGAAAGAGTGTAGCTTATTTATATCTTTATATATATAATTCTACTGTACGTGCGTTGTAACTGAACTCCTCCTAAACGGCGTGGTACCTCCCATACAAACCACATATTAAAAATATATTATTTCTGCTCCTGATAACGGTATTTGAACAAAATTTGGTACGTCGGTTTGGTGTGCATTTCTTAAGTGCTGCTGCAAATATGGTCGGGATTGGACAAAGGGGCGTGGTACCTCTCATACAAACCACAAATTAAAAATCTATTATTTCTGCTCCTGATAACGGTATTTGAACAAAATTTGGTAAGTCGGTTTGGTATGCATTTTTTTAGTGCTGCTGAAAATATGGGCGGGATTGGACAAAGGGGCGTGGTACCGCCCATATAACCCAAAAATTTAAATCGCCATATTTTGGGCATTTTTTGACCTACGTCGATGATATTTGGTACATATGGTATTGGCATAATTTGGAATACGTACTAGGAGAAAAGTGGTTGGGACCACGCCCCTTTTTTAGGAAAACCAAACCCTTGGACCGATCTTCCTGAAATTTTCACAGCATGTTACTGTGACTCTGGAAGGAATAATAGGCTATATGAAGTTTTGATTGGACAAATAGGCGTGGCACCGCCCACATAACCCTAGTTTAAAAATCGTAATATAGTCTTAACTACTGGACCGTTCGTCAATAAATTTTCACAATAGGATATATAAATACTTTTAATTTTATTTTATAACGAGGGGGGTAGCGAAGCACCCCGGGATAGGCTAGTTTATATATAAAATAGATTATTTTCTTTGTTAATGTCATTTTATATGTGTTTGCCTTTTGTTGTGTACACATGTTGTTATCGTTCAGTTAAAAGATTTATTTTCTAATATTGTCCGCCAACGTTTCTATTTTTATGTAAAATAAATTAATAAAATATAATAAGAAACTTAAGTGCGGTTTCCACCTAACGGACGAATTGTTGAGTAAAAACTTTGTATGGGAATCACTCAAAAAACTGAGTGCTTTTCATATAAATGTTCTACTTAAATCGTTCGTCCGTTATGTGGAAACAGCACTTTAATAAACACAAAACAATATATAATACATACATACTTCCATATATGTATATGTGAAAACAGTAAAATTAAAATTTACGAGCAAAAATCTAAAATTACAATATTCTCATAAGAATTACAACATTAAAACAAACAGAAAAAAGAAACAAAACAAACAAACAAATAATTAATACCGGAGCGCGAGAAATCGGTTTTGGATCAGTGATGTTTAAAAACTATTTACGAAAAGCCGACTTGGGCCGAGCTAACTATCCGTTCTAGAAAGAGAATCTGTAGCTATGCCAAAATATACTTGCGAGTGCGTGAAGCTAAAAATGTTTTAGTGGTGCTTAACATAAATACGTTTCTTGGGCTGGATGGTATTTCAGCACTGGTCTTGAAACAGTGTTTTTCTACGCTAGCACGTCCATTAGCACGCCTCTTCAGTACTTTGTATTATGCTGTTGAATTTCCAAAGTGTTGGAAGATTGCCAATGTAACGCGAATCACTAAAAAGGAAGAGGCCAACAACCCTGATAATTACAGCCCAATTGCAACTTTTTCTGCGCTTTCCGCGGTGATGGAAAGTATTTGGAATTTCCATCTTGTGAAATATTTAGAGTTCAACAGTTTACTTAGGGCGCTTTACGGGGGAATTACTGGCCTTCCTTTTGCAAAAGTCGTGTCACACCAAAAAAGTGCTGGCTGTAGATATTTCCAAGGCTTTTGATAGAGTGTGGCATGGAGCATTTTTGTCAAAACTAGTTATTTTTTGTGTCGGTGATGGCTTCACTCGTTCTGTATCGAACTTTTCACTTACGAGTTGTTGTAGATGGGATCTCATCAAACGATTTCAAGATAAGTTCAGGGCTACCGCTAGGCTCCGTTCTTTATCCTACCCTTTTTCTTATTTTTCTTAATGATCTTCTATGTAAAACTACCATCCCTATCTACTCTTTTGCAGATAACGGCACCAGCGTCATATTCATTCATTAATAGGCCTGGCCTGTCGGAGATCGGTGTAATTCGACAAAACATCGCGATCTCCTCACAATTTAAAATTTTGGTCATGGATTTTAATGCAATTAAGACTCAATTTGCTATGCTTACGAACGTACGTATGATCGGACATGCTGCTGTAATTATGGAGGGTGTAAATATTAAGGAATCAGAATCTATTGATATTCTTGGTATGAAAACTCATTGTGATGTTCGATGGAATAATCACAGTCTTCATGTCTCAAAAGAAGTATTCAAGTGATAACGTTTTTTAAGCCGGTGTAAGACATACTTCAGTCCATCTGATCTCCTTAATATTTATACCACTTTTGTCCGACCAAAAATGAAATACAGTCTCATGTATAGGCCGGTACTTCAAAGTTATTCGATCACGTACAGGAGAGGGCTAAAAAGCTTATCGGTGACATTTGGTGTAGTCAACTTTATTGACTCACTGGAGCATAGACGCAATGTAGGGTGTGTTTCACTGTTCTATCTCTACTGCAACGGAATGTGTTTTAATGAAATCAGGAAAATTGTTCCCGAAACCCTTAACTTTTCACGTACAACTCGAACTTTATTAAGAGTACATCCCTGTCTGGTCAATATGCCAGTGAACCCCACTATACATTATAACAGAGAATTCTTACTCTAGCCGAACTGTTCGTATGTGGAATAAACTTTCTTCAGAAGTCCTTTCACCACCCTTTATCATCCTTCCCATAACCAATTTTCCTAGTTCCGGCACAATGCACTGCATACGTACGGGTCATCCCCTGAGTGCTGGCCATAATAAAAAAAGTAAATAAATTATTTACATACACAAATTCATACATATGCAAATACATGCGAGTACATACATATGCATGCTCTTTCTCAGTAAATGTTGTCAAAACATTAATCAGAAATTGTAGTAATTTTTTTTAATATAAAAAGCCTATAAGGTGTCTTGTTTGTCAGTGTATTCATATGCTGTCTACTTTTGTGTACATGTGTTTGTGTAGATTTTTAATGCCTGATAAAACAAAGTTCCCAGCAAATTAACTCATCAATGTAATTATGAAACAACGTAAAATTTACACGCATTCTTTTTGTTTTACATGCAAACTATGACGTTGCTATACAAATTGATACTGAACAAAAATTAATATAAAAAAACTATAAAAAAGAATTCTAAATTGAATAATGAATCATTGGCGTTAGTAAATAAGGGTATCTCATTAGTTTTCGTTACTGAAGAAATTTGTACTTTGCGACTTTTGAAGAGGGAGGGGAGTTAACAATTGATACTGAGAGAGAGTTAGGAAGAAGGACGTATGTTAAAAATGTCCTTATCTAATGTATAAATGCTACGTTTAATGTGGTCATTATCTATGTAAAAGTTCAATATTAGGTAATATGTGAACCAGTGAACTCCAACAAGCATGATCGAGCCTACTTATTCCCTAACGTAGAATTTTAAGAACAACAGAAACATTTATTATTCAAATTTATACTCGTTCGCTTTTTATGCACAAGCAGAAAATTCATTAAGAAGTCTAAATCATTTCGGTCATTTGATGCGAATGTAATAATAGGGTAATAATTAGTCTCGATCATACTTGTTGCATAAAACAACAAGAGAATAAAACTAAATGTTTGAAACGAGCGGTTGGGTAAACAAGTGTTTTTTGCTTTTGAACGAAAACGATTAGATCATAAAAATCAATCTGCATGATTAAGTATACTCGAAAATTAAACAATTGTTGCCGATCTCTAGTGTGAACGTTACGTAACATGTAGGCCGTACATAATGTGTTAAACAGTGTAGGATTCAAAGCTACTGCTTTGGAAATCGTTACATTCCATCGTAACAAAAGTAAAAGTATTACCACTATTTTTTTTTAAAAAATTCAGATTTTTGATGCAGTGGAATACAGTGAACAAAAATATATCGTTTTTATTGTTTCACAGAAAACGCAAGTCTTTTTATTGCAAACTTTACACCCAATTCGTATTGTGGAAACATCACCATAATAATACTTTTATTTCAGCCGTTGATTTTCCCACATATTGTAAAAATTGCTCTAGTCCAATAATAACAGAGAAAAAGTTCTAAAAGCATTTTGAAGTATGAAAATTGTATATCAAATGTCTTTTCATTTGGTGGTTTCAACTTTGAATAGCTGACAATAAAAAATAAAATATTAAGAACTAAAGATTTAAGTAATTTTGTTGTTAAATTGGAATTTGATTCTTTACAAATGAAACATTCATAGCATACTTTTACAGATCATCGCGAACTTCCCTAATAAAATAACAAACAGAATATTCCATTGCAAATTTTCAACTCCTTATTACCAATGCAGCCACATCCCTGCTCTTTGGCACAATTACAAATAATTTGCATACAAATGAAAAGTAAACCAGCCATGAAAGGCAGCGAGAGAGTAAAGTTTTGTATTTTAGTTCGATGTTGAACAACAAACCTAACGGAAGTCGTTTAGACTCTGCGAACTTTGAACGTCCGCCATCGTCACAATGCGTTCAACATTATTCACCGTAACGCTGAGTGTGCTGCTAAGTTGGTCTTATGAACAACAACTAGAACAACAGCAGAACCAGCAGCAGCAACAACAGGAGAAGGAGCAACTAAAATATCATAATTTATCAATTATGTTAAATGCCATTGACTCGGATATGCCACTATCTTTGCAAAATTCTATTGCCGCTTGTTGCAGTATAATTCGTGAATATTTTGTGCCGAATACAAATAGTTTTATGCTGAGCACAAACGTACAGGAATTGTATTTGAAAAAGCATATGAAAGATTTTTTGAATAATGTTCTACTGAATTTAACAATGATAAAAGTTGAAGTTGAAAGTAAAAGCTCCACAGTACGTGACCTATCATATAATCGTAAATACAATCTGATTGTTGTGGATAGCACAGAATCGTTGAGGTAAATTACGAATTTTGCAATGAATGTAAATAGAAAATTAAATCAATATCTTTTGTGGTTATATTTTTCTTTTTCTCTTCGCAGACAATTAGATCCAGCTAATTTCACCAGAAATTATGATATTCAGGAATATTATTTGGTCTATGTAATGCATACATCAAGATTTGCCAATGAATTGCAAGTGATTAATAAAATGTTTGCATATTTTTGGCAAAATAGTATAATTAACATTTCACTGCTGAAAGCGAGTAAAAATTCGGTAGCAGATCTTTACACGTATTATCCGTTTGACAGCTATTTAACTTGTAAAATGCCGTCAGTAAAACAAATTAATGCCTACAATGGGTCTTGGTCATGGCCCATTAGTTTGACTATATTTCCTGCAAAAATCACCGATTTAAAGGAATGTCCACTCAATGTGGCTGCATGGAACACTCCACCATATTTAGGATATACAAAAAATAATGAAGAAGTTGCTGAAATTGATTACTTTGAATCTGTCATATTGCAAGTCATGGCGAAAAAATTAAAGTTTTCATTAAATATAATAGAGCCTCCAAATAATGAGCAACGTGGAAAAATTTTCCCAAATGGCAGTACAACGGGTGCATTAAAAATGGTAAGAGATTGTATTGTAATAATTTATGTGTTAGTAGGGCTGGGCAAACGGAATCTTTGCAATAAAGCAGCAGCAAGTTTGCTTTCAAAGTTCAAGTCAATATAATGGGCAATAGATTTAAAAGAATGTTTAAATGTTCAAATCAATCCAAATTCGTTGCAAAGACACTTACCTTCCTCAAAGACACTTACCTTTTCTATTGGGTTATCAAAGAAAAAAAGGAAGTTTTCATCTCTTGAGCTCAGCTAGATAGTAAAACTTTACTCAGAGAAATCGATGCTAATCGTAAGCAAAAAGAAAGCTTTAGATTTTAAAAATTCCTCCAAAGAGCCAGTTATGAAAATAATTTCCTTAGGTGATTTTTCAATTCTACATTTTTTAATTATGTATTTAAATATTTTAAATGACGAAGAAGTCTCGTTAACAAAACAATAAAGGAGGGCCTCAAACACAGAAAAAAATAAAAATTGATTTCAATTAAAAAATTTGTGATATCAATTAAAATTTTAATTAAATTTGCACCAGTAATCAAATTAATAGTATCAATTAAATTTTTATACATTTATTAACCAAAATTATTTATTACAATTAAAAATTTAATTAAATATTTTAAATATTTAATAAATTTTTTTTATTTTTAATTAAAGGGTTCATGAAAAAAAATTAAATATTTTTTTCTGTGAATCAAGGAAATAACTCGAAACAAGGAGATGTTTTTTTAAAGAAAACCAATTTTTCGCCCTAATTGCACTGCTCAACACAAAAAAATTTATGTGATAGTTTTGCCCATTGATCCTTTCAACGGGAAAAAGAGGGGTTTGGAAGTGGTGGTCTTGTCACTGACAATATGTGAATGCTGACTAATATCTGGTACTAATTTCTAGGGCAATGAAAGGGCGAGGTGGCCTCTTGCTTACCATGTTGCAGTCCTGAAATTTTATTAGTTCAACTTTTGTGTGAACTCTCTAAAATTTAACCATAAAAAATGTTTGTCCCTTTTCTTGAAAAAAATTTGTAAAAACTCCCATGGAACAACAATTTTGTGGACCAAAATGTCCTATAAAAATATTTGCTATAAAATTTTATTGGAAGTCTTCAGAGACTAATACATATTTAATAAAATCTAAGCGAATTAAATATAATTTTGTAGGAAATTTATGCTTTTAAGCTTATTGTTAACTTCATTCTTGACTTCAAATTGAATTTTAAAATTTTGGTTTATTAAGAAACTATTAAAATATTATTTAACAAAAAGATCCATCCGTCACAGAGTTATAGGTTCATAATTTAAAATAAAATTTAATGCGTGAAATTTAAGGATAGAAAAAGGATAAGGATAAACTAAGATGTAAATAATAGTTTAAAAAGTTTGAAAATTCACATATGGGCATTTCCACAGAGAAGTCTATGATTTGTCCTGTTTGCCACCTAAAAACAAAACAATTTATATTTTACTAGCTGATCACGGGGTGCTTGGCTACCCCCTCGTTATAAAATAAAATTAAAAGTATTTATATATCCTATTGTGAAAATTTAATGACGATCGGTCCAGTAGTTAAGACTATATTACGATTTTTAATTTTCCTAAAAAGGGGCGTGGTCCCAACCAATTTTCTCCTGGTACGTATTCCAATACCATATGTACCAAATATCATCGACGTAGGTAAAAAAATGCCCAAAATATGGCGATTTAAATTTTTGGGTTATATGGGCGGTGCCACGCCTCTTTGTAAAATCAAAACTTCATTTTCTTATTCCTTCCAGAGTCACAGTAACATGCTGTGCAAGTTTCAGGAAGTTCGGTCCAAGGGTTTGGTCTCCTATAAAGCACAAACATACAGACAGACAGACAGACAGACATTCATTTTTATATATGTATACATATTTTCTACATTAAGCAAAGGAGTGACAAAATTAGAAGAACGTGGCCCTAAAATACAAGCTTAATTTCTTAATGGCGAGCGAGAAACAAAAGAAGATATTTCTGTGGAAATGCACATATAAACCTCCATGTAAGCAGTCAAGATGTTTAAAGTCAAATAAAGACGAACAAATAAATAATCGTTCAGCCGTGCCTCTGTATTTGTTCAAATAACGAAATTATTTTTCGGAACGAAACCGCTTTTAAATATACAAACCGAAAAAATCTAAATTATTCGAAAATGGTTTGATTCCGAGAAATGTTTTTGTTTTTTGAAGAAACAAAATATGGATTGAATTTCATTTCTAAACGAAAACAAACTCGTTGACATGCCTGATTGAATTAATATTATAAAATCTTTTCTTTTTAGCTTCAGGATCACTCAGCCGATCTAAGTTTGGGTTCGTTTCGTTACACTTTGGAACGTTCGGAATTACTAACTGCTGCATTGCCATACTATCAGACTTATCAGATTTACTGTGTGCTTACATCGTCACAACTCTATACATCGTTGGAAACTTTAGTATATCCATTCGATAAAAATACATGGATTTGTTTATTTGTAAGTATTCAGATCGGTTTAATTGTAGCATTTACCACGCAACATTATTACGATCACTCGATATTAGTGCGAATAGCAATAGGATTTCCGCGCTTTCGAACACCCATGACAAATATTGTTAGTATTTTTTTTGGCCAGTCTATAACACAAATACCGCAAACTAATTTAGCCCGATTTATGATAGCAACGTGGTATATATTTGGTCTGCTCATGCGAACTGTATATCAATCATTATTATTTCAATTGCTCAAGTTAAATTTATATCATCAACCACCTGAAACTTTAAAAGATTTAATTGAACGGGCCTGTATTCTGGTCATGACTGAGGGTACATATGATTCGGTATATACGGTGCCGGATATAGAATATGGTATTATTGATGTTATCAAACTGAAGAACACTTCCGAACAAAGTGCGTTTTTCTTTGTCGAATCGCATAAAAACTTAGGCTGCTTAGCAGCTGTTTCTCCCAAGGATTTTCTAACATATCATGTCATCAATGAGCATAAAAGGGGTATGTTTTATGTTTTGCCTGAAAACATTTTTACTCAACACTTAACAATGTATTTTTCAAAGCATTCGTTTTTGATAAATCGTTTCAATGAATTATTTATGAATCTGCGCAGCATGGGTCTGATAAACTTCTGGGCTCTGCAAAGTTTAGATACAACGTTTTTAAATCAAATTCATGAAAATGTCTTCACGCCCATTAATGTTGAAAATTTAGAAGGTGTTTTATTGATTTATAGTGTATTGATTTTAATCACTGTGATTGTATTTTTCACCGAAATCGCTTTCTATCGAATAAATATTTTAGTATTTGGTGTGCAACATGAATTTATTCAATAGGGAGAGATGGAACTTTTTTCAAATTCTGTACTAGTTTGAATTTTATATAAACTACTCGTATATATTGTGAACATTTAATTTACATTTTTTGCTAATGTTATTTAAATTTAACATTTTGCAAACGGTTTTAATTTATGATGTCAGTCAATTAGAAATTTTACCTTCAAATATTTACATCTCTTTAAACTAGATTGTTATTATGGAATTTTTAATCAAAACGGATTTGTAGTTAAAAAAAATAAAATCGTGACAATTCGACTTTTGTTTAAGCATTTCGTGCTACAAATTGACATCCACAGATATTTGGCGTCTGTCATATGGGTTTTATTTATTGATGCATCTGTTTACTTTTTTTTTAATAAACAAGAATTTAATCAACTTTTAATATGAAATTCAGTTTTAAAACAGATATTTGGATTTTGATTTGTAGCCGGATATTTTGTGGTGGAAAAAACTTGTAGTTTTGCGATATATTTTCCATGTTTTGAACGATGTTCTTATTTAGCGAAATATTTTTAGAATTCAAATAATTTAAACGCAAGATCTGTAAGATAAACTAAAAAATCAGATAAGTAACAAACTTTAGGCGATTTGCGCTAGTAAATCAAGAAATAGCTCCTAAGTCTAAAATTGATTAATTGAAGCTTAGATCTTTGCAACAATTGGGCAACGGAGTGCATTTAAATGCCTTTTAAAAGTTTGAGCATAAGATGTTTAAAACTTTTTAAAATTACCAATGAAATGCATACACAAATTGCTTAATCATTCACATATTAATAAATTTTTTAATCAAATATAAATTTTATTGAAATTTCTGCATAAATTTCTAGTACTCCCTAGAAACGCATCTATTAGGTGATTTTGCATTTATTTTCCAGAGAGTTTAACTGATTTTTTTTAAAGATTTGCATTTTGTGTCATCGTTTGGAACAATTTCTTTGAAATAAGTTTCACATTTAATTAGAATAACAAGGATATTGTTTGCTGCGCATTTAACTGTTACATTATTCAATTACACTGTACAACAAAATCATAATTTCAAATGTTCGAATGTCTGATTCTGGAAAATGGACCAAAAAAAATAAATTATGGTTAAAAAACAGCTAAAAAATTGGTTTAATAGTGTATCAAAGTAAAAAAGTTCCTAATATGAGAATGAAATCATTGACGAGAAAATTAAGGCACAGACGCTTGTTTGATGTTAATCAATACCAAAAAAGTGAAAAATGTTTTTGTCTTAAAAGACAGCCGGTAATCAGCAATACGACAATATTTTTTTACTTGTTTTAATTGGTGTGGGTAACGTCATAATTACATACATACTCGTAGGTGCAACGAGGTTCGTTTCAGTCTGTTTTGTCTTAGTATGTGTTCGATGTGGATTGTCTCATAAGAACTAATGTTCTGTTGTGGGATCAGATAGAAAAACTTTTTGGTCTTACGTTGGTGTGGGTTCAGACTTAAACATCTAGGCCAAGTTCGGCCATACAGTATGTATATTTACACGAAACCATTCGAGCTGTTTTTACCCCCCTCATAACTTTGCTCCTGTTAATCATAATATAATGAAACTTAAAACATAAGATCTCCCCACAGAGGTGACCTCACAGGATAAATTTCTACCGTAAAAGATTCCCGAGATATTAAGGTGTGAAAAGTCCATATTTTAGTATATATTCACTCACTGAACCACTCACTGACTCACTCACTGACTCACTGACTCATCAATATTATTGGGCACTTCCAATATAGCTAGAAAGCTGAAATTTGCTACACAGGTAGGTCTTTACGAGCAATTAACAAAAATTATTTTTTAACGGACCTTTTCCATCTGGGATGACTATCACGCCCCATCTCTGTATTGGGCACTTCCAGTATAGTTAGAAAGCTTAAATTTCGTACATAGGTGGGCCCAGATGAGAAATTAACAAAAAGAATTTTAAGACGGGTGTTTTCCACTTGGGGGGACTAGGGTGCCCCTATTTTTAAGGGGAACTTTAGCTAGAAAGCTTAATTTCGTACACTGGTAGGCCCTTTTAAGGAATACATATAAATATATATACAAAAACAGCTTAGAAAAAAGAAGTGAGATCCGCAGAAAAACATAAATGTGCCAATAAGGTTCCTATCCAAAAAATTTCGGCAGTAAAAAGTACTGAAATCAAAATAAGGACCAAGTTCTTGATAGGTACAATTCCATCTCATTTCTAGGCAACCTATAAGATTGCCAATATTTTTCCAAAAATTCTTTCCCATATTAGAAAGGCAAAAAAATATCGCCCAGCTTACTGGTTGCCTAGAAATGAGATGGTATGAAGAAGTTGGTCCTTATTTTGATCTCAGTACATTTTACGGCTGAAATTTTTTGGATAGGAACTTGGCCTTATTTTATGCTGTGAAAAAGTGGGAAAACTTTATCGCTGTGTAAGAAAAATTCCAGATGTAAGCATGAGTCGTTACAACATTGCTTAATTTTTGTGTTGTACAGTGTTATAATATAAAGCATACATATAAGTATTAACTGATGATAATTTAATATGATAAAATCTTTTATTAGTTTAATGTGTAACCTCAAGTAGAACTAAATACTAAAATCATATATTTTTCTTTTCTATGTTAAGTAAGCCGTAACAGTAATTAACATAACATATCATTAAAGAATCACAACATCCTTTAAGGATACGACTCAATTACTAAATGTTATATTTATAAGTTTATACAAGTATTTATTTTTTTTAAATTTAATTAAAGTAATGACAACATTATAAATGATAATAATAACGATACTTTACAATGTGTGTATAAATAAATAAATGAAAGAAAAGTAACTTAATATCTAAATAAAATCATATCTTACAGTCAAATATTTATTCAGTTGTTTCTTTAACATTCAACTACAAACATGAAGATTAAGGTTAATTTTTTCATCTTAACCATGACTTGGATGTTATTTAAAAATAATATTAATTTGAATTTGGCTCTTGAAAATACAAACTTAAAGAAAGCTTTAAGCTTAATTGTTAAAGAAACTTTTATAAAGAAAACAAGATCAGTGTTGTTTTATGCCAGTTTTGATACAAACTCAACGGAGAATTATTTTCTTGCGAATGACTTAATAAATGGAATATTGCCTGATATTTCTAATATCACATATAAGGTTTTGTATCAAAAACAAAAAGTATTCTTTAATTTAAAACACTATGAAGTTATATTGCTGGATAATATCATCTCATTTAGGTGAGTTAAGGTTTTTTATTTTATAAATGATATACATATTTAACTTTTCAAACTTTTTTAAAAAAATTCTTATAAATTTTTATTAAAAACATTTAATTAATTCAATACTTCGCTTTCTCAATGGATAAACTTAAGGATGGATGCAGATAATGTAGCTCAAAGATATAGGGCTTTGATTTATAAAAATAAAACACAAAATGGAATGGATTTTATAATATTCTAATAGAATAAAGTAATTTTTTCAAAATATGTTTAAACTAAGGCATAATCAAATGTTAACCAAGGCATAAACTGTTTGTACATCAAATTTGTCGAAGAAAGAAAAAAAGTACCAAAAGTACCAACTTTTCCTCATTTTACCTCCCCAAAAGGTTCACAGTAGGTTAACGTAAGTAATAAATAGTTTAAAACCAAAAGGAACTGCATAATAATGTAAAAAAGAAATTTAAAAACAAATCACAAGGAAACAAAAAGTACCAAATGAACAAATTTGTACTATTTTTAGCCCTTAAAAAGTGCCCCATAAATTATAATCTGTTTCACATTCTATTCGTCTTCCTAATTTTATCCAAATCCGTTTAAAGAACATTTTCAGAAAAAAATACCAAATACAAAAATTATCAAAAGTACCAGTTTTTTCTATTTTATGTCCCAAAAAAAAATATTTTACTTTATAAAAAATTTATAAAATATTAGTTCCAAAATAAAAAGTGCTACAACTTCCAATTTGTCCCCTTTTTACCCCTTAAAAAGTATCCCCTGTATTAATCAGGGTTCTATGCTATCCGTGTATCAAACTTCATCCAAACCCAAACATGCAAACATACAAAGTCATATATACATACATATGTATATACATACATATGTATATATAATATTAGTAGGATTATATTTCCAATATTAACATTTTTTTTTTATTTTCATAAAATATTTTTGTGTTAGAACAAGTTTAATTATTATTGTTTAAAACATATTGAGAAAGTGAAATATTGAATAAAATCATTGTTTTTTTGCTAATTGTTGACTTAAATAAAGATTTAATAAACATTTAAATAAATAACTTTTATCTAAGAATTAAATTTTCTTTAAAGAGAGTTCTTTCGCAAAATTAAATATACGGGCAATATGGACTTGTCTCTTTCGGTACTGTTCATATCATCCTTGAACACCTTGGATATGGATAAAATATATTTAATATTCAAAGATTTTTATTACATGCAAATGATAAGAGTGGCATTGGTTGTGAGATTGGCTAACGGTGACATTGTTTTGCTGACTTATTTCCCTTTTACACCGCAAGCTTGTCGACAATTTCGACCAGTCGTTATAAATAAATATTTAGCCGATCAACAGCGTTGGGAAAACAAAAAATATTTTCCGTTAAAAATGAAGAATTTTTATGGTTGTCCGATATATTGCTGCACATGGAAGGAAATGCCATATTTCGGTATGGAAGCAAACAAAAAGAGTATTAATATTACAAATTATGTTGGCTTAGAGGCATCTGTTTTAAAATATATGGCTTCAGCATTAAATTTTACAATTGATATTCGCTGGATTGATCCGATAACAGAAGATATCGATAATATGGAAGCTTTATTGTTTGAGGTAAGTGAGTTCCGATGGAAGAAAATTTTAGGTTAAACACATTTCGTCTCAAAATGTGATTCATTAAAATATAACTCACAAAATTAGCGCAGCTATTCTTTAATTCTAAGAGTGAGTTTTCTGAAAGTTAATCTGAATATAAATTTAATTGCGTGTGCTGTTTTTAAGTGACAGATTAAACCTGCAAAATGATCATACTGAAGGATAAAAAATGGCAGCACTATACTTCAAGTGGCAATGTTTCTTTTTTCCAAGCAACATTGCATTTTATGCAAAAGGCGAAGAAATTTTAAATTTGAGAGCATTGAAAAGATTAAAAAACAGTATAAAATTAAAAAAAAAATCTTATTTATGTTCTTATATTTATTTTTTTTATAATATTTTGATAACTGGCTTTTTATACATGTTTTTGTGTTGCCATATTTCAGTAAACAGGGTTAACCACGGCAAAACCACCATCGTAAAAACAGTTAATCCAGATAAAAGTTGTGTAAATCTCTGATCGGCCACCTAAAAACTCACTCTTAATGTAGAAAAACTTTCATGTAATAAAAAAAAAAAAAAAATTCAAACGATTTAAAGTTCGACAAATATTTCAGTAAGGATTTAAAAGTATTCCGTATGGCCTAGAAATATAAAGTAAATAATTTTGTCTGAAAATATTCAACATTTCGCACTTGTTCCTCAAAAGCGTAACAACTCAAAATTTTAAAATTTTCACTTTTTGCAAAAAACCAAACCACAGTAGTCATATCTACCCACTGTAAAAATTTTACACCATTTTCTTCACTCTTTCACAAAAAAAAAAAAAAAAAATACTGTTGTATCTCTCTTTGTGATAGAAGAGTAGTATTAAAAAAAATGTTTGGCCTTTACTGGAAATTCATGAATTTTGAGTTGATATGCTTTTGAGGAACAAGTGCGATTTGTCAAATATATTTTCAGAGTTTCATAAATTTATTGCCGTTCAAGGACAGTTGTAGTAAATTATGAATTTTTAGTCGATCTTTACTGTACGAGTATTTAATGAACATTTTCTTCTTGCTAATTAAAAAATTTGTTTAATTAATTACAATTTCTTTGATTTAAAAGCAATAGACAAATATAAATAAATTTTATTTCAATGGCTTGACGACGATAGCCCGCAAAGACATGCCAAATAGTGTGTTTTGTTCCCACATTAACGAAATTACTTTAACTCTTAATAAATATATATGTCTACTTTTGTTGTTAATACAAGTTTTTCTTTAATTCTTTTTCTTTCAATCTCCCAAAAAAATTTAGATATTTCGCAAGCAATGTGATTTGGCGTTGGGTGGCTTTACCAAGAGAAAAGATTCGGATTACACAGCTGGTTTTTCACAGACAAGATATTTTTTGTTTAGTCACATCTACATTGTTACCAACATTTTAAATAACCATACCCCATATGAAAAGCTTGCATTTCCATTTCATTATACGGTATGGTTGGCACTTGGCTTAACTTTTGCTTTAACCTCTTTACTGATTTACATTAGTGGACGGCAGAAACAATGGTTGGTTTATCGCAATTTTTTAATTGGTTCCGATAATAGTTCACCCCATTTTAATATGTATGCGGTAGCGGTGGGTGCTAATATGAATCCGAACCATATGCCAAAGCGAAATTTTGCACGCTTCTTGCTTATTTGCTGGATACTTTTAACGTTTGTCTTACGCATTGCCTATCAGTCGGGTGTGTATCAAATGTTGCGTGACAAAAAGCTATGGAATCCACCGTTAACTATTGAAAATTTGTATGAGCAAAATTATTTGATTAGCATGACAACAAAAAATCACAAATATCTAAAAGTTTTGCCAAAAGCAAAACGAGTACATATTTTTAATACAACCGTATTGCAGGGATTTAATGAGATTCTGAATGCTAAAGAACCAATAGCCATGATAATACCATACGAATATTATGGTTACTTTGGCTTAAAGAATGTAAGTCAGTGGCGGAATATGCATCTGGTCAGAGAGCGTTTGCTGACTGAACAACTAACCCTTTATGTACGCCAACATTCATTCTTATTACCGGCATTTAATCCAATTATTGCTTTCGCTGAATTTTTTGGCTTCCTTTCAATCTGGAATCGTCAAAATGTCTTGCCAATAACAACATCTTTGAAATTCGGAGATGAATCTCGTCGTGGTCATATTAAGAATTCAGTTTCGATGTCGATGAATGAATTGGGTGCAATTTTTCTGATCTTAATTTGGCTACACATTTTCGCAATAGTAGTTTTTTTAATCGAAATTTCTTGGTATTATTATGGAAATGCTTTTAAAAATTGGTTCATTAGTAGAAAGGAATACTTAATTGGCATTTTTGCCTCCCGAAGAGAAATATGAATGTAATTTGTCATCACAGATCGAAATGGTATAATTTGTTCTTTTTTAGTTTCTGGCCTCATGAGATAGTCAATTGTGTATTTATGTAAAATATGGTGCAATAAAAATGGCAAACCAATTTTTTTTTTAATTTGAATAAATTTAATACTTGAGATATTCTCTTAATTTTATTAAAAACAAATAATTTGATGTATGTATGTCTATATGCCTTAACTTCATTATCAATACACTTTAGAAATATTTCGAAAAGTTACAAAGCCTCTTAGCTTACTTATGCACCAACTTTAAAAAAATTTTTTGAGAATTATAGAAGCACAAGAAATATTATTTTACGAGTAACAACATTTTCATATGATGATACTAAACAAGGTATTCTGATGAAGAGTTACTAGTACAATAAACGTCATACAAATAAAATGTGTGATAATATCGTACACTAAATTATAAAAACGTACAATTAAAAATTTTTCCAAATGCTATTTACTTCAGGTTACAGATGTTTAATCTAACGATCATGAAAATTTAATTTCCATTGGCGAACTATTTTATATATAAAATACAAATTCTTGGTATTTTGCCTCTAATGAATATTTGTGATTTTTGAGTTTTGACTGTTTATGACTTAGAGTCTCTTTCACCAATTCTGTTTAAATATCATTTCATATTTAAACGTAGTTATTCATTTTCACCAACATATTCTCTTTACACATTTAAAAGCTGTATAAATAGGTAGCAATCTCCATTTAAATACTGATTTTGCATCTCTCTCACAACAGCTGTCCCTAGCGACACATACATAAATTGTTTGTTAACAAAAATTAAAAATTTGCTTATAATTTGTATAAAGCTAAAAATATTTAACAAATCAAATGGAAAGTGATGAAAGTGATTACCATTACGAAGTTATTGTAAAAGTTTTTGTTGAAAGAAGGCCGCGAACAATAAGAGAAAACGACGTAATCTTTTTACATTTTACGATGAAGAGGACTTCAGATGTAGATTCCGTGTATCCAATGAAGCAGCATGGACAATTTTGGAATTAATACGCCACAAAATAAAACATAACAGCAATTTTATATCTTCGGACGAAAAATTTTTGGTACGCGCTTCCATTTCCATTTTAATTTGTTTTTTTTTTTAAAAACAGCCAAAAGTTGGTGCTGCCATATTAAATAACAAAGGGATACCACACTTTCTGGTGTTTTATTATAGAAGTTGATGAAAATGGAATTTTTTTAAACAGAATTTAAATAGAGATCTTTAATTAAATTAAACTGTGTTTAAATTTGTTTGGTGAAAGAGACTCTTAGTGTGCGATATAGTCACAATGAAGGCTTAGTTTTATGTAAATGTATTTATGTGTGCACTCGTCTATAAATTAAATAAAACTACTAAAACACAGAACTTACTACAAAAGAAAATAAAATTATTTACAATTCTCGTATTTTATTTAAGGGTGGTTTTGGTTGAAGTGATTAGGGCGTTGACTACGAAGCAAACTATGACTTGGGACCTGGGATCAATCAGGGCAAATCATCATCATCATGAATTTCTCTACTGTACATTAGTGTCACCCGGGGGGCTTGTTTATACATCTTTGCGATATTTACACCTTGATGTGTGCTTTTTTGGGAAAAGGGTAATTGGCTTTTTCAGACATTACCTTTGGCCAATTACCCATAAAACTTGTATGTTATTATCCAGTCTCTGAAACAATAAAGCATCGGATGTGCATATAATTTACAAAAGGAAGTAGGGTAGCCTATGTTAGTGTGGTAATAGGTGATAAGGCACATAGGAGTTCTCTTTCGAGGCTCGGTCAGTAACCACACATTGTGAACTGTCGAACTGTCTAAATAATGCAACAATATATTCTTTAAGCTTAAAATTCATGTATGTATCTACCTATGAAAATAAAAAAATTTCATATTAAAAATCCAACATAAAAGGTTTGTCTTGAATGAAAACAAAACATACTTAGAATCACGTTCTGGTCTATAACTCTGACACCAATCGAGTGTCCACCTTTAAATTTTCTGCAAATGTAGAAGAGGGTCTAATACTTGACATATATTTTTTTAAAAATTTTATAAAATATACTTTTTCAGATACAGATCTTTGAACTCAAGACCCCAAAAAATGACCTTTGACCTTTTCTTAAAAAAACACAATATGCATATAATTTTAAAGGGTGCACTTTCACCTTTAAAACGATACCAAAAAAACTAAATTATCTTGCATAGTTCAAAAGTTCTATCGCTTTTTGTAAGGAGACTTTTGTGATTTTTTAACATTTTTTACAACTTTTATGACGTCATATTTCGGAACCCGAAAGTATTTGGGGTCTGAAAATTTATGTTTTGTTAAAGTCCAATAACATGCAACAGTTGTGGTGAAAATCATTGAAATCAGAGGTGTTGTATCCGAACGGCATGATGGTTTGACATGTTTTCACTCAAATGTATAACGTAAAAATAACAAAAACAACAAAAGTTACTGTACAACACTAAAAACTAATAAAATTTGAAAAAGCTGCCAAATGGCTTGAATTGAAGTTATGTAGAGTTTGCAATAAGCATTTAAAAAAAACTTAAACATTTTAACAACTTTAACCGAAACATCACATTTACGTGTAATGAGTTTGTAATATATTTAGGAAAAGTCTTAAAGCAGAATTTTAATTTTATAAAATGAAGATAATTGTAAGTCTATCTTGCACATAAATGGCCTTGGGTGTTTGAACAAGTAGAAATATATTACATGAATTCATTTAAAAACATGTTGCAAATATACACATACATACCTACATGAAGACATACATATCTAAAGGTTACTAATAACAGTAACAACACATAAACGTTAACAGTTAATATACATTTACATAGCAAACGATGCAAGTGTTCTCGTACATACAGAAAGTACACATGTAACACACTGTGCAGCGAAAAAGAATTGAACTGCTTTAGAAAAAAAAGGAAAAGAACGTTAATTTACGTTTTTGGATTTCTGTAAAAGTGTTGTAGAACAATAGTGTCCTTAAGTTATAGTGAAAAATCGAGATGAAAATTTTTTTTCATTTATATAAAAAAAAAAAAAATAAATGTAGCAAAACTCTCAGAAACGGCAAATAGAGAAAATAGTTTTACGTTGGTAAATCCGAGGACCAAGAAGCAGAATCAGTATGTGTTGTCGCTGGAAAAGCCAACCTTAAAATATGTTAAATATACTCAAAAATTTATGTTTTTAAAATTTTATTTATTTGTTGCGGGTTAGCAATATCTAAATATGATATTGCTAACCTGCAACATTTTAATTTAATTGTATATAGGTGTAGAAAAGTAAGCACATTCATAATATGTTAAATATTTATTCGTTCTCCTTTCCCAATTCTAAATTATTTACGAAAATGCTTTCATTCTAGAAAAATGTTACGCTTAGTGAAACGGGCTCAAATTCTGCAAACAATTAAATAAAATTTAACCGCCTCTCATGCAGACCATAAGACTTTTTTACCGACTTCCTTTCGAGACTTAAGATATTTGAAACTGATTAAATTTCGATATTTTATGATTAAGTTTTCTGTGGTCATTTGCGTTGGGTAAAGCATGTTCTTATATATATGTTCCACTGTAATGCAAAAATTGTTTAATGGAAATTTTGTAGACGGATCGAAAGATGTGTATGGCCAAGTTTACAATAGAGGCGACTTTAAAAGAAGTAAAACTGAGACAAATTGGTTCCTTTACTCTTTTTGATAAATGTTTTTCTCTACTCAATACACAAAGTACATACTGATAAAAGCTAGTCTTACGAAAACTGCAGACTTAATTAAATTTCGTTGTTCAAGTTCAGCGTTCTACAAAAATAGAGTATGTATTCAATTACAAAACTATGTAAACATATTTAGAAATTTTTGTTTTTGATCACATGATTAATTGATTCAAATAAGGAATTGATTGAAACTTGTTTTACATTTGCATTTAGTTCATTAATAGCTTAGCTAAAACTCGTATGTATGTTTGCCGTTCGTAGTGCGCTAATATCAGATCATCTGCAGATCTTCTGCCCATTTTGTTTATTGTTACAGCATTGTTGCAGTGCCTCTGGTTTTAAGTAGACGTATAATCTTTCTTGTTTTACTTTTGAAAAGGTTCTGCTTACCAACGAAGGAGAGTGCTGTGGTGTACATTAACATGGATCAGTATCAATTATTGTCAGAAACAGTTTTTTAGTGATCACTGCTATCCGTTTAGACTATGACTTTAGAGTATTTCTCTACACTGCGAACTAAGAGACGTACACAAAGTGAGATAGTTAAAATTACGCCTTGCGTATTTAACAAAAAAATGTTTATTCGCCACAATCACTAGCATTTTGTTCCATATTATTTTGCACAGCACTGTACCAATTTTTGCATGTTTTATTTTTTCATACAAATACTTGGTTGTTGTATGTTTTGTTCACCACATCACCCTCTAACTGTGTATTGTTGGTTTTAAACTTTCGTTGCAGTTGTTTTGTTTTTTTTTTTCTTTGTAATCAATTGTTGTTGCTGTTGTTGAATGGTGGTGTAAATTGTGTTGTTCCTGTACCATTTAAAATGTTGTTAACGCAATTTTCCATTTCGATTTCCGGCCTTCTTTCATTGCAATCCAACAACGCATCCACAGACAGGCATTAACATTCGAATTCATAAAAAAAAAAAATCAGCAGCAACTAGACATTTATACATCACGATTATCTGAGCATACTTAATAAAAAAAATATCACACAGTAGGTACATACACACACATTTACAAAACATACAGCACACATACATAAAAGAATTGTAAAATTTGGCTAGTCGACTGAATTCAAATTGTATTTTCCTCCACAAACTTCCGTTGCGCCTTCAGCTTGTTTTCGATGTGTTTTTCTTTTATTGTATGCATTTAGTTTTAGAAAATTTCGTTGTCGGTGTATAGTATTTTGATGTTTACTTTGGTTTTGTGTATTTTGCCTGTTGTTGCTTAATCCTTACAGCCATGAATGTCATGCAATCATTTTAATCCAACTAACAGCTACAAGTGTGGAATACTAGAGAGTTGAGCAGTGAATAGCGGCGTTGCTGGTGTAAAAGAAACTGTTTCTTTTTTTTTATTTTTCCTGGGTATTACATACAAATCAGCCCAGTAAAAAATACCATGACAAAAATGGAATTGCTTCATGGCTTCAAGTGATAATGAATTGGTTCGATTTAGGTGAAAAATGCATGATTTTAAAATTATTATTATTGGAGGTCATGTATTTGTATATGTATTATTTAAATAAATTGCTTTTGATTAAAATTAATGAGTTGAAGCCATATTTTACACGTTATTCGAAAGATATTGGCGTATGTTCAATGATTTTAAAGCTTTTCTTAATATTAATTTACGAATTTATTAGAATTTAGGAAAGCGTTAAACATGAAATTACTTCATTTTTTATTTCAAAATTCACGAAAATTAGAAAAATTTTCTACTACTTCATTTATTGTTTGCTGGGATGGTATACTATATGTATATATGTATGTAAGGTTGTTTAATTTTTAATTATTTTTAAGTTTTTATTTATAAAAAGTAAAGATATTTAATGGCGGAAGAAAATTTACTCCTAGAGTTATTTCGAACATATATATGTATATAATTAATCGGTAAAAATATTTGCACAAACTATTGATTGTTAGAAAACTAATTAAGTAAAGTCATCGGTTTTTGTAATGGAATTTTCCATATTTTTTTTTTTGGTAAACTCAAAGTAGTTCTGCATCTAATGAAGGATAAATGAGTTAAAAAAAATAGTGCTTGTACATCTTAATATGCAAATATTATGCTTTCAATTGCTTTTTTCCGCAATTGTTACATGTTTCAAAATATGTAGTTTCCTTCTTCGATCTTGTAGCTTCTAAATACTAGAGGTATTATGAAAAATTTCATATCAAGCCTTAAAGGCCAAATATGATTCATTCAAGAATGACAAATTATTAAAATTTTACTTTAAAATGTAAGTACAGTAGCTCTTAAACTGTATTAAAACAAAATATATCTGGCATAAGCCAAAAACCTTCTTTTCTTTTGTATGCACATAAATCCAAATACATTTGATATTCTTTTATTATCAAATTTATTTCAACAATTAAAATTTTGCATGCACTAAAATAATTTAATATACTAAATAAATAAATTAAATTAAATACACGATACAACAATAAACTAAAATTTATACATACATATGTATGTACATACACGATTGTATGTACATGCGAAAATAATTTAAATAAAAATCAGCCAAAAGCACATTCTGGCCAATACACAATCAATCACACGGCCACATTTAGCTATGTTTCTGGCTTCAGCAACAATATGATGTCATCATCAATCCTTGTGCAAAGCCAACCATTTTTTGGCGTCAGTTGTTGAATTGCCATACGTTCGGCCAATTGAAAAAAGTTCACCGGGTACATGTCCAGCATATGATGGCACCATACCAATCGTTCGATGATAGATAACATATTGTTCTTGACCCATTTTAGGACTGGACGATGCAATGCCACATGTCTCTATGGGACACCATTCTTCACTTTTACGATGATGATAATTATTGGTAAATTCACACAAAGCACTGTTTGTCAACTGTTTACTACTCTGACCGAAACGTTTCATTGCCATGGGTATGTGACCAGCGTAACCTTAAACGGAAGTGTGGAGCAAACAAAATTGAACTGATTAATTGTGAAAATAAAATTTAATGTAGCAATTGATTCAAAAGTTGGATGATATTTTCCAAAAAAAAATGTTTTTTTTAATTATAATGTGACATAATTATTTGAATTGAAAAAAGATGTCGAAGAAAGTTTAACAGGTGTGTATGTCACCCAGGATTTCGAAAAACGGTTTCCGTTAAAGTTAACGTTTACTGTTTCTGCATAGCTGTTCGGACTCTGTTTATCTTGACATCATAATGGATAAATGCAGATTTCCGTATTTGCTTTGTGTGTGAAGAATAAAGAAGCCTTTTTCTTAGCTTTTTAATTGATTATGCCATGATCATGATATTATACGATTGTTACAATTTTTTTTATAAGATATTTGCTAAATTTCTATATCGTGAGAATTTTAAAATGATCTCCAAATAATTAGAGCCTTTCAGATCGTTTGCAGTTTTTATGGTTGTTAGAACATAGAAACTCCGTTATTGGATCAATTTGGAAAGAGTTTATTGTATCTTGTCTTGTGTATATACTTTGTATTCAATACTCTGAAAATATTTTTGGACTACGTGGTCTACAGAACTGTGTTCAAAATTGTCTTAGGAAATGTAGAAAGAAACTTAAACCATTTCAACATACCATGCACCATAAATTTTTCTGTATCATTATTGTCCATAAAATGTGGCACTGTATATTTAGAATATGGTTCTTTTTCTTCCTTATCACTACACTTGTCTATTTTGAAAGCTTGACCTCTTCGTTTAACTGGTATTAACGGCGATCGATATAAAGTAGTTGGTATCTGTAAAAAAATTATTTCTAAGAATTTTCTTCAGCTAAAATCAATTTTTTAGTTTTACCATTCTTTCTTTAAGGTTAGCATTAAATCTTCCATAACCACTTCCCAAGAGATCATTATGTTCAAGTAAACGTCTTTCACATCTTAGCAATTCGACTAAAGTGTCATGTTTTGCTATACCAGCTGTTGCAGCAGCCATGAAACGCTTTCCTGTGCTACTTGCCATATATGGTATAAAGCCCTGGTACCCCGGAACTATTGGATGTTCATAAACTGGATCGACAAAATTTGAACGATTTTTCAAAATATTGATTTCGTTTTCAGTGGGATAGTCAGTGAGAGATGGCTGGTTGGGTGGCGTTACAATGAGCTGTGGCGCATGTTTGGTGCATGGAGCAATAAAAAGTTTATGTGATAGTTTGCCAAACGTTTTGCCTTCGCGAAAACGAAACTGTGGACAATGGCCAGTGTACCTAGAATTGTTTTATGAAAACAGATTATCTAAATATTGAAATTCAAAAATTTCATTACCCCGGTATTAAGTGGGGTTCTGGTGTTATGACCGCATCCATAATTAAATTAATAGTTCACAAATAATTTTGCACAAACCGAAAATATTTTTTTTATTATTTTTTTTTTTTAATTATCAACTTATAATTTAATAATATTTTTGTATTTAAATTTTTTCAAGACAACATAGTCCAATAAATGAATGGGTGTTTCAAATAAAATACTTAATTAGATACAGGGAAGCATGTCAACTGACTAGAGAACCGGATCATGGGCAGAGCTGTAAATGATTGCAATCGATTTAATTGCAATCACATGATTTCGCTTTAATGATTGCTAATTTTTTGATTGCATTCAAAATCGTAAATTGATTTCATGATTTCAAATTGAAATATGATAAAAACGATTGAATCAATTTTTTGAAATCAATTTATATATAAATTGATTGCAATCGATTTGATTGCAATTACTTTAATTGCAATCAAATCCAGTAATTGCAATCAAAGTTAAATCAGAATCAAAATCTTCGTTCTTTTCAAATGAAAAATGGCAATTTTTATTTACAAAGTTTTGTAAAATTGGTCAAATATAAGTGGAGGTTTGCAATAGAATCTGTTGGTTTTCACCAAAACTTTAGTGATTTTTACTAAAATCTAGTGGTTTCCACCAAAAATTTGGAGGTTTCCACCAGATTCTAGTAGAAACCGCTAGATTCCAAATGTAAATTATTTCATTGGACTTTTACTATAGTTGTGATTTTAAGGGATTTTATTGAAATCACATGATTTCAACAAAAATTTGATTGCAATCGAATTGATTGCAATTAAATTAATTGCATTCAATGATTTCTCAAAAAAATGATTTCAAAATGATTGCAATCAAAAAATATTGCAATTTTGACAAGATTTCATTTTGAAATCTGAAATCATTTAGAAATCAAAGAATGAAATCAGTTTGGTTGAAATCACTTTGATTGCAATGTCAATTGATTGCAGCTTTTTACAGCTCTGATCATGGGGCAAATGTAGAACAGCTAAGCCCATAAAAGCAAGTGCGATTGATATATCGAGTTTTCGAAAAAAATATCTAATATAAGGTGGTCTCGATAGCAAAGGTATGGCGAATTCATACAAGTTGGTCCCGGCAAGATTTTTTTTTAAAAAATTCTTTCTTAAAGCACCCCATACACGTTTCAATCCAATTGTCAACTCAGTCGGTTGTTGTTCAAATCAAAGCGTGTGTGGCCATGTCAATTGATAAGTTTGGCAGTTGTCGAGTTGGTTGAAGAAAAATCAAAAGATTTTGATTTTTCAAGTTGGCTAGCAAGTCTGATTGTACTGTGTGTGCTTGATAAGCTGTCAAAATTTATGTGTATAGCATGATGAAATAATACAGGTGGTATTATTAGGGCAACAAATACATACAAATCGAGAAATTTTTGACATAAGGCTGGATAAAAAATGCTAGAGCAAATTGACAGTTGAATGAAAACATTTCAATTCAGTTTATGAAATGTGTGGCCAAGAATCAATTCAATTGAAAGACTCAATTGACAATTGAATTGAAACGTGTATGGGACGCATAATATGTAAAAAAAAAATACTGAGAAATGTATTTTGACATCTAAAGGAGATTTAAAAACAGGCGACGAAAAAGATCACTTTGCATTAGTTCGCCTTGGGCAAAGGTGATTACGAAAATAAAATATTTTACTCGGTATTACACAGATATTAAAAATATAACATTTTATTCGAGTAATACTGAAACTTTATTAATTTTTTATGGGTTAGCTAATCTTTATGCTGCATTTAATTAGTTGCTAATACCATCTAATGAAATGCAATATATACATACATACGATTAATTGGTTGGTTGGTTGGTTAGTTTACGTGGCTGCCTGTTACGCACAAGCATTCAAGTAGAATCAATAAGATTTCGTTTTGACAGACCACTCCACACGTCAGTGTCAACGTGATTTAGGTCCGAATCCAGGCCTCAGATTCGGAGTAAGATACTAGATCCATCCCGTGGCATTGAGGTATCTAATTAGGTCACTTAGACCTATCCTTGATACCTCCAAAAGATCGTCTTATATGCTATTGCCCAAGAATTTGTGTCTCAAAAGGTGCAAGGCCGGGTATTCGCAAAGAAAGTGGAATACTGTTTCCTCCTTGCTTTGATCCCGGCAACTACAGCCGAACGCATTGTAGGAAAGACCTATCCTGCTAGCGTGTCTTCCAATACTGCGACGAGCCTCGAGATGTCCCTGCGGTTTCTGTTAATTAGTTGTGTTGTGCGCTTATCGTTGTAGCAAGGCCACATTTTCTTAGTCACCATACGAGTGCTCAACATCTTCAGCTTTCAGCCGGTAATAATTGAGAATGAGATTTCTAATATTGCCAAACGGCATGGCTACCGATTCAGCAGTGGAGACGTCCATGGCAGATCCAGCCCTGGCTAGTTCATCCGCCTGTTCGTTGCCCTGGAAGTTGCTATGTGCGGGAGCCCAGATGAGGGTAACGCCAGTCTGACTACCTAGTCTGGATAACGCGTCTTTGCACTGGCTAAGTTAAGTAGAAAAAGTAGTAGTAGTTAATATTTAAGTTATAATTATTTTAAAGTTGTAATTAAATGCCAAATTGTGTTTTTCAGTGCATATTTAAAAAAATTCATTTAAAATTAAATGATCAACCTTGTTTATTTAAATAATAATTAAGCATGATACACTGAATATGCGGCATGGTATAATAAATAAGGTAGTCTTGTCCCTAACACAAATACAACGTCATAAAAACAACAGACGTTTTGTTAGTGTAAAATGTTTTCTGTATGTAAAAATCAGAGAATCAAGCCGATCGCTTCGAAGCCGGACAACATCGCCGCTTTTGTGAATTCGACCCGCTTCCAATCACATCGGTTTTTTACTCCTTATATAGGTATTTCGGCTGTTAAAAATGCATTGTTAGGTTTATGTTTCTTTATGTGATATTATAATTTTCTTTAGAGCAGTTTGTATTTATTTAATACTATGTAGATGGCCCGGAAAACATTGTTTTGCCATACAAAATATTTCTACTGCATATTTTGGGTGTTATATAAAAAATAGCGAATAGCAGCAACAACAATAACACATACATATGATACAATGCAGGTGTATGTATAGCACGTGAAAAATCGAATGGTCACTGCACAATTAAAAAGACGATCGAAACAACGACTGAAAAAAATTCAGCTCAACATTCCAATTAGAAAGACCGAATGTCATTGTACACATAAGACATTAAGATACATGGTTTGGACAATAAAAAAATCATAATATGTAAAATGGAGGGCATTTTGTTGATATTTGTATGGAAATATATAGGAAAATCTAAATGCCATATCTCCGGAACCACTGGACATCAAAGTGTACACTTCTTTTTATAGATATAGAAATATAAAACTTCGAAATAAAATTTTATACTTCACCGGCGGGTTGAAATAAATTTTTTTGCTTAAACGCCGCTAAAAATTTTCAATTAGCTTGTTTCTCTGCTTCATACGATTTGACATTTAGAAAACAAGAATATTCTTCTACAGCAGGCAGGATGATTTTACCTGTTTTTATTATACCATGATATACGAGTATAAACTTTTGACTTCCGAAATTAAATTTTCTACCCAAAAAATACATAGAGTTGGTTGTTTTTGTATTTATGCATATATCTTATATATATTATATCATACTAATTAAGATTTACGAATTTCCATATGTTTTTGACTGCTTGTTCTTTTTATTTAAAACAAAGCCAGTAAAAAATTTGTGTCTGTTGGCAAATTGCATAAAATTTTGTTTTGTTTCGTCGCTACTAATGTTTTAATCATTTTGAAAGTTGCTTTTATTCTTTTTAAACATTTCAGCAGTTTTTATATATTCTTATTTTTTGCAAAAATATATATTTTTTCGAATTTTTCTTTATTTGATCTAGTTAGCTGTTCTTTAAGGAAATTTGTGAAAAATTTTTTATATTACTTAGTGCCACTATACTTCCATCGTAATTAAATAAAAACTTTAATTGCTTACTGGAAAATTTAAATCTTATTTAAATGCAACATAAATTTAAAAAACTAATCACATACTTAAATATGAAGTCAAAAAACTTGCCCTAAGACTGATTAAAAATTTTAGTACAACAAAGCGTATGATTAATATTAAATATATTGTCAGTAAAATTTATTACACATACGTATCGTGCCCTTCTCTGTCATACTGTGCGATTCTCTCTACTACACATAATTTTTAATAGAATTTACTCATACTCAAATGTTGTTACCTGAATAATAAAATGCATTATTTTGATATGCAAATAAACATGCTCATGTGTTGAGTCACATCGCAATTCATAACTGTTGCAAGAATTTGTTGGAATTTTTATATCCCTGGCTGTAAACGCTGATACTGATAATGTATGTGTATCATGTTAAGTTTTATGTGCAGTTTTAAACGACAATATGAGAGTACTTATTTAGTTTCATGTTGCGTATATAAATTATTTTTGTAATATTATACCAAGGCGAATTTGTACATGGTGACCTCGATAGCCGTAAATAATCTCTCTCAGATTTTAAAATAAATTTTTTAGTAAAATTTTTTTAAATCCCATGGAGGCAGTTTTCAAGCCAAATTGTGGAAAATATAGCTTGTATAAATATGGCTTTGTTTCATACATAATTAGTTTAAAGTACAGCAAATTAGCAATATTTCATTAAACTTTTTTATTTTTTTTGGATTTAAAAGCTGTTTGATCTTTTATTAAATTTGCGGTTATAATTTTTTTAGTCGAATTAATAAAATATTTGGGAAAATTAGTGCTGTGGAAATATAAAGCTACGTTCACATTTATCAAATATATCAAATACCAAAAAAACGTAACCAATAGTTTTGCTTAGGGATAGTGTCATTTAACACGATTGTTATATTACAAAATAAAATTAATTCTTCTCCAAAAGAGTATTTTTATACAGTTTTTAAAAAATTCGAACCCAAAATTAAAAAAATATTGGAATTAAAGGAAATAAATTATTAGTTTTTTTCTTGGTTACGTTTTTTTCGACAAATATTTGATAATTGTGAACGTAGCTTAAGTCTTGTGTGATATTACATCTAGTACAAAATTTGAATTCAATTTCAGAATTGTAATAAGATTCAATACTGAATATTTGGGTTGGTTCCAAGGAGACTTTATTTGTTGAAGCGTATTGTGAAATTTTTTTGCTTATGTTCGCTGCTTGTATATATAATCCCCTTATATATAATTGAGAATTTGTTAAAATTTTATTTATTTGTTGCGGGTTAGCAATATCTAAATATATATTTCATTGGTTGCCTTACCAACTCATCAGTAGATGTTCACCCTTTATGTTTAAAAAGTTTCAACGCTCATCTATATATACAATTGAGAATGTTAGTTTATAAATATTATATTTCTTTTCTGTCTTGATTGCTAGAAAAAAGTCAGTTGCATGCAACAAAGTGACGTAGTGTAAATACGGCATGTGTAAGGATCTATCTATTATAACTTTTTTTAATAAATTCAAGAAAACGAAAACAAACATGCAAATCCTTTATAACTTGTAAATAATTCTTTAAACTTAATCAACACTTAAAGACGACATCTTTTGGCAGTTGACTTAACTCCCTGTAAATGTTAAAATCAGCTACAGCAATTCATCAATTAGCTGCCAGTGTCACCCTTTCAAAAAAATTTACTTTATTTCTAGAAATGTTAGATGTTGTGTAAAACTTAATTTTTTTACACATAAACAAGTAAGTAAGTATGTATGTATGTTTGTATGTATGTATGTATGATGTAATGTAAAAAAAAAACATATAAATGCTTTAAGGATTATCAAGCCCTTCTAAAGAAATTCCTTAATCAAAATAGAAAAATACATACGTTTGATTATTTTTTTCTTTTATAAGAAAAATTATTTTTTGAGTAAATTAAGTTTAAATTGATAGACTTCCTGTTGTGTGAATTCCTTAACACAAACGAACACATAGACACAAACTTTATATGAATCGAAAGGCATTTATTCATACACATATACTTGTACTTTCATCTATCTATTTCCACACATACGAGTACATACATTAATGAAGACATTCATACATACATACAATAAAATTTGAATATTTGAAGCATGCAGTCGTTTGCATTTCCTTTATGAATTAGTTAATCATAATTTATCGAGTTTATTATAATGTAATTTATAAAGAGTTTATGTTCTGAATGTCTATAAGCAGATATCTATGTATGTATGTATGTATACACAAATTATCTTACATATCCATACATATGTATGTAAAATTTCTTGCATATGTATGTACAGACTTTTGTATATGATTGTGTATACAAATGTATTCATCTGTATGAATGTATACCTTTTTCTAGCTTTACCAGTGTATAGCAATGGGTGTTTGTTTACTTGTGTTGCACTCAACTATGTTTGAATTAGACAACATGTCATGCTTCTCTATTAAAATTTTGAAGACGAGTGTGAATTTATTTAATATTAAGTCTTGTTAAATTAAGATAATTTTAATGATACTTAATGTTTATTAGCATTCCAAGACAGCTGCATTGGACAGTAATAATTTGTCAAATTAATTTCATTAATTTCTATGCAGTTGTGTTGTTTTGTTTGCTGGCATAAAAACATTTAAAGAATTTTATTAAATTTTAAAATAAGTAGTTGCGATAATACTCTGATAGAGGGAAAAGCATTTTTCACAAGGCATGCCATGTGACTGCTGTCTAAGGACTGTAACGATTCGAATTATGTATACATATATGTGTGTGTATGAGGAAATTTTGCTAGCATATTTTAGACAAGTGATGTGTCCACGATTTGGGATGATAATACATACATCATTCACGTCTTAAGCAGCCAATTTATTAGACGTAAATAACTTTGTACATATAAATTTAATATATTGAGCGCATTTATTCAAATATAAAATATAAGGTGCTGTTTGTACAACACGAACAAGTGATTTGAGTGTAAATTTTGTATGAAAATCCTTCAGTTTTTTTAATGATTTCCATACAAAATTTACACTCAAATCACTTGTTCGTCTTGTATAAACAGCACCTAAGACTTTGAAAAACAAGTATGGAATTAAGGAGATTTCTTTGGCGATATGTGACATTTCTGAATATTTGTTTACTTGCATTGAATTTCTCTCACTGTTTTCTTTTTAGCTCCCGACCGAAACTTTAGTTATTATAATTTAGCATTCGTGTGCCGTTTAACATGGCTCTGTGGCTTCTAGACACCAGAAAATATTTTAATATAGTTTAATTTGCTTAAAAGGTGCCTCGATCCAGAATGGTCCCGTCGTACTGCCAAAGCTTTTTGTAACATTGTAGTTTGTGAACAGTTAAATTTTTATTTTTTTTGTGTGCAATAACTTGAATTAGAAAGAAGTTAGTTATGTTGAAAACCAATGAAATTTTGTCGAGCTGTTAAAAAGCTATCAGCTTTTTTCTAGCTGTGACATAATTTCTGTTCTCAGTCAAAGTTTGCAAATCTGCTACTGTAGATTTTTACAAAGAATTGAAATTCTATGAGACAAATTAATTTTGAACCGTAATTCAGCACTTAAAAGATATTAATTTGTGATTATAGAAACAAAAAGTAATGCAGCGAATATTTCCGCGCAACATTTTCTTCTTTTTGCTCTTCTAGTTAAACTATTAAATTGAATAAACTTAAGCCTCAATAGTTAAATATATTATTGCAATTTTTTAATCGATAAAACAATATTTGAATATTTATTACCCAGTTTTCATTTCTTCTTATACATACTTTCATACAAAATTGTAATTCACTTTATTCTGTTTTCAATTTCTCTTGTTCTTCGACAACAACAGAAATAAGCAGCAGAAAATTAATGATCCTGCGTTAAGTGTCTGTTACATCGATTATGCTTGTTAAAATCAGTGTACATTAAACTTAAGTACTGCCTCTCTAGCAACAAATCCATACCGAATGCCATCCCATTTCCTGCCCACTTTTGTCGTAGCGACAACTACAAGTACATTTATTTTAATCAGTTTGTATCTGTGTGCAATAAGTACATTTTGTTAAGTGCAGTGTAAATAAATTTAGATTTTTCCGCTTAAACTGAAAATAGCAAGAATAACAAAAGCGAGTTTAAGATGAACAAAAAAAAAAAAAAAAAAAAAGGATGATCGGGAACGGTGCCATTTATTGTTTAACAAGTTAATAGTTTGAAAATTTTGTGAGTCAAGTAGCAATTTAAGAAAAATAAGTATAAATTTCTAAGAATTAAAATATGTAAATTATTTTTCAGCCATTTTTAAGAACCTTTAGATAAATGTGCTTAATTTTTCTTAATTATGAGAGAAACAAATAGTAGACATCAAAATAGGTGTTACTTATATTATTTTAACCATTCCACCTTTCCGACAGTATTTTATTTTCGCTAATAATGTGCTAGTATATTATTTGTGTTTCGTAAAAATTGTTCGAGGTTTGTGTTAAACTCAATTTATTCTATGTCAAATATGTCCCCAATAAACCAACTGTTGACTTATTTGGCGAATATTTGTCATCAGTTTAAAATTCCAATAATTTAAATAATTATAGATTATAATAATATATGTTTTTCCTATAGAAAATAGCCATATCTTACTAAATATATATTAAACCTAAAATAATATGCCTTTTAATATTATCAACTATAACATACAAAGACGACAATGATGGTGATGATGATGATGATGATTAAGACTACGAGTATAAAGACTTGAGTAGAGAGTCATTATTCTCTTTCATGCCATTAGTTTTCAATGGTTTTTCAATTGAATGCTTTATCAAAAATATAATCGCACAATAGTACAAACTCTCACAGATATACACACTGACTACTGAGACACAAATGAAGATGAGAAAAATGTTGTTGATATACACAAACTCATAAAAGTTTATGAACAGGTAGGAAATTCAAGTAGTTTTGTAAAAAAAACAACAATTGCGAATTATGAAAATTTCTAATAAAATGTGTCTATTTGTAAATGCAATATTTTGCAAGAAGAATAATTTATGTTGAATGCATGAAATATCACCCGAAAAGATAATGAACCTCTCAACATATTTTCATAAAATTTAAAATTATAAAGCTCATAATTTGTGGTTAAATTTTTCGTAATTGTGTATTTTCATAATTAAAATTAGCGTTTTTCTGAGGATCGATTTATCAATTGCATATCCTTTTGCAAAGACTGCATTGTTAAATCAAATAAAAAATTTAAGACTTTTCTAACAAAAGTTAGTGGGTGGCTGATTGGCATTTCTTTACTAAATTTTAATTTATGTGAATTAATCTGTTGAAAAATATTATTTAAGCTAAAAATTGACAAAATCTGAATTTTGGTCATTTCTGGCCTTTTTCATAAGGCTATTATATATTTAGCCTGTGCTAAAATTTGGACCGAAAAATACTTTTTTGGTTTTTATATTTTTTTGCAAAGGGAATCGATTTCAATACAGAAATCATTATTTCATACCAAATATTAGAGCTCTACGACTTTATTTAGCTGAAAATCGACAAAATGTGGAATTTGGCCATTTCTGGCATTTTTCATGAGAAAATAGCCTGTGTTAAAATTTAGACCGAAAAATATTTTTTTGGTTTTTCTATTCTTTATTCCATACCAAATAAAAGGTTTTCCAATAAGAGTGTTATGATTTCTTTAAAACAAAAACACACTTATTGTTAATGAAATTCAAAAGTTTTTTATTTAATATGAAGTACAATCGATACAATTAAGTTCTAAATAAAACGTCATTCAAATGGCCTCCACGACTTTTTCTGCAGGAACGAATTCGATGAACCCAATTTTTGAGCACTTTTTCCACTAAATCAAGTCATATGTCATGAATGGCACGTTCAATATTGACTTGTAAAGCTCGAAGAGAGTCTGGTTTATTTCGAAAGACCAATGACTTCAAATAGCCCCACAAGAAATGGTCTAATGGTGTTAAATCATAACTTCTTGTAGGCCATTCAATATCACAATTTCTTGAAATAATCGAATCTCAAAACTTTTCTCGCAATAATTCAATTGTTGCATTTGGTGTGTGGCACGTAGCCCTGTCTTGCTGGAACCAAATGTTGTCAAGATCAACTTCTTCCAATTTCGGCCATAAAAAGTTTGTTATCATCGATCGATACCGCTCTCCATTGAAAGTAACAGTGTTACCAGCTTCATTTTGAAAGAAGTATGGACCGATGATTCCAACAGACCAAAAACTACACCAAACTGTTAATTTAGGTGAATGTAATGGTTTTTCATAAATAATTTGTGGATTTTCTTCGCACGAGAACCGACAGTTTTGTTTATTTACCGCACCACTCAGATAAAAGTGAGTCTTATCGGAAAAGATGATTTTCTTCAAAAAATCGTTATCATTTTCAAGTTGTTCTATGGCAAAATCAGCAACGTTTTTCTTGCGTATATCTCTTTATCATGAAATTGTAAACACTACTGAATACAATAAAAAACAAAGGACAGATCATGACATATTACAAATGATCTCTTCAAAATCATATCATCCCTATTGAAAAACCCCATATAATAAAATGCATATGTATCATGTACGTTAACTTCTGTTACATAGTGTACTTGTTATTCGTAATAGAAGTAGTAAAGAGAAAAGAAATTATTGTCATTATTTATGTGATGGACTTTTTTTTCTGTTATTGGTGTTTTCTTCCTTTTTTCCATTTAGTTTTTATCCTCCTACGATATTCTTTATTATTGTCACTTATAATCCACATGAACAACTGTATGTATGTACGAATGTTTGCTTGTTTTTGTAAGGATGTGTCGTAAATGTGTTTGTTCTTGTAAGATGTTAACTTTGTAATACAAAATATAAAAGTTTGCTTAATATATTTTCCACTTCAGAAAACTACTTCCTTTTTATATCGAGCACGACTGTTTTCGTTAGAACATTTGTGGAGTTTTAGCATTGATCATCAATTTTTTAAGCACATACACACACACACACACAAACACAAATAACAATTACTTTTACCAGGGCCGTAACGTAGCTTAGTTTTGGAGAATACGTAACATAAACTATATGTTTACAATACAATGAGAGGTGAAAGTCATATAGAAATAAAATTTCTTTCTTGTTTTTGTAGTACATATTTACACATCACATGACGGATGAACATATTTTTTATAATTTGTAATAAATATTTTATAAAAATCAAAGAAATTTTTAATTTTTCAGGCTTAAGTTCGTTTTCTCTAAATATAATTTTATTATAAATTAAATTATTATTGTACTCGTATATATGAAAAGTAATATTATCAGGCTCAAGTTCAGTTTTATTGAATTAATGAAAATTAAAAATTATTTTTTATTCTACCTTGAAATAGTGCTGGTTAGTACGAAATTCCCTCATTACTGTTTGGAAAGTACTAATAATCAATACAAACTCATAGTCCGTTATCATCAAAGTATTCTACTTTGTATTCTAACGTTTTTGTTATTTCATGAAGAATTTGTACTTTTATGCTACATTTAAATAGGTTCGTAAATAAACATAAAAAATACTCTTTGATTTTTCCGCTAAAAGTGTACGAAAATTATTAACATGAGTTTTATAATTTTTATTTACAACCACCCCCTTATAAATATCTTATGCAACCCTTATAAGCCAATGACAAGATACATGTATGTTTGTCTGCTCTATGTTCATTTAGTACTTACATATATATATATCCCTATTCCATAGACCAAAATGCTCATTATTCATAATGCTCTATGCAAAACGAAAAGAACAGCATAGACTATCACTTTTAAAAAATTTTGTTATGGGAGGATTAATTTTAAACTGAAATTATCGCCTCATTTTTCTAAATCTATATAATTTTTTTTTGCATTTCTTTCGAAATGTATCTTAAAAGTGCAATTGAATCGTAAAATATTGCGTGCTGCCTTGCATGAGAGCAATCGTAATGTGCAAATGCCTTTTAGACTGTTCAATGTACAGTTGTTGCGATAGAACAAGTAGCGTTATTTTAAAGTGTTGAAATGGTCCTATTACAACTGTTTGCCGTATTTATTCTTTTATTTTTTGTTTTATTTTTGTAAAGCGATTAAAATATTTTCGATAAAAGCTGTTGCTGTACGTTATTTGTTTGCTTAGTTTTCTTTAATGGTTTATAAACTTATAAATTCAATCAATTAGTATAAAAATTTCTATTGTATTTTAAAGATATTATTTTTTTATTAACTAAATATCTTTCTTTATATATAAAAGAGTTGCGTGAGTGACTGACTCATTCATCATCGCCCAGCTTAAACCGCTAAACTAAGAAACTTGAAATTTGGCATGTAAGTTCCTTTTACAGAGTGTAGATCCACTAAGACGGGATTTTTGGAAATTCGAATTTTTACGGGGTAGAAAAGGGTAAAAATGGCCGAAAAATTACATTTTTTAAAAAATCTTAAAAAAAGATCCCAGGAATATGAAATTTGGAATATATGTTCCTTTCAGGACGTAGACTCGAACCGAAATATAAATTTTTAGAAATTTGCACTTAAAGGGGGTAAAAAGCGTCCCAAAAGGGAAAATTTTTAAACATGGTCCCAGGAATATGAAATTTGGAATGTAGGTTCCTTTTAGGACGTAGACTCGAACCACAATAAATTTTTGGAAATTCGTATTTTAATGGGGTAAAAAGGGATAAATACGGCCCAAAAATGGACATTTTTAAACATGGTCCCAGTAGACTTGAGCCAAAATACAAATTTTTAGAAATTCGCACTTTAAGGGGGTAAAAGGAGGTAAAAGCATCGCAAAAGGGAATATTTTTAAAAATGGTCCCAGGAATATGAAATTTGGAATGTGGGGTCCTTTTGGGAGGCAGATTTGAACCGATATAGGGATTCTTAGAAATTCGCGCTTTAAGGAGCTAAAAAGCGGAAAATACGGCTCAAAAAGGGAAATTTTTAAGCATGGTCCCAGAAATACCCGATCTAAATACTTGAAAAATATGTTATATATTTTTTACTTTAAAAATTACAGGTAACGAAGTACCGGCCGGGTATGCTAGTAATCAATATATAAGTTTAACTGGAACGGAAACTTATGAAGTTTAAGTTTTATTTGGCTCAAAATACTGAAGATATCTTTTAAAGTATGAAATGCCACTTACATACAAATAGCAAACGTAAGTAAGTCGGTAGACGTATTACTAATAATCTTTTCAGGACATTATAATTTTTAATGACCTTCATTGGTTTTTAAAATTATGACGGTATTTGGCCACTAATTACTCTGCTCTTGAACAATTTGCTTTAAATAAAAGTAAGTGAAATTAATAAATCTTAGCACGCTTAATGCAATTTTTTTTCTATCGTTTAGAAATTTGATGACCCAGTAGTCGGATCCGTTAAATAATTTACTAGCTTTTGCCTGTAAATTCGTTCACGCTACAGGATAATTTTCTTAAAGAAACACAAACGTCTTTATCCGAAATCGAAACGACTATCTTTGATCTATTAGGCTAGCATTGATACCTATTAGCCACGGCGGCACCCAAAATGAAGGCATAAATTTATCGCAGAAACAAAAAAGTACCAGAAGAACGTACTAACTTAACATTTTAACCCCTCCCATAAAATGCACCTTATATTAATTAAAAAAAAAATAGTGAGAAAGAAGTAGCAATTTTCAATACCTTGCAATGCTATCCGTCTGCCAAACTTCATCCAAATCCATTAAGAGAATTCCTTAAGAGCAAAAGTATCAAAAGTAAAACAAACGTTAAGTTAAATATTATTAAGAGTAATACATACATGGCGTTGTGTCGATAAATAATTGGATAATTTGTGTACCTAGATAACAAAATTATGATCCATACATATTTCATAGTTTTATATGAACATATAATGAACATATATAATATATGTGAACTTCTCCGAGAAAAGGGATCTAGTGTGTGAAAATGAAGTTTTGAGAAAAACGCATTTCATCTTATGCTACACCCCTTAAAGGTACCAGAATTCACTCTTAAGTCCAAACCCGTTTTTTGACACACTAAGTCCCTTTTCTTAGAGAAGGTCACATATATATACATACATATATCAAAGCATATATCACCGATTTCCGGATTCATTGATAATGGTCCATACAAAGTGAATTTCTAGTTGGATAAGCTTTAACTTGTTGAACGTATTTGTTGCTTATAAGTGCTCCAGTGCGTATATACAATAATACATAATAAAATGTGAAGTATTCGTATAAGATTATATACAGTGTTTATGTTGTTGCAATCGCTAAAGCTATTGTTATATGTGCAAAGTGGGAGCAAAGAAGAACTAAAGCACTATCAGAATGAAACTACATCATCTGCGTTTACATGGTTTTGTTTAAGTGAAAGCAATTGTTTGGAAAATGTCTGTTTTGAGATAATGAACATTATGGAATTCTTATGACAAGTTTTATATACAATTAAGCCGAAATAGAAATACAACAAATAAATTTCATTATATGAATTTTTTTATTAATACTTTAATATAAAATTTTGATCAGTTGGGATTAGCAAATAACAAAATGCAGCATATTAATTCGCAAATAAATGATATATCGCACTTGTTCCTCAAAAGCATAACAACTCAAAATTCATGAACTTTCAGTAGAGGCCAAAAAATGCTTCCGTTGTAGTAGTTATTCTAAAAACACAAAGAGTGTCATAACGGGTTTTTTCACGGAAGAGAAGACAAATCAAAGGGAGATTTTTACAGTGGGTAGATATGACCTCTGTGGGTTGGGTTTTTTGCAAAAAGTGAAACTTTGAAAATTTTGAGTTGTTACGCTTTTGAGGAACAAAAGCGATATTTTTTTTTACTTTTTTTTTAACAAAGTATTATTTTGTCATATGGATCTTCTCATATGTTATTAGTAAAAATAGCTTAAGCTTGAAGCTGTGAAGAGAAGCAGGAAAAGCTCATGTGGTGATTAGCTGCGACCTGAATCAAATGGTTAAAACAGCAGCTTAGTGAAAATCGGTTGGCCTGTAGGTATAAGCAAAACTTTGGTCATGAAGTAGTTTTTATTAATTTATTAAATTAAGTTTGACAGTTATATAATGCAATAATTTTTCGATTTGAACGAACTTAAGGCTAAAGACTAAAAAATATTTGCAACATAGAAATGAAGAATGTTTTTTGATCAGTTTTAGAAAAAAAAAATAGTTTGATTTTTGGTTAAAAAAACTTATCGATTTATATAATTATTTTCATAAAAATTACCATTTATATTGAACAATTACTTTTACGAAAAATGGTGCAATATATGTTAATTTATGGTAAACACAAAGCAAATTTTCGTTGCAGGAAGACTTTGTATTACAAACTAACTTAATTCAAATCGTTACTAATATTTATATATATATATATATTTGTTTAAAAAATTTAGAAAATATGATATGCAATACATTCAACTATTTTAAAAAATGACATATAATATGCATACTTTTATAAAGATTATTGTCTTCATATTCATATTTATATCTTTAGTGTTAGAGGAAAATTAGAAAAAAAAATTTTAAATCCTCAACAAATTACAAATCACATGACACATTTGTGCTGAAAACTCATCCGTTTTTGAAAAGATGTACGCGAAAGTTTTTCTGCAAAGATATGTTGAATGTCACTCTTATTCACTTGATGAAAAAACGAAATAAAAAGAAATTAGTTTCACACTAGTTTTGAGGCCAATTTAATAACACTCACATCCATTCCTATGTATTTATGGCAACAAGCATACAAAGCAACAGCATCACAATTATTTAATGAAAGATAACCGCAACTGGCTTGCATACATATGAACATCCAAATATAAACTGATGCATTCACTAGGTATTCACACAAATAAAAAAAAAAAAAATGAAACTCTACATGTGGCAGAAAAAATATGATATTAAAAAAAAAACCAAAGAGGAATTTAAACAATTCTGCAATATAAAAGACAAAGTTAACGCGGCAGGAATAGCATGTTCTCTTACTAGGCCGTGATGTAAATACTGCAAGGATTCAGAAAAAATAGTATAAAAGGTACTAAACTGAATACATTTATCCTTTTCATTGCTCATATTAATGCCATTGAAATTATTTGATATGTAGTATTCTATTGAAAAAAATCAGACCTTCTTCTTCATATCATTTTCATCTCATTCCGTTAAACATAAAATATATATATATAATACTATATAAAGTCCAGATATTTTTCGTGTACAAAATTCAGCTCTTTTGATATGCCGACTGACATGTTCATTTGATTTCTAATTTCATATTAGCAAGATTTTAGGTTAACTTTTCTTGGACCTTTTAAAACAAGGAATGCATATTTGAAAATAATTTTTTTAATTCTTTTTCAAAAAAAATCACCGTATGCCTTAAACACATGCATAGAAGTTAGTAGATGAACAAAAGCATTATTATGGTTGATGAGATGATGACTGCTGCAGAGACAGTAGTTGAAGTAAAATTGCATGACACTTTTCAGGTGCAACAATTATTGTCGGCTTTTGTGTGGTTGTGTGATACGACCATTTGTCATATATTATTCAGAGTAAATATAATATGTATGTATGTATGTTTGAAAATTGCGAAATAATATGTGGTATACTCGAATAAATGTGTAAATGTCAGTCAGTTGAAAATGTTTTAAAGAAAGGTAGTGCAAATTTGGGGTATTTTACATTTGTAAAGTTTTTTTTTCTAAAATTTTCTTTGTGTTTTGTTTACTAAATTTTAATAAAAAATTAGCAATTTTAAATTTCTTTATATAAAAAATTTTCTTGCTTTAAATGGATGCTCTAAAAATATCTATTGAAATTTTTTGGAAGTTTTATTATTTTGCAAACATTCATTGCAAAAAGAAATTGCCTATAAACAAGAAGTTTTCCAAGATAATTAAATATGGATTCAGGAAAAGTGTGAAATGGTACAATGGCGATGTCTCCTGAAGAAGTTTATGAATTTAAAATTTTTCTTCTCCCGATTTAAGTAAAATTGATCTGCTCAGTCCTCTCCTTTAATATATTCAAAATTGCTATTTACATACAGCACTCTGCCAGACCTAGAAAGTCTGGCAAATTTAGGGTTAATACTGCCTGATACGATTGGGGTGGTTTGAATCGGCGGCAGGGCACCTACAGGAAATTAAAAAAAAATTGATTATGGACCGAATTAACGGTCCCACGTCCGTCACCTCTTAAGCTGTGACTTGGATTTCCTTTCGAAAATAGAGTAAGCAGTAGAGAGATAACTTATTCGCTATCAATCACCAATATTGTAGGGTACGTTTACACACGACATATGAAATACATTCAAATGCATACATTTCCATGTTTATTTGGTGGTTGTATATAGAGATCCCGTTCTATGAACATAATGAATATTCTCATTTTTTCTTGCTACATACATATGTCTTTTAATATTTACATATATGTATGTATATGCATATGTACGTATGTATGTTAGAATATATGACACTCATTCAAAAGTTACTAAACAATAGCAGCAGAAAGCAACATGTTCTATGTTTATTATTGTTCTAGTTGTTGACATTTGTACGTTGCTTAATTTGCCTTTTGCAAATTAACTCTTACGGCCCGAAGCATAACGTTTGGCATTGTGATGGGTGAACTGAAAGTCACATTTAATTTCATATCGTATGATCAAAGCAAATCCAATATACAGGTCATTTAAATATCGTCATGGTCGGTTTAGTTGATTGTACTTTAATACCACAAGTTTATAAATCAAGATATGCATATATGTGTGTATGTATGTGATATATGTATAATATCAAGTATTGAATCATATATCCCCAATTTTCGGATCCAGCGATAAATGATCAAATAAAAACATTTTTAACTGCCTATATACACTTCGTAGTATGAGTGTCTTATAGAAAATACATGAATTCTATTTAATTAAAACAAACATGGTATTGTTTCAAGAAGAGCCCACATACATACATTTACATACTACATATATACATTTGCATATGTTGGTAAATGTGTAGTAACAAAATTTGTTTTATATATTTACTCGTACTCGGGCAATGGTTTGAACAAAAATTTTCATAAATATGAAAATAATTTACAATTGTTACAATAACAATTCATTGATAAAAACCATAGTATATTTCTAAGTTCAATTTATGTGTGTAGATTTTTGACAAAATCACTTAAGTCGTATTAAGACAATTTTACAAATATTTATAAATGCATAATTTAAAGGCACATCGTTTGGTATCAGAAGATTTCTGGCTTGTTTAGTTAAAAAAAAATTTAGTTTTTAAAAAAAAGTTGTCTCAACTTTATATTTTCTGTTTGCCGACTGATGAGCAACTAATTTCAAATAATTCAAAAATTTCGGATCAAAATCGGTGAATTGTGTTAAAATAAAAAGTTGCATAGTACTCTTTTATAGTATATTTGTTCTATTGAAATTACACTTAAGATGTTTTGTCAAAAGTCGACAGATATGTATGTACAAATTTTAAATGCTTTTACAGAATATTTACAGACCCATAAATACATACATACATACTCGTCCGTTTAAAAGAGTGTGTAAATTAGAAATTTTGTTGGAATTAGGTATGACCAAGATATAGATTTATGTACATATATAGATTTCAATATAAATCGGTTTTGATATATTCGTTTATTCAATCATTATAATTACGGAAAAAATTTTGTATAAAAAGAAGTTTGTTTATAATTAATTAATCTACGGTTTCATCAATACGAGCGGAAATGGAATCACGTTCAACAGTAGTGGGATTCAGTAACTATTATTACGATATTCGTTTTGTTAAAATTAATATAACGAAAATTTATCGAATTTGGTATTCAGTAACACTTTTAACGATATTCGCTATCGGTATGTTAACGACAATAATTTTTCGGTTGTTATGAAATAAATAAAAGTCAGCAGTTTAACCGTAGCACGTTCGTTATGCCTAGAACAAAATTGATCTTTTAAAACAATATACAAAAAACACAGAATCTCTTATGCATAAATAATAATGTTACTATATTTTAAACATGCAATTTAACATTCATTTAACAAAGTTCCAAAAAATTGAACATATATTTTTTTTAAATTCTAAAAAATTTTTAGGAAAAATTTCAATAAATATATTAATTTATTTGTTTATTTGTTTGTCTCTCGTTGTGCTTATCTTATATATTGATAGAGATGCCACGTAAAAGGTGATTATAACGATGTTGTTAAGAAGTACTTAGTGGATAACAAAATCGTTACTGCAAATGGCAATAATTGTCGGTAAATTTAACAATTATCGAATTGTTAAAAGTTACTGAATCGCACTGCAGATCTGCCTAATAAATAGTGAAATCATTGTACACATGAATACAGATGAGGTTTAGTCGCTTCTACCGAAAACAATGTTTATTCTATTCAGCCATGTATGCTGATATCTGAAGTGATATTGGATATTAAATATTTACTTTGTTAATTGAGATAATAGTTATGTCGCTGGTCGTTATGCTACGGACTTTAACCCATAAGTATCATTACAGGTTAGTAAGCATATTGAAATACGTAACTATTTGTATTATTTATAAAAAAATTTTAAACAAAATAAATTACTACGTTTGTAATATATATTTTAAATGAGGAAGATTTTTTTAGATTTTCTTACTGCTCGATATGTAAACCAAACCTATACTACTCGTTTCGATATATTTTTGAGAAATATTGGAAATGATATCGTTTCCCCACCCTAATAGTGTGCTTCAAGATTTAGATTAATACCCAACAAACATGAAGTAAATATATCATTTGTTTTGTTACTTCAGGATGATGATTGAAAATTTATTAACATCTTAATTACGACCATTTGTGTGCTTACAAAAAAAAAAAAAACAGGGAAAGGATAGCCCCAGAGTCTGGTTCACAATATATATCGATCAAAAAGAATAAATATTCTTTAACAAAATAATGAAAAATTCTTTCAAAATACAAGACATTTAAAAAAAATTTAAGTTGTTAATGATATTTTTCTTCTTTAAGCTAATAAGGCCTAACGTAGTTAATTTTAATAAAAATTTTAAATAGACGAAACCCCTGAAGAAGTCAAAAAACATTTGACGAAACGTTGGGTAAAAAAATGTAATAAAGCTGTTTTAGTAAGGCTCCATGAAAAATGGCCCCAATGAAAAATGGCCCCAAACTAAAAAATGAAAAATGGCCCCAAACTGAAAAATGAAAAATGGCCCCAAACCAAAAATGAAAAATGGCCCCAAAAATAGGAAAAATGGCCCCAAAAATAATTATTGTTGTTTTCAATGTAAAAAGTTTGGGGCCATTTTTCATTTTTCAGTTTGGGGCCATTTTTCATTGGGGCCATTTTTCCTATTTGAGGAATAATGGCCCCAATGAAAAATGGCCCCAAACTGAAAAATGAAAAATGGCCCCAAACTTTTTACATTGAAAACAACAATAAATATTTTTGGGGCCATTTTTCCTATTTTTAACGAAAAATGAAAAATGGCCCCAAACAAAAATGAAAAATGGCCCCAAAATAGTGTGAATGATATAAATACCACAAAAAACTCTTTAACATCAAATAATGCATTTTCAAAACATGTATTATTATTAAACGGCGACGTTGCTCGAAATTCTATGGAGTAGAGCTACCTTGAGCCCCGTCGAGGGGCCTAGAATGCAAAAAGCCGTTAGTAAGCTGTGGACGCTGTGAGCCAACATGGGGAAAAAAGTGGCTGCGCCCAACAATTGCCCAAATAATTTAAGTCCCCAGATTTGCTGCAGTGCATTGGGGTGCTAGATCACAATAAAATTAGGTACGTATGTAATGCAATGCAGAAAATCTTTACTAAATATCGCCGTGTCGGGAAATACCATGGTGGAGAAAATCCCTAAGCCCGGCCGTAGGCCGGCTACGCGGAAAAACTTTTCATTTTTCGTGAAATGAAAAATGGCCCCAAACCAAAAATGAAAAATGGCCCCAAACTTTTGTATTAAAAACAACTACACAAACTTTGGGGCCATTTTTCCTATTTTTTGGGGCCATTTTTCATTTTTTATTTTTAAGTTTGGCCATTTTTCAATTAACGAAAAATGAAAAATGGCCCCAAACTCGAAAATGAAAAATGGCCCCAAACTTGAGGGAAAATGGCCCCAAACTTAAAAATAAAAAATGAAAAATGGCCCCAAATTTCGTGTTGTTGTTTTCAATACAAAAGTTTGGGGCCATTTTTCATTTTTGGTTTGGGGCCATTTTTCATTGGGGCCATTTTTCATGGAGCCTTTTAGTAACATTAACTACATTAGGCCATATTAGCTTAAAGAAGAAAAATATAAAAATATCATTAACAACAAAAATTGCATCATTGGCCAAATAATTACTACAACACATAAAAAAATTTTAATTTTTATTCATTGTCAATTTATCAGTTAAAGAAATAAGTTCACTGGGTAGTAAATATATATTTGTTCGAATAAATACTAATGTATATGCTTATTTAGCATATCGTAGGTCCCATGTAAAAAGGTTTCAATTCGCATTTTTTTTTAAAATTGAGCTTTTTTTTAGTGATATAACGGTTTTATAAGCAATTGTTTCTCAATTTACAAAAAAACGTGTGATTTAATTTAAACTGAATCATGACCTTTGTCTAGTGGTCAGTACAAAATAAAAAGTATAAAAAGTATTTATCTTTTCCTCATATATAAAACTGTACGTACTTATGTATGTACATATTTATTTATGAGTTAATGCAAAATTTTTGTAAAATAATTAAATGTTTTAAAATGCAATCTAAACCCTTCGTATTGAAATAATGTTGCATGTTCTTAAGTAGACAACACATGCGTGTATGGACTACTTCACAATGGATTAGGACTACTCCAAAACTAATTCAAATGTATGGGAAAAACAGGGTCTAATTTTCATTGCGATGTCCTAGGGCTGGATCACGTAACCCAAAAGCTACTCTATGTTACTAATCCAAGGGGTACCCAGAGGGATTAGTTTCGAAACTCCTCTATTTTGCTACTCCATGAGGTGGGTACTCCACAGGGGTACTCCACAAGTTACTCCACAGGGGTACTCCGGTAAAAATTTGTACATACATATGTATGTATCTCTGTCACAAATATAATTTAATGCTATTTTAAGTACATACAATGTGTGAAAAAATATAAAAAAAAAATACAAAATAAAATTCAGAAATTGAAAAAACACGAACTAAATTGTGTTTGTTTAAGCTTCCATGAATTTATTTTAATTTTAAAAGGGGAGGTGCCACAGTTTCAATTTAATTCCAAACATTTTTAGTGTTGCCAAATAGTATTTAACTATAAATGTGTGTACAAATGAAATGGTCCACGGCTGCATTTCATAGGAGTAGTCCAAAAACTACTCTTTTTATTTAAATAGGGGCTATGTACTCCAATAATTTTTGTAGGGTATTAAGCCTTCTTCTTGACTACTTGTTATCAGGTGCGTATAAGTTATTTGTATGGCTGTACATAAATACACAGAGGAGGAAACCAGTCCAAATTTTGGATGATTCTTCTGGCTTTTAGTGGGCCTTCAAAAATTCTAAAAATTAATAGGAATGAAATAGAAAAGAACATTAAAATGGTAGTATTAAAAATAACAACTCGAGTGTGTTGCAGAATTAAAAGTGTATAAATGAGGGCCTCCTATTAGAAGCCCCAGGTCAAGTATTGCCAATAATTCTCATCTATAAGCGTATGAATGATGAAACTAATAAGTATTTTTTGGAAGTCTGATTGAAGGTCTACTTATGATCTGCAACAAACCTCAAGTAAATAACGACTAATCTAAAAAATACATAATTTCGTACATTTAAAATTTTCCAACTTATCAAGCAAAATAATTGAACTTCTCTCGAAGGAACATTTACAACACACAATATATCAAATCTTTCGACATTTTAATAATATCAATTAAAAATATATAATTGTTACAACTGCATAAACTTAAATGTTATCCGAATGCAATTGTGCAAAATGAAATTAAAGCATTTGGAAAATTTGAATAGAAGCAAAAATTAAATAAATAAAAAAAATCTTCATTTTGGGGCTTGCTATTTATCGAATAAACATGAAATTTCAATTAAGTTTTGCGACCAAATTTATTTGGTAAAATTTTATTTACTAAGAGGCTTTAGATACATAAATACACTTTACAACAATTAAGTAGAAAAAAAATATATAACAAAAGTTTTTCTGCAATACAGCAACAATTTTGTTTTATTGATGAACAACTTAATTTTTAATTTTTTGATGGAAGGATAGAAGATATAAGATAGAGGATGTAACTCGAATTTTCTCTGTATATGTAATGAGATAGAATGCGTTTTTGACCGCAAATGATTGACATCTTAATGAAGATCATATTGTTGTTTTATTTTTAGTAACGATAAAGCTGTAAATTTATCTACTACCTACCTACCTACCAATGGGTTTCTTCCCCGTACTTATTTAATCCGAAGCATATTTAAAGATTATTGTTAAATATTTTAACAAAATTTCTATTTAAATCTTTAAGCTTTTCTTTTCAAAGTAGTATCCATTTTGTGTTTAAAACTTAAAGATTTAAATTATTCAGAAAATATTTTGCAATTGTGTATATTTTTGGTAACGTACAATTTTTCTTTGGGGCTACTTAAATAAAATTTTCAATAACTCATGTGAAAGAATATACAAATGCATGTACTGTGTCGTTGTATAGAAATAACTAAGAAGAAAACACGTACACAATCCACATCCGCATGATTCGCAAATAATAACTTCTTTATGAGAATTCATCTACACAACCACAGCACTGATACACAAATTTATTTACATACTAGTACATATATACATCCATACATACATCTGTACAAATACTCATGACGTACAACTTATTTTTAGTCTAGTGATCATCGGCATAAGAAACCTCAAGGAACAACAAATCATTTATTCATTGTGTCTCACCCACACATATACTCAAATGATAATGTGTATAAGTGTTTGTGTACTCGTGTGTGCACAAGAAAAACACTCTTGTATGCGTATGCACATTTGATTCCAATTTTCTAGGAATGTTCATTTTTTTGTCTCTTTTCCGATTAGATTTTGTTGTCAATATCAATATTGATATACCAGTGAATTGAAGTTTTTCCTCTGTTTACTGTTTAAATTTAAAGAAATGCATTCTTAAAAAAAAAAAATTCAAGCCACGGTTTTGAATAGTAACACATACAAAAATCTACCATTTCTCTACTTTTGCAAAAGAGGAAAGGAAAAAAAAATTGAGTTTTTATATGCAAGAACACCCACCGACCTTTTCATGTTAACAAATAGAAGCTGATGAAGATGATGAATAATTTGGAGATGAAGCAACAGTTCGTTTTAATTCATTTCTTATTAAGTTTTTGTTTTTGTTTTTGTTTTTTAGAATAAAAAGATATTAAAAATCATGCTGTAAGGAAACCGATGGATGGCTGAGAAGTCTATTAAAGTTGAGATAAACATTTTTTAGGTGTTTCTGTAATTATGATGGAAGTACCTGGCACCTCAGTAAAAAGGTAATAAAGTTGTGCTAAAAAAGAATTCTCTCAAAAGTCATAAAAATATTTCTTGAACCATTTTGATCTCCCCCATTTACAAACATGCATGTATATGTATGCATGTGACTCTAAAAATGTGTACGTGTGTGTGTGGTTTATTCAAAGACGTGAGTGCATCTGAAAATTAAAATTATGCTATCCTTTCATTACATTCTGTTTTCGGTTTCTTATTGTATTTTTAGCTTGTGAATAGAAAATAAGTATTGCATACAACGACATACAATAATACAAGTGCAAATCTGTGTTGTGTATAATATGATGTATGATATGCATTAGAATTGCACACAAACATACATACTCGTATATGTATCTTTGCAATCTTCATTTTACTACTACGAACTGATTATCCTGTGCCAAGGATATTATTTACATAGGCTTCTTGTTGTAGGAAATTTATTCACGTTTTCCTATTCATATATTTCATATATAACAATCTGCAAAAATAAAAAAAACTCATACATATAAAATATAAGTAAAATAATAATAATAGAATTTGTAGAAAAACGAAATTGTAAATGAAATTGCAACCCATACATTCGATGGAATAACTGAAATGATAATCAATGTTCAATTATAAAATACGTGTGTGAGATGAAGAAAAAAAATTAAAAATAAATGCATTTTGCAGCATCATGTGAATAAAATGAAAATAAATAAAAATATTTCTTTAAGGTAAAAATAAGAATGTTGCAAAAATACATGATATTTGATGCATACCTTTTCAAATTGAAAATATACCGCATGTTATTGATTCAAGAAATCTTTATATTCAATGACATGAGTATCAAATGAAAAACATGACTCAAATGAAATGAAAAACATGCTTGAGAGAAACATGATCTAAGAGCAACATAATTTAAATAAGATAGAAAAGAAATTTTAGTTCAATTAAAAATAAATCTATTTTATGAAAAGTAATATTATCAGGCTCAAGTTCAGTTTTATTGAATTAATGAAAATTCAAATTACTAAGAGTTTTTTTATGTTGAAAAACATTAGTATATCCAATCAGCTTAGAAGAACTTATCAGTATTATCTCATCAGCGTTCATTTGTTCATTTTTACAATTTTCGTAAAGTGGATACTAATTGGGAAAGAATATCAACTATTTAACCAAGTTTTCAAATGAACTAGAATACGAGAATTAATTTAATTAATTTTTATTCTATTTTTACATGTTGAAACAATTTGGTTAGTACGAAATTCCCCATCACTGGTTGGAAATTACTAATAATCATTAATTTTCAATTATTCATTAAAACTGAACTTGAGCCTGATAATATTACTTTTCATATGTACATCAATATAAGTTCAAATAATAATTACGTTTATTCGTAATAATATAAAAGTATAAAAACATTTTAAATAAAAACAGACGTGTGGCTACCTGCCCACCAATTTTCAGCCAAATCTGTTCAGCAGTTCTTGAGTTATAAATAGTGTAACTAACACGACTTTCTTTTATATACGTATGTAAAAATCCCCTAAAAAACCCAGAAATCCCGGAAAATTTCCCGGAAAAAGGTGGCAACACTGGGTGGGAATTCTCAAAAACTTGAACAAAAAACCCCTCTAAATCCCGGAAATTTTTTCGTGAAAAGTGGCAACACTGGAAATTAAAAAATTTTCAAAGCGGCAACACTGTATAGTCATGATACATAGACTATACAAAAACGAAGTTTTCACTTCAAAAAACAAAAGACTTAAGAAACGAACTTAGTGCCATGTTTTTTCGTTTCAAAAACAAAAGAGTTAAGAAACAAACTTTTCAAAATTGCTTGATTCGGTCGCCTCAAAGCCCGCGAAGAAGCTATGCAATAGCTTAAAAACAAAAATATATTGTTATACCACCTTATGTAACACTTTCTAGCAATATATTATGGTTAATTCTAATCATATTATATTTACAATAAACAGAATGCTGCTAAATAATCATACATATATTGTTGTTTTAAGCATATGTTGGTACAAAATCTACAGCAATTAAAAAATTATATGTATGTATGTCTAGTTGAAATACAAGCAAACACTTAATTTTTTAACTGAACCGTAGAATCATACTATAGTTGCACTTTTAAACAAACTATAATTGTAGTTATATATTTGTTGCAGTGAGTAACTTTGAGTGGAAAAATATTATTAAAATTCATATCGAAAAATTTTAAGTTCTTGTCGTCGAAATATTTAAAACATTTTCAAACATTAGAAAATGTTTTTATTCACTAAGTTATAAGGCTGAAGAACATGCGACAATTAAAATTTACACAAATATAAAATTCTCAAAACATTTGAAGTAGGAAAATGCAAAATTTTTTTAAATTCAAAACTTACTAGTTCACCAAATACCGAGAATTTTCTTAAAGAAAGACAAAATCCTTGGGGTCAAAAACAGTTTGTCGGCAAGGTAATTATATCGTTTAATAAAGGTTTGTAATGATATATTCTCACACAGAGTTAGGCATGATCTATTTTAAGAAACAACCCAAACTTAACACGGCCAAAGAGAACAAGGATGCAGCCATCTGCCATCATCCGTAGTCATGGCTACTTGTTAAGTGTTCCGATTGAATATGATCGCCATCCCCATTTATTTCAATCACATGATAACCTTGTTTTTAACAATTAGTAAAAATATATTTTTAGGTTAACTGAAGAAAGCTTTTAAATGCTAGTAGCCATAAAAGTACTCAAACTATATACGAGTAAGCAGCTTACTATTCTGGTTTGTACAATAGTTATATTTTTCTATTAACCAACATTTAAATTTCAAATACAAAATTCTAAATCATTCACATTTACATAATTTATTATATCTTTGTACCTTAACAATTTTATAATTCAAGTTTTTTTTCCTAAATATCGTTTAAGCCGCAAAAATGGAACTAGAAAATAATTATCGCGCTCCCCTTGCTAAACCAGCAAAATTATATTAAAAATTTGCTCCAATAACCACATGGAAATAAAATCTAATGAATTTAATTTTTCCAACACACAACGTAAAATTACGTGCAAAAATAAAAAAAAATTATATATTTCTACAGTTGCATTTTTTACATGTGTATGTTGGTGAGTGCAAGGTGCAAAATGCAATGATGCGCGAGTTTATATGCAACACGGCTCTGGTCATAACCAACAGACCACAGACAACATTTACTACATGTAGCAGAGCAAATGCAAAATACAACTGTACGAGTATGTGTAAATTTTTATAATTGCTTGGTATACTCTTGTATGTTCATATTAAATGAAAAACTAATTAAAATGTTTTCCAAAAGGTGTTAATCATTGCAATATGATAGAATATATATATAAACATACATTTAGACACACTTGTCTGAGTTCTTATTTCATTATTCATTATAATAATAATTTATTAATATTTATGTATGCATACAAAAAATATAAAAGATAACTATAGTGAGAGAATGAATTAATTATAATATTTGAAAACAATAAATTACTTAATTTTCATTTCTTTTAGATTTAAATTTTTTTTTAAGCCGATAACTGTGTAATTAATATTTTACAATCACAACGTCATTTTCAATAGTCTTAGTTCATTCTTGTGAATAATTGTGTGTGCTTTGCATTATTCGAAATAAATTATTTGAAATGTAAATTTGATTTGTCACATCTGCAGTTTTAATAAGAGTATTAAGATATTTTAACTTAACATGTTTTATAATCTAGATGAAATAATTACTGCAGCAAAAGTACGTAATCAAAGAACTTCCTAAGAACAGCTTAGTGTTGCCTTAAGCCAAAACTTAATATTACAAATGTTTGAAATTATCAAAAAACAGTATATAGGTGTTGAAGCCTACTTACAAAATCCATTGTGCCAGAACTAGGATGAAAGGGTTAGGATAGAAATCTTAATCTTTGCGAGTTTTGTTAATTTTTAAAGTTGAATTGCAGCGTATCTGGTGTTTAGTAGACATATTAAATTTTTCAAGTTGTGTTAGCATTAATTTTATTAATTGTTTAACTTCGCCTAAAACTCTGCCAACTCAGGAAGGAGGGTACTGATGTGTATATTAGCTGTGTGAGCAGTTTTTAGTGACCAGTGATATGCCTTCAGCACTTAAACAGTCCACTAACAAATTATACAAGGCCACGCTATTGCACACTAGAGAAATTTATCCTGTTGATTGACTTTGCCCTGAATAGGGAATGGACCCAGATCTTAAGTTATAGTTTTATTTGTAGTTAACGTATGCTAACGACTTCTGCTAACACCAGCCTAATCTCAGTTAGTTACGAACAATAAAATTGCGGTTTCTGAAAAAGCAATATTTTGTGCACGATCTCGGCTTTATCTTATTTCATTCAGAATTATATAAAATTGTCTGTTAAAATTTTCTGTGAAAACCTTTTGGAATAAATTAAGGATGAAACGACGCAAGACTTTTATTATTCAAAAAAAAAAAAAAAAATTGTTTGCCAACAATTTTTTTTATGTTATTGTGTCTTTTCACTATAATTACATAATTAACCGACTGCGTATGTGTGCTTATATCATAAAAGCTTTATTCTATGTCAAGCTTTAAATGTTCACCATTTTGTACGGAAAGCCAAATCTGTATCCAAATTTTTCACCATAAGGTTCAAATATGCCAGATTAGGAATCAAGTTTAAAATTTTCCTATTGTTAATTATGAAATTTACTTCAAATACCGTTTCCGTTTTTAATTACATTGAATTTTTCGTACGTATACGTTATATTAAGTCTTTAATTTTTATATATTACGTATACGCAGAGCAAAACTTATGCTGTTACACAGTGTGGGATGTAACCTACTGTCTTTAGAACACGATTAACCATTTTCAAAATAAAAACATTTTTTAAAGGTTTTTAATCATTTTCTCCAAATAGCCAGTAACAGCTAAAAAAAATTGCAAACATGTAAATCAGACGTTTCAAATTGCTGTTTTTCTTAAAATTACATGTATTTATATTCTATTTTATTTGACCTTTTCTTTATATTTATTAGAATGTTTGTTTAAGCAATAGGTCTTTTGATTTAATATATATATATTGTTGTTTTATTTATATTTAGTTTCGATATTTCGCTAACAATTTGTTAGCATCTTCAGGAAAATTTTTTTAAAAAAATTAAAATTACATGTAAATACTTATTCGAAGTTATATAATTTTTTTTAAACTTAGAAAATGAAGTGATTTGGGCACTAAGCAAAGTAACCCCTTAACTATTAACAATAATATTTTTCTTAGATGCTTAAGATCTGCATTTCCAAATTTTTCAGACTCTCAAAAATGTTGTGTTTCTTCTGATTTTTTTCTTTAACTCTGCTTAAAAAAACTTTTGTGTAGCATTATATTAAATTTTTTGGCCATTAACTCGACTTTTACTTAAGTAATTTGCGTTTAACTAAATATATGTATATACATTTTTATATACATATATATTTTTTTTTTGCTATTCGTATAAACCATTTGCTTATAAAGTTCATAACTGCCTGTAATGCTCTTTATATGCTTTATTAAGTTTGATAAAAAGAAAATTGTTCTTGTAATGACTCTATTTAAATTACGTGACCGAAAAAAACTCTTGACTTTTGCCAGATGACCGCCCAAGTATGAGTGAAACACTACAACGACTGCAAGTGCAATTGCAAACTCAAATAAAACTTCAATAATTTTTTAAGGCTTCATAAAACAACAAACACGTTTTAATAGTTTTATAACATCTGGGCATAAATGAATGTTTTATTTGCAATTTAAGTTTTATTGCGAACAAAGTTGGTTACGACTACTGAAAGATTTCAATTAATATTTAATATTAAATTTGTTGTTAGAAAATATTAGTTTGACTGTAAAATTTTGCTGAAAATTATTTGTCAATAGCTTAAAATTAATTTAATGAAAGTTTTGTTTGATTGCGATGTAAATTTGTCTCTTCCTTTCTCCAACCTTGCAATTTTGTTTGTATTTTTGCTGATAAGTTAATTTAAATAAAACTGTATTTCTAGATACATGAACAGTAAAACTCACTTATAACGTATTCAATTATAGCCAATTCTCGTTTGTTGCAAATTAATTCCAATATCTCGAGGATTTGATTGCCATTTTCATACAAAAATCTTTCGTTATAGCGAACCCTTTTATTACTAATCCCTATTTTGTAATGAACTACTTTTTACGTTCCCACAAAGTAAATTTCATGAATTTTTTTCTTTTTATAATGAATTATGTTTTAATGACAATATTTTTTGTTAAGCCTACACTCACTTTTATGTATATATATATATATATATATATATATATATATATATATATATGTGTGTAGTAAAAAGTTGTGTTTATTACCAACTTTTCTTCTAACAAACTATTTTTTTTTTCACATGGAATTCGTTATATCCGAGTTTTACTGTAGAAATGGTGTATGTATTTTTCAAATACAAAATTCTGATGATTTGTAACAGTACATAATAAATTCGTATATCCATGTGTACACTGAAAGAAAATCGCTTAATAACAGGAATTAAAAATAAAGAGGGTAGGAACGACTATGAAGTTTTAGTTCAAGGGAAGCAGATGAATTTCACGACTAGTAGTCGATTATTTGAAAATGGTCCGTGTTTCTTTGGTTAAAGTACACTTTATAGATTTAATGAGTGTATGAAACTTAAAGTTGCTTTATAATAACGAAATAATGGCATTAATTTAAGTAAATAATTAATTGACATTTAGCGGCAGTTCGAATGTATTTAGGACAATTTTTAATACAGCAACAGGTATAAAATATTGATTAAAAAACCTTTCCAACACCCAATTCACATGATGACTTTTGCGACGTTGTTTTTACTGAATTCGCTTTTGAATTTGCTACCAAAATCTTTGTGTGTTCATACGATGGCTTTTAGTTTCATGTCTTTTTTCCCAACTCTGTTTTGAAATAAAGAAAAATAATGAAAGGTAACAAAGATTAATAACAAAAGTTAAAAAAATGGTGAAAAGTAATAAAGAGAAATAAATAGAAATATCAATATGTGTGTACGTCGGCATATTTTATCTCCAAGTCAATTTACATTTTGCATTACAATGGAAAATCTATTGAAAAACACAAATCGAGTCTTTTTGTTTACCCCTCCTTCATCCCTACACCGCTCACCAAGAAGCGAAAAGAGACGTCGAAAAGAGACATCGAAAAAGCGACATCGCAAAAGTCATCATGTAAATTGGGTGCAAATCATTGTCGTTTTTCTTCTAGTGTACTGCATATATATAAATATATGTATATATTTTTCATTTAAGCCTTTTTCATTTAAAATCTTTTTGAATTTCTGCTTTTTTGTCTGTTTTTTTTTTTGCAGAAATGTGGTTTAACTGTTGCCAAATTGTACAAAAATAAGCATAAATTGTACATTTAGTGCAACATAAATAAACTATGACCAAAAGAAATTGTTGTTGTTGCTGCACCACATAGAACAACAATATACATTTTGCTTTTACTGCACATCGTACATACTAGTGTGTCCATTTAGTTTTGCCTTTTGAAAAAGCATAGACAGAAATTTTATATTTTACATTTTTAATTCCTCTTTTTTTTTGAGGTGGGGGTGGGTTACAACAATTTTAAGGCGTTTACAACATGAAAAGAGGATTTGCAGCATTTTTTTTGTTTTTGTTATTGTTGATATCGTCGGTTATATTTGATTCTTTTCTTTTTTTTTGTAGAGGTCAGAAAGTAATGAACAAAATATAAAATAGAGTTCTTTGCGAAATTCGTTTCGTTGTTGGCGCTGTTATTTCGGTGGGTGTTTAGTTGTTATAAATAAGTTAAATATAATTGATTTCAACATTTTTTTATGTGTTTTTATAGGTTACCAAATCTTTACAGTTGAAAGGGAGAAAGTTTTAAATTAGGCGTAGATGAGGATTTTCTTAAATTTTTGTGTCTTATTAAGTTTAAGTTATTAATTTAAAGTTAGGAATATATGATTTCATTTATGTTCATATGAGTCATTATTGGCGAAACGGACAAGTTATAACGGACAAGTTATGAAACTTTCCCACCTCTAATTCGCCGGTACATCATCTTCTCCGGAATAATAAATTAAGAAGTTGATTTCAATAAATTATTTACAGAGATATTTTAACTTTTTACAGAAAGCATATTTTTTGAAAAAAAAAAATCATATTAAAAAACAATTTGTAAGAAAAATCGGAAGTAACAATTCACCTTCAAGAAGAAAAAAATTAAATTGTGTGTCGTATGCAGCAGCAGAAAATTGGCACACTTTCGTTGATAATCATTTTTAAGCGAGTACAAAATATCTTCGTTTTGCAGAAAAAAATTGGTTTTCGTTAAAGTGTGATTCGTTTTCCCGTTCTTTACCTGTACGTAATATTGCCTCAATTTCGCGTAAAGTCATACCAATCGCTCAAATTGAATGCTACTACCAGCAATACCAATATTATTTTGAAACGTAGGCTGACCGCATCATCTATTAGTTATTAAAGTTCGTATATCAAAGCTCGTACATCAACAAATTTTGAATTTATTGTAATCAGGTGCCGTGCTCAACAGTCCTTGAAGTTTACCAAGCGATGGTCCTAACTTTCTTACTCACAATCCTTCTTACCTGTAGAGGATTAACTATTAACTAACATTTTGCTACTGAAGTATACAGCTAGATAATAGCTGGTACTGTCAATATGTGTGTACGTTGGCTTATTTTATCTCCAAGTCAATTTACATTTTGCATTACAATGGAAAATCTATTGAATAAGCAAATTGATTGGTAGGCTGAAATTTTAAAGCTGTAGTGATATTAAGTGCGTCCAACATATGCTACATAAATATAAATGGATGGATATACATTACGTTATGTTAGAGGAACAGCAATGCAACACAACACAAAAACAAAACAGCAACAACATATGACAAAAACTTTTACAATTGCATTTAGCACTCGAACGCATAGAATCAAATTTATACAGGAGTTTTCTGATAAATATGGTCTGATGTGGTTTTGAAACGTTTAGTAGTAATTAGTTATTTTAGCCACATTGGGCTTGTATAAAAGGTTTAAAATTAAATTACTATGCATTTGAGGTTAAAACGAAAATCATTAACAAAAGATTATTTCCACAAACAATTCGATTTGAAAAATATGAGAAAACAAATTCAACTAAATTAACTGCAGATGTAAATACATACAAACGTTAGTTAGTATGTATGTGTTTTATTGAATATTGAAAATAACATTTTAAAATTTCAAAACCTTAAATCGAAAAATGTGTGTTAAATTAGCTTCTAATAAATATATATATATGCATGTGTGTGTGGTTTTACATGAAAATGCATTTTCTAATGCTTCGTGGGTGTGTGTATGTGTTTTTTTTTGTACAATCGAAATGCAATAATACCAATAATACTAAATGTAATTTGTTTAAGGCTTAATTAAATTCAAATTAAATTAATTTTGTTTTATAAAAATATAAGTATAAAAATAAAGTATTTATTTATTCTCTTTCCGCAAAACTTAGTTGGAATTAAAATTAAATTTTTTTTTAAATTCAGTTTTAGTTATTGTAAGTAATCGTTCTATACATAAAAAAATCGGAAATAGAAATTGCATATTTGAGTAGCTGTGCCATTCATAGAATTGCTTATTTATTTAAAAAAAAGTAGTTAATACAGAAATCATTATTTGATACCAAATATTAGAGCTCTACGACTTTTTTTCAGCTGAAAATCGACAAAATATGGATTTTGGCCATTTCTGGCATTTTTCATGAGCCAGTGTTAAAATTTGGACCGAAAATACTTTTTTGGTTTTTCTATTCTTTTGCAAGGGGAATCGATTTTAATTCAGAAACCATTATTTCATACCAAATATTAGAGCTCTACCACTTTTTTTCAGCTGAAAATCGACAAAATATGGATTTTGGCCATTTCTGGCATTTTTCATGAGACTAAATAAAGCCTGTGTTAAAATTTGGACCGAAAATACTTTTTTGGTTTTTCTATTCTTTTGCAAGGGGAATCGATTTTAATTCAGAAACCATTATTTCATACCAAATATTAGAGCTCTACCACTTTTTTTCAGCTGAAAATCGACAAAATATGGATTTTGGCCATTTCTGGCATTTTTCATGAGACTAAATAAAGCCTGTGTTAAAATTTGGACCGAAAATACTTTTTTGGTTTTTCTATTCTTTTGCAAGGGGAATCGATTTTAATTCAGAAACCATTATTTCATACCAAATATTAGAGCTCTACCACTTTTTTTCAGCTGAAAATCGACAAAATATGGATTTTGGCCATTTCTGGCATTTTTCATGAGACTAAATAAAGCCTGTGTTAAAATTTGGACCGAAAATACTTTTTTGGTTTTTCTATTCTTTTGCAAGGGGAATCGATTTTAATACAGAAACCTTTATTTCATACCAAATATTAGAGCTCTACCACTTTTTTTCAGCTGAAAATCGACAAAATATGGATTTTGGCCATTTCTGGCATTTTTCATGAGACTAAATAAAGCCTGTGTTAAAATTTGGACCGAAAATACTTTTTTGGTTTTTATATTCTTTTGCAAGGGGAATCGATTTTAATACAGAAATCATTATTTCATACCAAATATTAGAGCTCTACGACTTTTTTTCAGCTGAAAATCGACAAAATATGGATTTTGGCCATTTCTGGCATTTTTCATGAGCCAGTGTTAAAATTTGGACCGAAAATACTTTTTTGGTTTTTCTATTCTTTTGCAAGGGGAATCGATTTTAATTCAGAAACCATTATTTCATACCAAATATTAGAGCTCTACCACTTTTTTTCAGCTGAAAATCGACAAAATATGGATTTTGGCCATTTCTGGCATTTTTCATGAGACTAAAGCCTGTGTTAAAATTTGGACCGAAAATACTTTTTTGGTTTTTCTATTCTTTTGCAAGGGGAACCGATTTTAATGCAGAAACCATTATTTCATACCATATATTAGAGCTCTACGACTTTTTTTCAGCTGAAAATCGACAAAATATGGATTTTGGCCATTTCTGGCATTTTTCATGAGAATATAGCCTGTGTTAAAATTTGGACCGAAAATACTTTTTTGGTTTTTCTATTCTTTTGCAAGGGGAATCGATTTTAATACAGAAACCATTATTTCATACCAAATATTAGAGTTTTCCATTTTTTTTTTTCAGCTGAAAATCGACAAAATATGGATTTTGGCCATTTCTGGCATTTTTCATGAGACTATAATAGCCTGTGTTAAAATTTGGACCGAAAATACTTTTTTGGTTTTTATATTCTTTTGCAAGAGGAATCGATTTTAATTCAGAAACCATTATTTCATACCAAATATTAGAGCTCTACGACTTTTTTTCAGCTGAAAATCGACTAAATATGGATTTTGGCCATTTCTGGAATTTTTCATGAGACTATAGCCTGTGTTAAAATATGGACCGATAATACTTTTTTGGTTTTTCTATTCTTTTGCAAGGGGAATCGATTTTAATACAGAAACCATTATTTCATACCAAATATTAGAGCTCTACGACTTTTTTTCAGCTGAAAATCGACAAAATATGGATTTTGGCCATTTCTGGCATTTTTCATGAGCCTGTGTTAAAATTTGGACCGAAAATACTTTTTTGGTTTTTCTATTCTTTTGCAAGGGGAATCGATTTTAATAAAGAAATCATTATTTCATACCAAATATTAGAGCTCTACGACTTTTTTTCAGCTGAAAATCGACAAAATATGGATTTTGGCCATTTCTGGCATTTTTCATGAGCCAGTGTTAAAATTTGGACCGAAAATACTTTTTTGGTTTTTCTATTCTTTTGCAAGGGGAATCGATTTTAATACAGAAACCATTATTTCATACCAAATATTAGAGCTCTACGACGTTTTTTCAGCTGAAAATCGACAAAATATGGATTTTGGCCATTTCTGGCATTTTTCATGAGACTATAGCCTGTGTTAAAATTTGGACCGAAAATACTTTTTTGGTTTTGTTAGAAATATTATTAGCTGGCAACTCTTTTTTGATATACAATGTAAATATCGTTATTACTTTTTACTTTTATTCATTCTCTGTAAAAACTCGTTTGTGTGAACATCATTGATATACTTATCAAAATACTTTTTCATGTTTAATAAATAATATAATATTAACAAATAAAATAAAAAACAGGCAAACGTGGTAGGCCACGTAAGGAGCATTTAAAAAATATGGTAAGTGAACATATTCCAAATACTGTGGAACAAGCTTTGGGTAGTGCCAATAAAGAAGACTGGTATGATGCAATGAAAGCTGAAATGACATCATTGAACAATAACGGAACGTGGTCGTTAGTAGATCTCCCTATCGGGGCTAAGGTCATCGATTCTAAGTGGGTATTTACTTTAAAGAAGGATGAAAATGGCAATGTAGAACGCTTTAAGGCACGCCTTGTAGCCAAAGGATGTAGCCAAAGATTTGGCATCGACTACAATGAAACATTTTCACCGGTAGCCCGATATTCTACAATACGTTTAGTGATGGCTCTAGCAGTGCAATGGAAAATGCATTTGCATCAGGTTGATGTTAGATCAGCATATTTAAACAGTAACATTCAGCATGAAATTTATATTCGACAACCAGAAGAATTCATTGATTCAGAAAATCCTTATAAAGTCTTGAAGTTACATAAGGCAATTTGCGGCTTAAAACAATCCGGCAAGGAGTGGAACGAGAGGTTGGATCTTGTACTGAAGAAATTTGGTTTGAAGCAATGCGCGAATGAACCTTGTCTTTACAAAGCCTTGATAAAGGATCACCTGCTATTGGTGACAGTTTACGTCGACGATCTCTTAATAGCATCAGCAAATAAGCAAGATGTTGTGGCATTAAAAGAATTCTTAGCAAAAGAGTTTCCCATTACTGACAAGGGTCAAGTACACCACTATCTCGGTTTCGTGGTGGAACGTGAGGGTGAAACGGGCGCAATTTCTATTTGCCAATCACAATATATTAAAGACATACTTAAAGAAAATAATATGCAAGATTGTAAAGCCGTTGCAACGCCTCTTGATGCAAATTATCAGGTACTGTGTGACAATAAAAATTGTAAAGAAATACCGCAGCGTGATTATCAGGCCATAATTGGAGCATTAATGTATCTGGCCATTACAACAAGACCCGATATTCTTCATTCTGTGGCTAAACTGGCACAACGAAACGTAAGTCCACATTCTGAGCATATGCAGGCCGTAAAAAGAGTTTTACGATACCTTCGTGGCACAGAAAATATAAAAATGACATACAAAGCTGGTGAAAAATCTGTTGAAGGATTTGTGGATGCAGACTGGGGCGGTAATACCCTGGATCGGAAATCTTACACAGGTTTCATATTTTTTGTTGGCAATTGTCCAATATCATGGCAATCAACAAAACAATCATGTGTGGCTCTCAGTAGCACTGAGGCCGAATATATGGCCATGTCAGAAGCGGCAAAAGAGGCTGTATTTCTAAAACGACTCTTGCAGGAAATCGGTTATATGACAGGGGAAGCAGTTATACTTAACGTTGACAACCAAGGCGCAGAGAAATTGGCATCTAACCCAATTTACCATAAAAGGACCAAACATATAGACATCAGATTTCATCATGTTCGAGAAGTGGTAAAAAATAAAGATATCTTCCTGAAGTATTGTCCAACTCACGAAATGATTGCTGATATCCTGACGAAAAACCTGGCCAAGCCAAAACACAACTATTTTTCAAAATTAATGAACTTTCCTTGAAAAAATGTTTTTAATTCATTTTGTTTTCATATGTAAAACGTGATTCACATTGAGGAGGGGTGTTAGAAATATTATTAGCTGGCAACTCTTTTTTGATATACAATGTAAATATCGTTATTACTTTTTACTTTTATTCATTCTCTGTAAAAACTCGTTTGTGTGAACATCATTGATATACTTATCAAAATACTTTTTCATGTTTAATAAATAATATAATATTAACAAATAAAATAAAAAACAGGTTTTAATATTCTTTTGCAAGGGGAATCGATTTTAATACAGAAACCATTATTTCATACCAAATATTAGAGCTCTACGAATGCCATTTCTGGCATTTTTCATGAGACTATAGCCTGTGTTAAAATTTGGACCGAAAATACTTTTTTGGTTCTTCTATTCTTTTGCAAGGGGAATCGATTTTAATACAGAAACCATTATTTCATACCAAATATTAGAGCTCTACGACTTTTTTTCAGCTGAAAAACGACAAAATATTGATTTTGGCCATTTCTGGCATTTTTCATGAGACTATATATAGCCTGTGTTAAAATGTGGACCGAAAATACTTTTTTGGTTCTTCTATTCTTTTGCAAAGGGAATTGATTTTAATACAGAAACCATTATTTCATACCAAATATTAGAGCTCTACGACTTTTTTTCAGCTGAAAATCGACAAAATATTGATTTTGGCCATTTCTGGCATTTTTCATGAGACTATATATAGCCTGTGTTAAAATGTGGACCGAAAATACTTTTTTGGTTCTTCTATTCTTTTGCAAGGGGAATCGATTTTAATACAGAAACCATTATTTCATACCAAATATTAGAGCTCTACGACTTTTTTTCAGCTGAAAATCGACAAAATATGGATTTTGGCCATTTCTGGCATTTTTCATGAGACTATAATAGCCTGTGTTAAAATTTGGACCGAAAATACTTTTTTGGTTTTTCTATTCTTTTGCAAGGGGAATTGATTTTAATAAAGAAAACATTATTTCATACCAAATATTAGAGCTCTACGACTTTTTTTCAGCTGAAAATCGACAAAATATGGATTTTGGCCATTTCTGGCATTTTTCATGATCCTGTGTTAAAATTTGGACCGAAAATATTTTTTTGGTTTTTCTATTCTTTTGCAAGGGGAATCGATTTCAATACAGAAATCAGAAATTTTTGTAGCTGGAGCGCGCAAAAGACATAAATTTAGATTGAGAAATTTTTTTTCGGAGAGCGAAACAACTAATGAAATCTTCAAAGATGTGAATACCGGTGATAATTTTATCCAAAGCTTATTTTAAAGTATTTGCACAAAAAGTTTTTTTTATTATTTTTACTATTTAAAATTTTCGTCAATAAAACACATTGTACAATTTTTTATAATTTGTTTTTTTTTATTGTTGCATCATATTTAGTTTCAGCGTCTTTTTCTTTTTAATTTTGTTTTTAGTATCTTTTTAACATTTCTTGTGCTTCACACAACATATAATTCGTTTATAATACTTTTAGTTGTCATTTAGTTTATATGTAAGTGTATTAATTTATTTATTTATATATTTTTATTTCTATATAAATAACTTAACATTTAGTTACTTTAACTCCTAAATAAATTGCATTTATTTACATGTGTCTATTTTTTTAATATTATTTTATTCAAGCAATTTTCACATTATTTTTTTTTAACATATTTTCACTATTTCTATGTATCATTTGAAATTATTTGTATATATAAAATTACAATTGCACAAATAACTAGTTTAACTAACATTTTCTATTTTATATATTTCTAATACTTTTTTCTTTAGAGCGCAGTATGTTTTAATTTTTATTTTATATAATTCATCAATGAAAGCCAACTACTAAGTGATTAGTAGGTTTTTGATAATTTTTTATTATTAAGAACACTAGGAAGTTATTTTTTTATTACAAAATGTGTTTGGTTGTAATGAAGGGGTTTCTTATTATAAATTATATTTGTGGTAGATTTTTGTCAATCAGTAGTTATATACAATAGTTGTAGATTAATGTATAAAGGCAAATAGACAGTTTTTTCTTTCTTACATTGGAGAAAGAAAACAGAAAATACTTGTTGGGTAGGATTCAAAATACAAGATAGAGGTTTCTTATTTAATTTGAAATTGATCGCCTTTACAGAAGAATATTTGTACTGAGCTGTATAATAGAGGATTCAATTGTAATAATAAAAATACCTAAGATCGATTCAAGAAACTTTGATTTAAAATCTGTTCGGTTTTCATCTCTGATCCTCTGATGCGCCAACCTGGTATACAGCGAAAACTTTATGGCCTAGCCTTGATGTTAATGGAACTAAACAACTCCTAAATTTCTCTTAAGTTGCAGTTGCGCAACCTAATGGCGGCACCCACGCCAGACGCATGGATCTATCCTATAATGCCTACTCCTTCAGCTGTAAGGACCAGGAAAAAGAGTATAATATCAGGTGTCTTCTATGCCTCTGTAACCCTCAAGGGGATTACCGTTTTCACTTTCTAGGCGGATGATCTTTTGAAGCCGCTCCGAACTTTCAGCAACGCAACTTATGAACTTAAGCACCTTTATAAGGACCAGGCTCAGTTTGTCTTTGTCAGTCTATTTCTATCACTCGCTCACTTTCTTTCTCTTTTTTCCCTCTTCTCTTTTTTTATATCTAATTCTAGTGATGGCCCTTGATCTTTCTTCTTTTAATCCACCCTTTTCTTTCTCTCCTTCCTAAAAGTGTCAAAATGAGACCATATCACTTTCAAAGTAGGCTTAAATCTACTTTCTTTTCATAGCAGCCTGCTATCCTAATCTAACCTAGGTTCGATCCTTATATCGCCAGTTATCAGTTTCGACTATTCAAGTAATACATGTCTTAAACTTTTCCTTCACAACATTTTCCAAATAAGAAGTTTGAGAAATAAAAATCACTTGGGATTTTCAATTTTGAATAATAGTTTAGTCGAAAAATTTTAATCGCATAATGTGACAATTTTTTGCTTCATTAACTTTTGCAGGTTCAAACTATTGTCGAAATAGAAAGCAGAAAAATTTAAAGTTTATATATTGCAGAAAACTGCATGCTCTTATCGGAAAATACTGAAAAAAAAATTCACTTTCATGTGGGACCATATTTTTATTGAACGTGAGAAGTTAATAATGAATATCGTTTGGCTTGAAACTGTGAGCATGTGAATGGAAAGGAACTTGCTTAAGGTTATTATCGAAATCTTTTCTTATTTTACTATTCAGCACCAGTTTTATACCTTGGAATATTCTTCTTCGCCAGAAAACCACTATAATATTGAGAAAATTTTATTGTAATTATGATTTATCAATTTATCTGAAATACTTTACAAACGAAATTTCTAAAACAATAGAATTTTTTCATGTTTATGTGTCGCAATAATGTTAGTCACAATAAAACCAAACCTGACAATGCTGATTATTATTATAGAATACATAACACACATATGTATGTGCATACTTACATACATACATCTATAGTAGGAGGCAAAATATAAGTACATAATGCCATTACGTATGAATAATATTAAATGGCACTTTCTGAAGTAAATAATATCAATGATACGCCATTAGAATATGTTACTAATTGTTTAAATATTTAAATATTGTATTCATAAATACATACATGAAGTTTCTTTAATTGTCTATTTGCTTTTGAGGAAAAACATTCATTGATTGTTTTAAAGCTAAAACAAAAACCGGTATAAAAGTGTTAATTATTTAATACATATTTTGTAAATTAACTAATATTTCATTTACACAAAGATATATTTTCGTTAAAATGTTTAGCAATAAAATATAATTAAATTTCAATAATTATATAAAGATATAAGTATCATATAAAAATATAAATATAAATTTATTAAATGCATTTGATAAGTAAAATTAGAAATCAAATAAATCAATTAAATACAATTGGAAAAAAAATACGTTTAAATAAAAACATTTGTTTCATAAAATCCTTTTTTAAACATTCTGATTAAGTAAATGTGTTGCATTTTTTTTAATCAATTTATTAAATACGATCCCCGTGTATTAAGTTTTTATACATATACATTTACGTATAAAGCAGTATATAGTTTTTTTTATTCTAATTTTGTATATATGTATATTTTAAATATTAGTTCGTACTTTTTTTTTTGTTTAATTTCAGTTTGTTTTTTGCTTTATTATAATTTTATGAATTTATTAATAGCAATTTAGTTCTTTTTGCTTTTTTGCTTTATATTTTGTTTTTTTTTTTATATATATAAATTATGTGTATGCGTACTTTAAATAGTTATTTGTTAAAGTTATTGTCCACCCATCCAGTTTTTTGTTCTGTTTGTATATTTTATGTACTTTTTATGCAAACCAGACAAACAGCCGACTTAAGTGTTGGATTTGTATGAAAAATACTTTGTTTTCTTAGGGGTTTCCTTATATAATTTATACTCAAACTTAAGTCTACTGTTTGGGTTTTATAATCAGCACATTATTTTCAATTAATATTTAATTTTGTTTGATAGCAAAAACAGGAAATTTGTTGTAAAGTTAAAAAAAAAATAGTATTTTAAATGAAAAACATAAAAATGGTAAATAAATAATTACAGTTCCATAATAATTAAATAGATAAAATTTTTCTTTTACAGATTATTTATGTACAAACTTTTTTCTAAAGCTTAGATCCCACTATCGGCGCAATGTACCGATTTTCGTCGGCTCACTGAAATAAAGTTATAATAAGCTTAATTTGCCTTATTTGTCAACTATTTTAAATATAAGTACATAATTACGCCACACTGTATAGGTAATAAAGCCATATAGACTTATTCCAGATTTAATTGAGAAATAATGCAATTTTGGTTTAGTACTAATGACTTTATTGCAGTGAGCCGACGAAAATCGGTACATTCTGCCGATAGTGGGATCTAAGCTTAACAGATTAAGAAAAAAAGCACGTGAATCATTTAAGTTTCGTTCGGAAGTAAATATCGCTTTTAGCACTTTAATTCAAAGTCGTTTTCGCAATTGCGATAATTGACCTGAATAGAAAGTTTTTAAATAAAAAACTAAATTATTTTAATACAAATTTTCTACTCATTTTTTATGTCTGTATTGTGCATAAAGTACTTAATTATTTAAGATGAAATTAAGTGTGCATACATTTACGCTAATTAGTTGTAAAAACATAGAAATTTTTTCTCTATTTCAACGGACATTATTACCTTTTTCATCCGGAAATATCCATAGACATTATTTTCTTACTGCATTTCACAGTTTAATTTAGAATTTAAAAGAAACTAGAAATGGCAAGAACTGAACTACCTAGATTACCATGTCTTCAAAATAAAGTGTGTAGCATATCGCACATTAACTCATAAGCTGGCTTAACATGATTAATTTTCAGTAGAGAAAAATCACCGTGGATACTGTAGAAGCTATTTAAGCAAAATGAAAAGACAAACAGAGGTATTTTTCTAGTTAAGGAAGGCGGTAATATAAATTAAACTTTCAAGGTCATTTGAGGACTAATATGTGCACATATTTATGAAATAAAAATCACTTTGAAAAATTTTGATTTGTGCTGGCTTATGATTTAGTGTGCGAGATATTGTCATGAATACGTTGGCAAATACTCTAACCTTAGTATGTTTTTTTTTTTGTTTTTGAAAATCGCTTCCAACTCTTTGAAATACTCCAGCAAACGGCTGCACTAAGTGATCTACAACTTTTATGGAGTTTTTATGTGTATGTGTTCAATTAAATCTTAACTAATAGAAGTTAAGAATGTAAAAAATGCTGGACTTACAAAACTCATATAACTGCGGCAAATTTTGTCTTTAAGCAATTAAAATTTATTTTATACCAAAATGTCGTGAAAACGCACTTTGTAATTCACAAAGCTTGATTTAATATATATTTTTTTTTTTTTTTTTCAAAAATTAATCATAAAACTAGTACTTTTGAAATAAATATTACCACCGATATGCATAATAAAAAAATTGCATGCAATTAGCGAACATTACAAAAATGAACAATGTTCTAAGTTTAAAATTTTTCCTCATGCTTTGATATCAAAAATCACCGTAGAATTTTGTTAACAGTCCCGACAATGATTTACAGTGAAATTCAATGTCAAATTGTGTATGAAAAATCGTTAAACATCAGTTCAATATCGTCACTTATGCTAAATTTATGCCTAGCTATTATCACAAATATATTGCAAGAAGCTTTAAAATTATGGAATATTTTTTATACAAAGCATAAAAAATGCAAATAGGAATATTCATGTAATAGTATAAGTGACATAATGTTACACCGACAAAACAATTTACTTTCTACCCACTGTGACCGCTATTTGCTGAAGGTTCGTTGCACATAACCAAAACAAATCAAAATAACTTGGGCTTATCATAGATCATACTCAAAGCTTTTACGCTCGAAGACATTCATTTATCTTTAGTTTCTCAGAGTGTGGAACTTAATATTATTTGAGTTTATTTAGGGCTCAAGTCTCGGACTCGGTGTGAAGGGCAGATGTGAAAGACACTCATGAACACTGATTGGCAAGCATTGATGTCCACCTTTTTATATCCTTAAAATATTTATGTAAATTTACAAAATCATATTGTAAATTATTTCGAAAGAGAAAAAAAATTATTTTCAGTTAAATTTAAAATGGACAAAGTGTTTTTCTCGCTACAAAATTTCTATTAAAAAATAAAAGCTTTTTAAAAAAATTCATATGAACGTGGGCGTATTCATATGGGCGTAAAATCTTGCAGTTTGTTGATCATACCTTTATACCTCAGAAACAATTTTTTTTATATTTATCTATCTTATCTTAGAGAAATCAGAAATCCATCCAACATATCATGAGTGTCATGGAAAAGGATGTAAGTGTGATGTGTCCTTTATACTGTTATGTGTGATAAATGTTTTGTGCATACCTGCGTGATTCTTGCATCACGCATTTTGACCGTTAACACTGCACTGCATTGGATATGAGTTCTATAATGGGCGCGGAGTAGCTACGAGTATGAATATCATCAATTTTCTGATGCAAATTAGTTTATCAGAGGAAACTTCTTCGTCTCTATTTGTATCATTTAAATAGTCTGTCACAAAAATAATTACAAAAATACCGAAACAGCTTGGTTTAATACACACAGTTATCACCAAGAATTCCTAAGCACACAAATATCAAGAAATATTTAACAAATGCTAGACGCCATGCAATATGCAAAGAAAAGTAGATTAAGGTTTGGTTTCCACAAGACGAGCGAATGATTTGAGTGTAAAATTTGTATGGAAATCATTAAAAAAACGGAGTGAATTTTTTGCAAATTTTACACGCAAATCCTTCGTTCGTCTTGTGAAAGTAGCATATAAATAAATTTTAAATTGTTTCAATAAATTTTATCAGATGAAACAAATAAAACTTATATTTTTAAATTGAAAAATTTTAAATTTATTTTATTATGGAATTCTGTAAAATTTTAACCTGCTCATAAAAGAAATATGTTATTTATACCTTAAAATGTCATCCCCCACGAAAAAAAAAAAACATAAATACATAAAATTCATAAAACTATTAATAAATCAATTGTTTGTTTGTTTAATGTTCTTCATTCTGATCTGCTGTTCAATACTTATATAAAAGACCTGAGTCTATGGTTGTATAATAATTATAATTATTATTAATATTAATACGACTATTAACATCAATGTCAGCTTTTTCATACTTACGGTCATCAGCAGTACGAACATGAACAACATCAACATCATCATCATCATCATTATTAGCACCAATAATGACATCATTTAAATCGACGTCATCATCATTTGCATCATCCTCGTCATCATTGTTATTGATATAATTATTATTGTTGTTTTTTACCGGAATATTTAATGGCAAATCAATTTTTAATTTACCATCCGTTGTTTTAATTATTCTTGTTATAGTTGTTGTTGTTGTTTCTGATGTTGCTATTAATGCTGTCGCTGGTGAGGCTATTATCAAAAGACTGCCGTTTCCTGAACCAAAATCTTCATTATCATTGTACTGTTTTGTAATTGTAGCCAATTTTAATGTTGCATTTTTATTTTTAATAGTGTTTGTTACTTTTGTTGCCGTCACATCGCCATTATCGTACACAGTTTTGCCATTTATATGCCGGTTTTTATCCATAATGGGTCAACGAATCAATAGTCCTGTATCAGGTGACCAACGATTCGCTCTATAGTACATATCCTTGTACATTGAAGAACAAGCATTTTGATTCTGGATTTTAATGCAACAAAAAAAAAAAACAGAGAAGAAAAGAAAAAGTTAAAACAGCAAATATGAAATTCGTTTAACTACCTTTTTTGTATTTATGTATTTAACAAACATATCGAGTAAGTTGTGAAGCAAAAACCAAAAGGTTAACAGGAGGGCTTAACATCTTATTATGTGTCACAAAAATAACTTTTTTTTTAATAAATTTAATTTCCTTTTAAAAGGAGCATAATTCAAAATGCCTCAAAAAATGTACTCGTGTGTATTTATAAATATGTCTGAATACGTAAATTGATTCGCAATTTCATTGTATATAAATTTATTCAATAATTATAAGCTTAAATTCAGTTGCAATGGATTTCAAAAAAATCATGTTGTAAATAAAGTTCAAAGCAATGAATAACAAGATGCATATGTATGTATGTACAAATTTGAAAGGGATTTCAAAATATACATATGCTAATAGTTAAACCTTGTTACAGAGATATATGAAGATTTACGAAAAAAATTCGTTATAGTTACAGTTTTCTATTCCAATTGTATTTTAATAGAATATGCTATGTAATAGAATTAAATATTCAATTTGTTTTAAATTTAATTTGCTTTATTCGGACTTCGCTGTATAGAGGCTTTTGAATGAATACTCCATTGTCTAAAGGTCTTATAGCTCAAAATTTATTCGTTAAAGCTATAGAATATTTTTCTATGAAAGACTTTTCAATAACGAGGTTTTTTTAGGGGACTTAAAAAAAAATTCGTTATATAGGGGTTTCGTTATATCGAAGTTTTACTGTATTTGAGTATATTGTTTAATTTATGTTTTTGCCATTGAATTGAATGGCAAATCTGTAATATGCATGTTGCCAACATCTTGTTATAACTCACCTTATTTTTTTTAAAATCTATATTAGTTCTAACAGTTCTATGATGTAAATTTTGCACCGGTCGTGCATTATTGCCTAAGGGAGCTTTCGGTGTATTTTCTGAGCCCTGCATCAGCCTTCTCAGTTGGTATAGCTTAAAATAATTACAACAAAAGAAAAGAAATTAAATTACAAGTAATTCAATACATATGCAACAGATCATAAAAACGTAATTTTTATAGTTTATTTACCAGACAACTTATAAAACGTTTATTATATCAGGAATTAATTGCTTGAATGGATCGTTGATAATAGAACTTTTATTTAACGTTTTCAAAATTCAATTTATTTGTTATGGGTTGGCTAATCTGTATGCTAACCATCTTATCAGTAGATCTTTACCGCCATGTTTTAAAAGTTTTCAAACTCATTTACTTATACACACACTCCTACGTCTGAAATGAGAAGCTTTAACAAGTACAAGTATAATAGTTTTCAAAAACATTTACAAACAACACAACAAGCAATTCGATATACTGATGAGTTGGCTTAGCAGCCAATGAAATACAACATAAAGATTAGCTAACCCATAACCAATAAATTGAATTTTGAAAACATTAATTCTTGATTACTTGTTCGTAAATAATTTTATATATTTTATTTTATAATATTTTCGTTACTCTTGCATCACTAAAGTTACGATATAAAATACATGCATGAAATTTCATGCATGAAACGTATTTTTGAAAATTTCGTTTGTACTATTTTTTAAATATCCGCCATAAAATTAAGAAATTTATTGATTTCATCGGAGTCTCATTAGATCTGCTGTTTTGAGTCTGTGTGAATGTATGAATTTATATGCATGCATATATATATATATATATATATATATATATATATATATATATGTGTCTGTGTGTCTGCAGATCTTAACTGATCGGAAATAAATATAATGATATAATAGATATAATGAACAGCTTCTGTTCAATAAATTTTAAGAATTATCGCAAATAAACTTTTTATAAAAATATTAATTTTTTAAATCAGTTTTAAAGAGCTGAAAATTTTAAATTAAAAAGAAAACTCTTGAAGTCAAACATTAATTTTATATTTAAAATTTCCAAATCACTTTTTAAATTCGTTTTAAAAATTCATCAATTTTTCTGAGCTGCGTCGACTGCTGCTGATTTGATCAAATGCGGTGAAGCGATTAAAAAAATATGGGTCGAAATCGAAAATGCTGGCAAAAAATTTCTTGTGAAATTTAAAACTGACCTCAGTTTTTTTTCTATCACATAAAATAAACATTTGTCCATACTTTTTTATGTTAAACAAATGGCTCAGTTGTGCATAAAATACACCAATGTCCTGATATACGCGAAAAAAAAACAATAAAATAAAAATTTGTCAAAATATCGAAGTTGGCAGCATTTCGACACTGCGCATTTAATTAAGTGATTAAATTTTCCATAAACGGGCATAATGAGATTTTTATTGCTTTTAAGCGATCATAAATCATTTTATACTTTTATATGTTTTTAATTGTTTGGAATATTTTTTTGCAACAATTTTATGTAACAAATTATCCCTTTTTTTATCACATAATCGTGATGGTTTAAAAAAAATTCGTTTCACACTCAAACAATAATGAAAAAATTGTTAAAAAAAAAACAACAACGCAAAAAAACCTTGAAAAAATATTAATAAAAACAAATAACATTAACAACCATATTAAAATTTTTTCTGTCACTCAGATATTTTTCTCTTGTGGAAACGCCACGCTTAACAAGGCTTTTATATTAATTGTGACCACATTTTCGCACAGCGATTTATTTTCCACTTTGGCGTTATTTTTAAAATTTTATTATGAAATAAGAAGTACAAATATTTTATGAATTTAAAGGAAATTCTTAATGTATATATGAAAAGTAATATTATCAGGCTCAAGTTCAGTTTTATTGAATTAATGAAAATTCAAAATTACTAAGAGTTTTTTTTTTATGTTGGAAAATATTATTATTTATATCCAATCAGTTTTTAGCAGAACGTATCAGTACTGATTTCAAGGCCGCTACACCTCTCATCAGCGTTCAATTGTCCATCTTTACAATTTTCGTAAAGTGGATACTAATTGAGAAGAATATCAACTATTTAACCAGTTTTCAAGAGAAATAGAATATGAGAATTAATTTTTAATTCATTTTTTATTCTACCTTGAAACAGTGCTGGTTAGTACGAAATTCCCTCATTACTGTTTGGAAAGTACTAATAATCAACACAAACTCATAGTCCGTTTTCATAGAGTTTTTCCACAGACTGTAAAATCAGAAATCATCGTAGAATATAGTCATGATTCATTTGTCAAACCGGACTCAATCATCAACAGCATGGTAGAGATGGGGATTGATATCAATATCTGCAGGTTTGTAAAAAATCTGCTAACTAGAAGGGTCATAAGTGGCTCGTTTGGATCTGCCACTGAATACAGGTCAGTAAATCGGGGCACTCCACAAGACGCCCCGTCTTGTCACCTCTCTTGTGGAATCTGACCATCAACTCTCTACTGCTAAGCCTAGAGCGGAAGCTGGTTAAAACCGCAGCTTACGCTGACGACGTGGCAATAGCTATCTCTGGCAAACACTTGAGCACAATATCTCAGTCTATGGAATCTACTCTGACGCTCCTCAGCAAATGGAGTGTTAGCTGTGGGCTCGGCGTCAATCCGGCGAAAACCGAATTGGTGCTATTTACCAGGAGGTACAAAATCGAAGACTTTGCGCCCCTTAAATTAAACGGGGCCACACTGAAGGTCTCGAACAAGCAAAGTACCTGGGCGTAATCCTAGACAGTTAACTATCTTGGAATCTAAACACCCAGTATAGAGCGAATAAGGCCGTCGTGGCTATTTACACCTGTAAAAGAGCAATTGGTCGCAATTGGAGCATCGAACCTAGAGGGACCAACTGGATCTTTAAAACGGTAATTTAGCCCATAATGTTTTATGGGGTTATAGTCTGGTGGGAAGCGACAGAGAAAGACTCCCACCGACCAACTCTAGAGAAAATTTTTCGGTTAGCGGCGATCCTGATAACAGGGCGGCCAGATGGCTTAGGTATTAGAGGATATCGGAAGACATCCTTATTTTTACCGACAGAAAAGCGGCCATTGCTGCTATCAATGGTGTATACACGGGCGCATCATTGAGCAACTCGATGATATGTCACTTCGTTGGCATTCCTCTATCTTACTGCAAGCGATTGATCTAGCAGGAATCATATAACCTTGCTCAAAAAAGGTGGGAACAAGAGCACACCTGTTAAGCCGCCAGGTCCACTTGGCCCCGCTAAAGCCTGCACAGAACTCGCGATCTGCTCAGGCCTCGTAAATGTCGAATAAGACAATTGGTAAAAGTGCTAACAGGGCACTGATGCTTCGGGACTCATGCCAAAAGGATGGGCCTAAGTTACAATGACTACTGCAGAAGTTGTAACGATGAGGAGGAAGAAGAAACAGTTCTTCATCTTCTATGTCAATGCCCCGCGCTTAACAGCATTAGGGCTAATACTATGGGCTTCAACATTCTGCCAGACCTTGAAAGTCTGGCGAGCATGGGGCTAATCAATCTATCCTCCTTCTTGCAACAATCAGGATGGTTTGCTTCGGCGACAGGGCAATTACAGGAAATTGAATAACCAATTGACTATGCCCTGCCTGCTGTAGGGTATCACAAAGGGCCATTAACGGACCCAACTGCGTCACGTCTCAGATGTGACGGCGCCCGAAACCTAACCTAACCTAACCATAGTCATGAGTCCCGACTACAATCTACAGTACTATTCTCTTACAAGTTGAATAAGAATTCTCGTTAAACTTCAGACCAGTTTCGCCACATATGCTGAGTTTTTATTATACGTAATGCTGTAAATACTTAGCTGCCGTTTATCGACTTATATTTAATTTCTCCTCAAATAAATCTCAATAATCTACAGTTTTTCAGTATTCTTGCCACGTGAAGCAAAAGTTTTATTTAGTCTGCTAAAACTGATCATACAACAATCACATGGAAAAAGTCGATTTACATGACAACGTTATAATTCGATTAGGTGTTAAAAATGGTGGCGGCCATTACCGACTAATTTTTTCATTTTCAAAGCTGTAAACTCTTTGAAAATTTAAAAAAAAGTGCAACACTTTATGAAGCTTAGTTGTGAATTAACTAGAGATCATGTAGACATCTGTATTAAGAGTCCACAAAAATTTTACAGGATTTGCTTATGGATTACCTTATAAAGAAGATCCCAAATGTTAAACATAAATTATATATTCGAGCAGAATTGTAAGTTTATATAAAGAGTGTGCCAAAATTAACGCCTGATTTGAATTTTTCTCTATTTGAGCAGTTGGCGATCATAAAAAAACAATTCGACAGCTGACAGTTTAGGCTTAGTAAAAATACACAACAAAGTGTCTTCATTATGGAATAATACTACATACATACATACTACATACATGACGACAAATATCTTTAGTGAGTATACGCTGTAGAGCGCATCTTGAAATTTGCAATTCTTGTACACAACGCTAAATTGAGGTACTGGATTGTCACCGACACATACTAAATGAGAGGTGAGTTTAAAAACTTTTCAAGTACGGTAGAGATCTCTATTTCTCTCTCTCTGTGTTTCGAAGAAAGGACCATTACATAACGCAATTGGCGCTTAAGGCTTTTGAAAGACACCAAAGCTAATATCTTCAACTTGTGAGCTCAAACTAGTCCTGAAACTAAAATTAATAGTCCTAAATATCCTACAATACAGAATTTTATTTTAACACGTTCATGTACTCAAAAAAACAGACATGTACGTGTAATTACTAAATTTTTGTAAAACAAATTTCTTGAAAATTAAAAAAAATTTCTATATTTAAGAATAATATGATTAATATCTAGAAAGAATTTTTCAAATCAATCAAAATTTTTTTATAATAAAAAAAAATCAAATGTTCATAATGTCACTTCAAAAAAATTTGACTTCAATTAAATTGTCACTTTATTTGAGTGCTAATTTTCTAAAAGTATGAATGGTTTTTACTAAATACAAGAACATTTTGCAATTCGATTGAAATTATTTTATTTTAGCTGTAAAAAATTGTTTAGGAAATGACTTACTTCTGAATAGTTCATAAAAATTTTAATACTTAAAAACGGCAATTGTTTATTCTCAATTGGTTCATGTTATTTCCACATACTGGAAATTGTTTTAAAATTTAAGGAAATATTTTTTTTAATTTCTTTTTATGGCTTACTAATTTAAAAAAAATATTTTTGTTAATGTAACAAATTACGAATTTAGTACTTATGTATGTGTACTGGCTGGTGAGCTGTAGCAAGGTTCGTCGGTTAGCAGAAACATCGGCGAAGTAAAACAATTAATAAAATGCCTGCTAATACAGCTTAACAAAGTTAATGCGTCTACTTAACACCGGAGGCGCCTCAACAATGCCTTGAAAACTAACATAACGCGCAAAGGCAGAGTTGTGAAAGAGTTAAGTATTCTAAATTTTCAACATCTAAAAAATTTAGTTCATATATTTTTTTATTGTGGGATTTTCACTTGGATTACTTTGGTCATCAGTTAGCGACAGAATTACTGCTCAAAGCAACAAATTTCTTATGGCGAGAAATTGAGTCCACCTCACAGCAAATGGTGTTTATCACTACAACCAGTTCCCTTCGTCTTGTTGTGGTAACTTCTTGAAAATTAGTGGCAATACTATTTGCTGGGTTATTTTTTTCACTTGAGCGTATTTATTGAGATATTGAAAAATACATATATAAAATCAATTAACACTTATAATGAATCTATCGAAAACTAGGTTTTTTTTCAATATTTATCAACATATAGTCTAGATAATAAATGCGAAAACGCGTATCACATTAAAAAAATATTCCTTTGAGATTTTGCATTTAATAGTTTTACTACTTGTATTTATGAAAAAAAAGTATTGTTTAACATTTTCCTGCTACATATAAAATATAAATTTCAATTTAAACATAAATAATATTTATTATGCATATTTTTATGATTATTGTTTTTATATGGATTTTTGTATTTTTGTATTCTGATTATTTATTATAACATACAATATTGTAGATGGCAAATAAATACAAATATAAAATATTAAATTGAGTTTAAAATTTATCTTTAGAATAGGATTTTAATATCATAAAATTTTTATAAATTATTTACCATTTAACCATAAATACCACATTTATTCACAAAAAAAAAAATGCATCTGTATGTATGTGTGCAGGCTACTATAAAAACACACTTACATTCAATGATGTTTGTATGTATTTGTTATGTATATTTTTCGTTTCAATCACTAATTGATTCTTTTATAATTTAATTAATTGGCCAGAAATTTTTTGTGTGTATTTTTTTAATTTTCTCTGTTTAATTTGGATACGCCTGAATTCTGTATTTATTACAAATGCAGCAAAAATGTTAGTTGTTTATACAAATTATTTTTTTAAATTGTATTGTTTATATGTATTTAAAAATTTGTTTGGAGTAAATTTTTGCTTACCTCTTGTTTTGTTATGTAAATTGGTTTATTAACTATAATCCATACAGTACTTTCCCAACAGCCGGGATGTGTGGTGGATCCTTCGTACGTTATATAATGATCGGTGTTTGGCAGTAGAGCACGTACAGACAAGTGTCTGATTGGAGTTGAAAAGGCTGAAATTACACATAAAAGAGAAACCTATCTTAAGTAGTCTTATTTTAAAACAGAGCGATGGACAAATAGATTGCTCGGGGTGAAAAAAGCGAATGGACGAAATTTTTTTGTTCACTATATAACTCTCGATCTTTTGAGAGTAAAGAATATTAAAACATTAAAACTAATTGAGAAGAAAGTAAAACATTTCTAGTTTTTTATTTTTTAATTCTTAAATTATTTAATTCTTTTTATAGGGAATTGTGAGAAATAAGCAATTCCTTTGGCATCGATAAACAGGCTGTTAATGTTGTTTTTTATTCTTCTGTTAAAAATATTTTAAATACAGAAATACTACTCGAATGTTAACTATTATTTATTTTCATAATTATGAAAATTTTCACTTAAATAAAAGTCACCATTTGCTTCAATTCAATATAAAAAGTAGTAAAAATAATCGTTATAAATATATTTATGTTAGAAATTTTAAGTGTTGGCTTTAAAATTTCGCGCTTTTTCCTCTGCTAAAATCAAATGAACGTTTACACAACTTTTCCTTTAACTGTTTTGTTTGTTTGTTCGTTATTTGTAGTTGAAAAATCTATAGCATTCACAGCAACAAAATACATGCAGGAAGGGCAGAATAATTGCTAGGCTGCTGTTCCATGAAGTGTATTTAAATTTTTTACATTCATGAAATAAAAATATTTAAGAAAATATTTTTAGCAAGAACTGACGTACACGAAAGTTGAATAACCAAAAAAAATAAAAATATAGAGGTAATTGAACTATAGAGTGACGTATTTCTCAAGAATTTACATCAAAAGCAAATAATCCATTGACTGTTTGCAATACAAAATGAGCAAATATATTCATCAGCATCCATTTTGTTTTCAGATTGAAATCTCCATGTTTAGGATGTGAAATATTCACCAACATTTTATTGGAAACATGACAGAGATGATTTTTATGGATTAATAAAAAATACAAAATGTATGTAATAATTAATATGTATTAAAACTATAATTTTAAAATAAAAATTGTGTTTTTAGATTCCTTGAGAATGGTTAACGAAGTGAAGACCTTAAGCCAACCAAAACGGATTTTCATCAGATTAATTCAACCCTTTAGATCATCGGTAATTGGGGGTTTTGCTCCTTTCCATATCAACACTTTTTTTTTTGTATGGTAACTGATGGTAAAATTAATAATACAAACTTTGTCCCAGAAATTCCAGTTTATTGGCTTCTGTGTGCATCGCTTCTTAATAAGAGTGAAATTAATCGTTTAAGTTGATTATGGATCTTTGGTGTTTGCAAAAAACTGATATTTTAGACTTTTGCGTAGGCATTGATGGTCATTTAATTTAATTTATTTCAATAAAATGACAGAAATACCTTAAAAGTGTTAAAATTTTTCACAAAAATAAGCAAAGCACATTTTGAAACTTTAACGTAAAGATTTCATACGTCGATAATGCTCAAAGGGAGTAGGGTAACTATTAATATCCCTTGTTCGAACTTTTGGATGCGCTTTTGAATATTTGTTAGAATCAGTCATTAAAGATCTGTCAGTGTTTTTGCCCCCTTTTTCATAACCGATTGATGCATTTAAAAAGTACTATTGTACGGTGATATTTCACCAGTTTTCCCAAACAAAATTCGTACTTTAGGGCCACAATAGCTTTAATAATCGTTTATAAATAAGTATTAGAGTAAATTATCGAAATGTTTTCCTTATTTTTAGCATCAAAATGTTTTAAAAATATTTGTTACGATGTGAGACATTTCCATTTTCACTGTTGAATATTGAAGAACTTTTAAAAATACATATCAGTACATTCAACAACACTTATGACTGAAAAACTCTCTGAAAAACAAAGTAATTTTCACGACTTCAGCCGACTTAGATTAGGTTAGGTTAGGAAGGGTAGTGTGAAATACACATCCACTCGGAGACCCAATTGCATCCATTGTGATTCCCTTCATTTATAATTTATTGACTAATTAGTCTTCTTACTGTCCAAGGAGAAACAAAGAGCCGTTATCATCCATCATTCAGCCATTTAATTCCCATTATAAAGCCCCTGATATCCTCAAGTTTGCCCTTCGCGATATCACTAATGCCCTCATTTACGTCTACTCAGCCATCTTTGCCTATGGCGTTGCAATGATAGATGATATGCTCTATAGTTTCTGGCTCCTCTTAATCCCCACACATCCTACAGAAATCCGGAGTGCCATTTTCCCATATGCTGGTCCTCGCTCTAACCGAGCAATGGCCAGTCAAGGCGCCTACTAAGACTCTCAAAACCTTTCTATTCATACCCAGCAGTAGATCAGATTTACCTGAGTCTAGTTCTGTCCATATGGACCTCGGGACTCTACAATCTTCTCTATTCCTCCAGGAATGGTTAGTTCTGCTAATTACCCAATTACTGAGTTCCCTATAGTAGTAACCGGTTGGAGGTTTAACCGACCTGTCACTAACTGCCACATCTAATGCTGATCCTATTCTTGCCAGCTCATCAGCGATTTCGTTTCCCTCAATATTGCAATGTCCTGCTACCCAACATATTGTAATGATAAATTTTTCCATAAGCAAATTGAGAGGTAGCCTACACTTGCTGACCAGCTTCGATTTGACACTATGTCCCTTTAAAGCTTTTAGGCCAGCACCCGTGCCTATTTCCATTTTCGGTCCATCTGTACAGACCGTGCAGACCTCGTACATTCTATCAGATTTGACCCAAAGATCCCTATCCGGAATGACAAGTGAAGGCGTTCTAATAAAATTAGTCTCAACAACTTTTGAGTCCTTAAAACCAGGGGATATGGTCTCCCATCTGCTAAAACTAATCTTTTTCAAGAGGGATGTATGACCTGTAAATCTTGCCCTTACAAAGCCCGCTTCCGTAAGCCTGAGCAAACTCCTTGCTGCCGTTCTCAACACAAATTCTTCAATGGGAAGTAGGTGAAGGATGACGTCCAAGGCAGCGTGAGGTGTGCTCCTCTGGGCCCTAGTAATACCCAGCGAAGCACACCTCTGGACCTTAGCAAGCAGTTTCTTATGGCCTTTTTCCCCAACGGTGGGAGGCGTACGACACATCCATAAGAAATCACCGGCCTGACAACCGATTTATAAATCCAATTTACCACCTTCGGTTGCAGACCCCAGTTCCTTCCAATAGAATTCCTGCATGTATAGTAGGAATTGAGCCCTTTCTTGAACCTTTCTTGTATGTTTCTTATCCAAGAAATCTGTGAAATTAAGCATGCGAAATTTTGGGGTATTAAAACTATTATACGTGGCTTGCTATTCTGTCTTTAAACAACTAATAATATACTCGTAAAACTGTTTATCAAAACTGACATATAGAAGTCTACTACATAAACAGATAGCAGCTTTCGTGCTCCACATGTAATACAAATTTCTCACTCATATTTACTTTTAGCTACTTGCAACAGTAATGTTTAATATTGGTGTAAAATTATTTTCTTTGTTATATTGTACATGATTTTTTTGCGACATTAAATTAAACCACAATAGATTGCTACGTATCCTTTAATGAACTAAAAATTAGGCAAAAACTTTTATTCAGATTCGATATTTCTAGGTTACAGGATTCTCGGCGCTGCTTTATTTAAAGTATAAATCTATGCTTTCAATTAACTTTCGAAGTAATACAAAGAAGTGTGATGATTTATAAACAAATTAATTCTTAAGAATTTGATACAACTAATTTCTAATACTTTTAAATTTGTTTAGCGTTCACTCAAATACTCATAAAAGTGAAAAACACTTCATTAAATTTCTAACTTTTATTTTATTTGTTTAATTAACCAAGTATTTAATGCAGTTATACATTAACAAATCTAATGTTGCACTAAATATGCAAAACTGGCGTGAGTGAAAGTAAAGCCGCAGCAAGAAAATAGCAAAAAAAAAAAAACAGAAACTTGTTTAAACATATAATGGGGGAGGAAACCCGACATTACGTGTTAGTTATGTTGTATATTATAAAATATTTTTATTGGCTTTAATGGGTGAAAAAGAAGAAAGTGTGCATAATTTTATGCCATTTACTAGTTTCACTTCGTTTTTTTTGTTGCTCTTTCACTTCGCTGATATTTTCAGTTGGTGGATTTAATAGTTGGGTACATTTTGCTAAATTTAGTAAACGTGCATGAGTGCATACATAATATTGTTGTATTTGTTGTTTAGCAAGAACAACAACAAACATTAGAAGAAGAAAACTCACATACCTGTAACTGTTTTGTAGGTAAAGACGTCAACAACAGAACAATTTTATGATGATTATGGCTGTCGTTCGTTGTTGTTATTCTACATACATTTTCATTTCACATTGCGGTGGAATGACATAAAAAAATAATAAAAATGCAAAAAATACAACTTGTAACATTATAAACTTTACCTAATTTAGGAAAATAATAATATTAAATTCTTTTTTATATTCCTTTTTTCTTGTTTAGTGGCCTACAAAATAAGGTCGTGGTATTTTATAATAAAAAATGCACTTATTTACGACTGCAGGTGTGTGTGTGTGTCTGTGTAATTTTAAGTGCCCGGAAATGTAAAGACGACTTGTTAATGCCAAAATATTTGACACCTGTTTATGTTTGCCAGTCACCTGAACGCCTCTTTAATCAATATCGCCACCCACCCACTAAGTCAGTATGAAGTATGAAGTCAACAAAATACCATGTTGACCCAAATAATCAATACATAGCAGGGGAACAACGTGTAGACATATTAAGATCATACTCACCTCTAAATAGCACCTTGTTAAATGTACTCGTTATGATGCGCAATTCAGGGTTTGGTGTCTCACCAATTTGTACCATTAGCGAAAGACCAACAATGCCCTGAGATTTATGTTGAGCTTCAGACATATTGTGATACAGTTCCTTATTGAAGCCATAAATTTGTATCTAAAAACAATAATATTTTCATAATAAATTAGTTGCAATTAAATATTTCAAGTGATTTCTGATGCACACATACCTCTCCAGGAAAACTGTATCCTTGTATGAAATGTTCTGATCCTCGGGTATTTTCTGTACCATAGTGTATGTATATTTCTTCAAATTGATATTTGTATGCCAGAGGGCCACCAGAAATGTTAACATGTTGCTTTGTATCTTTGTCAACGCGAAAGACAAGCGATTGACCTGTATTGTGAAGTGTACCGGAAACCTAATGATAACAGAAAACAATCACATAGAACCACATACACAGGCAACAATGTAAAGACAGATATGAATGTATAGACACATAACGAGAAAGCATAAAAGAAAAGAAGCAAAAAACATAGTTTTAATAAACATGTTAATTTGTTTTTTTAGTTGTTCTGTTGTTGTGTTTTCTACATGTCAGTTGTTCTTGTATTTGCATGTAAAAAATATACACTTTTGTTATGCTTTAGGCGCTTACCTTGTGCTTATCTATGTGCAGTGGCCGCAAAAACGGGTCAAATAATAATTTATCTGGCACTACATCGATTGGTGACTGTCGTCTTCCCTTGTTGCACATATTCCACTGTGGATTTATAAGGCCCCAAAAACTTGGTCCTTAAATGAGATTTAAGAAATTAATTGTAAATTTAATTTAGATTATATGACTTGCAGAAATAACAGATTCTTTGACTGTGACTGACTATTACAGTTGCATGATTTTTAATTTATAGAAATTTGAATTATTTCGTTTTAAATTCAGAATGGTATTTAAATAATTGATTGTAAAATTCTAAGCCGATAAGAGTTCTGATGATGGGATCATGATTGGTCCTGTAAGATCATGATGTCAGTTCAACCTATTGTACAGTAAAATATTATCTTGGTTCGTTTCAATTATTGTGCCTAAAGGAAAAAAAATGTATACAAACTAAGATCAAAATAATTAAAATTGTTATGACATTTTCAGAATGTAGCAACGTCACATAATTTTCTTTTTTTATATTTACTCTTGCACCAGAACGTGGAAAAGCTACCATATTTTTTTTATGGAGACTCCCATATAGAAAATCATGCAATATTTTGTTTAATCACACATTTATTATAGAAAATAGATTTGAATATATCATTAAAATTTTAAAGTTTTGAAGTTAATATTGAAAATAAAAATTTAATTTTAAAAGTTAAAACCAAATCCGGCTCCAAAAAAACACATGGAATTTCTATATTTTGAACAAAGCTTTCCTATTAAAAGATCGAATAAGGCCCAAATTCACGGTATTTATGTTAAGTAATGATAATAATTTAACTAATGATGTTTGTATGATAATTATTTGGTTAAACTATTGTTATTAGTTAATTAATGACTGGTAAATTAGTATACCGCAAAATTAAAATAAATTTTTTTTGGCATTTTTAATGGACATTAAGAGTTCTTAAAAATTACCAAGAAATGAAAGAAACCAATGTTCTTCTAGAAAACGTTAGATCAAAGCTAGTTTTAAAGCTGCTGGAATTTTTGTAAAAGGTATCACACAAGAAAAAAAGTTTTTAAAACTATATAAAAATTTTGTTGTATCGAAACTTTTAAAGTTGATTTCGAAGATTCGAACTTGAATTCACAAATTAAACCAAAATTTTGAAAATTACACCCTAATTTCTATAATTTGAAACATCTGTCCTCTTTTGCAAGCATTAAATAAAGGCATTGAGAGCAGGTATTTAGTGTGAACAAACTTTTTCTGTAGGGACTTAAGTTACAAATACAGATTACTAATAAAATTTTATGGCATTTGATTTCATGGCTCTCTATTAAATCTTAAGCTACGTACAGACGATTGGCAGATCTTACAATATTGTTAGATATGTCAATATGCTGACAACGTACTGACAATGAAATATTTTTACCAAAAGGTAAATTGTCAGTTCAGACGATTGCAAGAAAACCTTACAATTTCATTGTAAGACAATTGTCAGACAATAAATTTATCTGCCAACAAAAATTGTCAGTTTGCACGGTTGTCAGATTGTTGTGTGGAAAAATTGCCAGATGTGTTGTTAAACTTTGTCAGAACTGTCAAATCCAATAGTATTTATGGACAGCATTGCCAATAAAAAAATTATCTGACAATGGTGCCATTGTCAGATGCATTAATTTAAACACATCTGCCAATAAAAAAGAGCTTACAATGTCTGACAATTATCTGACTATGGCAAAGTAGAGTGTTCTCACGATTGTCAGATGTCTGACAATATTATTGTTTTACAATGAACTGACAATGCTTTTTCTTGCAACGTTGCAAGACAAAAATTGTAAGTTCAGACGGTTGGCAGACATTTTCTGAACATTTTTCTGACAATATTTTAAGATCTGCCAATCGTCTATACATAGCTTTAGTTTACTCTAAATTTCAATGTCTTTCGACTTTTTTTTCAATGGAGTAGAATTAGATTTTTTTCCTATCGTTGAAAACCTTTTCATACCGCATTTCAATTTCGCATAATATCAAAAAGATTAAAGGTTCAGATATGCAATTTCTTTATGGATGTTCATATCAGTATTAAGCCTTCAATATTCAAAATTTGTAGCTCATTTGCGGAAATTCGGATAAATAGCAAATTAAACCTTGATTTCCAGAATTTGATTTTGAAACTTTATGCTTGATATCGAATATTCAAAAAAGTATGTGTGACACTCGGGTACTGCCGTGGTAAAGCTATTGCATAGCACTTTTTATCAACTTATGCAATTATAATTATTTATTTATTTTTTATACTGCAAATACTGCATATTTTTTTTTTCTTTTAATATTAATTCAAGTTACACTTTTTGAGCGTGGTGACCGATAAGAAAACAAATTTTTTTCTTTTATTGAATAAATGAGAAGTTAATATCGTTTAAAATATTTTTATTATCTTACAATACATGTAAAAATCTGTTCTGGCAATACTGTATGGTAATGAAATCAATAGCATACTTTAGGGGTTAACATACATTGGGCGATTCAAATACTTAAAAAAAACAAAAGACTTAAGAAACAAACTTAGTGTTAGGTTTTTTTCGATACGTTTTTCCGATTGAATTTGATATTTGGCGTGAAATAGGTTTATCTTTAGAGATATCGCTTTTAATTTTTAAACAAACAAGAAATAATCATATAATATAGTTTTGTTCAGCCTTTAGTAACTTATGTTAAATAAAAAGAAGACGAATTTTCGAGCTTGAGGCCATGGAACAATGTGACGAAAAACCTAGGTTATTGACCAAATATGTGGACGACCTATTTGGAATTATAAAAACAGGTGCAGTAAATAAAACTTTGGAACAATTAAACTCTTTTCATCCCAACATAAAATTTACTGTGGAAGAAGAAACTAATGGAAAGCTGCCATATCTGGATACTCTCGTGGTGAGAATTGGAGACAAAATTAAAACTGACTGGTATCAAAAACCCACATCATCTGGAAGAGTCATAAATTTTTACTCATGTCAACCCAAAACAATAATAGTGAACACAGCCAATAACCTCATTAGAAGAGTGTTAAGTATTAGTGACGTGGTTTATCATGAGCAAAATATTAGAAAAATAAGAGATATTCTGCAAAAAAACAATTTTCCTACAAATTTAGTTAACAAATTATTAACTAATTATAAGCATAAAAAGAAAACATTACCAGACAATACGACGAGTATATACAAGTCCTTGACATATGTTCCAAAAATCACGGAAAGAATAAAAAACGCAGGTATATACAACACTGCAAAAATAAAAATTGCACACACATCACAAAACACATTAAAACAATTATTTTCTAAAACAAAATCTAAATTGGACAATATGGAAAACGCTAACGTTATATATAAAATAAATTGCAAAGGAAATGAAAATGAGAGTTGTGACAAAGTATATGTTGGAACAACTGGTAACAAGCTAAAACAAGAATAGCCGGACACAGATCTGACATAAAAAACATTAACAAAAATTTGACAACAAAAACTGCATTAGTGGCCCACTGTGCAAAAGAAACACACAAACCAGATTTGGAGCATGTAAAAATACTGCAGAGAGAAAATAAATATCACAAACGGTATACATTGGAAATGCTTCACATAATTAACACTAACAACGAGAAAAGAATCAATTACAAAACAGACATAGAAAATTGCGCTAATAGCTATAGGCATATAATAAGTAAAAAAATGTAAACAGTATAAAACTCAATTTTTAAGTCGTTTGACATATGTTTTTATACATACATATATATGTATGTACATTGTTACTGCATGTAAGTTTATTATTTGTTTATATCGTCTAGCAATTACATTGGGTATATCTTTTTTCCTGTTCTTATTTATAAATTTTGTAGCTTGCCTGATGATGATATCCGATGGATATCGAAATATCGCAAATAAATAAATAAAAAAACATCACATTAAAAGTGGCCTCAAGCTCGAAAATTCGTCTTCTTTTTATTTAACACAAACAAGAAATAATTTAAAAATGGTTATGGGCTTTGTTGTAGTTTTGATGTAATTTTTAGTAAAACTGGTTTAGAAAGTGTTTTATAAGGTCTTTCTGATTATTTCAATTATTTATTTGCAGATTTATATTATTTTTCCGTAAGTAGGTGTGTTATATAGTTTTTGGACGTAGCATTTAGCAAATGTTCTAATTTACTATAACAAATCAACGGTAACTGATATCAAAAAACAGTCTTGATTTAGACAATGCACAGCTAATGTTTCACAAGAAAATGGGTGTGTGCCGAAAAGGTATAAAATTGGTTTATAAAAAATCACTCCTGCTATTTGATCGTGTTGTTATGACCCGAATGCTCTGATAAGTGCTTCTTAGTCCTTTGATTATAGATATATTTCTGAGTGCACTGAAATGTTTAACTTCATTACAATAAATATTTAAAGAAATATACGAATTCTTTTTTTTTTCCATACAGGATATACAATTATTGTAGATGGGTGCGAAAATAACTCACTACACGCAGTCATACTACAAAAATCATTCAAATTAAATTTACTGCTTTTTAATTGATATTGTATGAAAAGTTGTTGTCGGTTTTTTTTTGCAACACAACAAAAAAATAATATTCAGGAAATTGATTTTTACCTCTTTTTGTTAAAAAGTTTATAGACCAAAAAAAAAAAAAAAAAAAAAAATAACCACTACAACAATGTATGAATGATGTCTACATACATTTGAACATGTGTATGTTAATATAAGTCGAATTGTGCAGTTGTGTGTCTGCGTGTGTGTGTGTGTATGTATATGCTGCCATAACCAAAGGATATTAATACATGTTACCAATTTACAATGTGGTTTTCATGTTTTTCATACCGTATTTTCCTTGTTAGATTATTTTCAATGTTATTGTTACTTTTCAATTCATTCATTTCCATTTCCATTTTCGTTTTCGTTTTTTTTTTGTTTTTAAATTTTATGTATTCATAACAAACAACTGATTTTTTATGTGTTTTCTAAAAATTAAAAAAAAAGTTTTTTTTCTATAGCGATGGGAAATAGTGTTGCGAAAAAGTATCAACAAAATTTAAATTTTCTCCATTTGGTACTTTTTTCGAAATTTTTTTAATTATGGTATTTTTTAAGTCGGGCGATTTATGTATATAAAAATATATTGTAAGTTTACAGTCGTTTGCCACACCGAAAAAAGGACTCACGCTTTAAAAATAATTATTTAAATTTTAATAATATCAATAAATTTATTAGGGAGTCCGTCCACAGCTGCTTAGGAAAAAAGGAATTTACTCAGCGTTTTTCATATTAAAATTTTTTATTAACAAAATAGATCTGATATCAAATCAATCCATATTAAAATAATCGAATACGTTTTTATATTATTCCAAAGTTCACTAGATAAGAATTAGACTACGATAATTTTTTAAGAAGAAGAAAGATCTAAAATTAATTTTTAGACTTAGAGAAAAAAATTATTTTAGTATCAAGGGTTTCAAGAATGCTTAAGAGTTTTTTTTAATAAATTTCGAATAAAAGTGATAATTCATCTGATCTCTAATTAACACATTATTTAATATATGTTTAAAACGATCTGGTTTTCTAGATACACTGTCACAAGTTAAGACACTTCTAGGACAAATATCAGCAAAACTTCAGCATGGTTTGTCTAATTCAGTTGATATATATTTAAGATAATTTAGCTGAATATTGCAAACCCATATGAAGTACGCTTAGCGTACTAAAAAATCGATTTCCAATTGAAAAGAACCGTAAAACTACTAAATTTTTACACTATTTCAATATTTGACACCCACCTATTATATTATTTTATAAAACTGAGTGTTGTAAAAATCTTTGTTAAACGATTGAATACAATTGATTTGGAAAAAAAAATGTTTTAAAATGGTGTTGGCAGTAGTGGTTTGTGCGTTGACTAAAAATCAAGCTATGAGTAAGAGCATGAGTTCAAACCCAGCTCTGGGTAATGTGATGTCGGTAATTTTATTTGATATTTTTTATACATTGGCAGATAGTTAAATTCTTTCAATTATAAATCAAAGTGGTGTTGGCTGCGTTGACTACCAATCAAACAATAACTTAGAACTTGGTTTCGAATCTTGATCTGGACAATTCAGTTAACATTATAGATTTTTCTTATGTACATATATTCGTTATGTTAATTGTTTCAGTGATGAAGCATAGTACTCGTACTGACCAGTTAGCTGCAATAAGCATGATCGAGCGTACTTGTTCCCTTATGCTGGGAACACAATTGGGACGAACGCCGAATTTCGTCTAGCACGACGAATTCGTTGGCAAAAGTTCGTTTCGTAAATTCATCGTGTGGCGCACAACTGGGACGAACAAACAACTGCTGTCATAATAATCCAAAAAATTGTGTGTATTTTTTATTACAAATTTGTTTTTATATACATACAAACATAACAACGATAGTGTTACCGTATAAAGAAAATAATTCCTTTATAAAATTAAACATTAAAAAAAAACTATTAAAAACAAATTGCATCATTAATAATTATGTATATTTAATTAAAATGCTCTATATAATAAAAAGAAGAACTTATTAAAGTAAAAATTAACATTATTTACTAATATATTTTAAAACTAAAAAACATGGTAACGCTGTACTGATTTTTTCGTCGTTCGTCGGCGTATGAAATAGAAATAAATCTATCAAAGAATTCGTCACGTACGACGAATTTCGTCGACGTCGGTGCTGTGTTCACTTTCATATGAATGCATGTGTTCTATTTTTGACGACGAATATTCGCAACGAAAAATTCGTCGTTCGTCCCAATTATGTTCCCAGCTTTACGATGAATTTTAAGAACAACACAAACAAGTATTATTCAATTTTATACTCGGTCGCTTTTTATGCAGAAGCAGAAAATTCATTAACATGTCTCAATCATTTCGATCATTTGATGCGAATGTGTATGATCTGATTGCGTGATACAATGAATATAAGTCATATGCAGGAATACAAAAAACACCAACTCTATGTATTTTGTTGGTGGAATATTTGATTTCGGAGGTCAAAAGTATAAATATGTATGTGTGCGTGCATGTTTCAAACAAGTATGATCGATCCTACTTGAACTATGATCGATCCTACTTGAACAACGCAAACAAGTATTATTCAATTTTACACTCGGTCGCTTTTTATACACAAGCAGAAAATTCATTAACATGTCTAAATCATTTCGATCATTTGATACGAAGCGACACAGTCATGTTAGCATAAAACAACAAGTGAATAAAACTGAATGTTTGAAACGAACGGTTGCGTAAACAAGTTTTTCTTTTTGAACAAAAACGATTAGATCATAAAAATCAATGTGCATAATTAAGTATACCCGAATATTAAACACTTGCTGCAGCTCACTGGTACTGACCACTAAAAACTGTTTCGACATTGGTTGATGCAGTTCCCATCTAATTAATGTACCCTCAGTGCATCCTTCGTCGGTTAGCAGAATCGTCGGCAAAGTAAGACAATTATTAAATATGACTGCTCACACGCCTAAAGAAATTAAATGAATTTAATTAACACTTGAGGTACTGCAATACACTCAATAGAAGAGTTGTAAAATAATTTAGTCCTTTTCTACATATTCACTATTTATATTATCGAAAGTAGTAGTTTAGGGGTCATCCAATGACTATAGCAAATAAAAAAAGTATTTCTTACTATCAGTAAATGTACTCATACCAAAATAAAAGAGCCAATTGTAACACAGTTTGAATGCCTAAATCGTTTTACACATGCATGTTTGTAGTTTTATCTACAATATATATACGAAATTATGTACGAGTATATGTTGATAACCTTTCGTGAGTCTCTCTGGCACTGTAATTACAAATGTTTTTCCATTAAATATTTAACACAATTTTTGTTAACTTACTTTAACTTAACACTATATCATAATTCATATGTAAAGTTAAATTTTTTCCTTATTTATTTTTTATTAAAGTCCGCATATGAACTGAACATTTATTTGCTGTTTGAAAACTATCTGTGAATTTCTTTTTTATTATTACGGAATTATAAATATATATTTTTTTTTATTAAAAAATTTGTATCTGTTAAGTTGCAATGTTCGTGTCATATGAAATGATGGCTCAGTGACATTATGGATGACAGTGGCCGAATTATACTGTTCTATTATTTATATTTTTGCATTTAATGTCATCGCGACTTTATTGCATTTCCATATAACGACAATAAATGTTTTGTTGATAAAACCATTAAGGGGGAGTTTTTTTTTTTGTTAATGTCGTCATATATTTATTTGTTGTCGAATTGTTTTGCTTCCGGTGGCACTTTCCAATTTATTGTATATACATACAGACATGTATATAAATAAAATTTATTCGTTGCGATTTTATTTTATGTCTTATTTTACTTTAAATTTGGTAATAATGATTTGCGTTTGTATTTACAAAATTTCTATTAATATTTTTAAAATGAAAATGATGTTAAGGTATTAAGGGCAGCACAACATTCTCTTGCCATGATGAGCTACGGTTGCGTTTAGTACTTCTGAATGGCAAATATAATAATTATTATAAATTAATTTAAAAGACATTATAGGAAATTAAATTCCTTTTTGAGATATTTTAGCAAATAGTGCAAATAAGTTTTCTGCAGTCGGAAAAGTTCATTAAATAAAAATTAGTTAAATCTAAGGATTCGTTGTAAAATTTAGTCGATGGCCAATATGACCCAGAAGGTCATGATGATCTATTTTATTAAAACTTGAGAGCGTTTACTCTGATTTCGAAAAAAAAACACACCAAAATATTCAATAAATATTTGAGCCGTTTATTTTGAAAGTGGCATAAGTCACTTTGTTTGTAAGTCGAGCTATATACGAGTTTCCATTTAAAAACGTTTAAAAATATGGAGAAACACTGAGATAAATATCAGTATCATGAGATAACAAATACAAGAAAATCTTCTCGAAAGTTAGCATCCATATATTTAAACGTGTTAAAACGCAAACCCTTAAATATCACGACTTAAAAACAAAGTGACTTATGCCACTTTCAAAATAAACGGCTCATTTTTCTCTTTTTTTCAATTGCTTCCTAGCAATTTGGAAATAAGTGGGGAAACTAATTTTTTTTTTCATGCAAAATTTCCTCACTAATTTCTAAATAATAACGAAACAGTTGAAATTTGAAATTATCTAGAAGTATTTGCATTATTACAATAATTGGAATAATTTGAAATATTTTTTTGAACTCTAGAAGATGCAGCTATTTGGAAAACACGAGCAAAGAGGAATAAACTTATTTTTAATATTGTTTTGAAAAATATTTTTTATGAGTGACAGGTAAAATTTAAAACTATTTTTACACATATTTCCAAATGAAAAATTTTAAAAGAAACAAAAAATTGATGGGAACACATTAGATTTACTAATTTAAAGGTCAAATTTTCTTCAAGAAATAATTAAAACAAATTGTAATAAAAGCTTACCGGATATACCATCATATGTCCACCATTCTTCCCAGCTGGCTTTTATACCTGAAAGAGCAGAGAAAGAAAATATATTAATATAATATACATACATACATTATGTAGTATGCATTTAAATTAAATATGACAACAAAGAAATGGTCTTACTGCACAATCTTCTTCAATATAAGTATGTACTCGTACATAAAAGTGAATGCTTGTGTGTGTGTGTATGTTTGAAATAATGTTGCTGAAATTTTCGCAGTATACTTCCGATGGTCAAGAACAGACAGTATGGAAATCTTTTTAACTATTTTAAGTGGTTGTGGCACTTCTCATGCAAAGGAACTTTTTACACGAGGATCTTTATTAAATAAAGATAAATAATTCAAATTACAGCCCATTGTACATTTGTTTTAAGGAAAATGTATTAAAAATTGACAAAAGTGGGCATTGCACCTCCCACATACTAATTTTGATGTGTCTTAGGAACTGTTAAAGTAAATGACATAAAATTTTTTGTAATTACTACGTTGCTTTAGTGAATTATTTTCGAAAATTATAAAAATAAGAAATACATTTGTGGGTGTGGCACTTCCCACATAAAGGATATTTTTGTTTGTATTATTTTATTTGATGATATTTATGAAACAAACACAGCGATATATTAGAAATTTTGTGCGCTTTTCCCCTTTTTAGTTGGCTTTAATGGAAAAGTATTGAAAATAAACAAGTAGGCATGGCACTTCCCACATAATAAATTTAATATATCTTGGGAATTAATAAAACAAATTCCCAGAAATTTTATAGGACTCAAATCCGTTGATTTATTGAATTATCCTAACAGGAATTTTTCATAATAATAAGTGTGGCCATGTCAGCTTACAATTATAATAAGATATATTAGTGGAATATTTTTTTGTGTTAACTAAGTAAGTTATAAGACAAGACCATCTGCAGAAAAGAAAAATCCATCGGCAATCAAATTCGTATTTTGTTTTAGCCCAAATATATGCTTCAATAAAAACTATTTTCGCAATTCAATTCGTATTTAGATGTCACGCATTTTTAAGAGCGTTTGCAATGTTTTTATTATTATGACAATAATTTTAACTTATTTATTTTAAATTAAACAAAAATATTAAAATCACCTTCAATTTCAAAGTTTTATTTTCTGCATATCACAAAAAGTTTGTGTTGTAGCGAAGCATGGCGGGTCTTAGCTATTGTTTTTATAAAATACTCGTAATGTACTCTAGTGAATGTTTTCCAGTAATAAAAGAGTAGTTTGCTAACAAATCAATATAATGGTTCCATGTAGTCTGTTTAACTTTGGTAAATAGTGTCTGACTTTACGACGCCAAGAAAATCTGATTTATTTAAAGGAGAAGTGAATACAATTCTCTATATAATATTAAATATTTCTTAAATTTTTTATATTATTATTATTACGAATAAACGTAATTATTATTTGAACTTATATTGATTTACATATGAAAAGTAATATTATCAGGCTCAAGTTCAGTTTTATTGAATTAATGAAAATTCAAAATTACTGAGAGTTTTTTTGTGTTGGTAAATTTTATTATAAAACTGAACTTGAGCCTGATAATATTACTTTTCATATATTTCTTAAATTTTTAAATTTACTAAAGGAACTGTGGTAAATATCATAAGAAAAACTAAAACTTTGCAGTGGTAGAGACAGTTAATTGTTTATAAACAAAGTATATTTGAAAATGTGATTGAAGTCAACTGATGATTTGGCATAAGCGCCAAAAAAAGCGCTCTTTTATGTAAAAAACAAGAGCTCCAAAGTGGGACATCGCGAACAAAAATCATGCATGTTCGAAGCGCTTTTCGCAGCAGGAGGCACAACAACAACAAGCATCTCTCCCTTACAAACCTGCTTCGGCCGAAGCAGTAGTTTTTGCTGGGATGTGTAAGCTGCCATGGCCACACTTATTATACTGAATAATTCATTTTAAGATAATTCAATAAATTAACAGATTTGAGTCCTAAATTATTTCTGGGAATTTGTTTTATTAATTCCCAAGATATATTAAATTTATTATGTGGGAGGTGCCATGCCTACTTGTTTATTTTCAATACTTTTCCAACTAAAGCCAACTAAAAAGGAGAAAAGCGCACAAAATTTCTAGTATATAGCTGTGTTTGTTTCATAAATGTCATCAAATAAAATAATAAAAACAAAAATATCCTCTATGTGAGAAGTGACACGCCCACAAGTGTTGTTCTTATTTTTATAATTTTTGGAAAATAATTCACTAAAGCATCGTATATAAGTGCTTAAACCTACAATAAATATTTATTTTATTTTTAATTATTTAATCGTTTTTCTAAAACTAAGGGTAGGTTAATGTAGCAGATATCAAATTTAAAATTTGGGATTGAACTTCAAAAGAACATATAACAAATCAAAAATAAAACAAAAATAAAATTTGAAACTGAAATTGAAAATTGAAAAATTTAAACTGTAAGTTTATAATAAAAATGTATGAACTTTTTTTTGTTTCTCACTCACATTTCCTAAAATTATAAAATGATTTAAAAATAGTTTTAGTTAAAATGGCAGAGAATAAATAAAAAAATTTTTTTAATGCGTTTACCATTCAGTCAACTATTTTCTATGAAGTTTTTATTTAAATACCAATTTATTAAAATAGTTTCATAGATTTGTTGTTTACGTATATTAAATTCAATACAGATCATCTAACTTTACACAAAACCTTGATAAATAATTTTAATATTTTAATTTCAGTTGCTCACTTTAACTTTTTTTAAATAAATTTTATATCATATTAAATAATTGAAATTATATTACTATTGATTTATATTTCACATACATTATATACACACATACATATAAATATACAATTACACTTAGTTTATATATTTTAGAAATTTTATATTAACAGGTGATGATAGAGATGATAATCTATAAAAATTATTTATGCAAGTAGCAATTATATAAATTCAATAGTTTACAAAATTTTAAATTGATCTAAGATTTTACAAAGAATTTAATAAAAAAAAACGTATATTAACTTGTTCTTTTGCATTATGCTCTCATGTGAAGAGTTTCAAGTAAAATATATTTAGAAAATTGCCAGTTTGTTTTGCAACGTGGTGCCGATAACTACTATTAAGTTACGTTCACGTTTGACAAATATTTGCCCAAAAAAGCGTAACCACTAAACAGCAAAGACAAATTTTTTGATTTACACGATATGATTTAAGTAAAACTATTTCGGCTCAAAGGTCTCCTGGTAGTCGTAAAATTTTTTTACTTGATTTGTCGTAAAAATTGTAAGCATTCACTGGATGTATCGAAGGATGGATTTGCTTAGTGTAGATTATATAGTACTACCGGCACGTTCAAAGACTCTTTTCTCCATGTCAAATAACTACTTTACTGAGTGAAGATTTCCTGGAGAAAATTCAAGAGAACAGTCAAAAGGCCAGAAATGCAAAACCGATTTTTGCAGGCCTAGAGAAGAAAAAAAATAAACCTTTAAAAATATATAAAAGCAATCACGAAAACTGACAACAGTTTTTACTAACTTACAAACTAAGTCAAGCAACGAGTAGTTCTTTTTAAACCTACGTAATCTAATATAAGTGTATTCGCTGAGAAAAGATTTATGCCCATCAAGGAGTTTTGTTGGTATTTTATACCAACAAGCTGGCTGAAGTAGTTGTCGCGTTGACATGGGCGCTGTACTCAAACCAAGTCAATCAACATCAGTAACTTCTCGAATGTGCTTTATTGTGGCATTGTATTAATTGTTGTAGTACTGTTTAAGTGATAAAGGCATAGCACTGGTCACTAAAAAAAACAGTTGCAAATAAAGTAAGCCTTCTTCTATATATTTACCAGGGATGGCATCAGGAATTTTAAAATTGTACCAAATAACTTGAAAAATTGTACTTTTTTGACCCTAATTGTACTAAACCACATTTTTTTTTAATTTTAAATAATTTTTATTTAGATTTATTAAGAATATAACAAAGAAGATACATTAAATTTCATTTGTATTGTAATATAACAAAAAGCAATTCAGCATTGAATATGTATAAATCATTTACATATATAGAAAATTAAAGTACTACGTACTAGCTTTCAAATTGATTTCCACATCACAATTGCAATTTTGGTATTAGCTTACTTGATATATTTATATCATAAGAATTCCAATTTTGTGAATACAGTAAATCCTTTGTTTGGATTAAGCCGCAAAGAGTTGCAGTTTGTAATCTGTTTCTCTCTTTGTTTTTAATTATATTTTGGTAAGAAAATATTCTTGCCACATTTGCTGATGAATGTGGGAATCATAATATTCCTCTTACAATTTTTGAAAGTTCTGGAAACATGAATTCATTTGCTCCATTTTTTATTTTAGCAACTGTTGCCCAGAAATCGCTAATATTCGAATCTTTGTAAGATTTTAATATTTGTACATCAGCAAGAGCTCTAAATTGCGAATTTATGATATCAAAATTTTGGTACTAGTTTGGAAACATACTATTAGTTTTTCCACTGATTACGTTTTCTGGGCTAAATTTACCGAACCACTTTAATTGTAAAATGACTGCAATGATGAGTTGCCATATAAAGTTAATAAAACTGGGGAGATTCCTTTGAATTGTACCAAAAAAGTACAATTGCACCAACTTTTCCATCCCTGATTTTTACCATATATCTTCTCTACCCAATCCCTTTCTCCCTAGTTTTGTCACAAAGCATTGCTTTGGTGGATGTCATTCCATAAGTGCAGGCCCTATAAAACACTGCTTTTGGCATTTTTTATGAATGTGGGAAAGAATTTTCAAATCTTGCGACAAATAACGAACCCAAAATGTTGTTTTTATTTTTTTATTTAAAAATAACCCAAATAATTATGAAAAGTTATTGGTAGTGATTTTACTTGTGCGTTTTTGTTTTGGGCAATTATTTCACAAAACCGTGATTGTAGTCAAAAGTGTTTTAAAAATTTTTTTTCATTTGAAACCGTATTGGAAGTGCTATGAATGGTCATAATATACATATGCATAAACTATTTTTTTATTTTTGGAAACATAATTAATGACAGTGTTGGTGTAGCTATTCATTTTCTCTACCTTAGAGGACTAAGTGTTGTACAAATCTAGGAAGAGTAATCGTCGCAAATTGAAGCTTATTTTGAAACATTAATAAAACAAATGTAGGATGTGCTAATCATGCTTGATGAGACCAGTAGCTAACATTTACGTGCATTAATTGCACTTACTTAACGCAATCAAGAAACAAAAGATTTGAATAAACAATAAAAAAATACATAATTATGAATATATATACGTTTGTATGTAAATGCATTTGAGTGGAATAATATCATATCAAAACAAACAAACAACACAAAAAGTAGATTCACACCTTTAATAAATACCGGCACACTGGATGTATATTGACTTACACGTGATGATGTGGTAAATAGCAACACACCTTAGATCGGCTAATAAATATACAAAGGCGCAACCATTCAAAGCTGAAGGTATGGTCAGATGAAACAAATTTTTAGATATTTATTTAATCAGTCAGGACACATATTTATGAATAAGATGAAGAAAAATTCGATTAAATGAATTAAATAATCTATCATATGAAAAAATATTTATTTAACAATAAAGTTGACACAACATTATGCAGCAGCTACAGGTACTTCACAACTCATTTAGTCCGTCTAACCATTCTTTAGTAAAATCATATATGTATGTATATCGTCATATCTCAAAAAAACTCAAACGTGCGAAAATGCATTTAAAGTTTTCAAAACGAAAGCATTAAACGAACGCTTAAACGCGTACGACGCGTAAAGTAGGTTAACTTTCTAATAGTTAAGCATGACAAATTATATTATACTTTCAATGTTATCGATAAATATATTTGTTTCGTGGATTAATTTATTCTATTTTTTGTACTAATAATAATTTTTTTTATGAAAATACTTACACCACACATGATCAAAACGAAACAATTAGCGCGTAAAAAGCGTTGCATGTAACTTAAATTTAAATACGTGTATGAAGCGTGAAACGCATCAAACGCGCAACGCGTAAAAAGCGTGGTTTGGACCTCCAGCTAAACAGAACAAAATTATTGTTTCGTATTTTTTTCATCGGCGGTCATCGTCACACACTTACAATACATTCGCTATTCTTTATATAACACCGAAAATATGCACTAGAAATATTTTGGGGAGTGCCACAAAATCCCCAAAAAACAAAATCCCCAAACACTAAATTCCTAACCTAAAAAAAAAGCCAAGCACAAAATCCCTAAAAACAAAATCCCCAAATTCAAAAGCCCCAATCTCAAAATCCCCAAAATCCAACTTTTGCGAAAGGGCCAAAAAATCCCCAAACAGAAAATCCCCAAACAGAAAATCCCCAAACTGAAATTAAAACTCAAAAAAATTTTTATGATAAATTAACAAATATTTATTAGGTACGAGTAAATGGAACAAAAAGTTAATTCATGAAAATATTATTGAAAACTAAAAATTATATATATAAAATTCATTTTTTATAAAATAATATTTTCATTTGGGGATTTTGTTTTTGGGGATTATGTGGTACACCCAATATTTTGTACGGCATAATAATAATTGCCGGGCCATCTAGTATATATATATTATTATCTTTTTAATTTTCTGTATATTTATTTAGAAATATATACGTACAAAATTATGTAAATTTTTATTTATATAAAACTTAAGAAACTATTGACTTTATCTATACACTCGTACGCATACTTACATATATGTATGTATTTATGCTTATACATCAATCTATATAAATGTCTGCCTGTCATGTTTTTGTATATACGTACATACATATACATATGAAGTAATTTTATTTGAAGTATACCAACTCATCTATATAATTTTACTCAAGCATTCAATATATTATTTATGAAAACATATTAACATTAATATAAATCGGTATATTTGTATATATGTTTGTGGACATATCTTTCATATGTATAATATGACACAATACACGCATATATTTTATATATATTTTTTTTATGAATTTTACTTCTCATTTCAACGCCTTAAACAAAATTTATTGTCATCATTAGTATTATGTCATCGATTTTAATTAAAAATCTATATATTAATTTGAAATACGAGTATACATGTTTGTATGTATTTATGTATGTATTTAAAGGGAACCATACCACGAGTATTGTATACAATAATGTACGGCGATTTAACGTATGCTGGTGAACCTTGTTGATTATGGGGCTTGTTTTAATGAGTTTTTTTTTCTTTTGCTATTATACACATGTGTGTGCTTATATGTACATATGTATGTATAAACATTAATGCATGTGTATGCATAGATATCTACTACTCTTTAGTATCGATAAAAGTAAAACTTTTTAATGCCATTGTCCTTTTTCATCTTTAATCGCTGATAAATATCTGTCATTCTACAGGACAACATTTGAAGTTAAAGGAATGATTTTCTTAATGCTTTAATAGTAAATCTTTATTTTGTTTATTTTTTCCGTTTTTGCCAACCCTTAAAATATTCTGGGCAATTTAGAAATTATTTGCAAAATTACATCATTTGTAATTTGCGTATAGAAAAAAAAATTTGTAATGGGAAAACAATTACATTTTGCTTTTCATGATATGACACTTAAAATTTATTACATCAATTCATAGTACTGAATGATAATAGAGAATGTCTAAATCGTTCCTTAAAATATTTAAAATATTTTATTTGAATAAATAAAAAATATTGAAGTGTTTGTGACGAGAGCAGTTTATTTTAGTCGGTGACTTTGTAAAAAAAAAATTTTTTGTAAAAAATTGTTTAATTGTTGTATGTTAAACGTATTTATATGATTATTAGCAGAAGATATAAGAGTAAATATGAGTAACACACAACAGCTGAAAAATTGTTTTGTAATATTTAAAATTATAAATTAATAAACAAATGTTTTTCCGCCGAAAATATCCTTATTTGTTAATGTAGTGTCCTTTCGGCAATACACATTTAGTTCAACGTCCTTTATATATTTTTTTTTCTCATCCTGCAAATAACAAAATTTCTCAAGCTCTTGCTTTTTATAAAATCTAATACTACCGACCAACATATCCATGCAACTTGGAAACAGGAAATTGTTAAAATCGCTTAAATCTGAAGAGTATACATGTAATATCCCTATTCAAAAAGTTTTGAGAAGTTAATTAGACACGTGAGATCCTGTTCATTGTCCTGATGAAACGATATTTTTCTTTGTAAGATGACGTCGTTATTGCTTTAAGAAAACATTAATGGTGTTTTCTTTTCTGCACACCCTGGTAAAAGGTACATGCATAGAATGTAGAGCCCACCCTGTAATAATGCAACTTCTTGTTTCACTAGAACAAAAATAATTTACGAAAAAGTAGAACCCCCTGCTTTTAACAGCTAGTGAGGGTAATTTTTTAGAATAAAACACCGCACCCTTTTGCAGAGCAAAACATTATTAAGAAACGAACACCAAAGTACACTTTTTACATGGAGATGTACCATTTTTTTCACAAAAATATATTTGTGAGTTTTTGTATAAATAGATGAGCTTTAAAACTTTTTAAACATAAAGGGTAAAACATCTACTGATGAGTTGCTATGGCTACCAACGAAATATATATTTAGATATTGCTAACCTGCAACAAATAAATAAAATTTTTAATTTAAAGTTGATGATTCTAATTAATTTGTGAAGTTTTTATTCGAACTGAGTGATGTTTAATCAAAGAAATTTTTAATTTTTCAGGCTTAAGTTCGTTTTCTCTAAATTTAATTTTATTATAAATTAAATTATTATTTAAATTAGAAAGAAAGACAAATCTAGTGGCTCTTAATACTTGAAACAGACAAAGAAAAAGTTTTTTGACTGCGCGGAGGGTTGAACTGACATCGATGTTTCGAGACTAACCACAGTCTCATCATCAGAGTTATCTACCGCTTAGACCTAACTGCCACCACGGCAGCTGCAATCAGACCAGTTAAAGAACCTCTAAATTAATTAAATCTGCTGAATTACATGTAAGTTTTACACTACAGCTTTTTATAATTTTTAATGGGTTGGAACTTTACTATACTTTTTTCAAAGTCTATCTTGTTCAAGTTGAGCTTTTATTCTAGTGTCTCTTATTTCATTCCCAGGTGGCAGCCTTAATTAATGTAGAGGATCTTTAACTGGTCTGATTGCAGCTGCCGTGGTGGCAGTGAGGTCTAAGCGGTAGACAACTCTGATGATGAGACTGTGGTTAGTCTCGAAACATCGATGTCAGTTCAACCCTCCGCGCAGTCAAAAAACTTTTTCTTTGTCTGTTTCAAGTATTAAGAGCCACTAGATTTGTCTTTCTTTCTAATTTAAATAATAATTTAATTTATAATAAAATTAAATTTAGAGAAAACGAACTTAAGCCTGAAAAATTAAAAATTTCTTTGGTTGATGATTCTATTTTTTTCAATTCTATACATTTAATAACACTTGATTCTGCCACACATAATTTGAAATGTAATATGTTATAAGTCAAGTTATGCCGTTATTCCATATTAGATGATATCTAGAAAAATTAAAGCAAAAAGTAAAATAATGCCAAAACTCCGCTAAAAATCGTTCAATATAAATAAAACTTTGCCCAGCTTATCTTGACTCAATCATTTTTTCCTTTCGCCACAGAATTATGTTTTGTATTAAATAAGAATAGATGATAATGTTCCACACAATAACAAAATGGAAAAATTTTTACTTGAATTTTTAGGTTAAACATTTTTAAAATTTGCCCAATTCACAAGCCTAGTTGAATCGCTTATTGTTGTGTATGAACACACAATTTCAAACAAAATTTCTAAAAAGAAAAACAATTTTAGAACAAGTTATTATTGTTGACAGAATTTTTATTTGAAATTGTGTGTTCATTTGTCCGCCGGGAAGGTATACACTCGCAGTAATTCCATTGTAATCTTGGCTGTATGCGATGTGGCACCGTCTTGTTGATACCACATGTTAATCAAGCCCAAAACATGCAGTTGAGGCCTTAAAAAGTTTTCAATCATATCACGATATCGCTCCCCATTCGCAGTTTTCATTTTCAAAGAAGTAAGGTCCATTGATTCTTTCTGACCAAATTGCACACTAGACTGTCACTTTTAATGGGTGCAAAGGTGACTGATGAATATTTTGAGGGTTTCCATTGCCCAGAACCAACTATTCTGTTTATTCACATATCCATTCAAATGAAAATGATGAAAATGTGCTTTGTTATGACTTTTCATTCATTATGATTTTTTCATGAAAATCGGGGTTGTCATGGGCGAGCTGTAAAATCCTTTAAAACACGTTGGTTTATCGAATATTTTTCCATAATAAATTTGCCACGTGTCTAATTCACGACTGCCAATTATGAACTGTCAAGACTAAAGTTTACCAAAATGGCGGAAAAACATAATAGTATACCTTCCCGGCGGACACCCTGTATTAACCAAAAACTCACTTTTAAATTGTTCCCATTATTTTTTTTATAGATTGTAATTCATACATTAACATGCGTCTTATAACTCTATGATATAGTTAGGATCTAGTGAATGCATGTTACTAGAACGAGAATATAAGAAAAATTTCACAGACTTTAAAGTCGATTTTACTTGTTTCTAAAAATAATTTTCTAAAGTGTATTTCTACGTTAGAAATACGTTTTTTAGTCAATGAAGAAATGGCCACAATTATAAAATCTACATTTCTCAAGTTAAAAACTCATGAAAACATAAATTATGTGGTAAGTAAGTGTGCAACATAGCCTTCTGTAAATTTGTTTGTGCAGCCAAAAATATAAAATTATATCAATTGCAAATTTAAGCAACTTTAACACAAACAATATACAACTGTCTAAAGGATGTTGTTGCCAGTTTGTCTGGCGCCATTTAAAAACTTTCCAGTCTTTCACAATAAACTGAGACAGACAGCATTCTTGCTAAGAGGAAAATATTATAAAAAAAAAAACACAGTTCCGCTGGCTTATGTAACAAACAAATTTAAGGAAACCCCGAAATTTATGCGTTATAATAACAACAACCGAAAGAAAAGAATATCATTTTGAAGAAAAGCGGAAGTGGAAAAAACCAAAAACGGCATGGTTACACAATGTTGATGCCAACCAGCATTTCAAAAGAAAATGAGTTCAATTCATATAAACATTTACTGTTGCCAAAGAAGGACATACTATTTTCTTGATTTTTATTTCATTTCTTTATTCTAGCAAATATTTCTCCATTTTTTTTTATTGCTTGTGTGTATTAAGAGTCAGTCATCACAATAACTATACGAGTAACTCTACTACGAGTAGTCGTATGTATTAACTTGGCGACTAACTGACTGTAAAGACAGACAGTTAAGCCAACGGAAAGAAATAGTATCTATCAGTATATAATATCATAAAATTTTATTTAGACTATTGTTTTTAGTTCCAGTTTTATTTTATTTATTTATTTTTTGTATGCAAGTGATTGAAAAGATGGTATTAAGTTTGTACAGATAAAGAAAAATGAAACGTTGTTGTTGCTGCGTACAAACTGCAGTCAACATGTATTAGAAAAAAAAAATATATAATATGAAAACCAACAAAAACAATATTATTGTCAAAATAAAACATTATCTTAAAAGCTGACTTAAGTTATTTTTTTTTCTATTATTACAGTTTTTCTTCTGGTGGTTTAAAATTTGCTTTTTTTTTTTTTTGTTCAAAAAAGATTTCCTCAAATGAATTAGAAAAGCTACATTTATGTATTCTATGTTTACGTTTCCAACAATAATGATCGTACCTTGTTTTCTGTCTTGGCAATTGGAAGCCTTTGTTGTTTAAAGCTCAAATAATAAATTTTAAGCTGAGCTCGTATTTTGTGGTACACTAAAAAATTTGTTTTTCTCAAGAATCATCTTATCCATGTGAATTGACATTATTTTCATATCGAGTAGAACATAGAATCGGTGCAAAAGTAATTATCTAATTTGAATTATTATAATTTTTCTTTTTAAAAATATGCTCTTCTACGCCAACACGTCCATTAACAGGCCTTTTTAACACTTTGTACAATGCTGGTGAATTTCGAAAGTATTGGAAGGTATCCAATACGCCATTCCTAAAAAAGGAGATGCCAGTGACCCTAAAAAATTACCGCAATTCGTTCTACATTTTCCAAGGTGATGCAAAGTATGTTGAATTTTCATCTTGAGAAATAACTAATTTATTGAATCGCTAGAGCAGACCCACCATGTAGGAGCTTTAATTTTCTATCGTAAATACAAAGTCATGTGCTCTAATGAAATCAGGGAACTTATTCCAGAAACCCGGCATTTTTTCGCAATTCACGCAAAATGTCGGTGGATCGAACTACGAATAAAAGAGAAATTTCTTACTTTAAACGAACCGTTCGTATGTGGTATAAACTTTCCGCAGAGTTCTTTCCCATCGTCATCAGTAGTAAAATTTATATCGAATGTCCAGAAACACTACCCACTCTTTCCTCCTTCCCTAAACTAATTATCCTATTTCTGGCACAATGCACTGTATAAGTAGGGGCCCTCCTTCCCTAGTATGCAGAGCCCTTAGAAAAAAAATCAAGTAAAAATTACATTTATTTGTGGTCCAAGAACTTCTAAAAATAAAAAAAACTTTTAGTGATCTTTAGATCCTTCGATTTTGTTATTTTTTACAGCAAGTTTTGCGTGAACAAGTATAAAAGAAAATACTTGACTAACTCCTCGATTTTATTCAGCCGATTATATATTCTTGTATGTAGAACGAAATATTTAGCTTCTGGTTCACACATTCATATTAACTTTTTATAAGTTTTCCAATAAAATTTAATGGTTCGCTTGTTGGTTTGTTTGTTAGACATTAAAAAAATTTATATGTTCTTATGAACGAACCCAAATACACAAGCGCATTTTCATGTACTGAGTTCCAATAAAGTGCGAAAAGCTGAATTTTTTGCAAATTTTCGCAATTTAATCGAAATTTAGAGGGTTTCTTAGCTAAATGGGCGTCATATTCAGATTCATCTCGAGCAAATACATGTGTGTTCCAGCCTTTTATTAATTCTTTTACTTTTCACTGTAAACAACTTTTATGTTGCTATTGTTGTACACATTCAAAGAACAACTTTGTTGATGCAACCATAATCTAAGAGCAACATGATATTATTATTATTATTATTAAATGTATGAACGAATAACGCCAGAATGGTCAGTCGCTATTTAATTAAATTAATAATGGTCAGTCGCTATTTAATTAAATTAATAATTAAAAAAATATCACATATTAAATTTCTTTAAAATTTATACTGACATGATATTTTTATTTGAAAAGTCTTGGAAGCTTTACTCTTCAAGTATTTTCTTTCTATTCTATTCAATTTATAATCAATTTACAATATTTAAAAAACTGTCTGTATTTAAAAAATTAAATACATACATACATGTAAATAAATAATGAGAATAAAAACGAAATAGAAAAGTCTGCATACACATATTTGTATTTCATTACGACTTTTGGATAAAAAGAATTAAAAAAAATTATATAAAACTTTTTTAAGCTGTTCACACAATAGTCAAAATAAACTGTAAAAAAAATATTATAACTAGAAACGCAGTAGTTGCTAAATTTTTAATACAGATATTTTTATTTTATCCTCTAGTTCTGATGCTTGTCAGCTAAATGCATGCACACCTTATTTTTTTTAACGTCCAAGTCTGAAAGTTCAGTTAAAAGATTTCAACAATTATTCAGTGACAAATATTACAAAATTTAATTGTTGTATTATGGTTTCCTTAAAATCAATGAGTTAGAATCACAAAAATTCAAAACTGCTGGGCAACTAAACAAACCCCCCTGTCCTACATTTATTTTATGTTTTTTTATATGCATTTTATTTGTTTGGCAATCGATTTAAAAGTACAACTTTTTCAAATTGTTTTTGTACAAAAGTGAACAAATCTGATTTAGATAACAAATAAATAAACAGAAAAAAATCTTTATAAAATATAATAAATTTTTCAACTTTAAATTGTAAATATGACATGAAACAAAGGAAAAAAATAATTTATAAAAAATAGTCTTTGCATATTCATTTGATCTAAAAAACAAAAAAGGAAGCTGAATTAAAAAAATTTCGAAAAGGGTTGTTAAAATAAAGTTTTGCACAATTGCTGGCTGACCGGCAAATGTTGTTGGGCCCTACAAATTATTTCAAGAGAATATTTGTGTAACTTAGTATAAGTGTGAGGGTCACATAAATAATTATATGACTGCAAATAAATGAGAAATTATTATTATTAGGCTTAAGTTCAGTTTTATTTAATTAATGAAAATTCAAATAATTATGATTATTTTATATTGAAAAACATTAGTAGGTATTATCCAATCAGTTTAGCAGAACGTATCAGTATACCGATTTCAAGTCCGCTACTCCTCTCATCAGCGTTCATTTGTCCATTTTTTCAATTTTCGTAAAGTGGATACTAATTGGGAAGTATATCAACTATTTAACCAAGTTTTCAACAGAAATAAACGTTTTATTAATTCAATAAAACTCAACTTAAGCCTAATAATAATAATTTCTCATTTATACATTATTAAAGTTCAAATAAAAATATACGTTTATTCGTAATAATAATATAAAATACTGCAAATAAATAATAAATTTACTATGAGAATAGTAACAATGGTCGAAAGCTTTGGCTTTGAAAGCAAGAGAAAGCTTATTTAGTGAGAAATACAGGCGACTGGCTTCGTTCTCATTCGTAATCTATGTTGTTTGCTGGGTGAGATGAGACAGAGATAATCACTTGTTACACTGGTCAACAAAATTTTGTAACATGAAAGGAATTTAAGGAATAATGAAATATTTATAGAAAAATCTTAGTGATTTGGAAAAATCAGACTGGAAATCCTTCAAAGTTCTTTAAATTTTCTAGTAAATAACTGAACTAGTGAAAATTCTCGCGCAGTTGTTATGTACATTTAAGGATTTGAGCAGAAATATTTCGTTGAAAATATACTTCCTACATTCGCATTAAAAGTTGTTTCCGAAAATGTGTGCGTCGTCAGCGATGAGAACGGTAAACGATACCACCAAGACATTTCGACGATAAGAAAAACGATATCATGGTAAGTGGACTCCTCTTATGCTCACGGCTTACTATTGTGTATTACAACGAGACGTTCCTGAAGCAAAATATAGAACAAAGTCATCGCGTATAATTGAAATTATAATTGAAAATATAGAGAAATTACTTATTTTTATTGAAAAAACTATTCGTATTTGGAAAGCTCTGAATGCATTTATATATTTCTTATCGTTGCTTTAAACATACAACACAAAAAATGTTTGTTACATACAAACAGTGTTTTTTCAGAGAAATATTAGGTAGACATTGTTAACATATTTCGAGCAACAAATATTTATACATCCCTTTTGTAGATTTTTCAACAGGACTGGCTGAATAGAACAAACGTAGTTTTTAGCAAAAGCCACTAAACCTCGTCAGTATTCATGTGCAAATGCTTTCACTACTTGTTAGGTAGCTTCGTTGAACGTCATTACATACACTATTTATACACAATTACAAATACAAATAGAATACGCGACTTATCTCTACTAATGGCTGTTAGCTGGGGAATTTTTTGTTTTCTTTTTTTTATTTATTTTCATACATTAAACATTACAATGTTGCCAAAGAATTTAAATCCTACAATGCCCAATCTCCTGATTTTTACTGATTTTTTTTTACCAGTGTCATCAGTCGATAATATTAATATAATTAATTATTATATGTATTTTTTAATAAAAGTCTGTAAAAAGTATGTATACTAATAAAAATGTTTGTCCAAAATTTAACTTAGGAATACAAAAAACAGTTTACAACTTTTTCTCAAACTTACCGAATATAAACACAAACTTTCATAACAATCCCTCGGAGGAGTTTGGTTGCAAACACTGTGAAACTGGAATTTTATATAGATAGATGTATGTACGAGTTTGTGGTTTCATAAATTTTATTTAAAAATAATTTAAAAAAATCTTATGAATAAAATTGTTTTCAAACATGATTTTTGGACTTAAAACCCACAATTAACAAAAAAAAGTTGCTTAAAATATTAAAATATGCACTTAACTATGTGTTTTTTATTTGTGTTTTTAAAAATTTCATGTAAAAGTGGCCTTCAAAAACTATTATGAACTAAAGTAACGTGAGTGCAATTTAAATTAATGTTTAAAATGTTATTTTTTGTGGCTTCTACATGTAAGATTATCATGTATGTGAATATATTTTTTGCTGCCGAATTTTATTGTTCTTAATCCTTTTCAGGTGTGAATGTATATATGGAATTATGAAATATTTTACGAATTTTAAATTTTATATAAAAATTTTGAGAATATCTCAAATAATAAATTTCATAAATGCATTAATTTAAAACAATTTTTGTATATCAAAAAAATGTTTTGTTTACGCAAAGCCTAAAAAGCAAAGAAACGAATAACGTTCATTAACTGTAATTTAGTCATGTCTCAAAAATCGAAATAATGTATTTTAATTCAAGACTAGCTTTAAACTTAATCAAGAAAGAATATTACTTAACGACTTTTTTATATATACATACATATAGTTTTTTTAATATTTCAATTCAAACCAATGATGTTATTACTGAGAAGCTAATAAACTTATAATAAGATTTTTAAAAAATTTTCGTTTAGATTCATAAAAAAAATTGCCTCACATTACTTTATGTGCTAAAATCCAATAATAATGACTTACCACCGATTTCACGATGTCGAAAGATTTTAGATTTTTTTTTTTCATTCGTACAAATACATTTAATAAAAACAATTTTAGAAATTGTTTTTGCTTCAACTGAAATTATACGAATAAAAAAATATTAAAAATTAATTCAACATTGTGAAATGGGCAGTTAAAATCACCATGTGTATTTTTAATTTTTTTTTAAGTACTTAAAAACAAAACCTATAAGATTTCCGCAATCAAAATGGCATTTGAAAAAAATATGTACGTAAATAACACTTTGACATTTGCGTTTGTACTACATAGTTGCACTTTCGAAGGGGATTTTCTTGCTCTCCCAAAGGGATTAAAAAAATTCAAATAATTTACGAACGTTCGGAAATAAATTTTCGAAAGTCGTTCTATGTAATCCCATTTCTACGAATTCGTAAATTTTCCGACTTGAATCGAAATACATAATAACCCTCCTGATTGAAGACTTTATACCTGAGTACACACACGAGAACCGTAGGAACTAATTTTTTCTAGTTAAATAAAAATAATTCTCTGCAAAATTCGTGTGAAATTTTATACGTATATAATAATCCGTTAAGGAATAGTAAATTATTTCCAAAATATATTTTTTTCGTTCTGCACCACATAATGGGTGATCCAAGTAGACATACTTTTTTCAATAGCCTTTTTTTGACAGATCTCGTGTGAGTCGTGTCATGCTGTCATGTTATTTTTGTTAAGTATTGTTTGGCATTTCATAATGGAAAGACTTACGCCTGAACAACGTTTACAAATCGTTCAACTTTATTAAGAAAATTCACGTTCTGTGAGGAATGTGTTTCGTGCACTTCGCTTAACTTATGGTCAACATAATCGTCCTACTGAGCGTACTATTCGCAACACCATCACCCATTTTGAGACCCAGCACTCATTATTGGATAATATTCGACCGAATAGACCACGTCCATCACGCTGTGAAGAAAATATAGCGGCCGTAGCTGAGAGTGTACGCGAAGACCGTGGAGAGTCGATTCGGCGCCGTTCGCAGCATCTCGGACTGACATATGGAAGGACTTGGCGCATTTTACTTCGAGATCTTAAATTGAAAGCGTACAACATACAGCTTGTGCAACAACTGAAGCCGCTCGACCTTCCCAAGCGACATCGCTTCGTTCTATGGGCTCTTGAAAAGTTCCAAGAAGATCCGACGTTTTGGAGACAAATTTTTTTTAGCTACGAGGCCCATTTCTGGCTCACTGGGTATGTAAACAAACAAAATTGGCGCATTTGGGACGAAGAGAAACCTGAAGAGATTCAAATTTTGTTTCAAACTGAAACAACGGTTTGGTGTGGTTTGTGGGCCGGTGGACTAATCGGTCCATATTTCTTTAAAAATGATGCCGGTGCGAACGTAACCGTCAATGGCGACCGTTATTGTGGCATGATAACCGACTATTTGATGCCTGCAATTGAAGCTCGTGATCTCGGCGACATTTGGTTTCAGCAAGACGGCGCCACTTCCCTCACATCGCATCAATCAATGGATTTATTGAGAGAACATTTCGGTGAGCACATAATTTCACGTTTTGGGCCGGTCGATTCGCCACCAAGATCGTGTGATATAACATTGTTAGGCTTTTTCCTGTGGGGATATGTAAAGTCTAAAGTTTATGCGGACAAACCCGCTTCGATTCAGGCCTTTGAGGAAAACATCACGCGTGTCATTCGCCAGTTACCAGTCGAAATGCTCGAACGAGTCATCGAAAATTGGACTCAACGGATGGACCATCTGCGACGTAGCAACGGCCAATATTTGATAGACATAATCTTCAAAAAATAAATGCCAAAGAATGTTCTTTCAAATGATAATAAACATTCTCCCTTAAATTTGAATTTTTTGTGTTTTTTTCTTTAAAAAAGTAGGTAAACTCGAAATGGATCACGCGTTATAGTAAGTTTAGCTTTTTAAAGTTATCGACAAAACGACACATACTCGTACACTCAAAATATTATGTAAGTAAGTTTAAATTAAAAATTATTTAAAATAATATTAAGTAAATATTTTCATTCAAAAATTGCACTGCTTGAGTGGTTAGCGCGTTGACTACTAAGCAAACTATGAATTTGACCTGAGTTCGATCCTTTGTCATGGCAAGTCTTTTACATCATAACTTAATATAAGAAGCAAAGACAACTATTAAAATATGAAGTGTTGCAATTTAAACAAAAATTCATAAGACCTTAATAAATAACCATCTTCGTAAAACAACAAAATTTTTATTCAATTTTAAAACTTTAAAAATTAATTACATTCTACCAATGTAAAAAATAATGTTCATGCGTTCATAATGTTTGTAATTACATACAAGATCGGTAGAAATATCATTTAGCTGAAATGTAGGACTTCTAAGATTTTTCTATGCCGACTGACTATAAAAATGTGCTAAAAAGGGGTAATTGTAGGTCCGTCTAAAATGTGTCCCAGATATATACTTTTCAAATGCCGATTCAAAATGAGAATCAGTGTTTAGAGCCCTGATATATTTTGTGTTGTAAAATGTTTATGTCCTAAGTGAATATATGAAACTAATTATTTATTTCAATAGTTGGCATTTCTACTTCGGTGGATTCCAGGAACAAGTGATGATAAAGGAAATTAAACAAAACATAGTAACGAAATGATGTATCGATGTCGAAAATAGTACCGCTACGTTCTTCTAGTCGTATATTTTAATAAAACTAGAATAGAATTTCAATATCGAACACAGAACTTAAACCATTTAATTTCAAACTTAAGCGATCGTATTTCACTACTCAATGCACCATGACAGCAAAAAATCCCAACCAATGGGTTAAATATTGTATTAAACCAAAAAACGCTTAACAGTAATTTAGCTATTAGCTGAAATATAATATAAATATTATATATAGTATATACGAGTGAATATATATTTTTTTTTTCAAGTAAAAATTTAATTTTTCTAGTTTTATTGCTATTTGTGTTTTTCGTAAAACACAAATAAAAACGGTTTTCCACAAAAAAAACTCATGACTATACGAGTAAAAAGCTCCATGTAAGAGTTAAAAAACCAAACTAATGTATAAATATAACTTTTTTGTGCAAATAAACTTTATCTTTTACTCTATTTTGCATTTTGCATTTTTTATTTTACAATTTTTTTTTGTTTAAATTTTATTTGTTTTTGCAATACATATAATACTTTTCAACACTGCGACTGCCACTACGAGTATGAGAATATTTTTAGTTGGTTTTGTAACAACTTTTGTATGGAGTGTTTGGTGTTTTTTTATCTCGTTTTCATTTTTATAATTTTTTTTTTAATTTTTCAAGTTAAATAGTTCCTGCTTGCTGGCATATATGCTGGTAAGTACGTACATGTATACCATTTAAATATCTCTCCGTGTGTATGTGTGTGTGTGTGTTTGTAAGTGTTGTTATAACCATGTTATGGTAAAAGTTTTTTGTAGTTGCGGTAGTAGTTGTGGGGCATGTTCATGTCTTGTCTGCATTTAAGCAATGGTCACTTAGCGGTCATTGGTTTTTGCTATACATGTAACAATTTGATTCTCAAGTGTGCTGTGGCATAAAGTAAATTCAGCTCAAATTGTTCTTGATAAAATGAATTGGTTTTTTTTTTGTAGGAATTTTCTTTCTTATTTTTCGCATTGTTTTTTTTTTTGTACGTACATAATTGCACTCTAAATGAAATATTATTTTATAACTTAAACAATACGTTGCTATTTTTAATAACTATACCATAAAATTTTCAACGAAATAACTAAATCTGTAAAATAGTTTTTGCTAAATCAACATTCATTTATGACTACTTTTTATTAATAACACAAAAAGTTTTAGTTTAGTAGTTTAGTTTTTTAGTTTTAAAATGCATAAAATTGGTTTTAATGTATGTTTGTTAGGATCATGAAATTTACATTGAATATTAAGTTTGTTTTAAGTTAATAAATTTTTTTCTATTAACATACTGATTGGTATGTTATTTTTGAAAAAATTTTTATTATATAAAATTCGATGCAGAAAAAAATTTTCAATGCAACGGATAACAATTTGTATGAAGTACTTCCCATTTGGCGCCAGGAGTTGCAAAAAATATTAATTCATCATTAATTTTTTTTAAATTTTCAACTTATCGAATATACTGAGAAATTTAAACAATAAATTCAAATCAAATCTTCTTTCTATTATCAACCTTATAAATTTGAATGGCATAGATTGGAAAACTTTTTTATTCTTCTATGAATATTTGTGTTACAACATAACATTTTATTTATTTATATATTAATTTATTATAACTAAAATCACAATAAACTATGGACAAAGCACTAGCAACAAGTAGCTATCGGCTTAAGTAATCTAAAAATGTCTAGATTTTGTTGGTTAGGTTTAAGTGCAGCAGAATGTTGTATATATTATTAATGTTGTCTTTCGACGAATATTTTAGTAAGTTAATAATGTTTGAAGAAGTTAAAAGTCTTCAGAGGGTGTTTTGGAATGTTTGACAGTCTCTGAGAATATAATAATATATATATGTGACCCGTTCTATGAAAAGGTGGCTTATGACTCAAAAAATTATTTTTCACTTTTTTTTTGGTTTGAATAGTTGTTGAGACGCTCTTTCACATGGTGAAAAGCAGAAAGTCCTAACTTGCTTAGAAAAGTACTAAAAATGTAGAGAAAGAAGAGCACAAATGAAAGAAAACCAGAATTTTATTGAAAATCGAGAATGAAGATAATAGATGGAATTAAAAATGAAAAAAAAAAGGATTGGACGCTACAAAAATGATTTTACCAAAAAAAAAAAAAAAACTATTTTGCACAAAACATATTTATTTAGCAATATATTTTGGCATTTCTTATTACAGCAATCTTGCGAAATAAATTTATTTATCAATTCCTTTTCTTGGAAGTAGACAAGTAGTAGACAAGTCCATTGTAAAAAAAATTTGTTCCCCATCCATTTGATCTTCAGCTTGAAATAATGATTGTAGTTCCTCATCGTAATCATACCAACATCATCGAAAGAATCATCATCATTCTCTTCATCTTCAGCTTCACCAAAATACTTTTTAAAAACCTCGCAAAATTCTTTATCGACAGACACTATAGTTATTCATGTCAAAATTTCCTAGAGAGGAAAAGGCTAAATTGGAAATAAATGACATTTTAACAACAACAACCATACACAGTTTTTTTTTCCTAAAAACTTCATTAGTTTATAATGGAAAAGGCCAACAGAAACAGAGCGAAGGAGAGCAACTACCGAGAAACTGACGAAATGCATTGTTTATCTCTAACAACTGATTTCTCGAAATTTTGTTTTTGAGTCATAAGTCACCTTTTCATAGACCGGGTCACATATAATATATCAGCGGTATTCAGTGTTTGGTGCAAATGGCTTTGTGAAAGTGCATTTTCACCTTTTCAAATAAATCTAATGACAACTCTGTGTGTTTTGTTCAAAAAACTACACTCACAGAAAACACATGTTCTAAATTTTGGTAAACAAAACTTTCTTCAAAATAGTTAAAAATATTATTATAAATAATAAACATATCAAAACAATTTGACTTTTCCAAAAAAATTATACAAGCGGTACTCAGTGTTTGGTGCGTTTAAGATTGCAACTGTTTGCTATTGCAATAGTTTTGTCATTGATAGTGAACGTTATTTTCAAGCAACTTTGCAACGCTAGATGCAAATTAGGTAACAGCTGATATACAGAATTATTGAACGTGAAAATTTTCAATTATTTTTTAATTATTTTGTAAAAATTGTTTTAAAATGCCACGAAAAATTGCCAAAGAAAATATCATCGAAGCATTAGTAGAAGAAGTAGTAGAAGTAGGAGATAGTTCTGAGCACAGGTAAATATGTATATGTACATACATATGTACAAAGACAGCGATAGTATATATGTAACGTTTTGATTCTTTAATTCCAGAAATGTTAAGTGATGACGATTACTGTGAAGAAGTTTTGGATGAGTTTGAGGAAAATATATATATGGCAATGTGCTTTCGCCGCGGAATTTTTGATCCAGTTTCAATATCTCCTACTTGGCGAAACAACGTACTCACGTCTCTAGATGACAGCAGATTTAAGCAAATGCTAAGGGTTAGCAGAGATCAGTTTGCAGAGCTCGTACGCATAATAAAGGATGCCAAAGATTTTAATGGGCCTCATTCATGTAAGCAATATTCAGTGGAACTACAGCTGGCTGTTGTGCTCTTCCGTTTGGGTTCTCTGGAGAAAGCGCAGCATATAGGAAGATAGGGTCATTATTTGGAATCGGAGATGGTGGAACAATATGCGCTATCACAAGCAGAATTTGTAATGTTCTGCTATCTTTGAAGTCAAAATATATATACTGGCCAAATGAAACTGAGCGTGCTGAAATTGTATCTGATACTTTAGATGAGCTTCCATTTTGCATTGGTTATATAGATGGGACAGAAATAAAATTAGCGGAAGCTCCTATAGTTGATTCTGTACAATATTTTTCTAGAAGTCGACAATATTCTATAAAAGCGCAAGTTGTATGCGACCATGAACTACGAATTCGGCATATTGTAGTTGGACATCCTGGAAGCTGGCACGATGCTCGAATATATCGGCATAGCTCGCTTTTTAAAAAAAATGATGAGTATTTTTCTACTCAACAATGGATCGCAGGAGACTCAGCATACCCACTTTCCACAACTTTAATAACGCCGTACAGAAGTAACTCACGAATTGAGTTCAATTTGAGACACAGTCGTTACCGAGTTCGTATAGAACATTGCTTTGGTCTTCTGAAAGAGAGATTTGGAAGCCTTAAAGAGCTAAGAATGCGTTTATCAATCAATTTTTTGTAAAATATTTGAGCTGTTGGTGCCTGAATAATAAAGAAATTGTTTGTGAACAAATACACATGTTGGTTTGTTTTAAAGACTTACCTCTATATTTTCTGCTTCCTCCAAATAATCTAGAACAGTTTTTATTTCTTCTGGTGACCACTTTTTGTTTGGTTTTTCTCTCTTTATTTTTTTATTAGTCATTGTTGTCTCCATGGTTTTGATTTTGTTTGACGATTATAAAATTATTGTTTAATGTCAGCTGTTCGTCTATCAAAAATGCAAACGCAATACACGTAGCGAAAAAAAGCTACACATATTTAGTATTGCGTAACCGCAATGATGTAGCAAGTGCAAATTTGTGTGATTTGTTGTTGGATTGCAAAAAAAAGCTACGATATTTTGCATTTACACTTTCGCAAGACCATTTGTACTAAACACTGAGTACCGCTACAATTTTATTTTGTAAAAAAATTTCAAGATTTTTATTTCTGGATTTAACTTTATTTAAATTTAAAACTATATTATGAAATTTGATTCAAAAGTCAAACTGAACTGAAATATCGTAATTTAATTTATTTTTTAGCTACCAAAAATAGTGAGAGCTCACTCAACATGTTCGCTCATCGCTCAGTAATCAAAGAGTTCAGCAGATTGTTCGGCTAAACGCACTTAATGTTAGAAATTACGAATTTGGTACTTATGTTTACTGGCTGCTAAGAGGTATCAAGGCGTAGTAGTGAGTTGGCTAGACTGTCTATCTACTAAACCGCACTTCCTTGGTTCGAGTCCCAAAAGACGTAAGTTTTGTAAACATGTTTTCATCACGCTCATTTCAGATAATACAAATACTTGTTGTAAATAAGCATTCCGGACATTCCAGCGCTCTGATGACATTAAAAGCGTCGTTGTAGCAGATGGGCCGGTTTAGAAGAAAGTAAAACAAGAAAATGAAAAATATGCAGCAAGATGGAAAGATTTACTAATTTTGGGATAAACACTGAATTAGTTTTTAGTAAATATTTCTCTAGTTTTTAGTAAATATTTTTTTAGTTTTTAGTAAAAATTTCCTGTTAAAGACGAAATTTGTATTTCCTAACATTAAAGAAACTTTTACGGAGTTTCGGTAAAAACGGCATTGGCGCTATACGAAACCAACCTAAACTCAAATGAAGTAAAATTTCCAAAATTTTAGTTAATGGTTTTTTTTTTGAGTGTACAAAATTTTGCATATGCACTTTCGCAAGGCCGATTGCACCAAACACTAAATATCAAGTGTATACTGCACATATAAAACTTCTAAATAGATTTACACAGACACACTTGAAAAATATAGATTAAAATACCCACCAAACCAAAAGTTTCGATTTTGTAACGAATTTGTAACGACTAGTCGTCAAAATCTTCCGATTTCGGAACTGAATTCGTAAATATTTCGTAACAAAAATAATATGAAGTTACATGACTTCGTAAGAATGCATAGTTAAGAAATCGTAAAGAAATGTAGGAAAGATTTTGTAAAAAAATGTCTTAACGATGTCGATTAGACTATTCTTAATGTTTTCGTAAACGTTTTTAATTAAGTAAAGGTTTGCACATGATAAAACACTATAATATTTTTATATTATTATTACGAATAAACGTAATTTTTTCTTGTTATTTATATTTATCTATTTAACTAAAATAATATTTAAATGAAAAGTAATATTATCAGGCTCAAGTTCAGTTTTATTGAATTAATGAAAATTCAAAATTACTAAGAGTTTTTTTATGTTGGAAAATATTATTATTTATATCCAATCAGTTTTTAGCAGAACGTATCAGTACTGATTTCAAGGCCACTTCACCTCTCATCAGCGTTCTTTTATCCATCTTTACAATTTTTCGTAAAGTGGATACGAATTGCGAAGAATATCAACTATTTAACCAAGTTTTCAACAGAAATAGAATACGAGAATTTATTTAATTCATTTTTATTCTATTTTGACATATTGAAACAATTTTGGTTAGTACGAAATTCCCCATGTCTGATTGTTTATAATATAAGATAATATTAACAAATTTTAACTAATTTTGCAACACTTACTTACTCTGCACACACTCAAATTAAAAAAATGCAACTGTAAACATCAAATATAACTTCAGACATACGAGTACTACCGAAATGTCTTAACGAATTCGATACAGTAAATCTGACTTCAAAAAAAGTCGAAAACTTTGGTTTGGTGGGTACTTTTAAAAATTAAAAACGCGAGTAACGCACACTAACTAAAGAGCACAATGTTTTGCCAGTATGTATAGCTTATAAGCATCGTAGGCACTAATGCAAAGGTTGCATTAAACATGTAATATTTGAGGTTACCAAAAATGCAGAGTACTGCATGTTATATATAGTTGGAAAGACGTCTAGTATCTATATATCTACAAATAATAGAAATATTTAAAAAATTATCGCAACATTGTAGCTGTAGAAGTAAATAAAACTATTTTTTATTTTACACTTTGAAAATGAAGCAAAACACAAGGGTTTCAAAATTTTCAAAAATTTTTCTTTAACTTCGGAATAAAGTTACTTATAGGCTGTGTTCGCCGATATTAAAGAAGTTCTTTCTTTCGAACAATTACATTTGAAACATAAACAAGTTAAAAATTTTTGTTTTTTGTAATTGGTTGAAAGAAACAACTTCTTCGATATCGGCGAACAAGCAGTTAGTAACTAAAAATTTCGTTAAATCTTATGATTGGTAAATCTATTTCAAAACAGCAAGTGAACGTTAAATATTCAATAGAATTTTTTAAAAAAATATTATCAAGCATAATATATTTTAACAATAAATTTAGAAGAAGTTGATACATAAGGAATGAATTATTTGCGATATTAGCACAAAACTTCATACATACGAATGAATGTATAGAAGAAATTCTGCAAGCTAAAACATGCTTGAACATGTATGCACTTATTCTTGTATTAATATGTATTTACATGGAAATTGAAAAGCACTTTTTTAAATTTGATTCTAAATTAAATTTACTCAAATATTCTACAACTATGGTACGTGTACTAACTGCTATACAACGCATATTTTATTTGTACGTTCTACGAGAGCTAGACATACATACATACAGACATGCGATGATGCAAAACGGAATTTGAAGCACACTTTTACAATACCTGCCTGGAAGAGTGAAAGTGGCTCAAGTAAATTGAATTTTGTAGAGTCAAAATTTTTTTGTTTATTCTTTCTTTCTATTTATACTTTTTAATTCTAATAATTGTTTTGGTAGAAAATTTTTTGTTAGGTATTTTTTTTTTTTTAACAATCTTGGATAAAATTGGCTTTGTTAAATGTCTCATCAAATTCTTTTTTGTTTTGAGATTGAGCAAAGGCTAATGGCGTCTAACTCATGAGGAGTTATCGAAATTCTAGTTGTCTTAATGTAACAGTTTTGTGTTAGAAATTCAGATTTAATAAATACTTTAGATGGAATGCAATAACGTCTAAGGAAATAAAATCAATACAATTTTTCCATTTTGAAAAGGGAACTACATATCGCTCCTTTATTGCGCAACATACTCATATCTCAAAAAACAAAATTTTTCAGTTTCTGACGAAAAAGAGTTTCTCAATACCTTCTTTATTTGTAAAAAATTTGTCATAAACATATCTTTATCTAAACCGAAGTTATAACCACTTACATGGTCAAGCCATCCATATAAATGCTTACATTTTGAAAAATTTAAATGCATTTTGCAACGTTAAATTTTTTTTGAGATATAACTACGTTGCAAAGAAGGAGTTATATGTCCGTCGTATATCTTTGTAAACTAAAAATTTTTACTGTTAGTGGATGCACAGAATAGTGGATTCGATGTTTCAGACATACCAGAGAACTGAGCCTTAAAGGCTATCGAAAGGTTAATACATACAATATAGTGCTTCCTTACGAAAAGGTTGTAATAATACGCATACTTCTTTTTTTTAAATAAATGTAATGCAAACTGTTCATATTTCCTTTTTTAAATGAAAATATTGTCCAAATATGTTTTGTAAAAATTTGTTTTCGTATTTTCTAAAGTTCTGATGCTATCAAAATCTATAAAGATTTTTGCGGGCTGTACAAACCCAATTATTTGAAACTGCGTGGTACGAGGTCAGCTTGATAATTTTGTTACTTCCCTCAAATATATAGTTTTAAAATATTTCTAAATACAATTTCCCTTAAGTATTTCAAAATTCAACTGTTTCAATTCGGAACCCTTAAAATTTGAAACCAATATAAAATGATTGGGATAGTTGGGATATAAAAAAAAAATTTTAAGTTAAAAACAACTTTTTCTTTAGTGTTTTTTCAGACTTGTGCCAATTTCGAATTATCTGCTTTAATTAATTTTCTTTAGGATGTGGATAATAAAAACTGCAATAAATAAATTGTATACTTTTTTTTATGTATGAAAACGTTGTTTATTTTTTTCTTATTCTCTTAATCCATTAATTGTTTTTACGAAACAGAAATATGTATATAAAGGTACGTTCACATTCATCAAATATTTGTCGAAAAAAACGTGACCGAGAGAGAAACTAATTATTTATTTCCTTTAATTCTAATATTTTTCTTAATTATGAGTTCGCATTTATTAAAAACTGTATAAAAATATATTTTTGTAGATAAATTCATTTTATTTTTTAACATAAAAACCAAGTTGGTTGACATTATCCTTAAGAAAAACTAGTGGTTACGTTTTTTTGGACAAATATTTAATAAATGTGAAAATCATCAGCAAGGTACTGTGTTGCATGTTGCACAAATGCTGAATATATTTGAAGTTTATTAAATATCATTGAAATGCATTGAAGTTCAATGAAATGCTGTAGAGTTAAAACAATACAGCATTTAAAGTGTGCAATAATATATCATACTTACATTTCACATATATTTCACACATGTATACACACATCGAGTACATACATACATATAAGAATAATTGCAGTACTGCATTCAAATAATCGTACTTAAGAAGAGCACAAATACATACGCAATTTATATGAAATACAAATTTACAAAAGAAATGTTTTCACTTACCGGACGTACAAAGTAAAACGATTGCTGAATAAGCGATTAATCCTGAAGGGCACGATGACATTATACAGCTTTTGTTGTATTTCGTTTGCTGTTGCAGCCGTTAGCTGTGTTATGAGTGTGTGTGAGAGTCAACGACAACGATGATATTGATGCTTAATTTCTTTTAGTTGTTTTAAGTTTGCACATACACACATTGTTATATATATATTTTTTTTGTTTTGTTTGTAGGTATAAATTAAAACTACAAACTCTAGCAACACAAATTTACAAAGAGAAGTAAATAAACTGAAAAGGAATTGAAAGTATGCAACACGAATTTCATGATGAGACAGTTGTGTGTTAGTTGGAATAGCGTCGTTTGTCGAGAGTTGAGTTGAGAATAAAAAATTCACCTCGTGCACAATAAGAAAACTTTAATGTTTCTGCTGCTGTTATTTTTGTTGCACTTTTATAAAATTTTCTGTGCTTTTTGTTTTTTTTTTTTTGTTTTAATTTTAGTTTTTCCTTCCATTAACTCCCTCTTCTTGTGTTGTTATACTTAGTTGTAGCCGCAGTGATGTTGGGTGGGTTCGGTTGCGTTTGGTATAGTTGGTTTTAAATTTAAGGTTGGCTTCATTTAGTTTTGTTTGTTTAAACATTTTTTTTCATTGCTTCGTTTGGCTTTTAAAAAGCAGGCTTTAGGCTTTCTAAGGCAACAGGACTGGCATGTTTATGCTGTACATACAGCGCTTATTTTCAAATTGTGACATTCATGTTCTCTGCAAAGTAACAAATGAAACGAACATCTTCATCAGCACTATTAAGTATTGTTATCTTGCTCTTAGTTCTGCCTGAACTACTTGCATTCTATGTTTAGTTTAACCGAATTGCAAATAGTTTGATTTTTTTTTGTTTTAATCTATATGAAAATTAGGTTGTCCCATGGCAACGAGTTTGGAAATGCGAACAATTATAAACTTTGTGAACAAAGATCACCAAAAGTAAAAAAAAAAGTATTACAACTTCTAAAATTTTATATTCGTGCTTATTCCAAAATTTATTATATTTCCAACTAGCATGAATATATAATGTTACCTTAATATAGAAAGGCCCTAACTAATACGCTGCATTTAGTTGGTTGGTTGTTGTTTGTCGTTGAACTGGTTTAAATTTACTGTCAAATACGATTTATCATTCTGTGTGGCGGCAGAGAATTAGATAACATTTGATTGATCGACCAAATACGAACTTAATAATAGAATTTAGAAGAAAATTTTCTATATTACAATAAAATTTTCACATCTTTTCCACAAAAAATGTTGTATTACATCCATTTTAGAAATTGCTAATATTAAAAACAAGCGAATAGTTTGACATACGAGGACCGAATTTTGCCGAATTCCTAATTGAAGCTGATCATTTTGCACTTAAAAATAAAATGGGAATTTCTTTTTTTTTATTTTTTTCGGACCAGCATTCAGAAAGGACTTAGGGAAGACGATAGGGTAGAGAAAATTTATGTTGAAAAAGTAGAAGGCTTAAGCCTTTTACAACTCTGCTACTGCACGTTTTTTTAATTTTTGGAGTAGTAATGTAACACCTCTGGTGTTAAGTACACTTATTAATTTTCCAAAGCTATATATATATATATGTATGAGCAGGCATTATATTAAATGATTTACTTATACGACGGTTTCGCTAAGCGGCGAAAAAGGGCAATATGGTACATTATCTTGGAACAGTGTCAATCGCTGTCGAAAAAATTTCAAGGTACCTTAATCACAAAGTGAAACAACAATTCGCACAATGTCACACTAATGTATAAATACGCTACAGATTATTGTGGGAACCCGTCTTTCGCCTTAAGCCCACAATGCTCTTAACAACGTGTGAATATATGTGTTCACGATCACCCTCGAATCACCCCCAGGGTAAACAAGTATAACGAGGGTCACATCAGGTAACAACTTTTTATGCATGGATCACCCACCAAGCGTAAACACCTTGCCAAAGTGTTCGGGATATTTATTCAATTTTTCTTTTCTGTTTTCTCGCAATAGATCATAGAGGGTTGTCATTGTTACACTGAAGTACATCCAGCCCCTTGCACTGGTCGAGTATCAGCCATTTAACCAATATCCTTCCAGCTTTTGGTAGCAAGCACAGCCAATACGTGTGCTACCGAAGAAGACCTCACCAATAACCGGTCATGGAATCATGGCACCAACTAGGGTAGTGCGATGGTAGTGCCAGCATATCCATCCTTAAAAGTTCAGAGTATGCATCTCGCGCCATCACATCGCCCGGTGAGTGCAATATAGGAACAACACTCCCTACTCGCCGTGGAGCTTACCGGCTCCAGTGATACCAGTGTATGGTTACTAGTCAAGCCTAATAGGGATTTACTTTTTATCGACTTTGTTCTTGAATGGACACCTAAGGAGCCTTTTCACCATATATCACATTACCTACTACCTTTTCTACCTTTTACGAGTATATACATCAGTTGCTCTGTTGCTTAAGAGATTAGGCAAAAACATATAAGTTTTATGGGTAATTGAAAAAAGGTAATTTCTGGAAAAGCCAATTACTTTTTTCCCCAGTAGGCACAGCACCAAGGTGTAGATATCACCAAGATGACAAACTGTACATCCGGAGTGAGCACTAATATACATTAGAGAAATTCATGATGTCTATGACACGCCCTGTTCAAGGATCGAACCCAGGTGTTAACTAATTATTTGCTTAATAGTCAACACGCATTTACAAACTTTAGCCTGTGTAAATATTAACAAATAATTTAATTTTTTTATTAAATACAAAATATTAGATGCATAGGTTCTTCCTTTGTCTACATGGGGACAGTAAACCTAACAGAACCTGCAGTTTGCCCTATCCTCCTTTTGTGCATACAAAGAAATATCATGAAGAGGTAGTTTACTTTTTATATTTATACTAAATTTACAAAATCCTTTTATTAGTATCGCTGTATTTTTATGGTGCATATGCCAAATTATCACTAGACTTCAGCCACCTTTTGACAGTATTTAAAAAAGAAAAATTCTTATTTACAAAGTCTATTAGAATAAAGTAATCTCACCCAAGAATTTTTCTATTAATTTGTTTTGAATTCTTGTTATATAATAAGTAGCACCATCCGAGGCTATATCGATACATGATTTAATAAACCTCTAACATTTTTTGTAGCATACCTATACTATTTTAGAAAAAAATGCATTAATAAAATTAGCTCTTGTAACAAATGTTTCAGTTATGCACTTTTATTTATTACTTTCGACGATTAAAATATATTCTTCAAAATCCTTGTTTTGATAACTTATTAATAAATGATTTACAGAATACCTAGTGAACAATTATTAGTTTAGCGAGATCGAACGATTTGAGATCGATCGAATTTCATCACATACCAGAATTTATAGGTTATAAATTTTGTATTTATAAGCAAGTTAACAAATGATTTCAAAAAGCTTTATTTATAACTTGGTGCTTTGAAGAACATAAATTTTGCAACACATTTGTTGTTAATCTTTTTTGAAAATTTGTATCATAAATTCCTGAAATTCCGAATACTCTTCTTTTGGAACAACCTAACATACTCTAGATAAAATATGCAAAAGCAATGTTTTCTAAAAGATAGACGACATATCGACATTGAAAATTCAAGCATTCGGAAAGAAAATAATAATCTGCAAATACGAACATGTACCGACTTAATACTTGTTTTAAGTACACAACTCATGCATACAAAACTCTACATAGAGAAAAAAAAAAGAGAAACACATACAAACAAACTGTACGAACAAAATGTTAACTTTAACACGAATTGACACAAAGTGCATTGAAAGTGGTTTTGTATGCAACAGTAAAGTGCAAGTTGTACGATAGTTGTGAAGAAAAAAAGTTGTACAAGCTGTAATAAAAATAGTATTTGATGTATGATGTATTTGCTTAAGTAATCAGAGTGATGCTGTAAGCAGCATGGCGAAGTAAAGGAGTCACATCTATTTAATCCTTTAGGGTGGTATTTTAGTAATTTTAAATAGATTTATTGTTACTAAATGCCAACATAGTGGATTATATTTAAGTAAACACTTCCTATTTGGAAATAAAAGAATAAACTTTTAATTATTGTAACTGTGGTAAGCTTATGTTTGTTAGTTTTTTTTTTTTTTTTAATTTAGTTCCTCTTTGTAACACTGCAGCCACATATGCAGCAACTTCAAAAATGCATTTTGCTATAATTGATTTGTTCTATTACAAACACTTCAAATACATTAATTAATTTTATATTAAAAACTAAATAGCATTTACAGAAGTTTTAACAATTATTTAATTAAGGAAAATATTTAATTTATTTTAAACTATTTTATTTATTTAAATTAAAAAAAAACACTCGCGCTAGAGCGGATGTATTATTTTTTTTTAATACAATTTCCGTTACGTCCGTTTATCTCTAAATCCAACATTTAACTGAATTGTCATTGTCTTCGTTGCTTAAGGATATGCCGTTTCGGCATATTAACTTGCCTCAATATTTGTTGTACTATTTGCTATTTGTATGCCTTTGTTTAAAGTTTATTCGTGTGGGGTTTCGTTTGTTACATCGTTTTTGTTGTATTAACCGTATTATTATTTGAAAAGAGCATTAAAGCTATTTAAATTTATTGAAAAGAGAGCAAACCAATATTAATTGCTCACTTGTGCAGACTCTTTTCTCTTTTTGAAAAGGAAATTTCAACAATCGTATATTTGTTGCAATAATGAAAAGCAGGAAAACTATTTGGTTTTTTTTTAACGGCTTGAACTTTATTCATGAAAAAACATATCTATTGTTGTTTATATTTAAAATTTTGGTCCCAAAAAACTAGGATTTCATAACACAGCGTATTAAAATTATTTGCATTTGAAGAGTGTAAAGCAAATGGGAATTTTTTACTGAAACTTAATCTTTGCATGGACTGAGTAGAAAAAGTTCAATGATATTTAGAGCAGAAAATATTTTAAGAAAATACATATTTTAAAAACCATAACTTTAAAATTAATTAGAACATGCATGAATTAAGAGTAAGAGGATAATCAAATGAAGATTGTAGTGATTGTCACAAAATGTAACGCAATATCACACTTTGTTTAAACACTATCACTATTTAATTAATCAGCTGAGTACTTTTATGTAGGCTCTTTATTTTGTTTGCAGTTTTAACTTTTCAAAAATCTTTCTGTAAAACAGAGAACCACAAAAAAATATTATTACAAGTATGAAGACTTAGAGATTCCGCGTGATCAAAGTACATTTTAATCCCGAAAGCATAGTCACGTATTGAACGCAGTGAATGATAAATAAGATATCATCGAAAGAAAAGTCCCATTTTAAACGGGTATATTTATTCAAAATTTCATAAAACACTCGATGATTTTGTCCCATTAGTTTAATCAGGAAATAGATTGTTCGATTTGTCCCGCTAAAGGCCGAATATCAACTAACTCCTCTACTTAGAACCGATTTTAAAAATTCCTTTTTTATTTTGCACAGTTTTTCATGCCGCTTGGTCTACAATTTTCTTTTTAGAATACAATGGAAAATTATGTTACACCCTCCTCTCAATATATTAAATATCGCTCTACTATCTTTTTTGAAGAAAGCTTTTAAAAAATAGTTTTTTGTTTGTTGGTTATCGCAGACCCACCCATTTGTGAACTGATTTTAAAATTTTCTTTTTTGTTTAAAAGGGTTAGCTTACAATGTGATCTAATAAAATCTTTTAAAAATTCAGTGTTCAAGTTTTTCTTGTCGGAATTAAATATTGACTTGCAACAGTCTTTTTGTTTTTCAAAGAATAAATGAGTTGTTTTTGGTTGTCTAGATCAAATGAAGTGTCAAATTTCGGCCTTTAAACTTATCTTTTTCAAATAAAATACATTGATTTTTTTCAATTTACTCAATTGAAGTCGTCAGTAAATATTCCTGGCTCACACAATCCTCGATAATAACAATTTACTTGACGATACATCATAAGTATTCCAAAAGTCATGCAGCTCTTAAGTAGGAACTAATCAGAGGGTTTTGTAAACTGTCTTTTATATTCTTTTGTGAGGTTTCAGTGATGAACATAAACATGCTCGAGGACATTTGATTTTTATGTTCTTAGATTCGTCATGATAACGTGAGGAAAGATCTCCTACCAGCCGACGAAATCACTGCCCCGAGTGATATCCGCCAACGGATATTATCACCTTAAATAATTTTATTCTCGTTTAGGTTTATGCAATAAAGTGACACAGACACAAACTCCTTCAGACGTACTTTCAAAGTTGAACAACTGTGTGGTAAAAAGTTCAAAATTGTAAATCCTTTGAAATTTTTCAAATATATCTTAATAATCTTTACACATATAAATATTTTTAAAAAAATATCTTACTTTCTTTGTATTAGATTTGAAACTAAACAACGAAGTTATTTAAAGCAACTTCTTATATTTCCCTTTATTTTTCTATTCTATTAAACACTCTTATACATTTAGACTCTAGATTTACTCTTCGAAAGGACTAAAACATGCGCATTAAATTGTTACATTATTAACGAATAATATTCCTTTATTTACACGTGCTTTTTCTTTAGAACATATGAGGGCTGTCCTGTTTGTTTCATTGTTAATAATAATGTTGTTATTGTCATTTTTATTAGTGTTGTTGTGGTTGTTGCTGTAATTGTTGTTGATATCAATCAAATAACATTAAGATTTGATGGATTTGATATTCTTTAAAAACAGTGATTTTTTTATTTTCCATTAGATAATAAGTAATTGATTACAATTTAATCAATACATTAATATGAGAATTCACAGAAAACAATGATCTTTTTCTTGAATGACTTTTAAAAAGCAAATAAATTAAATAAAACATGATAAATGTAAAAACAAAAGACTACTAATATCAAACTCATGTATGTTTTACGTGTGTTACATACATGTTGTTACTTATTTTTTATTAACAACCACATTTTTCTGTTAGGCGGGGTGCTTTAAGATATCTAAAAAATTTGTATTAGTGTGGAGTTAAAATGGAAAAAAATCATTTTCTATTTTTTGATACAATAGAACACATTAACTCTCTAACAAATTTGAAAACCTTTGCTTTAAAATATGCTCAAATACTGGGCAGAAGCCTTTATACATTACATGAAGCTTAAATTGAAATGTCTTTATTTTAAAAATTCGTTTAAGTCAAACATTCAAATCGTGTGCGTCGCCTTAAGTTTTTTTCAGTGTGTTTCAGGCTAAAGAGTACCGATTACTAATACAGGAAAGTAAAAATTCATTTTGAAAGTTTAAATTAAATTTAAAAATTTGGACCAACATTTCGAAATAAAAACACAGACCTTTAATATTTGTTGTGAACTTAGCTTTTCTATAAGGACATCGATTCAAAGTACATTATATTCGAAATATGCTTCGTATTGCTTATAAGTTGCGAAACAAAATATTTTTCTTTTTCTAATTTCTCGCATCAAAAAATAGATGTTGTTATAGAAAAACTTTATTCACAACAAATATTAAACCATTTAGACTTTTTGTAGATTTCGCGCATGAACAGTAAATTTTTGTAAAAAAGTATTACATATTTTCATGATACCAAAAAATTTTTAATCTATCGTCAATAGAGCCCACAAATATTTGGAACATCAGTAAGGCATAGAAGTCATTTACATACATTTAATGGATTTTTGTTCTTGCGAGACACGGAATATAAAAATTATAAATTTCCTTTTTAAAACTGTTATTTAATATAAGAACTGCATGCAACTAAGTTGCAGAGTGTAAATGCCGTGTAACTTCTCTATGAAAAAAAAAATTCAGAAAAATGTGCATTGTAAAAAAGCCCATGGGTAGTACAAGGATTTAATATTAAGGTCAGGTTAGTAGTGAAATAAGTTTCGTATTAAATTTTTTTTAAAAAGTTTTATATGGGAATTTTCAAAGAAATGTCGACTTTTGTGTTCCTTTCACCTGTAAGGTATTAAGCTTGTAGCCATTCTCTTCGAATTTTGTTCACTATTTTAGTTAATGAGGAGGAGCTGATACGATCATGGCATACATGATGTAAATAAGAAAATAAAATATAAATACGAACTTAAATTTTTCATCGATCCTGAATACATTGTCCTGCAGAAAGCTGTTAGGGATGCCTAGCAACAGAATAATCTGTGAACTAAGGTTCAACAGGAGATTAAATGTCACAATTCCACTTAGGGCCACGTGGGAGGGTAATGGTCCCTCTGTGGATTCCAGAAGTTTATGTTGGTATACGGATGGATCCAAAACTTTATACATGGAAGAGGATAAGACAACGGCGCACATTCTCTGTGAATGTATAGTCTTATGTAATTATAGAAGGCGTGTTTTTCTTTCTTAATTTGTGTGTTCGGATGATATTAGGCGGGCTTCTCCGCACTCTGCGCTGACTTTCATAAGGAGAGTCATTCAGAGCTTGATTTAATTTAGAGATCCATGGCACAAAAGATCCAATAGGTGTCGCAGTGCCGGTCCTTGGACGAGATCTGTCCACTTTTCTATACTCTATTCTATTGATACGTGGCGAACGGGACAAAAAGTAGAAATGCCCATGCAGAATAATTTTAACCACGTTCAACAAGCAGTGTAAGCAATCTTATTTACATTAATTTTCGCATCGCATTTGCTACACATGAATACTGACGATGTTTTATTGGCAACTTCCAAAAAGAAAGGTTTTATTTTGTGCCGTGTAAGTTTGAATCTAACTTGATGTTTATTTTTCTCTTGTTCTTGTTATGTTATACATTGCTTAACACCTTACAGATGAAGTCATAGTACGTCATCGCCATTCCGTTTGTCACCGTTAAGTCAATGTCACTAGCACCTCTTGGACCATCAAAAGTATATAGATCACAAGCCTTGTTCAACACTGAAGCACCCTTTGTTATCAGCCATTCACTAAGCATGACATCTCGGACATAGTTCGGATGCGCAGGTGCATGTTTTTGAGATGCTGATATTGCCAGGATATTGGAAATTTATTCCATTAAATTTCACTGTATTAAAATTATGTTTAAAATTTAGTTGCGAAAATTTTTAAAAAGCCAAAACCACAAACCCCAAATAGAAAATTTGGCCGTTCAATATTCTATACAAGCCGTTTAAAACGAATGATCTTAAGTATTTATTTTCATTAGACGAAATGAATTTCGTCAAAAAAAAAAAAATCCTAAGTTAGAAATTTTATTAAAATAAAGCTGTCAAATAGTCAAAGTTTATCAAATCGAGCACAACCAGCTGGTTCTCTTCGACTTGGCTGTATGACAATGTTCTGCTGACTTTAATTTTTTTAAAATTTTCAAGACTTGGCAAACATGTTGTGTATCAAAAAGATTTATTTGCAATTATTTTATATAACAGAAACTTTATTGATATTTTTTTTAAAAAATGCGAACCCATATATAAAAAAATATTGGAATCAAAATTATTAGTCTGTTTCTTGCTTGCGTTTTTTTCGAAAAATATTTGATAAATGTGAAAGTAGATTTAGATATTACAAAAATATTTCTCTTTTCAAATTCTTACAAATTTTGTAGGATCAATCTCTTTCTCGAAAAAATTAAAATAGTAGAAATTGCTTCTCGAACTAGTAATCAAATTTTTTTTGCTGGGATATTTAATAAATATTTTATATGTTTTAATTTCAATTGAAAGATATTTAAATACTGTTGAGTTGATTTCTTTTTTGTCATCAAATAAATTACATCTTTGTTATAAAAAGTTAAGTAAAAATACAAATAAATTGGCACCTTGTGTATATTTGACTTTTTATGTTAAAATATCACACTGTCAGCAATCATACAGAATTGTTAAAACCTTCCAATAATTCATAAGATATTTTTACCACACTTGTCGGTTAATACCGCACAATATGTTCTGTTATATTGTATTGAATTGTTCGTAACAAAGTACAATTGTTAGTGTATAAATGTGAATGAATAAAATTTAGGGTGTTCGAGTAAAATTTTTCTCATTCGATATCACAAAATGTGCAGATATTTGAAAGTTATTTAAAAACAGAAAACTGCGATTTTAACCACTTTAAACATCTTAAATTAATTAATAAAAACTTTTGTTATTAATTTAATCGAGTAATCAAAATGCTGGATAACCATATGATTCAAAATTATGCGAAATGAGGGTTAAGTGATTCAGTAAGATTTTTAATTAATATATTAAAATATGTTTTTTAATCATATAAACTTTGATTTATATTTTGTTTCTGAAAAAAAAGTTTAGAAGTTTTTTTTTCATTCCTTTGTAAACTTTTGTAATATAAACTTCAATATTTTTCTTTAAAATAAAATAAACTCTTTTTTAAAATACAAGAGGTTATGGGCGATAAAGAAGTAACTGGAATTCCACAATTTAATGGTTGTGGTTTCGATGAATGCCAATTCCGAGTACGAGTTCATTTGGAATGTTTGAACCTTGGAGAAGTTTTAAAGGACGTGCCTCCAACGGATGCTGCCAAGAGAGAAGAATTTTTGAAGAAAGATTGCAAGGCAAAGGAACGGTTAGTTGCATTTGTTGGAAACAAATGTTTGGGCTACATTCGTGAGAAAGATACAGCTAAAGAAATGTGGGAGAGCCTGAAAGAAGTTTTTGCGAAAAAGTCAATTGTTAATCAGATTTTGGTAAGAAAACAATTGATGCAAATAAGATTAAACGAAGGCGATGATGTTGCTGAACATTTAGTAAAGTTTGAAAACTTAATAAGAAATCTGAAAACTTCTGGTGCTGTTTTGGAAGAAAGTGACATTCTTACACAACTATTTATGTCACTTCCTGAAAAATTTGATCCTCTAGTTACAGCCCTTCAAAATCTTGAAGGTCAAATAAATTATAATATGGTAAAGCAGCTCTTATTACTGGAAGAAACAAAGATTTCAAGTCGCTATGTACAAGAAACTGGTCGTACTAAAACTGCTTTCTCCGGAAAGAAAACCCTGAAAAAGAAATTTTATGGCAAGTGTTTTAAGTGCAACAAAATGGGACATAGAGCAAACGATTGTCGTAGTAGTGAGGCTCGTAGTGCGTTTAATGGCCAGCCAGAATCCAAAAATATCTGTTTTATGGTGGATTCAAATACAAGTATGAAATCAACAATAACTTTTAAACTGGATTCCGGGTCAAGTGATCACCTTGTAAACAAAAATTTTTACTTTAATTCAGTAAAAAAATTACTGAATCCAATACAAATGAAAGTAGCGAAAGATGATCAACACTTAACATCTAATCATTTGGGCATAATAAATTGTGTGTCTAATAATAATGTTGATATTACTTTAAAAGACGTGTTATATGTACCAAATTTAAGAGATAATCTACTTTCAGTTAAGAAAATGACAGCTGCCGGAATTGATGTAAAGTTCAGTAAAGAGAAAACATTTATATACAAAGGTGGACTGTTGATTGCAACAGGACACTTAAGAGGAAGTCTATACGAAATCACATTTCAATTGGAAGAGTATGATGCAAATTTTTCAAATCGTGAAGTTGAACTATGGCATAAACGATATGGTCATATCGGACAGTCTTCCTTCAACGAACTATTAAACAAAAACTCTGTGAGTGGCGTAAATGTGAAACCCGAAAAGATTGATTTTTGTGAAATCTGTGTAAAAGGAAAACATTCTAGAGAACCTTTTAACGGATCCCGTCAACGTGCATCACGTCCACTGGAAAGAATACATTCAGATGTGTGTGGTCCTTTCGATCCTATTGCCTGGGATGGATCAAAGTACTTTGTATCTTTTATTGACGACTTTACACATTTTTCTGTTATATATGGTATCAAGAATAAGTCGAGTGTTTTTGATAAATTAGTGGAATTAGTGGAAAGCCATGGCTAAAGCAAAGTTTGGTTTATCAATATCAAAACTAACCATCGATCAAGGTCGTGAGTATAATTCTAAGGAGCAATGGAAGTGGTATAAAATGAAAGGTATTCTAATAGAAGAAACTATTGCTTATTCTCCACAACAAAACGGAGTGTCGGAACGTTTTAATAGAACGTTGGTTGAAAAAGTTCGCACAATGCTGCTCGAATCCCATATGCCGAAGAATATGTGGATTGAAGCTGCGCTAACGGCTGTATATCTTATTAACAGAAGTCCAACAAAAACTTTAGATGGTAACGTTACACCTGCAGAAATATGGTACGGTTACAAACCCAATGTTAAAATGTTGAGAATATTTGGATGTAAAGCATATGCCTGGATACCAAAGCAAACTAGAACCAAGCTTGATGATAAAAGTAGATGCCTTGTTATGATTGGTTATGTTCCAAATGGGTATAAACTCTGGGATATGAGTTTGAAAAAGATAATTACCGCCAGAGATGTTAAGTTTGATGAGACGAATTATCCATATAAAGTAGTCGCTAAAGAGTTTGAGCCTTTAAATATAATAATAAAAAGTAACGAGCAAGAAGGGAAAGAATCAAAAAGGGATCAAGTTATGCCCGTTACAGTAGACGAAGTTGAATCAATAAGAGATCATATTATGCCTGTTACTGAAGATGCAGTTGAAGAAGACCTAATTACTGCAGACAACTGTAAAGAATCTGAAAATGAAAATAAACAATTTAGTAACAAAGAAAGAATAGAATCTTGAAAAAGCTGTAGAGAAAGGAAGGCACCTTTAAGATTTCTGGATTATTTTACTAGTAATTCAGCCACTACAGAAACATTTCTTTGTGCTAGAGAACCCGAAAACTATTCTGAAATATCTAGTAGACTTGATGCTGGAAAATGGCTTAAAGCTATTGAGGAAGAATTACAGAGTATGGAGACTAACAAAGTTTGGGTATTAACGAAACATATTAAAAATACTAAGCTACTTAATTCTAAATGGGTTTTTAAAATTAAGCATGATATGAATGATAATTCAGAACGATACAAAGCCAGATTGGTTGTGAAAAGGTTTTCACAAAAATGCGGTATAGATTACAATGAAACGTATGCTCCTGTCGCAAAACTTACAACGGTACGGGTTTTACTTGCAATAGCGTGTAAAAAAAATCTCCACCTTCATCAATTAGATATAAAAACGGCTTTTTTAAACGGAGTTTTACGTGAAGAAATCTATATGGCAGTACCAGAAGGGGTATCGGCAGAAAAAGGTTTATGTTGCCGTTTACTTAAATCTCTTTATGGATTAAAACAATCGCCTAAATGTTGGAATGATAAATTAAATGAATTCCTTTTAAATATTGGATTTAGTCGATCTAAACATGATTATTGCCTATACTCAAAAATTGGACAAACTAATGATGACATCTTGTATATAATTATATATGTTGATGACTTGCTAATTGCCGGTTCGAACTTAAAGATTATTGAAAAATTGAAGAAAGAGCTTTCGAAATGTTTTGAAGTCTATGATTATGGAAATCTGAAGCACTTTTTGGGTATGAAATTTGAAGTTAACAATGAGAACATTAAAATATCTCAAGAAAACAATATACAAAATTTATTGGATAAATTTGCGATGGCCGATTGTAATACTGTCAAGACTCCTATGGAAAAAGGGTTGCAGCTGACATATAATGGTAATAATACACTTATCAAGCCCTATCGTGAACTTTTAGGAAGCCTTATGTACATAATGCTTTGTATGAGACCAGATATATGTTACCATGTGAGCTATCTAGGAAGATTTCAGCAAAATCCTTCAGAAGATCATTGGCAATCATTAAAGAGAGTCTTAAGATATTTAAAAGGTACAATTCGAAAGAAATTAGTATACAATGCTAATGATGATAATATTTTAATTGGATACGCCGATGCTGATTGGGCTAGCGATGTTACAGATCGTAAATCTGTTAGCGGATACATCTTTAAGTGTTTGGATGCACGGTGTCGTGGTCCAGTAAGAAACAGCAAACGATTGCCACTTCATCAAGTGAAGCAGAGTATGTCGCTTTAAGTGCAGCTGTATCTGAGGCTATATGGTTAAGAGGCTTATTACAAGATTTTTATGTATTGAAAAATGAAGCTGTGATTCTGTATGAAGATAATCGTGGTTGTGCATGTATGGCCACAAATATGGAATCAAAAAGGTCAAAACACATTGACATTAAACACCATTTTATAAGAGACAATGTTGAGAAAGGTGTTATTAAAATTGTATCCATTGGGACATCAGATCAAGTAGCAGATATATTAACAAAATCTTTGGATGCAAATACTTTTCTGAAATTTTGTAGTTATATTGGTTTATATGATTGAGAAGGGGTATTAAAATATGTTTTTTAATCATATAAACTTTGATTTATATTTTGTTTCTGAAAAAAAAGTTTAGAAGTTTTTTTTTCATTCCTTTGTAAACTTTTGTAATATAAACTTCAATATTTTTCTTTAAAATAAAATAAACTCTTTTTTAAAATACAAGATAATAATATATTCAATAATTAATAAAATTTTTAAAAATTTTTGTGCCATCGAATTTCAATCGATTTATGGTTTGTATATGATAACTTAGTTTTCATTAAAAACATTTTCTTTTTTAGACTCACATAAAACTTAAATTTTAAGATTTGTGAAACCTTGATAAATGATTCAAAAAGTGGATATTAGAGTATAGATCCAGGGCTGAGCAGCGAAAGTCAACCACATTTTATGCATGAGCAAACTGAACTCTCTCAGCCAAGATATTTTGCAGTAGCAATTGAAAAACATAATTTTAAAATTTTTAGCAAAATACTAAAAAATTATGATTTCTATTTCTTTTCAGCGAATATCCTAATTTGCCACCACTTGCATAAGTAGTAGTAACACAAATACGTCTTGACAATTTTAAAAGCTTTATTCACGTTCACGTGAATGAATACGAGGATATGAATGAATGAGCATGATAGACATTTTAAAAACGAAAATAAAGCGGTAAATGTTTCCTCCAGTTTATAAATGTCACTTAATGTGTGACAAATGTGTTGTTAGTAAAAGCAAATAAATGTTCGCATTGTGTCATGCATTTTGAAAAACAAAAAAATACAAAAATATAAAAACATAATTACGCGAAATTAAATAAAATCAAATTATTTTTTAAAGATTAAAATTGACATTTTCAATTTTACTGAAACTTGAAAACATTCAGGAAGGAAATTTTTTTAAATTATAACTTCATATCGGAAAAGTAATAAAGATTGCAATATAATTTGTGTGCTTTTTCCATTCATTTAAATTTGTAAAGACCAAGTAAAATATTATTAATATTATTATTATATTCTCTTTTTATAAATAAATCTGTTTCCCACTGCAAAATTGTGGCGGATTACGAAGAACTTTGCAAGAGAGGATCATGTCAATTCAACATGGCTTCCGATTATAATTTCAATACAAAGTTTTGCTTAATTTTTTTAACACTTTTGGAACAATTACACAAGAAAGTCGGGCAGTCAGGGTATCTTCACTGCTACTATTGATAAAATAATAAAATAAAATAATACAACCTGAAGAACTCCAAAACAATGACTTCAATACAATTTTATACAGCAGATGTTATAAATAAAATAATTTTTTGCTGTAATTTTTAAGTAACTAAGCCTAATGTTCACTAAAATCGAGGGAGGGACCAAAATTTAAATTTATTACGTTTCCTCCATTCTTAATCGATTTCCTTATGAAACGCTTAGTTCGCATCAACTATCAGAGATTTTTATCTTTATTTCGAACTGGCGTTCGTTTTCTAAATTAATTTGGAAATTTAGTATGAATTTTCAAAATTAATTTAAAATTTTTTTTTATTAAGATAAAATTTTCGAAGTAATTTTTTTAAGTCAAACTTTCGAATTAGAAATAAAATTTTCGAAATCGATTTTGAATTTGCAGAAATTAATTCGAATTTCTAAAATTTTCTTCAAAATTTTATATACATTTTATATAAAAATATTTCACAAAAATGTACTTCTTTCTGCCGTATAGGAAGTACAAAAAAGTAGAGTACTGAGTAACAATATAGGAAAAATTTTTTGTAATTTCCGAGTTTCATAAAAAGTTTTATTAAAAGTAGATTTCGGAAAAAGCGGTCTTCAGCGTTACCGCCTAATTTAGGGGATCATATAAGCCACGCTTATTAAAACAAATAAGTGTATGTTGCACACAAATTCGGAAAACGGATTAATCGCACTAAAGTCCTTATTTATTTTAATTTAAAGGATTTTTGAAAAATTTTCTTACAGATTAGTGTAATATTAATCTGTCATAAAATATTTAACTTTGCTTTAATATTTTATTTATTTTATAGAGAAATATTTTATATAAATGGCAAAATTAAAGGCAAATGTAAAATTTTTTACACTCTATTTGATATTTTTCGTATAATAGATTTTGAGTATTATTTAAAGAAAAAGGTTGCTTTGTTTATAGATTTTTCAATACTCACCCTTAAGATAATTTGGCCACCGTGTACATAAATACGAGTTCATCAATAATATTAAAGTATAAGGTTTCATAGATAGTAATGTGTAAAAAACTATGTATGTATATGTTGGCATGAATAGATAAAACTTTCTACAATGACAAATAGGAAAGTAATAACACGACCTTCGACCTCAAATGCACTTAAAGTGATATTTTATTTCATATTGCTTCTTTCACTTTTAAATACATACAAATTGATTTCTTCTTACAATGAATATGACGTCAAATAATATGTGAGCACATGTATGTATGGATGCGTGCATGTACAATTATACATACACATCGAATATCATTAAATTCTTGTTAATATTTTTCACAAAAATTTCTTTAATATAATACAATTTGATATCATGTATTAGGAAAAATTTGTAGTCGACGCAGAGATGGGAGTGGATCATTATTTCGGAATAGTTTTGAACGACCAAGGGTACAATAGTTAAATATGATTTTGACTTTAATATGATTGGTCAATTCGCAGTTAAAGATTTTAAAAATGATGCTGATAATTTGCATATCAACATGTTTGTAAACTACTTGTGAATTGCCCTAATGCACTAGTCTGTATAAATTTCTGTTCTTAAAGGATACCACAAGAAGAATGAGATATTCTTTACTCAGTCGAGTTAAGGGGGTTTTATATTGTGGCCACAAAAATGTACTCCTCTTTCCATTAAAATTTCAACAGCAAAAATTTTAAATATTCTGTAAAAGGATTAAATTTTATTTTCATTAAAATATAAATTTAAAAACATTTGTAATAACAAAATATACCTGCTTGTTTTTCTCAAAAATAACATAAAACAGAGTAAAATTGTATTCTTATAAAAAATTTACTAATATGTTTCATGTTAAAGTAACAAAAATCGTCTATTAGTTGGAATAAAAAAAAAATAAATTCCTCCTAATGCCTCTTTCACTTTTAACGACATGAAAAACGTCACCTGCCATAATAATCATTTAATGCTGTACTTGGAGACAACATCAAGATCCTTGGCAAAACGTATAAATGTGAACAGGTGTTGATGTTTAACAGCCTGAAAAATTATATCACAAACTTCACATCAAGCCAACAAAATGAAAATATAAAAGTAAAGAAATAAAACCAACTAACTTTCACATCACACGCACACACACACGCACCGACAAGAAACAAACACAAAACGATTTTAATAAACAAAAAAAAGGCAACAAGGCCAAAAGTCACAAATGTGTTTGTTTGATGGGGAAAAATGAAAACAATAAAAAGAAAAACTAAGTTTATGAAGCTAGAAAGTTTTTAAAATATCATTACAAACAATGTTGAATCTAAAGGTGGAAGGGAACAAGAGTTACCCAAACAGAATCAGATAAGAAAAATGGTTAATTGTTTGTCTGTAAAATGAGGTTTCTCCTTTACTTTTAATTAATAAGTGTCTGTTAGAACTTTGAAATGCTCCTTAAAGTTTTTTTGCACATCCACTTAAAACTATAAATGAAGACATTACTGGTTAAACATACGAAAAAGAATTTTTAGTAGAGACTAGAAAAACATTTTCTTTCAAGTTTTCGTTTTTTTATTGTGTATTTTGTTTTTTCTAGTTTCTTTGCAGAAAAGACAAGTGCTGAATATATTTTAGGAGATTTATTGAAGTTGATCTTAATAAATAACGCGACTAGAAATTTTCATGAGCATCCAACGGACGTCCAGCAGAATTCTGAATTGGTTCCGAATTCGATGGAGTAATTATTTACAGCTTCCCATATGAAAATCTCCACAAAATCGCAATCGGTAGTTTGGCTCTCACAAAAATATAATAATTAAATATTCATAAAAATTAACAATGACAATAATATGACAAATTATTGGTTCAGTGTATGAGTTTCTTTTCTAAGCGTGAAAATTCGTGATAATATCGAAAGCTCGCAAGGAATTGTGCGTACGGGAATGAAGAGTAGCTAGAAACTATTGAGAATATTACTTGTAATATCCCAAGGATGTAATGACACAGGCTTACATGGCTCAGCAGGTGTTTCCATTAGGGCATTAATGATATCGCGAAGTGAAAACTTGAGGACATCAGTGGCATTTTCATGCAAAGTAAGTGGCTAAAAGACAGTTATAAGGGTCTCTTTTAGTTTTTTTCTTAGTGATTATGGTGGTTAAGTGAATTCAGAAATAAAACATTAGCTGAAGGTAATCATAATGGATCCAATGGGCCTTCAAGTGGATGTGTGCTTCACACTAGTAACCTAACGTGACCTAACCTAAAGAATTGTTCAATAATAATTTGAAATTGCTAAAGCTCGAAGAAGGACAAAATTGAAGCGAAAATCATTGCAGCCAAAAATGAGCGAAAAACACCTTTAAATTCCAACTTGAGAAGATCAGATCAACAATAACAAATTGTAGATGAATTATCGCAACGAATGTAGCGCATTAATAAGTGAGACTCGGTATGTTATTAAACAAAATAGTTGAAAATATAATGAATTTTTTGTGTAACATCTGATTAAAGCCTTTAATAAATTTTCGTGCAAAAATCCTGGTGTGACAATAAAACCTCAAATTTTATTGCTACAACAAATTATTCTTTAATATGTAGTAGAGGTTGGTAAATGATCATCAGTTTTCTTCCCAATGTTAGATCATAGCAGTATAGCAGAACTGGTCTTCATGCACTGTTCTTGGACACTGCCTTGTCCTTTCATATCAACCTCTTAAACACTTTCCATTATGCTGGTAGATTCCTGTCCTGAATGCCGTTCATATCAATTTAGTAATAAACCACTCCTGTCGAAGATTTGAACTGAAAAGAAAAATGTAATTTCGGATTAGGGTCATACGAATGGGTTCGATTATTCTTAAGATTAAATGCTGTAGTCTCTCCCTATGCAGATTACTAAAACCACAAGTATTTTTATAATTAAGGATGTTACAAGTACTGTCGAATCAAAAGGACTTGATATTTTTGACATAAAATTTTAATGTGACGTTCGAAGGTCAGACCATATTTTTTATTTCGAAAAAGAAGTATTCACGCGTATTGTTGTCTTAAGACGGTGTAACAGGTACTTCACTCCATTTAATATTACAAAAATTTTAAGCAATCATTACCGATCTGGACTGACGAACAACTCTCGTGTATGGAACGATTCTTCACAGTTTATTTTGAAGTTACTCGACCTTTTATAAAGGAGTTTGTAAATTTTATGGACTGACTGGATTATCGGCATTATATGGGTCTGTTTCAATGTTTTAAAGAACAGACATATAATGGGAAGAGTTCTAATTAAATCAGTCAGTTTATTTCCGAAACTGGATCTCCTTTGAGAAGAACACGCTTTTAATTGTTACAAAGAAACCCTGTTATTTAACCGATCAGTTTGTATGTAAAATAAACTTCTGTCAACGTCAAACGTCTATTCACTATACTCCTTTTAATCTTATTCCTTCAATCAATTGTTTAAGTCTTAACGGTCCTACTCTACATACTACTTTTACATAAAATATAAGGCCCAAATTTTGCAAAACGCATCACCGAAGTGAATTTTATATGGAAAGCAAAAATACAAAATTTGAATATTTAAAAATTTGTTTTTGTTTTTCATACAATATCATCACCGAACAAACGCAGAGAAATTAAGGCGTTGTTTTGCCTTCAAAAATTTCAAAAATTTTAATGAAAACAATGAGCAAAATTTTTTAATATTTGAATTTATATTTTTGCTTTCCATATTAAAGTCACTTCGGTGATGCGTTTTACAAAATTAGGGCCTAAATAAACAAGAATTAAAGTGAATTTTGGGAAAGGAAACAATTCTAGAAAAGGACTTTAAAAGACTTCTAGAAAAAACAACCCTTTTTTAATAATAATTAACATTATACTTTTTACCTTTTTAAAATGTCCATACAGTAGTTTTCTTTAATACAATCTATTTTATAAGTGTAAATCGTTTAAAATTCTATAATCAATCTAATTATTTAAAAATTCAATTCGTTTAATGTCATTATTGTTTTATGCTGAACATTTCGAAATAAAGTGGTAAATATTTTCAATAAAAAATATCCCCATCGGTTTGTTTTTAGTTTTCCTTTTTTATAACTTTATATTCATTAAGATTTTTTTCTTTTCAGCAGAAAACAATATTGTCTTAAGACAGCAACAAACAATTTCATCACTAAACAGAAATTCGAGTCAGAATGTTGGAAGTCTAAACAAAAAAAAAATCCTTTTACTCTTCACTTACTCGTGTTGGCTTACAAAATAAATAAATAAAAACGAAATGATGAGGATGGCACGATAATATTATTTTCTTTACATTTTGCAACGACCTAAGAATACCTTAATTTGCATCATTAGTTTCATTATTATTTCTTTTAATTAATAAATTAACTATTTTTTTAAATGAAATAAAAAAATTGTTTATTAAGTAGGAATAGTACCAATATTTATTGTCTATTAGATCACAGTTATGACCTACAAAAAATTCTAGATATAAATGCGGCCTTTAAAAAACTAATACTCCCGAAGCTGTTAAGCAGAATCTAAGACAGCCCTGGTAAAAAGTTCTTACATATTTCTAACAAATTCTAAACATAAACTCAATAGGAAGGGTCATGGAAATAAATTAAAAGAACAACTTATTTATTGTGTTTTTATAGTGTAGAGTACAGCAATAATAACAAACACTAGCCAAGAAAGTAATAAGATGATATACATCCTGCAACAAAAAAAAAAAAAGGAAAAGAAAACAATAAAATATCGATTTATTTATCTTAAGATTGATAGAGATTCGAAAATTGGTATTTTTGCTTTTCCGATAAATATCTAAGTTTGTGTGAGCGACGAGGCAGGACAAAATAAAAATAAAGAAAAGCAAACCTAAATAAAACAATGATTGCGGTTTAATGAAAGGATTATCTTGGTGTGCAAACGAGTGCAAGAATAAAATTAAGAACGATTTGAAAGAAAAAACAATGAAGGTTGAAAATGTTATTTTTTTAAAAGAAAAATCAAAAGCAATTTTATGTTAAATTTAAAGAAGAAAACTACTAAAACCTTTAAAATATAAAATGCTGACAATGTCTACTTCACTGTTCTATTTAAAAATTTTCTATAATATTTCTTTGTCAATTTCTTTGTCAATAAGCATCGACATCTGTAAGAATAACTTAAGCCATCACATCCAGACATGTAAATGCTAAAAGTTTTCTGATAATGACGACGCTGCTGATGTTGAGTGTGATGACTTTAGAACTGTTGCATTTTTTCTTATTTTATTTATTTTTTATTTTTTGCTGTTTTTATACTGCTGCTTCGTTTGTTTTCCGTTTCCTGTTTTTCCTTAATAAAGTATGAATTTTCATATTTTTACTTTTTGTTAACCATTTCGACCAACTTTTTAACGGTGTTTTTGTATTATAAAAGTTTAAACAATTCCACACTTAATATATAAATTGTTGAAGAAAAAATAATGCAATAAAATACTTAGAAAAATATGTAAGCAAATGCAGCAGTGCACGCGAAGTGAAAGTTTAAGGATCAAATATTTTGATTTTTTGTAATGTATATTACATCCTTTATACGTAAGATCGTGCAAGCGCAAAAATTATCGAAGAGAGAAAAAGTACCAGTAGTAAAAGATTGACAAAAGTACTAGACTATTTTTGAAGATATAAAGGAAGATAAGTAAAAACAGTTAAAAAAAGTGTTCTATAATTTAATCGTCGCCATTCGTCTACAACTAATTTCAACCAAAATCATTAAGTTTTTGCATTCACAATATTAGTAGAAAGTTTAATTAGTGTAGTAGGTTGCTGTGATAAGAAAATAGATTCTAGCCCAATTTGGTCCTGATGGGGTCATATTGTGGTACCAGCAGGAAGAAGAGAAGGAAGGGTTAATTAAGAGATAAGAAGAAGAAAGGTCAAGGGCCAACAAAATAATTAGATACAGCAAAAGAGAAAACACATACAGAAATACTAAGCCTGCTGTTGGGTAGTAAGCGAGATAACCACCCGCTGCTCCTAATAAAGAAAATCAAGTTCCTTAGTTCCGTAACTGAAAGCTCGGAGAGGCTATTGAAGGATCTTTTGCCTAGAAAGTGAAGACGGTGATCACCTAGAGCAAAACAGAGGCATAGAAGATGCGCTATATTCTCCTCTTCTTTCTCGTCATTACCAGCTACAGCAGTCATTATAGGGGTTAACGAAGGGGCAGTGTTCCTTGACTTAAGGTTACGGAAGTGCATCTTAGGGAAATTCAGCAGTGGCTTAGTTGCTTGGTTGCAAATTCGGCATCTCAATGTCATAATAATGATAAATACCTAAAGTAGTGTGACGTAAAGGGAGGGGTTTTTCCAATTAAATTTGAAATATTATGTGGCTCTAAGCCGTAAAGGAAATATTCGTATTCGTTTTCGCAAATACTAAAAATTTATATTTGTTTCAAGTCATATTTAAAAGTTAGTTTGTGTGAAAGTCAAAACATTTTAAACAGTCCAGAGGCATAATTGGGTAATTTTTTTTTCGGAAATGAGCAAGCAATGGCCGTTACAGTCAATGGCGATCGTTATCGGGCCATGTTGAACGAATTTTTGTTCACAAAAATTGAAGACGATGTTTTGCGCCCGGTTTTGAAGGTCGCATTATCAGCCGCAGAGCTGATGTCGTTTGGCCACCTCGGAGCTGCGATTTGACACCGTTGGACTATTATTTGTGGGGTGCCGTCAAAGATAAGTGTAACGCCGACAAGCCAGAGACAATTGCCGCTTTAAAGGACAATATTCGCGAAGCCATTGGTGAAATACTCGTAAAAATTGGCTACTGCATGGCCAGGCGAGGCAGCCATTTGAATGAAATTAGTTTTCATTATTAACCTGAAGGATTGTACTTTTAAATAAAAAAATATTCTGAAATACTGAAAATATTCAGTACTTTTTTTTTATAACATTTTCAAAAAAAAAAAAAGTTATCTGGCGGACCCTTTATTTATATAAGTATATTCATATATTTAATAGCAATCGGAAAGCATATAAACAGACGGATATCATATCGAAAATGCCTAAATAGTTTCTGTAGATTTTTATCAAACTCCTAATTGATTTTTAACTTTTTAATATGATATTATATTTATTGTAATTTAAAGAATTTATTTTAGATAAATTTAATATCAATACATACATACATTTAATTTTGGTATTGCAAATCCATATTAATAGATTCCAGTCAAATGTAATACAATTTCATTTATTTATTTACATTTTTTTTAATAAATATTTAAAGCAATCATTTCAAGAACTTAATCTCTTGATTTTGGTAAACCACAAAAAAGAACATTGCACATAACAACATACTCGTATATGCATACAAACATATATACATACACACAGAGAAACCAAAATGTCTTCTATATGATTTCCTGTACAAATCAAATTGTACACAAAATAACAACTACAGACACGATATGAAAACCATATGAATACTTGGATCCTGGTATTTACTGGTGTCTCTGCATGTGTATATTATACACTCGTACGCAGATACACTGTATATGTATGTATATATATTTAAACGAATATTGACCATTAAGGAAAGCCATGGCAATTCAATCTCAATTTATTTCTTTTCTTGCAGTTGTTGTATTTGCAGACGGACTTTATTGTTATTTTTCTTTGTCATATTGAACATCAAATTGAATAACTTCATCAATTGCATATGGCGTCATTGACTTCCATTTTATGTTTATATAAAAGAGTGCACGTTTGTTTGTTAGTGTGAAGGTATGGTTGCTTATATTTTTTATAAATATATTTATTTTGTTTTATTTGTTTATATTTTTTTTTTGTACATTTTAATGTGCATTTCGTGCAAATGTTTGAACAACTTCATACTGATTGTAAGAGAAAAAACATTACATTATATGTTTATGGATGTGTATGTGTATACTCGTATGTATGTAAGTAAAATGGAATATGAGGAAGAACTAACAACAACTTGCTTTAAACTGCAGAAATTTTGCGACAACACAGTCGAGATCTTGTATGTCCAAGTAAAAGAAGAAATAAGAAAATTTAATAACTTTTTTTTTATTATCTATTGTTGTTCATTTAGTTTTTGTTGACTTCTGTGGTGATCCAACATAAAGCAGAAAGTTTTACAATACATTAAAAAAAGTGTATGTATCTGTAAATAGTTTTTGAAAAGAAACCTTCAGAAATTTCTTACAAAGTCGTTCAAATTAATAAATGCATTTCTGCTTAATACAACTTTTTTATTGCGTACTTCATTAAATTAATTTACAAAATGTTAAAAACTCGACTTTGCTGGTATATTTTTGAGGACTAAAGTTTTTTTATTAATTTAAAACCATTGTAGGAAAAAATATATACATACATAATTAACATCGTGTGACAGAATTTGGTTTAACAACGACACACCTATTAATCTAGAAATATAGTCAAACTGCATTCTTGTTTTTCCACATCAACATAACAAAACACTGGTGATTAGGCCTATTTTTTTTTTATAAAAGCTAACGATAAATAAAGCGTACATGTCACTTTTTCGTTGCCCAGATATGCACGGCCGCCCATTCCAATTTATTACAGACTATACTGTAGCAGCCTGAACTTAAATATCTCGGTGTCCATGTTGATCGCACATAAACGCAAAGGTAATCCAAATGAAATTACATATAAGCAGCGCAAATGTATTGGCTTATTGGAAGACACTCTACACTAAGCCTGGATTTGTAAACTTTTATTATGTAACTGGATTTTATAACCAATATGGGCCAGTTATGGGGAACTGCTTCCATTTTTTATGAAAAATAGAAAAAATTCAACATCGACAATAATAAAATTCTCCGTACAATTACAACAGCCCCCTGGTATATCAGAAATCAGGGAATTCATAAAGATCATGATGTTCCCTTAGTAAAGACTGTGTTTTGTAAGCACTTAACTAAATATATATGTAAAAAAAAACTTAAATTGCAATAAATCAACAAGCGCGAAATATGTGAAATTATGAAACAAAATCACCTTTATGAAAATTCAAAACTTAAAAGAAATTTTGCTAATCTAATCTTATGTTTTGGAAAATAAATTATTAAAAGTGAATCAATAAAATTATATACATGTACAGTGAAGTCGCAGAAACATGAACTACATTATACAATTATTCAAACTAATCGGGAAAATATGGTTTTTCATACCACTTGCATTATCCACAGCACTGATACATGCGAGAACGAGTAATTGAATTTAAATTGAGTGAACATATACAAGGCTTCGGCATCAAGTTGAAAAGGTGGCTAATAGAAATATAATATGGATAGGGATGCCGTCCTTTACATGAAATCATATACGAATAAACGTGTGTGATGGTGTGATGGTGTAACTGTGTATGTAAGCTTATCTATTTCCAAAAACAAATATTCACTGACAGATACAAACACACAGACTCACATTTGTAAATTTTGTGTGGAGCACCTGAATTGAATTTAAATTTTGTCGACAACAATTTGCATATGGATTTGTTGTACTCATGTATCTGTATAAATAAGTGTCTGAATTTATAAATGAAAGTGTCACGTACGTGTTTTTCAATGATTTCAATCTCCATAAAAGTAATAAACACAATCTGTTCTTTTTTTTTATTTTTTTTATTTTTTTTTTTTGTTTTTACCAAAAAGCTCTTCACACATTCGAACAACAAATTAAAATTTAAGTAAAATAATCAAAAATTGTTAACTGTCATAACCAGGTTTATTGTGAGTATTTTACAAAGTGTTGTTATGGTTGGTAAACAAATAAATAAAAAAAACAGTAACTAAGCCACCAATAATTAAAATCAATTTGATAACTTGTTAAAAGTTTATCAATTTAAATTTTCAATAAAAGCTTAAGTGTGCGTATGCTGATGTAGGCGTACAAACATATGTATCAAAATTGTTAATGTGTTGAAAGCTTTTACAACAAACACATTTTGTGTTCACTAAGTTTCTATTGATTATAGTTTTGACAGACAAAATAACTTTATTTATTAGTAGTTTTTATTTTTTCTTATATTAAATTGTTAGCAAATTACTTTTGATGACTATTCATTATTAACTTGGCTAAAGTGTCATTAAGTTTATGTATGTCTCTTTGTTTTATCTACAATATAATAATAGGGAAAACAACAAACGTAACTTCTACCTTATGAGCTTGTGGGGGTTATAAAAAGGTGTCTCCAAGTACATATTTGAGAATAATAACAAAAAAAAAACTTTCAATAACTTTATTATTAAGTGCATGGAACTATTTGTGTATGTGAGTATATTTTTAATTCATTTGGTCATTGATTTTAATGACAATATTGTTTGAACTTTAAGAGCAACCCACACCAGCTCTAATAATAATATAAAGCAATTTTATCAATATACTACTGCGTATTAATTATGATTCATTACGCAGTACAAAATATAATATTTTATTTTATACTTAAGAGGATGTCCTGCCTGTATAATTATTAACAAATATTGATAATCATAGTTGTTGTTGGAAATATTTTGCCGTATTTACAAAATTCTACAGTATATAAATATAATCCCATCAAAGTGCCAGGTTTGATTCCAAACTGAGCCTGCTTTAATATAAAACTCTTTTTCAAACAATTGATAATTTTTTGCAAATAACTTGAAAACGTATCTATTCTCAATAACATGGGGATATTATCACCTTCTGGTACGTAGAAGATTAATTTTTTGATGTCGAACTTGACACGAATGTAGACTCTTCAGTGCAAATGCTCAATGTATTTGCATGGCATATTTTTTGGTACATATTTTTGGGCAATTTTTTTTTCAAATGTGTTTTTGTAACCTTATAAAACAGTATGTAAGTTATCCTACTACCGTGCGCCAGTCCAAGTTCGGCCACACAGTGTGTATATTTACACGAACCTATTAGAGCTGTTTTTACCCCCCTCATAAATTTTCTCTATTTGATCATAAAAGAATGAAACTTGAAACATAAGGTCTCCCCACAGGGGTGACCTCAGAGGTTAAATTTGAAAGCTGTACCGTAAAAGCTTCCCGAGATATTAAGGTGTGAAAAGTCCATATTTTAGTACATATTCACTGACTCACTGACTCACTTACTGGCTCATCAATATTATTGGGCACTTCCAGTAAAGCTAGAGAGCTGAAACTTGGTACACAGATAGGTGTTGGTGAGAAATTAACCAGAAAAATCTGAAAATGGGCACTTTCCACCCGGGGGATTAGGGTGCCCCTTCTTTGTATGGGCCACTTCCAACAGAGCTAGACAGCTTAGGTCCTTATTTATATACAAAAACAACTTAAAAAAACATAAATGTGAAAATAAAGCCAAGTTCCTATCTAAAATATTTCGGCCGTAAAAAGTACTGAGATCAAAATAAGGACAGAGTTCTTGATAGGTACAATTCCATCTCATTTCTAGGCAATCTGTAAGCTTGGCAATATTTATACAAAATGTTTCTTTCTTAGTGACGCTTTTTTTGAAAAATATTTGATAAATATGTATGTATGTATGTATGTATGTGAACGTAGCTTAAGAATGTTTTTTATTAAGTCTAAGAACATTTTGTCATACGATTGAAATTATTTCATTTTAGCTGTAAAAAAATTATTAAGGAAGTCACTCCTAAATAATTCATAAAAATTTGAATACTTAAAAACGGCAACGGCTATTTTCAATTCAAGTTCGTTATATTGGAAATTTTTTAAAAATTAAAAAAAAATGTAATTTACATATGAAAAGTAATATTATCAGGCTCAAGTTCAGTTTTATTGAATTAATGAAAATTCAAAATTACTAAGAGTTTTTTTGTGTTGGAAAATATTATTATTTATATCCAATCAGTTTTTAGCAGAACGTATCAGTACTGATTTCAAGGCCGCTACAGCTCTCATCAGCGTTCAATTGTCCATCTTTACAATTTTCGTAAAGTGGATACTAATTGAGAAGAATATCAACTATTTAACCAGTTTTCAACAGAAATAGAATATGAGAATTGATTTTTAATTCAATTTTTATTCTACAATGAAACAGTGCTGGTTAGTACGAAATTCCCTCATTACTGTTTGGAACTAATATATATAATAGATAGATAGATATAAATAATAATATTTTCCAACACAAAAAAACTCTTAGTAATTTTGAATTTTCATTAATTCAATAAAACTGAACTTGAGCCTGAAAATATTACTTTTCATATGTAAATCAATATAAGTTCAAATAATAAATACGTTTATTCGTAATAATAATAATATAAAAATATAAAAAAATGTAATTCTTTAAATTATTTTTATTTCATGACTACTAATTTCACAATTTTTTGTTGTTAGTGTAAGAAATGTCGAATTTAGTAATTATGTGTAATGGCTGTACCTGTACTGTTCCTTGTGAATTGGTTAAAGTACCTATCTACTAAACTGAATTTAATTGGTTCGAGTCCCAAAGGACGTAAGTTTTACAAAAATGTTGTAATCGCCCCTAATTGCAGATAATACACTCAACCAAAAATTCAATGCAAAAATTCGTTGATTCAACGTATTTATTCCTTATTTTTCACCCAAGGAAGAAGTTCCTTGAACTCGACGTATGGCAATCATTGGCTTGTTGAATTGAACGTACCAGTTCGATGAAGTTAAAATAAATAAACGAGTTTCTTAAATTCAACGTATTAGACATTTAATCAAAAAACTGGTTCATTGTTTAATTCAACGAATAAAATTAAATAATGGTTTCAACGTTGAGTTCATAAATACATAAAATTTTACCTTGAATTTCAAGGAATATTTTACTGAAACAACGTTTAATACGTTGAAGTTCAAAGAATTTAATTCAAGGAACGGGAGTTCGTTGAATTTATGTAAAACTGTTTTTTCAGTGTACAATTACAGATGGCCGGTTCAGAACAAGTTAAAACAAGGAAATGAAAAATGCGCAGCACGATGGCAGATGTGGCGCACATGACGAAATTTTTACTAATTTAGGGATAAACACTGAACGCGTTTCTAAAAAATTTTTTTTCTAGTTGTTTGTAAAAATTTCCTGTTAAAGACGAAATTTGTATTTTCTTACGTTAAAAAAATTTTTACTGAGTTACTGTTAAAAAGGGCATTGGCGCCATACGACAACCAATTTAAACACAAATTAAATAAAATTTCTAAAATTTTACTTGTTTAGTATAAAATATATTTTATTGATCAAGTTAATATATCTCAGATCACAGTAAATATTTTCGTTGTCTTCCTTTTAAATTCATATTATTTATTTGTTGAGATTTTGTGACAGTAAACAAATAATATCCTTAAAACGAAACGTTAGTATTTTGACGTCAATAAATCAAGGTTGTAAACCTTTTGAAATCTTTAAATTAAATTCGAAAACTTTAAAATGAAATTTAAAAAATTTCCTATACATATATCCTGGCAACAGGTTTAAGAATTAAAAAAAAAAACATTTCTTAGCTTAAAATTTTGTAAGTTTTTTTCCAAAGAAAATTATTTGTACTATCGAGAAGCACAAAATAAACATTTATTTAAATTTCTGCATCGTTGATTTTTACCGCACCGCATTCGATTGTTTGTAAGTGCAACAAGCGAACCAGCAAAGAGACGCATTTTAAAAAGTTGTTTTTCTTTCTTCTTGTTTCTATACAGAGTATATTTTACTGCGCAAAAAGGAAGAAATTATAAATATGAAGTAAAAGCTAAACTTAAGAAATACTACTGTGGTGGTCTGATATTCCTTTTCTTAAACATACTCGTATCCAACAACAACAAATAAAAAGTTATAAGAAGTTAAGCAAAAGTTTTACGCCCGCTATTTCTACAGACCTAAAAAACCAGCTTTGATTGTATTATTTTTTATTTTTCATTTTATTTAAATAACAAATATTTTTGCTTTGGATTTGTTTTTCTTTGGCAAACAATTGTTTAATAGGGAGGAAATTTTTAATGATACCGGAAGCAATGACTACAACAACAAGAATAGACACCAAATAAAAATGAACTTTTTTCGAACAACTTGTTTTATATGAAACACAAAGTTGTAAAATTTGTAGTTTATGTTAAAAAAAAAAAAAATTAAAATTTTAAAATGACACTAAATTTTTGTTTTGTATAAAATATCGTTAATGAAAAAAATATTTTGGCTTTGCTGATGGTATTGTCAATTTTTGTTTTACAATAACAAGCATTTCAATGTTTTCTGTTTATTTATTTATACATTTTAATAGTCTCTGCGAAATATCGGACTTTTATTTAAATTTATGAGAGTAGAGCTACCAAATGTATGCATCGAAATGAAGTAACAAAATGTATAGCGTTTTATCGTCTCTTTAACATTATTTGAAATCGAGAGATTTAAGTTTCTTGCCAAAGCAATCAGCATTTTTTCCAATGAATTTTAAATGATTTTTATTTAAATTAATTTTGCAATTATTAGAAATATGAAGGAAAAAAGGATTCCATTACAAATTTAACATTAATTATGATTTTTGAGAGGGTGACTCAGCTTCGATATATGCCGAAACAATAGAAATTTCAAAGTTTTTTTCGTTTTTTTTTAGTTTTATTTGTCTGTACGAGAAAATGTGCATTTGGGTTTATAACTTTGCTGACAGTTTGTTGGCAAACACTACTGTTAATACTGGATAAACCAAACAGTCCTAACAAGAAAAACTAACACATAAAATATAAAAAATAGTAAACAACAAAAAAGTTGCTTGGATTTATTAAAATGGGTTTTAGTTCACATCAGTTCCGAGGCAATATTTATTTATATGCATTGATTATTTCAATATATTTAAGTATGTGTTATAAAAACAGTTTCAAACAAACAATATTAATTTTTTATGCATCTGTTTTAGCAATTTACTTTATAGCATTTTGGTTTTCTTCTCTATTTCCGTTGATTTAAACAAATAAAGGAAAAAAAATAAAAAAAACTTTGAATTATTTCCGCTCAGATAATCCACTTAGTCACTGCCACACATTTATGATTCGGTACTCTCGTATGCAAACTGTCTAAATGGATTCTTATTGTTATAAACAAAAAGTTCTGGAAGCCGAAATATTGCAAAAAAAAAATAAATGGAAATGAAAACAGAAGTACTTACTTCAATATTCACATGTCGTAAATTTTTGGAAATTTTCAATCCATATTTTGTGGTTGAACGCGAGTTTCAGCTGTAAGGTACGAAACTGCGTTTAGTTGCTTTAGGATTGCATTTGTTTAACAAAAGGATTTGGGGCTAATAAGAAATATTTGTACCTGTTCAAAGGCCCTTAAAATATTAATTATATTTCTTTCAAGTGCCCACCCAGCAAAAACTACTGCTTCGGTCAAAGCAGGTTGGTAAGGGAGAGATATTTGTTGTTGATGTACCTCCTGCTGCGAAAAGCGCTTCGAACATGTATGATTTTTGTTCGCGATGTCCCACTTTGGAGCTCTTGTTTTTTACTTAAAAGATCGCTTCTTTCTAATCATCCGAAATGCGCTAAAATCATATTTGAATTATCTAAATTATGCCTTCGTTTTACTGCGTCATCTACTATCATACATAATTCATCTGTTTAAATAAATAAATAAGAGATTGAGAGAGAGAGGGAGAGAGGCGGAGAGCATCTAAATGAAATTTTATCTTTCATTCACTGTTTACTTTATTATTCGTGTCAACTAAATGTAAATAGCCGACCAACTTCAACGTGCTGAAAAATAAGTTGAGCGATCTCTCTGCCTTCCTTTTGTGCAGCCTCGGAAGCGCTTCAAAACTGCGTATCTCGAAATCATGAAATTTTATTTCTGCTTCCTGAAACATAATAATTTTTTGCTGGGTAAATTATTTAATTGAACGAAAGTTACTCAATTCTCTTTCAATACTCTTTTTAGAGCTCAAAATCAACGTATTTTATAAAAAAGGAAAAACAAGAAACAATAATTAAAGTAACTCAAGATAGTTGAGAAATATTCAGAAAATATTTAATATAAAAGGAAAGTAAAATAAAACAAATAATTGGAAGGTAAATAAATTTTGCACTTTTGACATTTTTGATATCGCAGTTTTATGAAGAAAACAAAAAATAATTTTATCGCTGTGAAATCACGACTGCTGAACACTGCCATGAAAGCAGAAAAAGAAAGATTTAGATACTTAACCCTGCAGACTGTCATCAAATATAACCAATCGGATAAAATTGTTCAGCCGAAAAATATGCTAGAACAAAAATTATTGCCGCAATTCAACTCGTGTCTTGATGACAGGCATTTAAGGGTTAAAGATATTATGGGCCTGGTCCACGATGTAGATCAATATCGTTCGCTGGATTTCTAGATAAAAAAAAACTAACTTCTTTAATGATCGATTTTATTTACCTTCACAACTAAAATTGTTATAGAAAAGTAATGACTGAAAATGCTATCAAACTTACCATTCACTACTTCTAATTTGGCATTTCAATTAATTACGTTAACATTGCGATGTCATTGGAGGCAAGTACTTGCCATATTGACTTACAAATAACGACTTATAGATTTCGATATTTTGAAGATATTCATAATTGAAAACAGAATTAAAATTAAAAACCTGCTCAGTATTGACAACTTTCTAAAATCTTTTATATCAAGTGTTCTACTCACATGTTAGATTGGCAGGTTGCAAAAATGAGATTCCAGCTCACTTGTGTCCTGATGTGGTCCCATTGTGTTAGTTACATTTTCAAACTCGCACAAAAATTAAAAAAAAAATTAATTTGTTTGGCCAGAAGTTGAACATCTGAATATCATAATGAAAAACAAAATCAATACTACTGTGCTTATGAGAAAATAAATGGATTATTTGCTTACAAATAAATAGTTGTAGAACTTCTGTAAAGTAGTTCGGACGGTATTTACTTTATGGTTGAAAAGTTGTCGTTTATAATTCCAGCATTATCAATGGGTTGATATCCTGGGGGCGAATCCTAAAATCTTTCAACTATTTCTGCTTAAATAAAACTAAATAAAACTAACAAAACTGATCTGAATATAGTATCAACATGTATTGACTATTTATTGACTTTAATTTAGCATATTTCGAACTTAGAACTCTTTTGGAACTTATGAGACTTCAATTTTCAACATCAAAATATACAACAAGCAAAGGAAGTTATAAAAAGACTTAAGCTACATTCACATTTATCAAATATTTGTCCAAAAAAACGTAACCAATAGTTTTGCTTAGGGATAGTGTCATTTAACATGGTTTTTATACTACAAAATAAAATTAATTCTTCTCCAAAAGAGTAATTTTATACAATTTTTAAAAAATTCGAACCCAAAATTAAAAATATATTGGAATTAAAGGAAATAAATTATTAGTTTTTTTCTTGGTTACGTTTTTTTCGACAAATATTTGATAAATGTGAACGTAGCTTTAGTCCTTTCATATTAAACACTTAGCACAATAAAGAACATTATCTTAATCGTTTTCAATCTAACACAAAACTATGGACTTAGAGATCATCTAAGATCAACTTTCTCACTCAGTTTATTCAAATGACGTCAGAATTTTTGCGACAGCCATCCATTAAATGAAAGAAATATTTAAAAATAAAGCAGAGTCAGTCAGCAGATGCAACGAAAAGAAAATATATGAAAATGACTAGGAGTGAAATTGATTGAGTTGTGCAAAAAAATCAAATTGAAAACTTTTACTTTGCGGAAGTCAACACCTTCAAATACTTCAGAGACCTGCTAAGAAAAGACCACTGCAAAACGGCATAAGTGACGTAAAAAACGTGCCAAACAAATATATGGACATAAAACTATAAATATACGAGCTATCAGTTATGAAAACGAATCCTGATCTATGACTAAAAATAAACAGAAGTGCTTGCCAATATTTAAGTCAAAAATATTTCATAAAATATTTTACGCAAGAAAAGATTTTAATGATGTTTTTGTTCAAAGATGGAAAAACGAACTGCTTGAAATTTCTAAAGTAGAGAATACATTGAAATGGATAAAGGGTAAAATACTAATCCGACCAGGATATGTTATAAAAATAATATAAATAATACCAACTGTCTCACCCATGGTTTCGAAAAACTTTTTCTCAATTTACGGAGCCAATGATTTATGATCCAAGCAAAAGTTCCTTTACTCGGAATTTAAACAACCATTTTAAAAGTATTTTCAAAAATTTAATAATTTTTAATTTAAATTTATATCAGCACAACATTTTTTGTTTTATTTTCACCACCAGAAATCACCACTGTCAGGCGTAATGATCGTCAGAGCCAAATATCATTTAGCAATTGGAAAACCAATGAACTACGTACGGTGGCTGCAGTAACTGAAAACAATTTCCATTAAATCATTTACTCTCTCAAAAGAGCCCTTTTACTTTTCCGTTCCTCTTTACTGATAATACGCTTTCAGAAACGCACAACGACTTCCCTTTCATATTTTGATATCCTTACATGGTAATAATGGCTTCTGTTTAGAATAACAAAAAGCCACTTGTGTTATAAAAGAGAAATTGTTTTGAAATATTTTTGTGCAAATGCATAGAGCCACATACACACACACATACATACAAAGACACATAAACGCACTCCCATGTACACTTACATAAATGAAACTATTTTCAACATCCACTTTGAGGCATCATCTATGGCTCAACGCTTTGACCACATCTATGCATTATATGATGGTCAGAAAGCAAAAGAAAAAAAATTAAAATATTTAGAAATTTGTTTGTGTATATTTTAGTTTTTGATGAATTTAAGTTAAATCTTTTTAAATAAAATATTTGTAGAATGCTGCTGAAAACAAATTACACAAAACAGCAACAACTACAACTTTCAAACTAACAAAACCAAAAATATTTATGGCAAAAATAATTTAAATGAAATTTGCTTTTATTTCAAACATAATTTAACTATTGAAGTTTGTATCAAAATATTATTATATTAAATTTAATAATTTTTTATCTCTATTATGGTTAGGAATACACGTATCCTTTAAATTTAACCTTAATACATAGACACGGTTCAATGGTTTTAAGTACAATTATAGAAAGTTTTTAATTTTTTTTTTAAATATTTTTCATTTGAAGTGGATCTCTAACGCGCTTTATAAACTTGCGTGATGTCACGTTTTCCTTGTTAAACATAACCAAAAAAAAAAGAAGTTTTTTACACAAACTTAAAGCATAATTTGGCGGTGGTGCTTGCTAAAGTACTGCTGTTTCATTTGTTCTATTAACAGAACAATCAACAGTTTGCAGGCAGGCAGAAAAAAGTATTTTTCAAGAAGACTTTCTATTATAAACATACCTTTATGCATTCTCAAACATTAAGAAATGATGCCAAAAAACTTTCAAAAATTAAAGTTTTGTTAAATATCTAATTGTGTACTATGTCACACAGTGGTATAGTAAAAATTTTAATTAGGTGGAAAAAGTTATTGACATGATTGTATTTAACACATATTTTATTTCATTTATTCAAACAATGATCCGGTTTTATATTAATGAAACTTTTCATTAATTCAATTAGCAACTACATCGTAATCTTTTAATCTCTGCTCTTCATAAGTTCATCATAGTTCGTTGTATTAACTGAAATTGTTACATTGTTTGAAGCTTTTGCAACTCTATGTAAATAAATAAGTCGTACGATTTTTGTCCACTTACTGTATAAGTGTAAGTCAAACATAAAAAAATCTACATTCATTCAGTTCAAAAATTCTCTCGGAAAGACATAAATGGCAGACAGGAGTTTGGGAAGTTTTCAGTAAAAAAACTCCCAGGACACGTTCATCTTCTTAGCAGATACAGCACAAGCACTGCAGGTACATATTGATTTCCAGCATGCAAAAGGTCGACCCACTTTAGCCTGTATAAATATTAACAATTATTAATAATAGGCAGCTCGTAGTAATTTAAAAAATTACAATTGATAAACTAATTTTTATTAAATGGGCGTTTTGGTAGCGATATGATTTCATTTCATTTATGAAACATTTTCATTAATTTACTGTTTATGTTTTATTAGATTTATGAAAATATCATCATTACTTTAATGAACCATTATCATTGAACGAATTAATCACTTACATGAATTTACCGAAGAGACAGTAATTTATTAGAATAAAAACTTTCATTGTATTAATGAATCAAATTCATTTATGGTATGTAACAATATCATTAAATCAACGAAACAATTACATTTAATTCATGAAACTTTTTCTTTGAAGTAATAAAATTCCATTTATGAAATGAGCGCCAAAATGAAGTTCATATATACAATGAATCATTCTTGATTGATCCAATGAAAAGCTTCATTAGCTAACTTTCAATGACAAATTTCATTATTGCAATGAAGAACTTCATTGTCTGAACGAAGGTTTCCCTGAAGACACTGAGTCTTTGAACATAAAGATAAATTTGAAAATCGGTTCATAAGGGTGCTGTTGGCTTAAGTAGTTAGCGCGTTGACTATAAAGCCATCTATGATGTGGGACCTGGGTTCAAACCCAGATAAGAGGAACTCAATTAACATGAGAAATTTCTTTGATGAGCATTAGTGTAGTATTGTGTTAATATTTCGTGGACAATTTAAGCAATAAAGGCAAAACACTGGTCATTAAAAACTATTCCGCCAACGCTTGATATAGTTCCCAGCATTTGTACACAATATCGCCCCCCTTCGTCGGTTAACAGAAACGTCGGCGAAACTAAAAAAATTAATAAAAATTACTGCTTACACAGCTTAAGAAACCTAATGCGTCTACTTTACATCAGAGGCGCTGCAACACTGCTCTGAAACAACAACAATAGCAGAGTTGTAAAAGAATTTAGCCTTCTTCTACATTTCTAACATCTAACCTCCCTAACCTATCCCTTTCTCCGTAGTTTTGGAACAATGCATGGCAGAAGTGGCGGCCAACCCCTGAGTGCAAACAAAATTGGGTTGAAAAAAACAGTCCATAAATCGATTATTTACTTAAAAGTTAATATGACGAGGTAGCTCTAATTTAAAAAAAAAAATTTGAATCGAACTGTTAAAAAAATTATCAAACAAAAACAAGCAAATATTGAAAATCGGTAAATAATGCTCTGCGGAATGCAACTTTCTCCCAACCAATTTTTATGGATCAAAAATTCCAGCAAACCCGATCAAACAACAAATGGAATTTTTTAAAATCGGTACATAAATAGAAGAGTTATTTGATCATCAACAAAACTGCAGGCAAGCTCGTACTTATTCGCATTCAAATTTAAAAAGAAAAAATTACTCAAACTGATAGCATACTTCTTTTTTTAAATCGGTTAAAGTATCATTAAAAAAAACCTGAAAAATCATTCAAAATTATTGAGAAATTTTCTGGTGGCGCTCTTTTGAATATCCAGAATATGGAGAGAAACATACGATCCAAACTATATATATTTTTTTAAATTTATTACTTATTCCACTTTGTTTGCTTATATACTTTAAACAAAGCAACAAAAAAAAAACTTGCGTACAAATTTTATATATTCAACAGTGGCAATTGGCTCTAAAATTAAGATTAACTTTATTTTTTATATGTATTAGACTTGTGTCGTTTTAAGTACTCTCAGTCCCACTGTATGATATTTTTTTCCAACCACTTACGTGCATACATATAAACATTCCCAAGGAGATCAGCATAACACTTAAATTCTTATACAACTTTTATGTAGATTTGTAAGTTTATTGGCACAGCTCGCACTCGTAGTACATGTGGGGCGTGGCGTATGTGAAACTTTTAATTGTTCATTAAAAATAATCTTGCTGATGTTCATGTTTAACGAACTGCAATTCCGCAATAAGAAAACAAAAATTGTTTCCTTTACTTAGCAAAATTGTGGATTTTTTTTGTTCTTCGTTTCTAAAATGTGTACCAACATACATCCATATATTCTGTTGCATTTAATTTTTTATTGTTTTTTTTTTTGTTTTTTTGTTTTTGCTTGCATCAAGCATGAAGTCAAGCATAAAATTGCAATTTAACAACATTTTCGCCACCAATTTATGTTTCCAACCAAAATCTAAAAATATTATATATATTTTTATTTCACTATTTCTTAAGTGTGTAATTTAATGGAAAAATCACTACTTGTAATTTTTGTTTTTCTTGTTGTAACTCGCTTGTTGCATGTCATAACCAGCAAATTGTGCTGTAAATTAATGTTAAATACATTATAACGCAATTCCTTCCTAATGGGAGTACAAAAACATGATTAAATTGAAATGCTAAGAACAAAGCAAATATACGCAGCAATGAGAATAATTGTGATTATTTAATTTTAGCTTTCATTCGAAAAAAGTTCAAGTATGATTAAAATGCAGCTAAGCAGATTACTTAACACTTTCCAAATTATGTATCAATTAGAAAGGAAATTAATAATCTTAAAAATAATATGTAGTTTAGGAAATATTAAATAAAAATTGCAATAATATATAAATAATATGTTTAATGGGTTACTAAAGTTAAATTAAGAATTAGTAGCTGTTTCCACATGAATATGACCCGTTTATTTTGAAAGTGGCATAAGTCACTTTTTCAAAAAAAACTATTTAATGGCAACACTAAATAAAATTCAACGGTATCTTTTCATTAGTAAAACATTTGCAATCAACAAAAAAGTGACTTATGCCACTTTCAAAATAAACGGCTCATATGTATGATATACGATGTTTTTGGGAAGTCGTCACTCAACTTCGAAACATAAACAATGTCTTATTTGTTCTGAATATAACCTGATGAACTTTAGCCATATATTTTGATACAATCCAGTTTAACAATATTCAATCAAAATGTTCTTAATCCGAAGCAGGTTGCCAGGTAAAAATTCATGCTCTCTAATGTATAGCTTTGTTTCGATATGCGTTGCAAATATTTAACAATATCCCAATTAAAAGTTCTCTTTTTATAATAAAAAACAGCGTTCCCTACAAAATTAGTTAATATTTATTTAGTGTGTTTTACCAAATCACCATAGACGGATGGATATAGCATGCAACAACACGTGTAAATAATAGAATTGTTATATCAAAAGTGGTGTTCTGTTCGGGCATTTATCATCGAAGAACCCTCTTCAGCGATAAGAATGCGTACGCGAACAAACAAAATTGTCGAATATGGGACGATACCAATCCACATGACATCCAAGAGCGCCCAATGTATCCCGAAAAAGTCTTTTTTTGGTATGGATTCTGGGCTGGCGGCATGGCATCATCAGTCCATATTTCTTAGAGAACGACGTTGGCCAGGCCATCACTGCCAATGGCGAGCAATATGTCAATAAATACCAACTTATTTTGTCCTGAATTCTATGATTTAGGCACCAACATGACACACAGCTCATGCCACATTAAATATTTAACGCGAGCGATTTGAGACCGTAGCCATCTCACAAAATGGTAATATGAACTATCCACCGAAATCTTCTAGGGTTTTCTTAATTCGTAGGTGTTTGCAAATAATTCACAAACGACAGCGGTCCTTTAATCCAACATCGGTCAAATTCAGCCTAACACAGACACTTCTAAAATTGTGTAGTTGGAAGAGAAGCCGTGGCGGAGAGTTGAACGATGTTATATTCAACACATAATGGCCTTTAAAACGAATAAAAAATGTCGATGATATCTCACACACACTTTCTTTTATTTAAATTTAACGATATGAAGAGCTTAATGAAAGACCCTTTATTATCGTTCAATTTCGTTGTTGTTACTTTAAATATCTCCCATTGTCTCTCTTGAGATGGCACATCAGTAAAGGCCCAACTATAATGTGCTTAATGTAACTTAAGCAAATGTGCGAATACACACAATCAAATGTATACAACTATAATGTACTTAAGACACTTTTCGTCAAGTTTCGTCAAGTGTCATTTGCTTAAGGAAAGTCAATTTCGCTCTTCCTTAAGCAAATGACACATCAGCTGTATTATAAAAATTTTCCAATATATATAATAGATACATATAATTGTTTACAATTAAAAGATGCAACCACTGTTGCTTTTTTTAGTACTTTTTTATTTTAGTTTTCGTTTACTTTATAAATTAATAAAAGATAAACATGGATTTACTTGCTTATGGTAATATATTTATAACTTTTACAAATTAAATGAGATTTCGTAAAAACTATTACATTTTAAAGAAATAAAAACGAAAATAGTTTTTGCAAAATTACAAATGTTTGCAACCAAGTGTAGAAAGTTTTTAAGCTCAATAAGTACAATATAGCCACCTAAAAGTCTTCAGTAATTTACTTAAGCATTTGACATGCTTTTCGTTGAATTTTGACACTAGCTTAAGTTACATTAAGCACATTATAGTTCAGCCTTAAGACAAAAATATTTTTTGCTCAAAGATAAAACAAAGCACAAAGATTCTCGCTTTTAGTTTTGCCTTGCTGATTCCCAACGAAGACGTTGTTCACTGTTTTCGCGAAGCTAATCAGTACGCTGGAACACCTTATTTCGTATCCCATTTAAGTCTCGTTCATAAAAAAATAGATTGGTAATATAAAAACACTATAATTTTTTTTTTTTTAATTATTTATCCCTTTTCTTTTAAGGATAATTTTTTTTCTACACGAATGTAATCATAACTCAGAGATCCTCTTCTTCCTGAATATTTTGAGCAAAAATATTTGCATGTGAATTTTTCTTTTTAATTTTTTGTCTTACCTCAAATGGTAATAGATCGTATTTTAAGTTGAAAGTTAATGTGCATAGTAGTGATGTTACGAATACTCGTATTCGTATTCGATTATTCGCCTATTTTAAGATATTCGAATTCGTATTCGTATTCGCCAAATTCAACCGAATATTTCTCGTATAATTTGCACATACATTTTGCCAAAAAAAAAAAAAATTTTTAAAAAAAGTTTAAAAAAGTACATTAAATGTACAAAAATATATTAATTTATTATAATTTTTATTTAAAGAAAGAAATTCTTTTATCGGAAATTATATTTCGTAACTATCATTTAAAAGTTACAAGTTAATTCATATCATGTTAAGTTAGTAATCAATTCTCAGTAGAGGAATGTCGGACTTCAAAAATGGAAGAACTAAAATTTAATATGTGAAAGTCCACCCAGACATGTTGCTGCGGTGTCTGCAAAAATATGTTCTCCCAAACAACACTGAATTATTAACTAAAAGCGCAAAGAAAAACCAAATCTCAAAGTATACATGTAAGTAAAATAATTTAAAAATGATCGTATTCGGCGAATACTGTTTCAAATATTCGTATTCGTATTCGTATTCGTATTCGTATTCGCGAATACTAAAAATTGATATTCGTAACATCACTAGTGCATAGAATTAACTCTTGAAAACTTTGATAGTGCTTTTGAATTCTTACGTTACAGTACATATTTATTTAGCACATCCATATATTTGCTTAACAATTTAATATCCCAAAGTGTATTTTTCTGTTGCAAATAAACAAATCCTATTTCTTGTAAACGGATAAAAGTTTTCCACAAGCCCAATTTTATTTATATCAAACCCAGCTGTTAAGATTTACCAAATATTTTAATCTGTATTATGTATATCTTAATTCATATGCTTTCGCTATAAAACAACTAGTACAACAACCCTTTCAAAAACCATAATTAACACATCATAAATTTATTTCTAAATATTCCTGTTTCTAAATGAAAAACAAGAAACTAAACTTTTCTTGTAACAAAAAAATAAAATGAATATCTAAAACATTAGTTTTCGAAACAATGCCAACCAACCACTTTTTAATCTTCAAGCGGGAAAAAAGTCAAAAGCAACAAAATACAAACTATAAACTACTACTTGTCGTACAGCACTAATAATAATTTTTCAAAGTATTCCAAAAGCATACTTATGCCATTCATAGAAATAAACTTTTGTAGAGTCAAAAAGCAAAAAAAAAAATAAAGGAGAAGTAGGAAAATTAAAAAAGGGTTGGCTGTCAAAAAGTTTGTCACATAATTACAACCTATTAACAACACCAAATAAATTGTTATTGTTTGTGTTGAGTAAATAATTTACTAAGGAACAAACTCACACATCCTTGCATTGTACGCACATTCCTTTGTGAACACACACTCTGACAGCACACAGTAAAACGACTTTGAAAAATAAGTACATCTTCTGCTTGTACGTACTCTCTACAATCATTTTCATAATAATAATGAAAATAAAAGTTAAAACAAAAGTACGGCTACTACTCGTATAATGGAACGCAGAGCATTTAGTAGTCAGTTATGTGAACTCCTTCCCCCGTTTTTGACTGACTGAATGACTGAATGAATGAATGTCTTGTGTACATTAACATAAGAAGCACGTTTTTCTTATACTGACTTTAAATATAAATAAGCATAAAACACAAATAGACTTACAGTGGAAATGCTCTCATACTAGTGTAGACATTATCGTGCACACATACGAGTATACTTAAATAATTAACGTAGCACAGTGGCATCAAGAAGCTTAAATCTATACTGAAAATAGTATTGTATTGGTATTTTGTATTTGTATTTTATTATTTGCCATTCTAAAGCAACAAGATATAATATGTTATAATAACAGCAATAGAATCAGGTAAGTTATCAGAGATAATTTTGACAAATTACGTTTGTTGAAGCTTAAATAATAACTAAATTCTAATACATTAATAAATATGTTAATCTAGCAAAAAAAATGGAATATAAAAAAATCTAGTTTACACATACATGTATGTACGAGTATATAGGTATGAATGAAGAACATAGTAGAAAAATTACAGGTATACATATTTAGTAGTCAGATAAAGAACATCTAAGAATAATGCGTCATTAAAAACTTTTTGAATTTTGTTGCGTTGCATGACAGATGGTCGGTCAACATAAGTTGTAAACAGTCAGTTGTCTTTATAATTATTTTAAATTAAACCCATTAATGAATAGATTGTGTTCCAGATTATTGGCACTACCTAACTTAAGGCCCAATCTGATGATATTCATAACACCGCATGAAGTGGAGTGTACACTACCACCTTGCTAAGCGAGAGCTAATATAATCTTATGCTTTATCATTACTTTATGCATCAGTTGCAGCTTCTGTTGCTGCCCAACTGCACAAAGAGTTGTCCGAATTTCAACCAGACTTTAGAACTGGCCGACCATCAGTAACATAATCAACTATTCGCATAGAGATTTTAGCAAAAATCACTACCACCATGTGTAATCCCGTAAGAGATCTTAGCAGATTCCTGTCAGCATTGAATGTTACACGATGCCGAGCGGCATATCCACCACCAAGAGAAACGGAATATCTATCTCTCAGCACATCATAAGAAGAAACGAATATAAAAAAAAACATTTCTCTAAACACTCCAGAGCGCAATCATCTGTCAAGCTTACCATTTCCCATTGTACCAGCGAATGGTTACTGATGGAGCGTCGAGTTGGAAACCTCAACAATTAATTTTCTATCGACTTTTGTCTAGAACGAAAATTTTATATGCCTGTTCACCTTCTTTCAGACAACAAAGGATACCCTAATTTTTTTTTATATCTTATAATTACGGTCTTTGGTATGTTGTTTCAGAGATTGGCAAAAGTTAATGTCTAAGGAAAGCTATTTACCCTTTTCTCCCAGAAAGCACAGCACCAAGGTGTGTTAAGTCAATAAGATGTAGAGTCGTGCATCCGGGGTTTTAATTAATGAACAGTAAGAAATTTATTTACTAAACTATTATTATTCTGATAGAGAGTATTGTCGCAAAATGCAAAGTAAATCTCGTCGCACTGCCGATCTTTATACCATATTATTTTTAATTCTCAGAATGGGCACATCGGGACTGTAGCTCACGTCCAATATTGCAGCTGGGTTCCCCGGAAACTACAGAACATCAATCTAATATGAACTCACTCACCACAATATGGCTAAAATTTATTTTACCACCATTCTGAACTTTGGTCTTCTTTATGAAGACCCCTATTTATGAGATCACCATATTTTTCACACTCTTTTCTCACTGTGCATAGTTTATTTTTAAACACATTGATGCTGAGATACATTTAGAAACAGAAAAAAAGAAAATCTAAAACAATGAACGTGCCTCTAAGAGAAATTTAAATACTTAACAGTTTGACTTGATTATAATGTCACAAGCGAAAAAAGTTCCAAAAATATTTTTCATGTTTCTCCTTCCACGTTTTCGTTACTGCTTATTTTACATTTAACTTAAAAAAGAAAATTCGGCGAGCGGTTTTCTTTCTGTATGCCTTCCATCGTTTGTCTTTTACAATAAAGTAAATTTGTACGAATTTAAAGAGAAAACATTTTCTTTTGTCTCATTGGTTTCGTTGAAAGTTAAAAAAGTTCATAAAAAATAGCAACAAGTTTTTAGGATACGCTACAGTGGCAACACCAGTGTTTGTGGTAACTTTTTTAATATGTTGCATTTGAAAAATTACAAACAGAATTACAAACTGCAAAAAAAAAAACTAGAAAAAGATTAATAACCGTTTGGATTGCAAGCTAAAAAATTAAAAGGATTAATATTTTTAATAAGAGGTCCTTCAACATTTTTTATTGATTGCGAAAATTCTAACCAAAATTGCATCAAAAAATATAAGGAGCAATTCAAATTCGCTTTGACTTAAGAAGAAATTTCATATACCAGATTTTTAAATTCTAAAGAATTTCTAGTAAAAAAATAACAGTGGGGTGACTGTGGACAGACGCTAAAAACTTTTTTCATTAAAATATTTTAATTTGTTTGTATTGTGTTAAGCCAACAAGGATTTGAAACTGATGAGAACGACGAAGCGATGATTGCAACCACTAATACCATTATCATTATCAACATCATCATCCTTATTACCGAATCTCCTGAACCCCAGTAAAAATCTCGCAATCACTACGTTAATCACAATGGTGATGAGAAAGATGAAAAAGACGACGAAAACTCAGAATGTAACAAAGTTCATAATGATGATGATGGTGATGGTGATGGTGATGACTGTGACTGTGACAATGATTAGAAGAAGACGGTGGCGTATATTTTCTAACCATCTTGAGGGCAAAAACAAAACAGGAATTTTCTTATTGTTTTATGGCAAATGCTTGTCAAATGGTAAATGTAACGTTAAATTGTTTTTCCACTTTAATGTCGTCGTTTAACACTTCATTTATATTCGCGATTTTAAATGATTTTTCCACACAAAAGTATTTATATATATTTTTTTTTGTTGAAAATGATGGTTTCCCTCATCTCTTTTAAAAATATTCGTATATTTTTCTTTTGTTTTGGTGGAATAGTTGTGAAACAAATTTAATTTACGATAATCATCAGCAGCCAGCCAACCAACCAGCCACATTAAGATGTGAAAGACATTTGAAATTTTTGAAATGTACATAAATAGAATGATATAAAATTATTTAATAAGTGTTGGACGACGTACACAACTTTTAATTACAATTTTGATTATAATCTTCTCAAAGTGGTTGATTTAAATTGATGAAAAACTGCTCAAAACTATTTAAGTTTCGTAAAGTTGTAAGAAAAAAAGAAGCAAGTAAGTAGAATTATGAGATTATTTTTATTATATGGGATTAAATTCTTAGTGGTTTTTATTAGAGAGAATTGGACACAAGACAATCTTCCGAGCAACATTAGCTAAAAAATATCAATAACTAAATTCAACCTACTCGTCAAAGGAAAACAGTACTGGGGACTTTTTCCAAATCGATGGCTATAAATCTGGAACTTCTAAGCTGCTGTTTGAATTAAGATCGAACTTGAAACAGCTTTAGAGAAAGAGTCAGAAGGAGTTGGTTATTAACAAGGCTACATACAATCAGAGTGCCCCATTAAGTAGGCAATAATAATTAATACACACGAATACTGATGACGTGATGTTGGTTGAATCAAACAAAAACATACAAAAGGTTAAGAGAGTTTCATTGATAACATCTTCAAAGGAAATGTATTTCAAATTTGTTTTCTAGCAGTACTTTCTGTGAACTTTCAAAATTTAAATTTGCAATTTCTGCACACATTGAAAAAACTATTACGATAGTGTTTATTAAAAGTTTCTTTCTATTTTTTTTTTAACATCAGCATCTGTGAGTACCAGTTGCTATTGAAAAGTTTTTGCTTTACTAAACTCAAAAGCAAATATGAAAATTCCAACAAAACAGCGATGCCAAATGCCGTAGAAAATAAGAGAGAAAAAAAAATATTACATGAAAACTCTTTTAAAGAAATGATACTTTTACATTTTTCTGCGATACAATTTTTTTAATGAAATTTCTTTTTAATAGATAAAAACTGAAAATCATGACAACTAGTTACTGATTTTTAAAGGTTATTTTTTTTTACCTAACAAGATTACAGAGAAAAAATAAAAGTTAATATTTTTCAATTAACTGTTTACTAAGATAAAAATCAGTTTTTAATTCTTCATTAACATAATTACCAATAAATTTAATTGGTACTATTTTTTATTTATTCTTAAAAGAGAAATTGTCAAACAACAAATGAGAATTATGTTAATAAAATAACAAAAACTATAAAAATTTTTGAAATGTCATTGAATATCTTTCAATCCCCCTCCCAAAAAATAGTGATTTTAACTGAAACTTTTTTGCAAAAAAAAAAAATAGTTTTTAATGCACACATTCGCTTCTTAACTTAAAGTAATTTAATAAAAGAAATATTTGCATTTAAATCGTTTAAACTCTTTATCAACTTAAAAAATCATTAAAGAAATCCGACAACTTGCTTAAAGTCGTTTCTTTACAATTTCTTTTCTCAACTTCAAATTCAATAACATTAAAAGCCAAAAACACCATTGCAAAAGAAGAGGAGGATGTTAGTTTTACCGGAAAATTGGAATAAAATTTATGTGTCTCTGGGTAAAGTTCCGTTCTGTTAGTAATATTCGTTAAATAAAAGAACATCGGAAAAATAATAAAAGAAATACATTAAAAAATTCAACAAAATATTTGCTTTTCAAATTGTAAAATATGTTGGTAAAAAGAAGAAACCTGTACAAGTTTTTTTTTTTTTTTTTTTTTGGCAAAATAATAAATTTAAGAATGAACAGAAGTAGGAAAATTGTTTTGGTATACAAGCAAAAATGTAAATCTTAATGAAAAGTTATAGAAAATAAAATAAGAAAAAAAAACGAGTAAAAGAATAGTCAAGTTAAATTTAAATATTTAATAAAATAGTAAATCATTTACGAAACAATAAAACCTAAATTGAAACTATTTTCAAGAAATTGGATGTCAGCAAACACAAATAAGAACTTACTTGTACAAATGTATGTATGTAAGTCTCACAAGATGAATATATAATCATTAATAAAAAATAATATTATATTATTTTACTTAAATCTGCCAACATCAGCATAAAATAGGTTTTCCTTAAATGTTTTTTGTTTTTGCTTTTAGGTTTTTACTTCCCTTCCACTGACGTCGGTCGGTCTGTGGCTTGTGGGCTAACTAACAACTGCATTCATGTCTGACTGAGCAAAAATAAAAATTATGAACGGTTGTACATGTGATTTGCTTAAGGCTAAAAGGAAAATATTTGATATGATTTTATCTTCTTCTTCTTAAGATTTTTTGTTTTTTTTCTTTTATTTTTGACAAAAAAGAATTTAATTCGGTATTGTATTGTTATTGCTTATGCGTGCATAAATATATCATAAAAATCTTGATATAAATTATTTAGTTTTTTTTATTTTATTTCTTACTTTATGCTCTACGTAGAAGCAAATTCTAATTTTGTTCAAAGACATTGATATGAAATACTACATATGAAAACTGCATTTGTAAAATTTCTATGAACTCCTTGTAAGAGTGAAAATGTCTTAAATTAAATACTTCTCTTAATTTTACCTATTGGTTTCATATATTATTCATAGAGAGGACTCATACTTTCATGCAACGAAAAAGAAATTAAATAATACCAATGTTATAACGTGCGTCAAAATCGACACAGTTTTTTATGATAAAAAAATCTCTTAAAAAGGAGAAGCAACCAAAAGCTCTATTATTTGCATGAATCCGCATATGGGCAAATCCTGCGTGACGAACGCTACATTCGTACGCATTTTTACATAAATATATACAAATTTTTTGGTCTTTCAAAAGAGGTACCTTCAACTTATACATGGTGTTTAGTGGGATATAAGTGTACTTTCGAATGGCAGCAGACATATTTTTTTAGCAGGTATGTGTTGCGAAATAATTGATCACAAAGTCATGTGACGCACGCTACAAAAAAACGGAAGTAATTTTGAAACGTGAAGTGTGTTTTCGTAATTTTTAGCGAATTTTTCATCATAAAGCACACAAAATTTAGTTTCTAAAAGAAAGATGAATATAAGAGAATTCTAAAATAACTTATTTGCAGCCAAAAAAATTAGTCGTTTTTTTATCAAAAGCCGTGAACCCTTTGTGACGCACGCTACATTTTTTCTAGTAGCATATAAATAAATACATTTGTATTAATTTTTACAAATTATATTTTTAATTTATAATTTAATTTATATTCATTTATTTATAAAATTATATATCTAGACTAATATTAGATAAAAAAAAATAAAAAATAAGTTGGATAAATTTAAAAAAATGTTGGTTGGTGAACTGTTTCTGGGATTTGGCCATATGGTAAAAACTAAACATAACATTTATATGAAAAATAAAATCTAAATCTAATTTATTATGTAGCTCTCTTCTCTTTCGGTCTTTTAACATTTCTACAGCCTCAGCGGCAAACACTATTTCTATGATGAAAAAGCGATTAAGACATATTCTATCTGGTCACAAAGTAAGCGAAATTGTGTACCAGGAATACAGCTCTAGTGCGTCATCGCTTCTGTAATTGAAAATTTCACCACTGGGAATTCTTCCACATAAAACACCAGTTAGAGAAAAACACTTGCATTTTAAGTTACTTTTATTGTCTTAACTTTTATATTCTCGTACATGAGTGATATGTGTGCATGTATTAGCAATATTTTTAATCGATTATAGCTCTCAAAATAGTGATTCCTGTTCACTTCTGTGAATAATTATTTTGAATTTGGGAAAAGTTTTACCAAAATCGGTTAAATGATGTCGCCATTAAGTCCAACACAAAAAATTGTCTAGATTATTAATTATATAGATTTGTCATTTTATGAAACTAACAGACCCATTTAGACAATAAACTTTAAAAACTGTCTTATAAAAAAACAAAAATATTATTTGAAAACAATACAACCACTTAGAGTGAACACCCACAATGAAATTTTTCACAATAGAATTTGTTGCATAAAACTTTATTTTTATTTTAAGTTGCGTAGCGTAGTAAACTGATTAGGAAAATTGAAGTCTTCGTAAATTTGGCTAAAAAAATCCAATGGCTCACTCATTTACAAGAATTAAAGCAGACTTAAGCAGAGCAACATATTTATGTCTCTGCCATGGTTGCTGTGATAATGTTATATTTCCTAAAGCAATAAATGACCATTTGTGTTTCATAATTTTTTTCCAGCTTAATTAAGTTGCTATAAACAAGCTTTTGTTTAGATTTAATTATCAGGAGATCATCTAAAACTATTGATACAAAATTATGGTTGTTTCAACCATGCAGAGGCAAAATAAGGTTGAAGTTTTTGATAAAATTTCTTTTTTTGAAATTCAAAAAATCGAAACTTTAAAAATGTTGAAATTTAATGTAAAATTTTTATTATAAAATTCTAGTTAGGTAAATTGTTGTTCCGCAAAAAAGAAACCGATTTAAAATTCACATTTTTCCACAATATTAGAGACGTTGTGTTATCTTTACAACTTTTGCCACATTTTAACTTTATAACACATTTTCTCTTAACTGCACAATTACACACACACATGCACACTCACACAAACGAACTGGTACAAACTTTAACAGTAACAAAATTGTCAAAGCAATTTTCTAAATTTGTTAGTATTTGTCAAACTGTAAGTGTGTGTGTGTGTGTGTTCTCGTATACTGCAGTTTCACTGTATTTGTGTGAATATTTTGAAATAATGTGCAGTGCAATCAGTTGGAAAACTATTTCAAACCAAACAACCAACTTAACCAACCATCCAGCCGAGACCAACTCTGACAGCATCAACGAACTTAAAATAAGACTTCTTGTTTCTATTGTTGTTGTAGCCAACTAGTCTAGTATTGTGACACTCTGACTAAATGACCACGTGACTTAATGTTTAAGTAAATAAATAAGTGAAATTCTAAAAAAGTGTTCGAATTTGAGGGAGGAGTATTTGGATGATAGCAAAGGGGGTTTTTTCTAAATGAATTTGTATTAAATTAGTAAATATCGCTTAGACTGTTTAGATAGGAAAATTATACTGGCTTACCATCATGACCGTCAGATATGGTTGTACACATCATACACATAATCACTGTCAATAATGTAATCATCTGCATCAACAGTATGATGGTGGGGAATGTTGCCTGCAAGAGATTGAAAATAAAAGAATTTCAATAAATATTGATAGAATAATTTTAAATTACAAATAAATTAATTTATAAAAGTATTTGTATATATCGTTAGCTTAATATATAAAGGCCCTAAATCCTTTTTTTTCAAATCGCGTATTTATAATACTTCGATAGTTAACCCTTTAATAATCGATAAAAGCAAAAAATCGTGCAGAAAAAAAAGGTGCAGGGCGTTTCTCTGGTGTTCCTTTTTCCTATAATTTGGAATAAAATTCACTTTTTCGAATTTAAGGAAATGACTTGAGTGGAATTTTCACTTCTATTTCATCTTAAGAATGTAGACCCATTGCGTTTATATTTTATGTACATATATGTATATAATTTCTAAATATTTTTTTTAAATACAAACACTTTCTATATTTATAAACTTTTCCTAATATTTTTAAAGTACTTAAAATGTACAAGAAAATATTGCAAAAACATAACATTCATTTACAATATAATATTCATTGCAAATAGTCCTGCGAAAGTGTACAAGCAAAATATTGTAGACGTTCTATTAAATCTAACTGCAATTCAGTATGTTTTGTTGCTCTAAATTTTATTGCATTTACACTTTCGTAAGACTCATTGCACCCAACACTGAATACCGCCATTGAAATTCAAGATGCACTCACTACCAGTTAAATAAATTTTCAAATATTTAATGTTGTATTTTACTATCAAAATTTGTTTAAAATATAAATCTATGAGATTCTCTAAATGCATAAAACTTTATCGTCTTATAAAGAAATCTTGCACTTTCAACAACGTTTATTTAAGATAATGTTAAAGACAAAAACCTACAACTTCCACAAGAATAGAGCAAGGATAAAGCAACAACAACAACAACAATGAAACAAGAAGCCAATTACTTTGGTGGTAAGCCTAAATGCAATATGTTGCCAGAAAAGTTTTATAACACCATTTAATAATAAGAAAAGATGCAAAATACTTTCATAAAGAATCATTTGTAAAGCAATTATAAAATTACAGTATCAACACTTTTAGCAAAAACAAAAGAAGAAAGAAAAAAACAGAAAAATACTGACTGTTTCAAAACAAAATTACACACACACACTAGCAACTTATGAATACATACGCATACAGACATATAATCTTAGTGAAAATGATCAAGGATAAAGTTTCGAAACTTATGAATCAACTTTAATACAACGAATTCATTTGAAAACGTGTACATTGTTAAAGAAAATACTTAAAAAATATCGGTGACGTTTAAATAAATTCAATTTTTTTGCGAATTCCAGTTCGTAGAAAAGGGCACAAAAAACTAATTATAAATTAAATGAAAACTATAAAAGTACGTATAAGTCATCTTGGCATTTGATATATTAGTGCGATATAAAAGGAAAAAATTCTAACAAATTATTTAAAACAAAAACGTGAATAGAAAATAGAAGATCAATTGAACAGAATTTTATTCTATGATAGAAAAAACATAGAAATAAATGCAATTATTTATCACCTGCTATCAACTGTGTCTTATGAAAAGAAATATTGAAAGGAAGACAGTGGTTAACGTGGCGTATTCTGTATACTTATTTCCAAAGAATATTGCATCCAGCTTACATTTTTTCTCCGTGGAAACGTAAGAGTTCAGCAATAGAAATTTAAAAAAACTTTATTATTTTTTGCATTAACAATAAGATTTTATGTGATTATTTAAACGTAATTCTGCTAAAACAAATGTTTAAAAAGTGTACCTTTCCAAAGCTGGCGATAAATTTGATGTTCAAGATGTGCTACTCATTACGTCAACGATGATTACATGAACTGAAAATTTTATAAAGTTTTTCCTGATATTGATTTCAATAATATTTTAGGGCAGCGAATCTGCTATCAGTTACAGGTAAAAAGAGGTAAAAATCCAACTTCTTCGACAATGAAAATAAGATCTACTCTATAATTTTGAACGTCATGACTAACGGTCTACGATCTTTATTTCAATTCATTGTCCTTTATCAACAATAATTCTACCGCTACTCAAAATTACTTTTATTTAATTCTACTTAACATCTTTAAAACGTTGGGGAAAAAATTTCGCCAGAATTTTTTAAAAAATTAAACCAAATGCAATGAAAATAATGCCAAACACAATTTTATGCTTCTACGATTTACATACATACATACTTATGTATATGTTTTCCTAAGTTTTCTGAAATATATTTTTTTTAATATGTTACAATGAGCTTATAAGGAATTAAACTTTTATATGTAAATAAAACATAATTATTTTATTTAATTTTTCCCCACGTTTCGTAAATTATTTGTTGACTTTTATCAAGGGTGGGGAATATTAATAAAGTGTTTATGTCATTGGTGTTGAGAATATGTAAAAGGCTTTTTTGATTTATATGATTGCATAACAATTAGACTTTATTACAATCAAAATAATAACACAACTTAAACTTAATTATTTATTATTACTTCGCATAAATATAAAAGCACTTTTATTCATTTAAAAGAAAATCAGCTTAAGTGAGGAATAAATTTTTGCTTGTAAATTATTTAGTTTTTAAAAAACAACTAGCTGAGCGCCGAGGCTTCGCAGGTAAACTATTTACTTTTATTTAATTTCGATTTACTTAATCGAAGCACATCAAGACTTTCACGAACAAAAATAGCGACTTCATTGACAAAATTCATACTACATCAGTATGAAGAATATGGAATTATTTGCTTATGCATACAGTTTTGATACTGTTGACATATAAAATTAAACTATTATAATAGATTATTTTCACATTTATGTTTTTGTGTGGATATCACTTCTTTTTTCTAAGTTGTTTTTGTATAAATATTTATATGTATATATAATTTTGGTTTTTTAACAGTTAACGATTAGGTTATTTAATGTGAAGCTTTCTAGCTATACTGGAAGTGTCCCATACAAAGAAGGGGCACTCTAGTCCCCGCAGGTAAAAAGTGCCCGTTTAAAACACCTCATAAACCATCTTCACGGCCATACGAACAAACCCTAAAAATTTCTTCGAATTCGGTGTGACCGTTCGTGAGTTATAGAGTGACAACACCCTTGCAACAATTTTTTATATACATATGTATGTGATCTTCTCCGAGAAAAGGGACCTAGTGTGTGAAAATGAAGTTTTGAGAAAAACGCATTTCATCTACACCCTTTTAGGTACCAGAATCCACTCTTACGTCCAAACCCTTTTTTGACACACTAGGTCCCTTTTCTCGGAGAAGGTCACATATATAGAAGACCGGATAAAAAAAAAATATATTATTTTACCACCTAAGTTTGAATGGATATATTGAACTATTTATCATTTTTTAAATATATTCGTGTGCTCATATTTCAGTTTGTAAAATTAATCTGAAATCAAATACCAGCTCTTATTTGCTTCATCACATCTCTCTAATGTCATATTTTCATTGAAAAATTTTAAAGTGCTGAATTCGTTTATCCGAAAGAGTTTTCTTTTTTTGGATTTGGGTGCCGCCGTGGCTGATAGGTAGCAATGCTAGCGTAGTAGTACGGAGGTTGTTGGTTTGATTCCGGCCGTAGATCCTGGGTGTTTTCTGCAGACAAGCTAATCGCTTTGCGGGCTGTGTTTGTTAAAAAAAAAAAAAAAAAAATAACATAAGCTCATTTTTTTATAGAAAAACTCCCTTAAGTGAAACAAAGTACTGTTAAGTTGTTAATATCAATGTGCAAACTTTTTTCTGTAAAGTTTTTGTGCGATACCGATCAGTGCCACAGATTTCCATTTTTCTCTCATGCTCTTCTTTAGAAACTTTGACTTCTCTGGGAAAATTGCAATGATGTATTATCACTTTCCTGTGAGAACTCAGTTTTTTCTCATGGGACAACCTTTTCAAATATTTAATGATTTTTTTTAACGTGTGAAGAAGGGTTTAAAACGTCTTCGCACTTACAGCGACCATCGTCAACTGAGTCAAGTGGTGTGTCCACTAAAACAATCTTTCCTCTTTTTATGGGGAGAATTCCTTCCCGGAACGCCATCTGCATTACTTCGGGAAGGCCCATAAATAGCTTCCTAGAAAAGGACTGGTCCCTGTTCACCCATATATGAGTCCGTCAAATGTTGCCGGCGTGTTCCTTCTGGCTCGTGTTCCTGATTGTCCGTAATTTGTTGAGTCATTTTGTTGTGATGCATCGAGGTCTTTCTTCTTCCTCCATAAAACGTATTCGAAGTAGTTACTTATAGCGTTCCATTTATTCTGGCTATCAATCATTTGGTACACTGTGTTGTCTGGAGTAAAATCACCAATTTGGTCCCTCAGCCCGCATCCCACGAATTACCATTTGTTGCAGTTGAAGAAAGTTTGCCGCAGTAGATAGAACTGGGTCTTCCGTCTACCCATACGGTGAAGGTACTTCATAAAGTATCCATGTCCAGAGCAGAACTTGATCAAATAGTAGCTAATCTCTCCGAAATCCCTTTTTATTTAGCTTTCTACACTGGGTATTAGACTTGCCGGCCGGCACTTCTGTGATCCATCTATTTTGCCACCATTGCATGGAGTTCGATGATTCTAGTATTCGAGTCTTTAAGAAATTTGCCCATTTTGCCATACTCCTACGAATTCTCACTTAATCTCTGTAACCACTGTGCACTTAAATTAAAATAGTAATGTGTCAATGATAGTATAAGAGCAGTAAGATACATGAGATTCTTCCTTTTATTTATTACATATTTCTTGTAAGCGTTGGGTGTTGATGTTATTGATAATAATAGATTTCAAATATTACATTTGTGTGTATAGAGTGCTTACTATCTACATCTACTGAATGTCTTCATACATTATAAATACACATACTTATATGATTGTCTTGCAGTGTAGCATGTATGTAAGATGCATGTGTCTAACACATAATTACATTAGAAAATTACTCTGAAGTTATTTATGACTGCAATTCCAGAAGAAAATTCTATTGATATAATTATAGTTTATAGAATAGCTGTGTATATGATGTGAAATTATTTATAGTTGCTAATGCACACACATGCACACACACATCACATATACTCGCAAATGCATTATTCCATTTGATTCATTTATTAAATGTTATTCATCTGCCTGCTCTCACAGTTGGAGTTATTTTCTAACACATCTAAATATTTCAAATGATAATGACAAAGTTAATGTTAATGATGATTCTGGTAATAGTGATGGCAATAATGCCTGAATCAGCTATTAATTCAAGTGATATTTAGTAGTATTGTTAATTGAAATATTGAAAATACATATGTATGTGTGTGTGTCTCTGTGTGTTTAAACATTACACATATTTTATCTCTATATGTGTAAATAATGTTAATTGCATAAGCCTATTGAAATTTAGTCAATTTATTGAAACCCTACAATTGAAAGTTGTTTTTTAAGTTATTTGGAACGCAAGATTCACAAATGGAATTCACTTTTAAGAATTATATTTAGCTTTCGGAAAGCTAAGTTATAAGTATTAGAGTATAAGAATAGTTTACAATAAAAATTTTAAATGTGATAGCAAAATTGTGGTTAAGCCAGGCTAATATTATTTTTACTACCGAATAGAAGATTCAAAGATACGATTTTAACTGTGGCACTTTTTTAATAGAATGTTGTAAAACAACTATAAGCCTATTAGTTATTTACAATCACAAATATATCAAGAAACAGCTTTCATTTCGATGGCTTAATATAGAAAGGTCGTATGTCGTTTTTTTTCAAAATCGGTTTTTTTACATGTTCTGGTAGGCAAAACTCAAATACACCTCCCATAAAAAAATTCAGTTTCCTATCTTGACGAATAACAGATTTATAGTAATTAAAAAAAGCCCTAACTCATATTTTTTTTTTTTTTTTGATAAATATATTATTTATTGAATCTTCAATACTAGATTAAAACATCAATAAGTTTTTCAAATATTAAATTTAAAAATATTAAATATAAGTTTGCTAAACAATGCTAAACAAAATTTTTAGTTACAACAGTTGATTTTTGTTGTTATTTGTTTAGATTTTATTGAGTTTTTTCCTTCTCCTGTAAAGTAGCTAAAAGTTGAGATACGACCTTTCTATATTAAGCCATCGATTTGTAGGGCCCAAAAATGTCTATGTTGTGTATCCCCTACAGCACATCTGAATTTTATGTTGCTTGCTATTGATATATCACGAACAATGGTTAATTATTGAATTATTTATAAATTGATTTATATACGAGTATATATTTGCATCATGAAGCATTTTATTATAAACACTCTATGATCTTTTGTTTTTCCTATAATATCTCGATTGATATAAAAATTTAATCTGTGAAATTTATTGAAAATTTCTGTACTGTGATACAACAATTATTTCTTCTGGCATTGTCTATCAAAATGATGTCTTATGGCATATTAAGAAGATTATAAAATAATAATAGATATGTAAATAAAAGATATTTAAGTTATTATCATGTCTAAGGAGATTTTAAGCACTTCATTATTATTTCTCAATTTAATTTATAATTTAAAATTATCTACACTACAATTACAAGAACTTAATTTTTAGGTCATAATCAACAGCTTAAGTTCATTTTTGAAGTAATTTAAATTAAAACTAAAGAAATGGATTCATTTATAATATACATATGTACATATGTATGTATGTAAATATTCAAAAATTAAATTTTCTCAGAATAAAAAATTCATCACTCATACGCCTTCGTTACGCACAAAATATTTTGAAGTTGTGGCACCAACGACCGGCTGGCTGGCTGGCTGGCTGCTAATATTTAGATTTTTGCCAGTTTCTTATTCGATATCAAAGAAAATGTATCGAAAAATCAAAAGCAATTCCATATAATATTTTTAACAATGAAAATTCGGCAATTCAAATTAAATATAACTACACTTGTTTGCTGAAGACATGTGTTTATGCATGCACGTACATGTTTGTTTATATTTGACTATAATTATTATTTAAGCAATACGAAAAGTTTAATTTGTTTATTTAAAATAATGGGTGTTTACTTTCGATTTAAACATCAACGACATTTTGTTGCAACCAGCGCGCCGTACAGCGTGCTTAACAATCGATTTATTGGAAAAAGCAATTTGGTTACAACTTTATTTGCTGAAGCGGTCGACTGGCATTCATCGTCGGTGCGTTTCAACCCCTCTGGATTACTTTTTATCGGGCACATAATAAGTGATTGCTTTCTACCAACAAACTAGCAATGAAGCATGGAGGCTAATATTAAAGTCAATATTGACGCCATACGGTCAGATTTATTAAAAAAAAAGTAAGCCACGGCCTATGAAGAATCATGACGAAAATCATTTACAAAAAAAAATGCCCTGCAATTACTTAAGAGATTCTAATAAAACAAGCCCATTCTAACAATAATTTCCGTCTGGTATTATCATTTCAAGTTCTCATGCAGCTAAAAAAAAAACACCCGATATAATAGTTTTTTCCTGTGCTCATACACTTATTAATTTACGTGCGAATTTATATTTCCATTTGTATTTACTGTTTATACAAACACAAGAACACTTTTATTCATTTTGTTGCTCTTTTGCCAATCGTTTCAACAATTTTATCATAATGGTGCCTGTTTTACATAAAATAGTGTTTTAAGCTTCTGTTAGAAACATAAAACAATTCATAGAAAGGAAAAACTGTCACATTTTGTGTAAAATTGTTTTTTCATTTAATTCGTTGTTAGTAGTCACGCTTATGAGATTTGATGAACATCAAAATCTGTTTGTTATCAAACTCTGAAACGGGTCGACCGATTTTAATGAAATTGTTTATACATAATTGGTAGGTATGAGATTAGGTTTTAAAGTATATTTTAAACCACTAGGGAAACGAGAAGGGGAGGGAAGGGACAATTCCTATAGTTACTAAACTATTAACCCAATTCGTATTTCAAACTGAACAAAACTTATTTTGTTATTGAATTACAGATAAGCGTTGCATCATATTGACAGACAGATGGCGCTAAGTCCGCCTCATTCACGAGAAGCGTTATCATTCGCATTTCAACTAGAACAAAAATATTTATGTTGATAAAGGACAGATGGTGGTGCGTCGGCCTATCAAAATTGGAAATTTGGATTGATGAGTGCGGAGAATGGTTCCCTCATTTAAGAAAATAGCTTCCGGGCGAAGCCGAACAATCATCTAGTACTTTTATACTTTATGCGTTTATGGTTTAAATGTTGATTGCAGTGGATGTGTCAAAGTATGGAACCTGAGAGATAAATGCGTTGCGTAAACGTGTTGCACAGCTTGTAGCATATTTGTAGCAGAGCCCACCTGCCTCGTTTCTGTAAATAATGTGAGAATTCTTCCACCGCAAAATTTATTATCCTTCCGGGATCAACCGGATGAGTGTGAAAATATATTATTCGTACTTTTATTAGGTTTACAGTGTGGCTCATAAATAAAAATCCTACTTATATTAAAAAAGTCATCGTACAAAATATGGGTAAAAAAGTATAATCCTACATTTTTTTCTACAAACGATGTGTTTTTATTCACTCTATTACACTGCATTGAAAATTTAGTTTTAACAATATATAGACTTATCTCTTTTACGAGTGCAGGTAACGATATGTACACTCTTACATACATACTCGTATACAAAAAAAGTAACTCTGCCATATGTATGAAAATAAGAGTATAGTGAACTTACATGTAGTTGTTATATTTGCTATTAAGGTCTTAGCAGTCTAAAATTATGATGGCAAAATCGGAGTTGTTCTTAAAACAAGCTTCCATGTAGTAAACAAACAAAAATTTATTTTCTTTGGAATAATTTAAAATTAAAAATAATAATTAAAGATTCTTGGTATAAAAAATCTGACCCACGTTTGAATTATAAAAAAAAACTTTATTCAGTGACGAAGTTACACATGACCGTTAAACAAGACGTGTGGATTATTCTGAAAATAACATTTGCTTAGATCTCTCACGTAAAATAAAATCAATTAATGTTAGTTTTTCTATTGTTCCTTTCTGAATTAAAAGCTACAAAATTTATCATGAAAAAAATCGCTTTGATTTGAAAAACAATTTAGTTCTATAATCACATTAAATATTTATTTATAACAATTACTAGTTATTTTCAACTGAAAAGTTTCCTTTGAACAAATATTTACGCTTTATTTTATATGGTTTTGTTTCATTTTATACACAAAAATTTCCTAAATTTCTAAATTATTTTTATTTGATTTGTTAAACATGCACTACTATTGACCTTTTGCTTTTATATCAAATATTTTTCTAACCACATTAATTCACAAATTATTGAAATTCATTTGTTAGATAACATAGAGAAACCGAAAACTAAAAGCCAAAAGAATTAAATACATAAACAAAACAAAACAAAAAAATTGTATTAGAAAAAAGCGAACAATAAACAAACAATAAAAATGTAATCGCATGCATGCTGTGTTGCTGTTTATACTCGTGTATTAAAGGCGGTACCGCATGAAATTAATATTTCATAATTTTAAATAATTCATGTGGTTTTGTTTAACAATTGTCAGGCATATAAATCATAAACGAAACAACAGCAATTTAAATAAAAATGTTACAAAACAAAAAAAAAAAAACTCGCACATAGAAAATTAGAAAAACATAAAAAATTAATTTCACAAAATTAAGCAGCAACAAAAGGGAAAATTCACAATAAATTGTAAAAAGAATTTAAAAATTAATACAGTGTGGTTTCAGCAGTTAAAAAAGTTTTTAGCAAATTTACAGCAATTTTATTAGGTACTGCCAGAAAAAAGATGAGTTGGAAATCGGTTGTATCAATAGAATATCAGTTGCATAGGCTATGTTTCGGTTACCGCTACCAATATTTTTTGGATCCAACTAACACTCCATGATCATTACCATAATACCACAAATGTAACCATTATTGATAGATGGTGCAGCTGCTATTTTCTGGTTGACAACAAGTTCGGTTGTCACAACTAATCTGTTTTCTCTGTGTAGATTTGGAATTTTATTTTTTTTTCAATTGTTTGCTATTTTGCGAACACACGTCTAGCCAATTATAAAAAGAGTACACTTTTCTGGTTGCTAAATAATAATTCAAATTAAATTAAAAGTTTACAAGATGGAAAATATATTCAATAAAATATTTAATTTACTACTAACTCAATGTTACCAAAAACTGTCCTAAGTGTTACAGCGGATTTAGTTTTCGTCCTTAGAAAATTTACCACCTTACCAACCTAAACAGTAATATGTTTTCCGAAAAATATTAATTAAGTAGTGATTCAGAAAACAAGATTGAATCTGCTCTCTTTCGGGCTTGAAAATTTGAAGGACTTTTGACATATAAAGCCTGCATAATATCTAACAAATTAAATAAAATTTCATTTATTGAAATCACAGTTCACTTCCCAACAAAAACTTGACCGTTTCAAATGTAGAATTGTTATTTTTTTCGTAGATTTTACTTTTAATTAAGTTTCTTTTCTATTAAACCAAATACAACAACAAAAACAAGAAGAACTTGAAGAACAACAAAAATCAAACAAACTTTCACTTATTAAAACCCTTAACGAAAATGAAATAAATAAAATACCAAAACGAGTATCTGTAAGAACTTTTCTAATTATCCAAACAGACATGGTTTTTATTTTCATGTTTTACAACTATTGTCATTTACTTTAATATTAGAAAAAAAAGAAAACTTTATAAATATATTTTTTTCAGCCTTTTGTGTAAAATCTTCTTTTATATCTAATGATTTTTTTATGTTTATTTCATTGTACTTTTGGTATGTTTGCTTGCAGTTGCTGTTGTGTTTATTTGCTGGATTTGTTGATGTATGGTCGTTGAATGGTCCATTCTCTTCGATACTAAAAAACTAATTTGCAAATAAATAACTAAAGTTTTTGTGTTTATTTATTAACACTACAGCAACTCAACAAAAAAAAAAAAAAACATCATATTTGTTTGCCTTAGTTTAGAAATAGATTTGTCCTTTTGCAACGAACTTTGTTTGTCATTTGGTATTTTGGAGAGTAAACTACAAAATAATTTTATGTTGTATATGTATGTATGTATGTTTGTATATTTTTGCAATGTCATTATCATTAGTGTTAACAATTTGTTTATGGAAAGTTGTGAGAATGCGTTTGTGTATGATAACTGGTGCTTCAGTTATGTTTTACACTTTTATTGTAAGTATGGCTGTGTGAGTGTCCTGCTGTTATATTTCCCTCTTGTTTTCTAAGTTCTTCAGAAGTTTCCATTACTGCTTTTTTTTATAACAACAATTGCATTTTGACTTTAATGTAAATTTAATGAGCTTTTAACTTAATGTTTCGAAATGTTTGTCATTATCATTCTCATCATTACTATTCCGTTACACATTGTTGGCAATGCATATTTCGAAATATATTTATTTGTAACAAGATAAAAAAAAATTGATATTTCCAGTTGCATGGAACTGAATTGATTCATTGATTTGGTATATTTGATTTATAAATTTAGGCGATAATAGGGAACATTTTATGTAAATGTTTTTAATGTGCTGTGTACAGAGAAAAAATATAATCCTACACGTCCTGAAATCAATACCGAGCGAGGTAAAAAATACGGTAGGTGTGGATTTTCTTGAATAAAGTATACAAAAATTAATTCAAATACGCATTATTTAAACCCTTAATACTTAATTCAATCCAAAAGGAAAAAGATTAACTTCGAAAAGCATCCGGCTTGTTTTAAGTAAAACATTAACAGCTTTAGATTGAATGCATGAATTCACATTCAACGTGAATCATCATGCATCCAATTAAAATTCGAACAAATTTATTTATACTGAAATCAATCCTGACATTTATTTCAATCGATACCTAACTGGAATTATTTATGGTAATTTTTATCCTGAAACACAATTGAATTAATATTTTTACTTAAATTTTAACTTAATCATTTAAATTTCAAATTTATATTTGTCCATTAGACGTAGAAGCTTTTAATATGTATCAAAATTATGCAATAAAACAATTTTTATTTGATATTAATATATTCGGTTTGTTTTCTAGCATTATGTGTCTGTTCAATCCAGTTCCAATTTTTTTGATCTGGCATTAAAAAAATGGTGGAACAAATTTGAGGTTAGGAAGTAAATTGACATAAAAACTCACCAATACCAATGTAAGATAGAAATATGTGAATTCATAATGTCGGGTAAATGTCCACCTCTAGCACGTCGGCAGAGTCCGCTCTTAGGGGCTGTGCACATATTACATAAAGCTGTTTTCAGAGATTTTATACTCCCCCCCACCCTTCTTTTCGCTTTCTAAAAATTTTTCAGTGCAAAATTTTCAATCCGTAACAAATCTTTAACCCCCCACCCCCCTTGGAGCGTTACGTAATATGTGCACAGCTCCTTATCACAAAATTTTGAACCACATTTTGCAACAAAGCTTCACTTATCTCGTCAATGCAGCACCGAAAGTTGTTTGTCGTTTTTTTTACGTAAGACTAGTCTTTCAAATGACCCCATAGAAAATATTCCAGCGGCGTTAAATCACAAGAACGATGCTGCCAATTGACATCGCCAAATCGAGAAATTACGCGACCGGGAAATTTCTCTTGATAGTAAATTTTCACAATTAAAATTCTTAGTTCAACAATTTCGAAAGTTTTACTAAATAATTTTCAAAGGATTACAGCTCAATTTTTGACATTTCATCAGTTGACAGCCAATTTACTGCCTAACCTCAAATTTGCAATGCAACTACATTGTGAATATTAAAATGGAATTTCTATATGACTTAAAGAAAATATTTACTATCGGAGAAGGAAAGTGTAAACCAAATCTCAATATTGTGAATTGATCGATAAACTTTAAAGTATGAACAAATCGTTGTATAATTAAACTACTTAAAATAGTAAGAATACGCAACAACAACTTTGCATTTTTAACATGTTACAAAACAATTACTATTTTGTGTGCATCCTTCCCGTATAAAGAAAACCAGCATTTTGCATGTAAGTTAAAATTTATAAATAAACTTTTGGTATAAATTAAAAGAATGTTTAACGTATTGTATCGTGTGGTAACGTTGTTCTTAATACTAATTCAACTAAACTTTAGTAAAATTTTTATTAATATTAAACAAAAAAGGACATTTATTAACAACAAAGAGATAAAATATGATTGAATAATATCTGTCTGTAAATTAAATATTACATAGTAAATTTATAATCATATATAATTGAATCAATTTATTTACATTCTCTATAACATGAGTATTAGATTAAATTTTAATTAATTTCTAAATGATAATTAATATACAACGAATGAAAAAGAAACAGCAATAAGTAAAAATATTAAATGCGAAGAATAGCTTAAGCGCAAAAATAAAATAAAGTATTTGGCTTTATATTCTTAGTAAACACAGCAGGCTTGAGAAAGGAATTAAATTAATATATTTTTACTATTTATATTGCAACTATTTGTTTACGTATGCGGTGCACAGTTAAGGCATAGAAAGAGGGATAGGGTAGAGAAATAGATGTTGCAAATTGAGAAGACTTAACTCTTTCACAAATCTGCTTTGCGCGTTATGTTAATTTTTAAGACAGTGGTGAGGCGCCTCCGGTGTTAAGTAGACGCATTAACTTTGTTGTTACGCTATATTAGCCGGCATTTTAATAAATGTTTTACTTCGCCAATGTTTCTGCTAACCGACGAAGGAGGACGATGTTGTGTACATTAGCTTGGATAGCATTAATCGGTGTCGGAACAGTTTTTTAGTAGTGCTATCTATGCCTTCATCACTTAAATAGTTCGACAACAATTAATACAATGTCTAACTAATGTACATTAGACAAATTAATTATGTTGATTGACTTGCTCTGGTAAGTCTGACCTGGTTTAAACCCAGGCCCCAAGACATTGTTTGCTTAGTAGTCAACACGCTAACCACTTCAGCCAACACCACCCACGAACTATTTGCAATTAAAAATATCAAATTACTTTTAATTGTACTTCTTAAAGCATCAGTCATAATATTTGAAATACTTTGTAATTATTAATGTTTTATTAATTTTTTTTATTCCTTGGCTTCATTACATTTTTTAACGACATCAGTATCACAATATTTTTTTTTTTTCTACGAGCAGCTATCAGGGAATGAGCCATACATTTGCAATGCATTGTGCCAGAACTAAATAGAAAAGGGATTGGGTAGAGAAGATAGATGGTGAAAATATAAAAGAAGGGTAAATTAATTCTTTTAGAACTATACCATTGCGGGTTTTGTTAATTTAAGAGCAGTGTGGCGTACAAAAATAAAATAAAGTAGACGTATTAAATTTCTTAAGCTGCGTAAGCTGTTATTTTATAAATTTATTTAGTTTGTAGTCAACTCGCTAACAACTTCAACTAATACCACCCATCATAATTTTTCCGATTTTTAATAACATTATAGAGAAGTTGAGCACTAAAAATGGAACTTAATGTCGTTCTTTTATTTTTGAATTTTTTTAAATCAAACCCCACACAAAACACTAAAAACAACAATAAATTAAGGAAAACGAAAATTTAATAAAATAAACATAAAATATTTGGGTGATCGTGTTTAATTACCAAAAATTCTAGAGATGTGCTGCACTAAGTTGGTTAAAAAAAACTGCTGCAATCTACAGTCGGCGTTGGCACATAGTTGGCAGTGCTTAAATATTAAATTGTTCACATTCTAAACTTATTTAATTTATATTTCAATATTTATTGCACTAATTTAATAACTTCACAAAAGACACTTAAAATTGTTGTAAGTATCGCCAGCCATTTTATTTAACTAAAAATTACCTAATCAAAAAGTAAGCATACAAGCAATTATTTTGTTGTAACGCACTGTACAATTGTTTATATTAAATACCCAAACGTGTTTCAATAAAAAATTAAATCTAACAATTGAATGACACAATACAATAGAGAATTCGTTGTCAATAATAAATAGCAATTAAATTGTATTAAATAATTAACCTAATAAAATTCAGCTACAAAAGATTATAAATCTAAACCAAATGTTTTTTTTTTTTTTTTGGCTTTATTTTAATGCATTGAATGCCGCAAATACAGCAGACAATTCCCTTTAAATCACTTAAGTACACTTAAAATGAAGATAAGTATAAATACAACGATACATAAACAGCTGAACACGCACACATATACGATATACATACATACACACTTGCAATAACTCTTAGATAAATGAAGAAAGAGACAATAAGATTTAGATGCTTAAGTATTTTGTGGATTTGGTTGATACACTCGTTCGTAAACAGCCCGCAGCAGTATTTATTTGCAATTTAAGAAAATTGAAAATCTCTTTCCGCAATCACTTTATTATACGTGTTTACTGATGAAATTGAATTTTACAGCTTAAGTATGACAAAGTATGGCCACAAGGATATAAAATACACACACACACACATGCACACAAGCTCACTTACTGAATTTCATATCTGTGTATAAGAATATAAATAGCTACAAATGGCTGAGGGTTTGTGCAAATGTTACACATTGCGGCATTTATACTCGTCTATCCGTTAAAACATGTTATGCTGCACGCGTACTATTCGTTAAAGCTTGATAAGTTCATGATACCAAATCAAACTCCATGCAACTTAAAAGTTGACTTTACTTGCTGACATTTATCAAAACTTTACTATGTTGCGTTTTAGCGTTTATAGTAAATGTTAAATAGTTAAATGAATAATTGAAACTGAACCATTCTACGATGTACAATACTGTGGCATTGATGTCATTTTAAATTAAACCATATTCTTAAAAATGTATGTATTCAATATTTTTACTCATCGATCCCACTGTAAATTCCCCAAATCTAAAGTATTTACTAATTCACAACACAAGTGTTATTTTTTTTATTGTTCCGTTCTTTTTTTTTTGTTGGTTTATTTACTTATTTCGAAGTGTTAAAATACCATTTAGTAAATTAAATTTTAAATATCATGATAATGTTATATAACTTAAGCCAGCAAACAAATTCACAGGCACACAAACACATAAATGTTTGTGAATTCATTAGAAAAATATACGATGTGATGACATGCAAATTAAATTTTTTTTCCTTAGGCCATTTTATTAAGTTTTCGGGTGAATTATTCATATAAATCTATTTAATTAATTCCTAGGAAGAGTTACGCTACATTTAATTTAACCACCATGTCTACTTGAAAGCTTTTCGAAAAGGAATTTTGGGAAAGAGCAACATTTTATTATATTAGTTCTTTTTATTAACGAGTGCTTAAGGTTCGATTATTATCTGAATAAAAATTGATACGAAAATTGAATTTTAGATAAATAGTCAAAATTAACGAATATTTAGTTTTTAGTGTACAATTAAATGGTATCTGGGGCCAAATTAGGGCATTCGATACCGATCGAAATTTACATGTAAATTGTATTGAAATTTCGATTAATATCGAGTGCCGTGTGTATCAAATTTATCGTAAAAACAAAAAGGTACCAAAAGTACCAATTTTTGCTCATTGCTAACGCAAAATACTCGTATAAATTGTTAAGAGAACAAAATATTACCAAAAGTACCATCTTACCCTACTTCTTCCTCTCAAAATAATTTACATTTTATATTAATGTAAACAAAAAGTATGGAGCACATGCTAGCCCTCTGCCAAATTTCACAAAAAAACCATTTTGGGATTTCTCTAAAAAAAAAGTACAAAAAATTTAAAAGCACCCAAAGTAAAAAAGTACAATGATTAATAGAGTATCAAAAGTACCAGATTTTTTTCATTGCAGTTTTCCGAGAGAAGGTAAATTTAAAAAAAAATATATATTTATTTTATTTTATTTATTCGCAGACAACAGAGCACTATTGAACAAACTCACAGGCTTGTGAATGTTGTTAGAGACGCTTTTGAAAAAAAGAAATACTGCTCAGCGATCTTTATTGATGTCGCACAGGATTTGATTAAGTATGGCACGAAGGTCTAACACACAAATTAACACAAAATCTACCCGCAAACATCGTCAAGCTTTTAAAAAGCTATTTAATAGAAAGAAAATTTGTAATTAGGGAAGGCAATTTTATAAGCCCTCCTCAGTCGATTGAAGCCGGAGTCCCTCAAGGCAGCATCTTCTGTCCCTTACTTTATTTCATATATGCCTCTGACTTACCGTTAAGCAGTAGCATTCTCACGTCAACATTTGCTGATGGTACAGCTTTTCTAAGCGTTCGTGAAGATCGTGTAGAAGCTTCCCGGAATTTGCAAGGGTACGTATAAAAACTGGAAACATGGCTAAAACAAGGGCGGATAAGAGTTAATGAGCAGAAATGTGTACGAGTCACTTTAACGTTGTGCAGGGAAACATGCCAGGCTATACAAATCAACACCGAGACTATACCGCAACACACTGCAGTAACACATCTAGGCGTTCATCTTGATCGTCGTTTAACGTGGAAATCGCATATAGACGCAAAGTTGACACAAATGAAATTAAAAGCAGCCCAAATGCATTGGCTTATTGGAAGAAATTCTATACTAAGCCTAGATTGTAAACTTCTATTATACAACGCGATCCTGAAACCAATATGGTCTTATGGAATCCAGTTATGGGGCACTGCCTCAGCATCGAATGTAGAAAAAATTCAAAGGCGACAAAATAAAATTCTACGTACTATTACAGCAGCCCCCTGGTATGTCAGAAATCATCGAATTCATAAAGATCTAGACGTTTCGTTGGTGAAGACATTATTTTCAAAACACGCGAAAAATTATAAAAAAAAACTGGAGTTGCACCCAAATCCACTCGCGCGCAATATTCTACAGTATTAGGGTCACACCCGGCTGAGGAGGAGGGATACTCTTTCTCTCAGCCGTACACGAGAGATGTAAATCAATCAAAATCAACAGTTGAAATTAAAAATTTTTGATTTTATTATTTAGATTTAAGATTTGAACAACTTATTGATGTTTCCATTTATAATTGAAGATTCAATAAATAATAAAATTGAAAAAATAAAAAAGTATGAACTGAAAAGTATATCGACTAAAACCCCAGAAAATTTTAAAATGGAATGAAGGAACCTGTGAGCGTCGTACTGGCCTTATAATCGGTTTACGGATACGTTCTGTTTAAATGTTCTAATATTTGCACACTTTTAATAGTTTAAATTTTCATTAATTCAAGAATCATAATATAAAAAAAAATCAAATTGCTTTACAATATCTTTAGCAATGTGATCCCCACACACAGAGAAGGATACACAGGTATCCCTCAAATTTAAAACACAAACCTTTTGGCATGATTAAATTATGTCACATACTTTTTTGGCTTTTAAATATTTTTTTCTATATTTCATAGATGTTTTTGAAAATATCCCTGAACAAAACTTAGAATGTCCTGATTTGCACAGTGAAATGAACACTTAAGATAAGAAATGGTTTATGAAATCAAGATCGGCAACTACTATTGAAGTTTATTAAAAACTTGTACACAATAAATTCCAATAATTTTATAAAATTTTCTCGCATTAACATTTCAAAGATAAAACAATAATAAAAGATTTAAACAGATTTCAAGTAACTTTCTTTGCTTTTGATTTTTCTGTTTGCTGGCAACTAATAATGCCTTCTTCAAATTTGCTCAAGTTATGCAGATGTAAATATACATTTTACATAACACAGGACAACAATAGTTGTATGTAGTGATACCATTCTTAATGCAGTTCCTAGTTTAAATTAATTATGGCTATGAAGAAATATTTTTATTGAAAAGAAACAAAAAAATAGAAAGGCACCTGACTAAATGTATTGGGCTTAAAGAAAACTATTAAAAAAAAATAAAATCGTTTTTTTTTTTTTTTTTTGCGAAAAAAATTAATTTTGTCTTGAAAGTAATATTTTTGTTTTGACGTGTAAATTAGAGTTGAAAATGCCTTCGCACTTACCTCGGCCCTCCTCTTTTTCTATGGAGTATGCCTTCCCGGAACCGCTATCTTCATTACTTCGGCAAGCACAGAAACAGCTTCCTAGAAAAGGACTGGTCCCTGTTCATCCAGGTATGGGTCCGTCAAATGTTGCCGCCATGATCCACTTGACTCGTGTTCCTGATTGTCCGTGTTTGGGTAATCATTTTATTGCAATACAGCGTGGTCCTTTTTCTTCCTGATTAGCACGTATTCGATGTAGTTCCTCACATGGTTCCATTTGTTCTGGCTCTCAATCATTTTGTAAAATTTGTTGTCTGGACTAAATGCGCCAATTGGTCCCTCCGCCCGCTTCCCACGTCTTGCCATTAGTTGCAGTTAAAGAAAGTGTGCCGCATTAGATAAAACCAGGACCTCCCGTTTTACCCACACGGTGAAGGTTCTACCTGAAGTATCCATGTCAAGAGAAAAAATAAGTCAGAAAGCAGCTTACATCTCTTAAATCCCTTTTTATCCAGCTGGGTAATAGCTTTGCTGTCCACCTATCGGTCAATTCTATGCTCCATCTATTTTGTAATCGTTAAATGGTTCGGGTTCTCTACTCGGCTACACTAATACCGGCAACCTCTCCCTCAGAATCGGACGCTTTTCTACGCTCGCAGAAAGTCAATGGGTACCTCTCCTCTTATCACTAGGACCGCTGCGGCCGAGATCGCTGCGGCCGAGACCGTTTAGCAGGCAGAAGTGGCGCTGCGCCACTACCGCATCAAGGACTTTTCGCTTGGTTTTGGACCTTAGTGCATTTCCCCAAATCTCACTGCGTTTGTCGAACCCATAATTATTAGTCCCCTCTTCATGAAGGTATTAGAACTTTCACACTTTTTTATTATTAATTTTTGATCTAAAAAAAAGGACCCTTTACCTTTTAATATCATAAAAGTTTTTACGAGGAAAATTTTTCAAATTTTCCATTAAAAAGATTAAGTTTTGACCTGTGTAAATCAGGTTTAGAATACGGTACAAAGGTAATGTTAAACAAAACTTACAAGGATAATATGAAAATAATTCTTGAGTTGTATTTATTATAAACCAGTTAAGCTAATTGAGCTGTTAAGATAAGAGCAGCAGGCGCACTGTATCATTTTTGTAACGAAAGAAAACTCTAAAACTTTCACTGCAGCAGATCTTGATGCCAAGAAATTTTTGCAGATTTTTTCTCTGAAGAATGTTTTTAGGTCAAGAGTTTGAATAAATTTATTGTTTTCAAAAAGTCACTTTTTCATATTCGTAAATGTTTCTCTTTTTTTTTAATTCACAATATTTTTTTTCATTTATTTGATTTTGCAATAATAAGCCAATAAAAAATTCATATCATTTTTCCTTTTTATTGTTTCTACATATATTTTTCCATTATTTCTTTTTTTAGGAAAGAATGGAACAAAAACAATAGAAAAACATATTGCCCTTGGTGCTCGTCGTAGCTTGCTTGTGCTTGCTATTGTTATTGATATTCTACACTTAGCACCTTTTTAGTTTTAGTTTTTCCTTTTGATTTTCTTCACAATGTTTTTGTTGTTGTTTAGGGTTGAAAAAAAACAGAAAAGAAATCACAGTACTAAAAGAAATATTATACCATTATGTTTTATGAATATTTCCTTAGCTTTTTCCTTATTTTATATTTGTGTTCGTTTCAACTGACAGTTTTTCTTTGGATTTTCTTTTTTTTTTTTTTTCTCTGTTCAATTTTGTCTGCTGGCTTCTTATAAATTTGTGCTGTTGGTTTACTGTTTGTTGTTTTATTATTAAGGGGAGTGGCAGTGTGGTAGCGTTTGTTTAATACTTCTTTCTGAATATACTATATATTTTTTTTTGTTCTATTTTTGTTTGTTGCAAAAATATAAATCATTTTTATTTGCAAAACATTGGCATGATGTTTTTTGTTTTTTTCAATTTTTGCTCTCTGATTATGTGTGTGCGTATATGTATTTGAATTTTGTTTATATGATATAGTTGAGTTAGAGGAGAAGGAAAGCCACTTAGAAATAATTTAATATATTCAGAAAAATATATGCTAATCGTGCATTCCAAATTTTTTCGAAGGAGCATAGTAGCTTATGGGACTTTTGCAACGAAAATACTCTACTGTTGCCCTAGAATTTTTTTTTTGTAATCTGTATAATTAATAGGCAGGACCAATTTTTGTGATGAACTTAATGGCCACATTATTCAACCGATTTAAAATAAACTTACAGCAAACTAGGAATATTTATTCACAGAAGTGAACACGATACTGAAAGTTATTGTGGGTTTAGTATTTTGGAAGCTATAAGCGCTCAAAGTTCTTACTATTACATGCACACGCATTTATCCTGCATGTATCGTAAGTTGAAAAAAACAAAGAAACGATTTTTCTTCAACTGGATATCAAGAGGCCCACAGCAAGTAATTTGCAAGATTTGCATGTATTTGAGACACAAACATGCCTTTTTAGTTATTTCATAAGCTTAGCAGTTATTTAATTAATTGCATTTAATATTTTTAATTACTGCAGCTAAATCTTTAGCTTAAAAAATATTTTCGCAACTATTTTTTTACAGATATATTTTAAACTTTGATTTTTTTAAAACTGATCCAAATCAGCGAGCATTCCCTTCATACATACGCTTTGTTATGGCTGTATTCAGTTTAACCTTTGGACAAGAAACAATAAGAAGCATGTAAAAAAAGAACCCCTTAAAGCAGTAAACTTTTTGGTCATAGTCTGTCGACTACAAGTAGCACTAGTAAACAAGTAATCACATACCTTAAGGGAGTTTTTAGCCAGTTTAGCTGAATGTACTGAGAAAAAGTAGTCAAGTGTCATATTTCATGCAATACATTAGAGATGTTTAACAATTTTCCACACACACACACACACACACAAAAACTCAAAGCAACGCAAACTAACATTTTCACTCATTTGTTTGTTGTTAAAGTGAAGTAAAATTTATGGGTGGTAGGACGGAAGGGAAAGTAAAGATGAAATATTAAATTTGAATACAAGCTGAAAAACGGATAGAGATAGATATAGAGAGAGAGAGAGAGAGAGAAAAAAAAGAGTGAGAGTGAATACATGTAAATGTTCTTTTAAAGAAAGCTTATCTCTTCGAAATGGCTTTTTTGGCTAAAAAGTAATTGCAAGAATTATGTTGTTAGAATCTGGTATGTAAATGTGTCTGTGTACTAATGTGTGTTGTTCTATATATTTTCAACAATAATAATTGTTTTGCATGTTGTTGTTTGTGCTCATAATTCTTGTTGCTTGTTGAAATTTTATGTTTTGCATTGTAATCGTCTGACTAAAGTGTTTTAATGATTTATTTAAAGTTGTGCTACATGGATTTATATTGAGATTGTTTTTTTTTTCTTAATAATGCTAAACTATCATATTAAGAGGAATCACAAGATATTGTAAAATCTTATGTTTAAAGTGAATAAATACCCTTCCTAAAATATAAAAGTTTTGTAAGTATGATCTTACACTGCCCAAATTTAAAACATAAGATAGCTTTTAAAGTTTGCTCAGGAAAGATGTATAAAAGTTTCCTAAAAAAATATAAGTCTAATAAAATATATGTATGTCAGTAGAGTATACACAAATAAACAACCACTAGATCAGAAGAAAGTGTACAAGATGTTCCTTCGTTTAACCTTTAATGATCTAAAAACAGTCTAAAAAAATTTATTTAATAATATTCTAGGTTTTCAATTAAGTCAACACAATGTGTCATAAACTCATTCTCCCAGGAGTGATTAATATTTTTTTTTAATGTTTTTCATCTAACGAGTATGCTATGGAAGTCATAATCATAAAAGCTTCTTACTTCAAAAATATTAAACATACATTTTGTGTTCTTTCATTATTTACCATTTTCATGCTTGTAATAAAAAAAAATGTGAAAAAAATTTTATGCTTTTTGATAGACCAAGAATTTGTGAAATTATTAAAGCTTAAAAAATTTAATAATAGCCTCAAAAATATTACAACGTAATATTTGATATCAAAGCAAATTGAAATTTAATTTTAATTCGTTACCTTGGTTATCCTTTTCAACAATTTGAAACTTTATAATTATCATAAAATTTTAATTTGAAGATTTTCTTTTTATTATTTAAACTTTTGTTACTACAAAAAAACATAAAACATAATAATTATAAATTATTTTTTTGTATTCATTTTAATGAATAAGAATTTCATAATAATAAAATAACCCAGCAAAGATTTGAAATTGGCAAACAAAATTACTACGAAACATAAACACGGTACAGCTGTATGCCGGCCTAACCTGGCGGTGTTTTTAACATCGTGAGAATTAAAAACAGGTGGCAATTTCTAATGAGTGGACCATTAACCTTTCCGAAACACCTCGCTAAAGTATTTCATTTTTCTATTTAGCTTCCGTTGAAGAGGCTCGATATTGATTTCCGGAACTCCAGCTAGTAACAACACAACACTTTTTGAACACTGTTAAATGACTGGCGCTGCCAGATAAAATTTTCAAAAATCGCCTAATTCCGAATATTATATAAAAAAATTGTCATTTAATACATAAAGAATCTTCGAAAAATCGGACATATTAAAATCCACATATTTTTTTAAATGTATTTATTATCAAACTCACAAACAAAAACATAACAATTTATTTTCATGCATGCACTTGACACACATTTGCACAGAGATAAATAAATGCATGCGTTCATACATACATAAAACTTGTTGCAAAATTTGTTGTTAATTCAACTCACATATATTTATATAAAACTTTATGTTTATGTTCACATGTATTATGATTAATGGAAATTTTAAGGAAAAAATCGTCAAATTGTTTTTTTTTTTATATTTTCAGAACTCAAATCGTCAAAATTACAATTTATATTAGAAATTAACAGCCGTGCCAACACTTCTCCTAGTGAAGAAGACCTAAACAATAACCGGTTCTAGAGTCCTTCTACCATTGAGAGTAGCACGATGCTCACCAGTACATTCATCCGCAAGGATCGTCAGGTGAGTCAAATATACGAATGAATTTTTATGCGTAATTTACCAATGGTAATGTGTGAAGAAAAACCCAATTGCTCTTTGCCCCAGGAAGCACATCACCAAGGTGTGGTTATTCAGCAAGATGCAGATTTGTGCTTGCGGGAGCGGCCCTACTTTAAAATATTCAACAACAATCGCTAACGTAAGTAAATTTGCACAGTAGTACTGATTGTACTTATCAAACAAATAATCTGTAGCTCACAGCTGGCAAAGCAAAGTGGATTTCTCTTTTATTGTGAACTTATTGGAGAAAACGGGTCTTAATCTCTATGTAAAATAGTTGAGAGAAAGACCACAGCGTAAAAAGCCCAAATTTTATTGTCAGCAGATTTTAAATTTTAAGATCTCATTATATGACAATTAAATAAATTACTTGCCTTCTATGACATCATTTGAGCGAAATATTATAGGCGATGAAAAGAGTGCGCATCTCTTCACAAACAGAGGCACTTCTACTAAACAAGAAGTTGCTGTCCACATCAAAAAAAAAAAAAAAAAAAAGGCTTAATGTACAATACTTTGATCAGTTTTAAGCAAATTACGGAAAAAGGGGTATCTATCTGAAGTCTGTTACTTGATCCTTCTCTAAGGTCAATGTGATAAAAAATTCAGAACTTCAATAATTTGGCATACAGGAATATTTGTTCCCTCTTTGCAGGCTCTTTTTCCGTCTATGGCAGGAGCCACGCAAGTGAGAGTAAGCATGAATGAAGCAAATAATGTTTCACCTATTTTGAACAAAGAAATTTAGCAGCTGCGAAGCTACAAGATCCTATAAGAAGCTACCTCGAGCTTATAAAAAATTCAAACACTGCCAACCTGATATATTTGATGTGGTAAAAAGTCTTTTGCAAGTGGATATTCCTATTCAAAGCCTACAAAAAAGTAGATTAAATTATAATTACAGCTTTGAGATATTTGATTAAAAACAACTCAAGTTCTAAATTTTTAGTTGAATTGTGTGGGATTTAACCCGAAGCAATTTAAATTATTCTCATATAATTTATTTCTTAATTAAATGATTTTTTTTTTATTAGAACAAAATTCCAGAAAATTTTCAGTCTGAATTTTACTTTGTCTGTTCAATTATAACGAGCTACTGATGTTTTAATCTAATAAAAGAATTATTTAATTAAATATTAAACTGTACAAAATTAAGCCTGAAAAAAAAATCCAAACATAATTTTTAAACACTAAAAGAATGTAGCTAACAGAATATACATGGACTGTTTGTTCACTATATAAACAGATATATTCACACACTTATGGTGTTTTATTTTCTACAAAAAAATGGTACATCTTCATCCAGAAAGTGTACTTTGGTGTTCGTTTCTTAAAATTGTTTTGCACTCTGAAAGGGTAGTGTGTTTGATTCTAAAAAAAATCGCCTTCACTAATGGTGGAAGGGATTGCACTTTATGCCTCGTAAAAATCCACAGTGTTGATAGTGCCCTATAAGACTTAGCTGTCAGCTGTAAAAAACAGGGCGTTCCACTTTTTCATAAATTGTGTTTTATTGTAGTGAAATAAAAAGTTGTATTATTACAGGGTAGGCAAGACATTTTATACATATACCTTTCAACAATGTGCCAATTTGTTAGTAGAAAATAAAACACCATTAGTATATCGGCAACCGCTGGTCGGCACTTAGGTATGAACGAAATAATCAAGAGCTCTATTAAATTATACCACAAGAAAATAGTGAACTTCCAAATTAATTAATCATAAAGGATATTCAACTACTTGGTTGCAGGTGTCGTGATTGGTAGTAAGTTTTAAGCTGTAAACAATTCTGGTGTCTCGAAACATCGTCATGTCAGTTCAATTTTCCGTACAGTCTAAATTGTCTCTATCTGAAGTGTTCCTTTCAAAAAAAAAAATTATTTAATTTAAAATTAAATTAAAATGAAGTTAAGGCAGAATAATTAAAATTTGTTATCAAAAACAAATCCTTCAATGAAATTTAAAGTTTTATTTCACTTAGACTTGCCGATTAGAAACCACAGATATGTTTTGCTATGAAAACTAGTAGCACTCATCATAACCTAAACTTAATTTAATTCATATATATGTATGTATGCAGATGAGTAGCATTTTAAAACTACAAAAAATCGCTATGTATGCATTATAATTAGTACAACCAAATATAGAACGAATTTATATAATGTGTGAGAATAAATCTCAAGATACTCAGTCAATATTCATTAGGATAATATTTCTCAAAACACTTCATTTCCAAGAACTAAAATAAATAAACAAATGAAAACATGATGCATACAAAAAAAACTATATTAATATATTTTTATACATACATACATTCACAAATATTAACAAAATGTTTGCTAATGATATGTCATGTCAAATATACATGTAAAAATATATTAAAATCATACCTACTTATACAAACAAGTAAATATGAAACACATAAACACATGCACAGATAACAATTTGTATATAAAAAACCACACACAAAATAATAAGAGCATAAAATCACAAGGATTATTAGGTTAAATAGAATAAGAAATAATCCATGAAAACATAGAAATAAAACTTATTATAGAAACATACCTGCCGCAGGCTAAACGTATTAATTTGTAGTCAGAAATGAAGACTAAATCATCCTTAAAATAAATAATCGTACCCAAGCACCAGAAAGAGGAAATTCCCTGAACAAAAAACGAAAACGAAAGATATGATAAAGTAGACACACACACAGACTGACAGACAGACGGACAGACAAGCAGACTTTATATTTAAATAATTACAGTTACGTGTTATTTTCTCAATGTGTTTGTTTGGTTAAATAAATATTTCAACATTTTAATCTTGATGTGGCAAGTAACATGTATTAAAAGCTTTAAATTATTAAAATATTTAAAATGTAATAAATTTTGCAACTTTTATCTCTTGTCATTCTTTTTCTGTTTATTTTTTTAACTAATGATATATTCATTAATCTTTTATCTTCCTTTCCTAGAGCACAAACAAAATAAAAAATGTATAACTTAATTTTAAGTTGATAAAAAATAAAAACAACAACAACCTCATCAATTTCATTTTACTAACTTTTTTTTGAGCTGTTAAAAAGTTAATGTCTGTGTTATAAAAACAATCAATGATGATGCATCAGCGCTTAAGAGACATTGAAATTAAGTGAATGTCATAAAAATGAATAAAGAAAAGTTGAGTGTTTCTAACAAATATTTATTTAATTTATTTAATCGTATGCCATTAATTAGAAAAGAAGTTTCAAATTGATTTTTAAAGTTAACATTAAGCTATAAATCATCATTAACTATTTTAATCGCAATTATACATATAGTTTTCATTATTAGTAAATTTATATGAAAATATATGTTTCCTAATGTTTTGCAAGCGAAGGGGTTTCATTAATATTCTGCTGGGATTAAGTGTGTATACTTTATAAACAATTGTCAAAAATTGTACATAAAGTATACTTAACGATATTTTCAATCTTTACAGCCATACCTAAACAAGAGCGGCAAGCGTTTTTAGCTGTCAAAAGTTCTCATGCCCATACAATTTGTATGGAGCATCCCGAAATAACGCGGTGGTAACGCGGCGGCAAAATTTGCAATTGAAAAAAACGATTTTGACAGCGCGTTTAATAGTGAAGTTAGCTGCAAAAGACAAGCACTCATGATACAATGACTATAAGGTAGTCTTACAAGCCCAGCTGACAATTCTTGTAAATTACTTAATTTTTATTTCAAGTGTTAAATTTTGATTTGTATTTATTTTTTTGTATTTGAATGAATAATTTTTATTTATATTTTTGTCACGGGTTGAAACATACACACACATACACATTTATACTTTTGACTTCTGAGGAATTTTTTGTTGTGTTTGTTGTAGAGATGCATGTATTATTAGGTTATGAGTATACTATTATAATCAGGATTGTTATATATTTTTTAATAACCCTGTGTTTATGACAAAGCGTTGACGCTCTTGTTTAGGTATTGTAGCATGTGGCCAACAGTGTGTGGTATGCATTGCGATTCAATAGTACCGCAACATGCAAGCATTGACAAACTGCAAGCAAGATATTTTGTGTGTGTCGGTAATTTGACACTTGTACAGTCAATTAAGTGCAGCAGCACAATGCACTTAAATGAATCACATTTATTAACTGTATTTGTTTGATTGTAGATATAAGCTACACAAAGTATCTGTTGCTTTTAAGTATGCACTCGTTGAACTTTAAAACTGTTGAACACATGCCATACATAAATAGTTGGAAGCTAAATATGCTTACCCAACAATAATATATATTTCTATTCTTTTACTCTTATGTTAAGGTACCCCCTAAGAATTATTCTCATAATTAGTATATAAGCCAATGTTAATTAGTTTAAGCAATCAATTAATACTTTGCCTTCAATCGGCATTACTGATTCATACTGGCATTCATCTGCCTTTTACTTTTATTAGCCAGTGGCGTTCTTAAGCGCCGGCACTATTATTTATTTTCTTAAACTCTTCTCATCATCAAATCCTCCACAATAAATTGAGAGCTCCCTAGAGGGCACCAGAATAACTAAATTGTTTTAATCATATTTCAGCGTTAACGCTAGGCGGTAGAAAACGTTCCGCTTTCCGCTCTTGTTTAGTTATGACTGTTAAGCTAAGAGGGCCTAACGTAGTTAATGTAAATAAAACAGCTTTATTACATTTTTTACCCAACGTTTCGCCAATTGTTTGTTGACTTCTTCAGGCGTTTCGTAATAAAACAAATGTTCAATTAAAAAGGATTGCAATATAAAATTATTTTTGTCATTTTTTAAAGCCGAAAATTTTTTTAAAAATTAATAAATAAAAATGTACTGTAAAAACACAGTTGGTGCTGTTATTTGATTGCAACAATATACACACATATGTTATATATGTTACAATTTGATTAACTAATTGTTAACTCATATTAGGGTATACTTTTTAAGCATATTTTTGCAGAAACTTAAAAAAAAATGTAATTCAATTCATTGAGTTTCAAACCTTTAATACTTTTTCAAGCATTTTTACTTATTTGAAGTTAATGAAAGATACAAGAAGAGATTTTTCGCGTTGTATGTAAACTTAAACTGTCTATGAGATTTCGTTCATATAATCGGAAAATTTGTGATAATTCGAGGGTGGTGTTGGCTGAAGTGGTTAGAGCGCTGACATCTATACAATTGTACGATTCATTCACAGGAAACTCTTACAAAAATCTTACCGACTTTAGAAAATCTTTTCAAAATGGCGTTGTAGGAGCCACACTATAATAGAAAACTGATGCCAATAATTTTTTTATATTAAAAAATTGCATCCCTTTCATTGTATAAAACCAAAAAAAAAAACTAAATTTACGACAAAATTTAAATTTAAAGTTGGTTGACACTAATTACTCCTGTGATCGCAAAAAAACTTTAATTTTATTAAAATTTTAATAAATTTTTACAAATCGAACGACTTGACAAAAATTATCTGCCACACAATTGGATTTTTTACTCCACACTACCATACTATTTCAGCACCCATATCATGTTTGGCAGATCATCGCTCGATTGTGTAGAATAGTTAATGACGACCTTAAGCAAACAATACCTAAACATCTGGGTTCGATGTCTGGTCAGGGCAAGTCATAAACATCAGTACATGAGTGTGGCATTGTGTTAATTATTATTGGATTCTAAACAGATGAATGCCGTTCCGACACTGATTGATCTTCTCTAAGCTAATGTACACCACAATGCACAGCGGTTAGCAAAACCGTCGGCGAATTAAAAACAATTTATAAAATTACTGCTCATAGAGTTAAAGAAAATTAATGCGTCTACTTAGCAGTTGAGGCGCTGTTGGAAGAGATTTAAACTTTCTAAAATTTTCAACATCTATGTATTTTCTCCATATAATCCGTTACTAACTTCCAGGACAATATGACTACCGGTTCTACTAAAAAGCTTTCGAGGAGTTACTAAATATTAAAGTCTATAAACTCTATAAGGATCTTGGTGTCCAATATTTTTTGTACAGACACACATATGTTATATATGTTACATTCTTTGCAAAACCAAATGGACAGAAACTCAAATATGTTATGTTAAGCTACGTTCACATTTGTCAAATATTTGTAGAAGAACCCGTAACCAAGAAAGAAACTAATAATTAATTTCCTTAAATTCCAATATTTTTTTAATTGTGGGTTCGAATTTATTAAAAGCTGTATAAAAATACTTTTTTTCTTGTAGAATAATTCATTTTATTTTGTAATATAAAAACGGAGTAAAATGACACTATCCCTAAGCAAAACTAGTGGTTACGTTGTTTTGACAAATATTTGACAAATATTTGACGAATGTGAACGTAGCTTTAGATATTTTTTTAAATTGAAATACTCAAGAATTATTTAAAAATATTATAAGATTTTTTACTAAAAATAACTGTGTATTTATTAAAAATTTTGATGAAATTTAAATAAAATCAACTAATTTCATTCCTAAATTTACTATCAACTACATACATATATATCTTAAATTTTCTTTAAAATTGCATAGGTGCTCATACAATAAAATTTTTTTTATTGCGAAGCATGACAAATTCTTCTTTCCTATTTTACAAAAGAAGGAGGTATATAAAATATCGTACCCTTTTCGAGCCCTCTCTCATCTAAAAATCAAAAGTTGCGCAACAAAATATAACTGTTATGGACAGGCTCTTAATGTTTTATAATCAAATGAACAACTAAGTCTGCACAAATGTAAACTAATTTTAAATAAAAATAGAAGTAAATCAAATAATTGTTGGTTAAATCACAATATTAATTAAAAATAATTGTTTCATTCGTAAACGATTAATTGAAAAAAAAAATTTCAATAGATTTTTCTGTGTAGAGAAAAGTTTTAGTTTTAAATATTTACTGTCTAATTTTTACAGAAAAAAAATTTCTTTTTGCTAAATTTTAAAATATTTTATATGAATTTTATTATCGAAACTAATTAAATCTACAAAAGAGTTTTTTTGAACGGCGCAATATTGTGTGTCATCTTATAATTTAAACATTACATATTATACAGAATAATAAAATTAACCTAAAATTTTTAATAAATTAATTGAAGAAAACATTTCTATCATTTCGTAATGCAAAATTATCTTGTTAGAATTTTATTGCAAATTATATTTTAAATGTCAGTTGCACCACAATCAACTTCAGATAAGTAACAAGTAGCTTTATTTTAAACAACTGTTAAGTAGATTAAATACTTTAAAAGTTCAAATATAATTGTTGCTAAAAAGCTGATGCCATTTAAACAAAGATCTCTATAAAAGTGTATATTATTCAGCACACACACATACATACACACATAGAATTCCTACCATATGTGGTTTTAAAGGTTTTCAAAAGAAAACTTTTTAAATCGTTATTGAAGTTAAAGCTTAACCATAAAATGTGGTTAAATGGTTGGAAAACTTTCAAGTTATAGAAATAAATATATTAAAGAAAAATAAAAACAAAACATTTGTTGCCAAAAAAAAAACAACCAATGAGATATTGAAAGTATGAAATAAAAAAAGTAGAACATATTTAAAAGGTAAGCAAGGAAGAAATTCCTACAGCAAACTTTTTTTTCACATTCACCATGTCGGGTCGGTCACTCTTTGAAAATCAATGAGCCTTGATGTATGTATGATTTTTTATTTTTTGTTTTTATTTTTCGTTTTAACTGCAGACGAATTTAGCAAAGTGTTATACGCAACTTCATGATAATTGCAAACATTATTGATAAATCATCGAAAGCAAACTAACATACGAGTTTGGACACACAAGCAGCTTTTAACAGTTATTACAAGGATAAAGGAAGAGCCAATTTATATCTTGAAGGGAAACGCTTTGATAGTCCTTTTTCATGAAAACGTGACTAATGATAAAGTGGATGCGGTTAAAGCCTTAAAGCAAATAAGTTAAATGTTCTTGAGTTCTTATTGATGGTAAAGATGATGATGATGATGATAATAATAATGATGATGATAATGATGATGATTAAGACTACGTTGCTGATGAGAATGTATGCAAATGATTGTATATGTTGAGTAACAAATAAACTGAGCTAAATTTTGTTTGTCTTTACCGATTGAATATTAAAGTATTGTAATTTTCAACTTTTCATTGCTTTTAACTTAAAAATATATTAGATATTCATTTTATTTTATGTTCATTTGAATTTGTTATATATTGATATGTATCATCAAGTCTATATTACACGAAAACCATTTGTTAATTTTTGCTTAACGTTTCACAATTTCATGTAACGTGATTGACATTTAAACATTTAAATTTAAATGCAGTTGTAAAAAAAGCACACAAAAAAATTAGTATTGGGTAAGTGAAAAATCTGTTTCGTTTTTTACATCAAACAAGACTGAATAATTTAAATTAAAATATAATTTGAAACGTTTTAAATATTAAAAAAAGTCTAGAAAAGTTTTATATTTGTTTAACTCCAAATCGTAAACAAAGTTTCACTAGTAAATTGAAGAAAAAATATTGAGATACAATATTGAAGAGTTGAATAATTTGGAGGTTAAATAAGCAAATCTTGGTACTGATCAAATTTGTAAACATTTTCTTTAATTTTTTGCATTAACCTAAAATGTCCTTTCTGGGAAGTAAAATAAGAAAAATTTAGTACTTTAGGTGCTTTTGGTCCATTTTGATTTTTTTGATTAATTTAGGATACAGATAGTTCATACCTTCCTTAAAATGTAGCATGAACGAAGTGACAGCTAAAAGCTAGTTGTGTATAAAAAAATTAAATAAAACAATTCACATGATTGCTACACAATGTTACACTTTCTGTATCTTAACACTCCTTAGTAAAGCATTTTCACAAAATTTTTAGTAACTCTAACTTTTTTTTTTTTGTGAAAAGATATCGTGTGAATATGGGCCTGATAAACTATTGGACACGGATTTTGTTTTATTCAATTTGAAGTGGTTCGTGCAATATAATTATTAAAATTTAGAAGAAAAAATTGGTTATTTCAAACTATTCAATTTAAGGACACCGCATCACATATTTTTATTGAATTTTTGATATAAAAAGTAGTTTTGTTTTTATTAATTGATGTACCTATTCAATTAATAACTTAATTGTATCAAGAATTGTAAAAATTAATTATATATGTTTTCCAATAGAGTTCAAAACAAATCACCATAAAATTTTAAATAAAATCAATTTGCATTTGGCCACATTAAGCAGATCTTCTAAGTTTAATGATTTCTAAAAACGTTTCAATTAAACTTTTCATTAAGATCTTAAGACTCCAAAATGTTTTTAATCGATACTACGGTTGTGTTGACTGCTTGTGAATTATTTTTACTTTTTATCTCTATACTACTTTGATTTGTTATCCTTAAATATTTGCTGCTTCAAGTACTTTCACACTTAACTAATATAATCAATTGGTCATGGCATTCGACCAACACGATGTTTTGTTTTGATTTAATTTTTTTTTTTTTTTTGAACATCATGAATTTATTGTGAAATTGTTTTGTAACCAGAGAGTTTTTTATTTCAATTTTATATCTTCTGAAAACGTTTTAATGGACAGCGAACAACTATAATGCAGCCTTTTTTCCATTTAAATGTAAAAATGGATAAAAAAATAAATTTTATACTTTTTTAAATTCTACCATGCACACAAGATCAGATAAGAGAAAAAAACGATGATAATTATTGATAAAATAATTAGAATTTGCAAAACAATTTTCAGAAATGAGAGAATATCTCAATTTTGTATTTGTAAAATTTTAAGCTTATACATACGTAAGTACATGGTCTCACATCATATTATTGTCAGTCAACTGCCGAACTGCATCTGAATTGTCATGCATGTTTGAGTTTTAAAATTCAAAGTATGATCATAAGCTAACCTTATTATTATACATATTGAGTACGTCAATGAAATATAAAGATCACATGTCAAAATGTACAACATATTATCACTATTACTTTTCAAACAAAAAGTTGTAAAATCGAAATTGTAAATTTATTGCCAAAAGGTCTCAAAGCTAACAATTCAAACTTTTTTAAAACTTTGTCCCAATGTGAAGTGGGATGTTATTTAAAACGTGTAAATTTAAATAATTTATGAAAGATTTTGTTGTTTCAATTTTTTATATAAAGCCACTAGTGTAACATATTTTAAATTTAAACAAGTAAATACATGTAAAATACTAAAGATTTAAAACATTTTATGAAAAAGAAAAAAATTAAATACAATAAAATAACAATGTTCCGAAAAATGTTTGCATATGCCCAAATTAAACGAAAGCAACATTTTCAAAATTAAAATATATACATACAACATTTTTTTCCGTTTCCCTAGTAGTTTTGGCGTTATCGTGCAACTTAAGGCAAAATCAAATTTATTAAATAAACTATTGTTAAATATTCAAAATAGTGTACAAAAAATAAGAAATTTTACTATTATTATAATAATAAAAAGTTTTTAAATCAAAAAAGTCACTATTTACGAGAAACGATTACCAATTTTTGATTTTCATTTATTGATATTTATACAGACTAAAGTACGTAAATTTAATAATCATAGAAATATTAGACATTGTTTACATATGTATTTCAAGCAAAAAAGAAATGAAAATCAGGAGATTAAGCATTGTTGAAATTAATTCATTGGCAACACTGTAACGTTTAATATATGATGAAAAATTAAATGTCACTTGTTAACATCAATTTAGTAGTGAGAAGTCTCCTATTCTAATTGCATTCGAAATGTGTATAAATGGGATATGTAATCACGTTAAACAGAGCTACCTAACAAGTAGTAAAAGCATTTACTCATGACGAGGTTAGGTGCCTTGTACCGAAAACATCAGTTGTTCTATTCAGCCGTGTAGTTCAAACCTAAAGTGCTATTGAGATATTAAATGTTTCTTTTGTTGCTTTGTCTTTCTAGTATTTCCCTCATTATTAAATTTACGAAATTTAGCTTGTGTAAATATACACTAATATTATAAATTATAAGCAGTTCGTAGTAATTACAAAAAGTTTTTATTTTATTTAAAATTAAAAGGAATAACTAAATGGAGGAAAATTTCTACACACCCACAAGCACTCAAATTAAAATTTATTGCTAATGTTTCTATAAATTGCAGTTCATTTCTTAAATGGATCTATTTTTAAAATATATGGTTTGTGTTCTTGGGAATATATTTAACTATAATCGAATTGCAAAAAAAAAAAAAAAAATATTATTAGAACAAAATTAACAAATTATAAAAATTGAATTTGGATATTCTCAAAAGTTTATGTTTTGGAAATGCTAGCATCTAGATTAGCCAACGAACACGAAATAAGAAATAATTTGATTAAGAAACTTTACATAGAAAACATTTTCTTGTACAATTTGTCAGATATGTTTTTCAGACTACTGAACAGAAAGAAAATCTTGATATACATAGTTTAAAGATAACTTTGTTCGAGTCGGATTTTATTTTCTCTTTTCTTTTTGAGCTGAAAGGACAAACTATTCCTTAGTATTATTAACATTTGCCATGCCGAAAATTTTATTTAAATATTTATATCTCGAAAACAATTAACAGACTACAGATTCGATTTAACAAAACATAATAAGCAGTGCAAGATACGGATACGATTGTCGCAGACCAAAACCATGCAGTATGATACTAATACTATGTTCACACGGACAGAAATTATAGAGGTTCGCGCTCTCATTCTTGATTCGCGGGCCAACCTTGATTGAAACTACATGTTTCGCCATACAAAATTTTGAGAGCGAACCTACGTGTTTCATTTTGAACCTTGTTGCGAACCCGTATAATTTACTATCATCTCTAATTTTGATAACAAATTATCGCTAGTTTATCTGAACTAGTTGTCCAAAATTATTTTAACAAAGAAAAACAATTGCTAAGTGCTAAAATTTGATAAAAACATTGAACAAATATAAAGCATATATGTATTTATATTTATGTAAATAATTAAATAAAATGAAAAAGCAATAAATAGTCAATCGTATTTTAAACAGTAAATGAATGTCGAAGTGCAAACCAACCTAAAATATGTCGTGAGAACACATGGGTTCGCCATCGAGGTTCATGGAGCGAACCTAGTGTTTCAGTTTGTCGTGTGAATATAGTATAAATAGGTACTTGTACGTATGAGTTATATTTGTTCATATAAAATATTTCAATAACACTCATACGCCCCCTTGAATTTAAATACTGTTAACGATAAGTTAAGTATGTTAAGTATCCAATATTAGCTAATAATACCACGGCCAAACGGTACGTACTAGCGATGTTACGTATATCAATTTTTAGTATCCGCGAATACGAATATGAATATTTCAAACAAATTCGCCAAATACGAATACGAATATTATTTCAAATTTAATTGGAAAAAATTACTCCCATTGCGTGAGTAACAATAAATTGAAAAAAAAACTGTCACAGTACTTCAGGTATTTATCTTTATTATGAAATTTAAATGCCGAATTTGAAGACCACTACTTAACAATTTTAAATTACTTTACCTACATATATACTTTAAAATTTCGTTTTGCTTACTCTCCTTGCGCTTTTAATAAGTAATTTATTGTTGTTTGGGAGAAATGATTTTCTCAAATTGCGCAGCCACATGTCCGTTCATATATGTATTATGAAAAAAAAAATTTTTAAAATATCATTTACCAATACTACATACGTAAAAATTATGAACTGTAGATATGGGGAAAAGGGAAGAAAAAATCCGTATTTTTGAAAGTATGTATACCCATTTTTAGATGGTCATACTACCTAATAGCACGTTCATAAATATGTATGACATAACAAATAAATAGAAAATAATATCACATTCTGCTTTCTCTATGCAATTCTGCTGACGATACGTTTCTATGATTGTAAGTAAAGTAAGTAGGTACGTAATAGCATGACCAGCATCTTAATGTGATAAATGTTAAAGGCATTTTGCTTAACACGTTGCATTTTCAAACTGATTTAATGTTATTGTGAAAATAAGAGATAATAGTATGGCACACATACACGCACACACAAATTTAGAAACGTAGCAGACACTTAAACACGTATATATATGTATGAATGTCCATTCAGTAACACTGTTCTGCTTAAATCCTTTTATAACAAAAAGTCAAAAGTGGAAAGTGCATATGACACAACAAGTATGTAAAGTGTTATATGGCACCTGACTCGTACCACCTACAAATCACTTACTTAGTACATGTAAATTTTACTTTTAGAATTTATAGCAATTTATTTAGCTCAGAAACATTTTGAACTACTTTTTCGTAGTTCAAACATTTAAACTTATTGGGATAGGGAAAAAATAATTTCTTTCACATTTTCATTGTTCCATCAGATAATAAAAAATATGTATAAAATACATAGACTATAACCATCTAGAATCTTACTCAGGCATATTCTGACACGTGCACGATCTTCAAATCGTTTAACAGAACATAATTGCAAGTTTTAAGAAAACTTCTTGCCAAACTGTATTAAAATTGTTTAGATCTGAAATAGCTGTAGTAGCCAACCCAAATTTTTGCTCAATTGTCTTATCGAACTATTTTCAATTTATTGATCCTAAATACAATGAATTTAGACAAACATTTTTATGTTTTTTTAATCTATGGATGTATAAGCAGATTTGTATGTTACTCAAACAAACTCAAAATATCTTGTCGATATATTTTTTTCTTTAACAAGTCTGACTGCTCTTGTCACTTGAGTAAAAGTGCGTACGTGTTCTAAAGAAATCTTTCGTTTTGTATGTGTGTAAAAATATTACAAGTAAAAAACAAAAGCACTTCTCAATATGACCGCATAAATCAAGTACTTAGTCAATAGAAAAATGTTTGTTACGACAAAACTACATTTATGTCGATACAACGAGCATGTGTTGCAATAAAGGCATAACTCCAAAAACGTTATTTTACCGAATACAAAACTTTTATTCTTCTCTCTTAGGATATTTGCATCAAGTTCATACAAAGTTCATTAAAGAAAAAGACTTTTAATCTTCTATGTTTTATTAAGTAAAAAGTTTCAATATTTTGAGTTATAACTATATTTCAGCAAATACTCAATATGTACATACAATACAAATGTATGTAGAAATGTATGTACATATCGTTGGTCTCAAGTAGAAAGGCCCTAACTCCAAATTTATTAACTTTACAGGAGAAAGTAAAAACACAATAGAAACTGTAATGATCTCAACACAACAATGATTCTACAATTGTTTATAAAATCGTTATTTTTTACACTATTGCAATAAATTTTTGTGACGATTTGTATTTGAGGGAAATGTATTCGATTAACTGAAAAAGTAAATTTCGTAAAAAATACAAGTTAGGGCCTTTCTACTTGGGACCATCGATATATATTTTTGTTTCGTGTATTAACTGAAAAAGTTGAATACACATTGAATTTCATATTCCTAATACATCTTTGACATTGCAAGCTTAAAAAATGTTATTTTACTAAACAGGATCACACGTACAGTTACGCACATTTTGCTTATAAATCGAAGTAACACTCATTTAACACGTTAATTTTTGTTGAGGTTTTCCTTTTCTTTTTATGAGAATTCAATCCAACAGTTTGCAACAGTGGAACAATCGGTATGAAAAAAAATTTTAAGGTTTTATTGTGAAACTCTAAATTTTCTGATCATCCGATTTTAAGAAAATTGTCTGAAGAAGGTGTTTAGTTACTATACAGATAGCTGTGGTAGGGAGGATCCCATATTACATATCATATCACGAAGTTATGGCAAAAACCAAAACTCTTTGAAATTTGCATTATGTGGCATACATCTTTAATGTTATAATACCGAGCAATATTATTTTAATTTTTTATAAAAACGCCGTTGGTTTGTAAATTATAATTTTGTCTTCTAGGAAATTGAACTGGGAAGTTACCAATTAACTCGTTTGTTTTTGAAAAAGTGACTTATGCCACTTTTAAAATAAACGGCTCATATATCGAACATTAAATCACAAGCAGGCACAACTCAAAATTTACCCAAATCGGTTTATCTTCATAAAGGTAAGAAATCTATCGATCGTGAACATTTATTTTCCATTACCACTTTCCTTAACAGGAAGAAAAACCGCTGTCAGTGTTTTCATTTCGCTTGGATTACTTTTACACCATCAACGGTTTGTCTCTTTTCAACATTTGTAATTTTTGAATTGCGACGATTTATGATTCAGTGTGCGATATCTACATTCGTAAATCTTTACCCATTAAAAATTGTTTGCCGACATAGCGGACATCAGAAAACATCCATAATTGAATGCTTAAGTGTTCGACTCTGTGTCACCCACATGTTGGAAAGGTAAAGAGTAAAGAGAGTGCCTACGATCAGATCTCTCTGTCTTTTTAAAATATCTTTGCATAATTAAATAGAGTTAAAAAATTTCTAATATCAAAGTTAAGCTCATATAACCATTATTTTCTTTTATTTCATATTAAATTTAAAATAAGGAAAAAAATCTGATAAATGCTGCTTTAAACTCCGCAAAGTTGTAAAACTATTAAAAAAGTTAGACAAATGTGTGATTTTTTGTTAGAGATTCCACCGATAATTCAAAATTTGTAAAGGCTGGTAATTCTGTACAGAGAAAAAATTTTCTGAATGTCTTCAGAGAGAGTATCTCTCTCTCCTTTATTATGTACTTTATTGTGAACAACTCGCAAAATGTCTAAAGTTTTTTGCTGATTTTGGATATAAATTCGGCAAATTAATGTTGTAAACATTTTTCACTGGAATAAACTATAAAAGAAAAAAATATTAATGATGGCTCATTTAATTACTAAAATAGGAAAATAGTCAATTTCCGAACCATAAATATGATAAACTCTCAAGTGCCTGATGTCAGTTCAATTTTCCGTGCTGTCAATAAGTTTCTTTGTTCAGTTAATTATTACAAGCTTCCGTTGTTTTTTTTTTTTTTTTTCTAGTAAAAATAATTTAATTCCCTCACTTATTTATTCTGTTTTAATTTCTATCCCTTTTATACTACATATTTACAAAACATATTTTGTTGTATAAGGAAGTTGTTAGTGTAAATTTGCTTACATGCACACGCTATTTAACATGCCCAACACCCAAATTTATTGTTTATTCATTTACTTTTCCCAACCATTTAACGTTTGACACTTTAATCAGGCATAAAATTAATTCGTATACGTTACACACAAATAATTACATTAATATTAATTACTTAACACATACTCGTACACCAACATTCATATAAATTTACACCAATACATACTAATGTAGTACTGTACGAAAAATACGAGCATTCGAGTTACTCGTGCTTTTAATTGTAAATGAGCTGAATGTGGTTGTAAACGATATTATTTTGGTTACACGCACGCATTAAAATTTAATAGAGACTCACGAGTTGAAAACAAAAATCAAATAATCTGTTGGCCTTTATGAAGAACGAGGGCCGTTTGTAGTATCTTAAGTGTTTCCATCAAAATCATTAATTTTTCTATAACAGTACAAATAAATGAAATTCACTCACTGCTGAGACTAGTGCAACAATTTTAATAACAGTCTTCCTTCATAATTTTTTTTTTTTTTTTTGGTAAGACCAGAACTCACTTAATGACCCCCAACTTTTGCAATACATTGTGCCAGAAATTAAGGAAAGACAGGTGTTGAAAATTTAGAAAGATTAATTAATTTACAACTCTGCTGTTGGCCAGTTTGTTAAATTTTATAGCATTGTGTATTAAGTATTCATTAACATTTTTAAGCTGTATCAGCAGGATTTTTTTATTAATTCGTTTACATCGCCAACTGACAAGGAGACGCAGTGATGTTCATTAGCTGGAAACTTTACAATATCTGCCGGAATAGATTTTAGTGAACACTGCTCAATAAAACGATCCAACAATAATTAATACAATGCCACAATTATTCAGAATAAATAAATTTATTATGTTAATGACTTGCCTTGACACAGGGATCGAACCCAGGTCCAAAGTCATAATTTGCTTAAAAGTCAACGCGCTAACCAATTCTGCCAACACCACGCTAAAGTTTATTTACTGTAATAAACAAAAATGGTTTACTCTATTAAAAAGGCCTTGTAAAAGGCTTCTAGATATTTACTGTTTAGTTCATATTAAACAAATTTGAAACTACTTTAATACGTTTATAAATTTAGAGAATTATAAACTTTTAAACAAATTTGATTAGATATGAAAAGTAATATTATCAGAATTAATGAAAATTCAAAATTACTAAGAGTTTTTACTTTTCATATGTAAATCAATATAAGTTCAAATAATAATTACGTTTAGTCGTAATAATAATAATATAAAAATACAAATTTGATTAGTTAATTTAAATTAGATTAAATTTACTAGTTTAAAATTGAATATTGTAAATTTTTTATTACTACTGCTACATTTTAATAAGAAATTCAATTAATAATCCTAAATGCAGTAATTATCTTGGGATAAATCTTCATATCTGATTGAACTAAAAAAGTGCAGTTGAAAATATATGTAGACAATTTGTGGAAATAAATAATTTAGCAAGACTAAATTGGCTGTTTCTTAATCTCAACTTTATAATACTCCAGTTTATTTGCATGCCCTCTACTACAATTCAATTAGAAACTTAGTCATGATTATGTGTGAGTAAAAGCATGCACTTCAAAATAAGACTAAGGGAAATTGGAATAAAAGTTATTTTGCACAATTTTTCACCATCTTAATAAAATAAGAAAATCGCTTTCTTCCTTAGCAATAAAAAGCTTTAGAGGTTGAACACAAATTTGTTCACTATCACTAAAAGTCGATAAAGCTCTAAAACAAAAAGCAACTCCCACATAGAACAAAACTGTAGATTGCTTTTTAATAATTAAAAATAATTTTTTGCGCTATTTTTTATCCCTAAAATTATAAACAAAAAAACTGCAATAATTCTGGTCTAAGTTTTATTGGATATTGAAAAATTAGTGCAAATATCACTATCTATGATTTGCGAAAGCAGCATCTCGAGCAGGATGCAGCAGGATTTGTAACAAACTTTCTTATAGCGCCATCAATGTCTTCAGATGTTCTTAAGAAAACAATATACACTAAAAGAAATATATAAACTAAAATTTTGGAAATTTTATTTAATTTGAGTTCAAATTCGTTGTCGTTTGGTGCCAATCAGTAAAGATATCCTTGATGTGAAGAAATACATATTTCGTCTTTAACAATAAATTTTCAATTTTTATCCCAAAAGTAGTAAAAATTTCGTCATGTGCAGCACATCGCCATCTTGCTGCGCACTTTTAATTTCTTAGTTTTTCCTTCTTATTAACCGGCCGTCGGCTTCAAAAAAGCTCTTGAAGTCATCAGAACGTTGGGACGTCCTGAATGGTTATTTACAACACGAAGTTGTATTATCTGGAATGAGGGATGATGAAAACATTTTTATAAAACTTACATATTTTGAGACTCCAACCAAGGTACTTCGGTTTCGTAGATAGGAATTCTACCCACTTCACTACTACAATGTACAGTACAGGAACAGCTGCTACATATAAGTACTAAAATTGAAATTTCAGGAACAAAAAACAATTTTAAAAAATATTTTCTTTAAATTTTGAAAAATTTTATATATGAGAAAAAAAAGTATGAACTTAAAATGAGGACAACCGTTTTCCGTTTTTAAGTATTCAAGTTTTTATGAACTGTTCAGGAGAAGGTCATTTCCGAAATCAAATAATTTCAAACCGATGACAAAATTTTTAGACATGTCTTCTTTTTAGTGTATTATCAGATTTAGTAAAACGATCTGAGTGCGTGTTTGTAACAAATTCTATTGCTTTCGACAGCATTTTCTTTAAATTTAGTTCCTATTTTTTTTAGTCATATTTGTTGAATACTTTGATTTTTATAAAAAAAAAATTCTAAACAAATTTATTTAATTTCATACCAACAACTTTTGTTTTATTACCCTGACAAGTGAACGTAAAAATTTTCTTTACAAACATCATTCTTTGCATTTTCATTAACTGATTCCTAAATTTAAAGCCAATTGTTTGAGATACACTAATTTAAAGTACAATTTAAAACTTCTATTTAAAAGTTTTTAATTGTAAAATAATATTTGGTTTTAACTTTGTATATATAAGCATTATCGTAGCTTTGCCGTCAGTTGAACTCTTTTGGCAAAAGAACGGGGTGGTGTAAATTAAAATGCACAAACATGATTGTACAGGCCGTACATAACAAAAAAAAATTCAAAAATTCCTACATATTAATTTAATCGAATTAAGAGCTCTGGAAACAATTATGTGTAATTAATTTTTGCTACTTTATGGCTCAAAATTTGTTTCAATATTTTTTTATTATTTTTTTTTTTTATTTATATTCGTTTCCTTTTGTTGAAAACGTATAAATTTTGACTTGACTCCTGGTTGGTTAGCAGACTGGCTTGACTGACTGACATGACTGACTGTTAAACAATAGTTAGGAAATTATTTATGTTAAAGTGTGTGTGCCATAGTGATGTTATGCAGTTGTGGCTTTACTTTTGCATACACACAACCACAAACACACACAAACCAAAAACATATTTTTGTTATTATTAAATTCTCATAATTGGATTTGTAATGCTTTGCGTGTGAAAATTCCATAAACAAACAAATGCACATCAGACAAAACCAGAAAAGAGAAAACAGAAGAAGAAAAAAACTTAGTCATTCTTTCACTACAGAACCCTGAAATATTACTCGAATCAACTTTCTGGACTGGGCTGAAATTATTCCACATTTTTTTTCCTTCATTTCAATTATAAAGTCATTTCACAAACACAACCACAAAAGAATAAGATTACAAAGGAAAAATAAATAAATATTCTGTGTTACTATTTGCTATTTGCTTGTTAAATTTATTTTCATATTTTCTCATAAAATTTGTTGTGCTGTTGAAATTTCTACCACAGATAGTAGATACTCGTAAACCACGGTTTTATATATATAAATGAGTGTGTGTGTATGTGTGCATTTATGTTGTATATCGCACAATTGAATACTTACTTTTTATATCCGACCAATATCAAAGGAAATAATAAAAGAAAGACGTAGAAATGGTAATTAATTTTATTTCATTTTAATCAAATAAATATGAAATAGTCTGTCTACTCATATAAACTTTTATATGAATTAAAAAAAAAATTAAGTAAGAAATATTTAGACTCTCTCACACTTCTCAAAGTTAAATTTCAAACTTAAAACTGTGAAGAAATAAATGAGAATTACTATTGTACTTGTTGAGCATGAAAATAACCAGAGAAACTAAAACTATTCGGTTCTAGAATATAATTGTTAGCAACCAAATTTGTCAATGTAACGACACTTTTTACGGTGGTTGCTGGGATATCTCAGCGTAGTCCAGGGTCATTGAGTACTTATTTTTCTTTTAATTAAGTTCACACTATTTGTGGTTATAAAGATCTCTTTATTTACACTATGCTAATAATAATTTATTCCTAAGCTTAGGGAACCAAAATGGTTGGCAGGCTTAAATTTTTGTCGGCCACAGCAACATGAACTGGGCCACCAATATTATAGAAGGCGGCAAAATTGTTCTCTGGGACAAATGGGCCGATTATTGATTTCAGCGGCACTTTAGTTGCGACACACTTGAGTTGGAATATTTTCTACAGTCGTGAGAGGTAAAAAAAAGTTAAGATAATATTATCACTGTACCAACTACAACACAAGTACTTTAAATCCACTTCTAGAAGTTATCACTGAGTATCGTAATTATGCCTTTCGATACCCTTAAATAAAAGCTCTCATGTAAAAGTGAAAGCTTCCTCTGATTTGAAGTTGCAGAGCTCGAAATGTTGCCGAAACTTGCCTTCTGACACGTTCTCTTTCCTGCAGGGCAGTGAAATAAGCTGCTTTAAAATGATTTTATAAAATTTTTAAAAAATTTTAAAATATATCGTTAGACGAAACGCAAAACTTCCTAACTAACATATTTATTATATTACAGGAGAAACAAAAAAAAAATGCTTAAGAATATTTTAAATTTGAGATCTATTTTTTCAATTGTAATGGATAAGAACTGAAAATTCTCACAGGATTTGTCTTATTTCTGGCTGCTACAACAAAATAAAAGAATGTAAGAAATTACTTATCGAGTCTAATTTCTCTTTGATTTGATATTGAAAAATATTGGCATTTTTGTTCGGTAAAATTTAATTTTTTTGTTCGGAAATTTTAAAAGCAAAGTCGATATACGATTTGTTGTTAGCTATGGCGTTTTTTGTTTTAGGTAACGATGTGTAGAATTTTCCGTTGAAAATTGTTTTCGATTTTCTAAAAAATATTTTATTATTTATTGTATTATAAGGATCCCTTTACTAGAAAAACTTCTTAAGATTCTTCCGTAACAAAAATTAATCGATTAAGTTTAAACCATAAATCAAACGACTAATTTTAATATATTTAAAAAATATTAAAAAAAATTATAATACAAAAAAAAATATTCTATAAAATCCATTATTTTCAAAATTTGCTATTTTGAAACGCTTCCAAATATACAGAAAAAGCCGAAAGAGAATTCTTATTTATCTTTTAGTATGAAATATTTTAATTTCATTTATGCATGGAAGAGAGAGATAGAGTGACAGAGCATGCAATCCTACGATAAGACACAATTTTAGCATCTTTCTGATGGTTTGCAAGAAGCGTGACCTCATGTCGAAAAAAAAAACTGCCAATTCAAACATCGCAAGCAAAAACCTTTTTTTTTTCTCAAACAAATTTCAAAGTAGGCGGTACAATAATACCCAGCAAGCACTATTGCTTAGCCCGAAACCAAAGCTAAATGATGTTGTTGCAACTCCGGCTTTTAAAGCCATTGGAAAAAGCAAGACCTCGTTGTATAGTCGCAAAAGAAGATTAAAGCATTACGAGTGTGATATTCTGCACGATATAACCTCTGAGCTGTAACGATAGAGTCACTAATTCGGTAATAAGCGCGCACGCAAAAAGCGCGATGCGGTCCCGCGTACGTTTTCTATTCCGCACCACGCACCAATGCAATGTAACTGCAGAAATAAACCCACCCTACCTCACCTGGACACCCTGTATAATTAAATATTTTTTATGAAGATATACTGCAAGCTTTAAAAAACAATTTATAAAAAAAAAAAATTAAATATCAATTTCGAAAAAGGTTTACTACAGTTTAAAACTTAATTGTTAAATTATTTTAATAACCTATTTGAACATTTCTTTTTCTAAATTTTCAAAATGATTTACAAGCTACTTTTTATTTCACTTTTGAAAATGATTTCTTTAATGGTTCAACAATTTTTTTCCAACTGCTTTTAATTTTTTTTGATTATACATTTTTTTCTGTACAGAAAAACGTTTCATTTGATTAGAGGTTAACACAAGTAATCTCTGCGTTGTCTATCATGTGTCATTTGTTGCTTGTTCGTAGTTAGTTTTGACACATTCTCAACTATTGCAGCTGTTGTTGATGACAACAGCCAAGCCAGCAACAACAACAGCAACAAAAAACGACTAACGAGTTCAACTACTGGAATGATAAAGAGGATAATGATGACGATGATGATGATGATGATGATGATGATTATGACGATGCCGGCCAAGGATTGGTTGATGTTTTTACACATCTTCATTCACTCACAGATTTTCCCTTCATTCATTTATTGTTCCCTGTTGTAACTGAGTGTCCTGAATATGACACACAGGCTGATGTTTATGTCAAACTACTTGGTTTTTATGATGACAATAATAGTGATGATGACAGTGATGTTTAAATACATTAGTTTTTGTTTCATTTATTTTTTTTATTTACTTTTGTTTCTTTTTTGCTTCTGCACTTTTTGCAAGATAAATTGTTATATTTTTTTCTCTTCTTGTTAAACTCTGTGATTGTTGAAGAAAAATGTTTAGAAAACAAAGTGCTAAGTGCTGTGATTAAATTTAAATTGAATTTATTTATTCAATTTATCACTTAAATTATTTAAGTATAAAGTTTAGTTTATAATCCGAAAATAAAAATATCCAACACTTGTAGCAGTTTAATTTCGATTGGCTTTTTTTTTCCAATAGAAAAATATATGTATGTCTTATTTTACGCGTTTTTTATGTTCATCCCTAAAAAAAATAACCGAAATAGAAAAACACACACTCTAACAACTGCTGTGAAATGTTAGCAAAAAATGTAGAAAACGAAAAGCATAGAAAACTAAACGAAAGCTTTTAGCTAACTTAAAACTATAAAAGCAAAATTTAGTTATTGACCTTTAAAGACAAACTTGGGAATAAATATTTTTTTTTCAGTTATTTCTTTATTTCTTTTTTTTTTCTAGTCGCCAGTTAAATATTGGTAAAAAAAATGTATGTATAAACCAATAGAGCGAAAATGTAAATATCGTTAGTTCAATATGGGATTGTCGTGTATTTGTCAAAAACCAAAGAAAAATTTTGCATGGTTTTTAAAAATTACCCAATAGATTTTTTGTGTTTTTATCATTCCTTTCGGTTAATGTACGTTTTAAAGAAAATTTTTGCGAATTTTGAATCGTTGAAAATGAAAAATCTATTTAAATTTATTTTTTTAAAAAGTAACTTCTTATTGTGAAGATAAAAATTGTATACTCTTTGTAGAAAAGAGAATTATATGTGATAATTCAAAATCTATTTACAAAGAAGTTAAAGGCAAAGCTTGATGAAGTTTTTGCTAGGACTCCTTTCATATTTGTTAAATAGGGAAAAGAAGTAAAGCAGCAGCAAAATAGTTTAACTTCGTACGTGGTTGGAAACGCTAAAGAGTGGCGCTTATTGTAAAACAATACATGTTAAACCCAAAAAGTGTTAATATGGAGCATTATTCTTGATATCTCAAATATTAGCTAGCTCCGTTTTGACCGGGTTGATCCCTAGTCCCTTACTACTAGCCCAGAAAGACAGTTCGTTAAGCGCTGCCTGCATGACCACACTGATAGTGGAAAAAAATTTCCCTTTTACCAGTAATACCACATCGTCAGCGTAGGCGACTATCTTCCGACCGTTCCTCTCAAACGTCTGAGAATAACGTTTACAGCTATCAGCCACAGAAGGGGGGATAATACTCACCCTTGCGGCGACCCTCTTGTCACTAACCTGAGCATGAGAACTATCCACTCCACCAGAAGGCTACTAACACCGAGTTCCTCTAGCGACTCCGTAATAGCCTCTATCCAAATATTGTTAAAGGCTCCTTCAATGTCTAAGAATGCAGCCAAGGTGTAATCCTTGTGTTGCAGTCCCAGTTCTATAAAATTAACAACATCATGAAGCGCACTCTCAACAGACCTGCCTTTACGATAGGTATGTTGAGCATCACTAAACTGTCTTAAATGCCTAAAATTTTTTTTATTATAACCCAAAAATTTTGTAGTTAAACAAGTAAAAAAAAAATTATAACTAAATCACAGTTTTAAAATATAATATTTTCCATTTGGATTTTCCAAATTTGAACATTTATTAAGACATTATGTCAATATAATAAAATAACACTTCCACCTTCGAGCTATTTTACCAAAAAATTATTTACGACAATAAATTGCTCTGACTCTAAAGACATAAGCTGTCATAAATCATAATCAAACACATAAAATAGCCAACGACAACAAAAAAAAAAGGAAGAAAAAAGAATGCCAACCGCAACCGTCAACTCTAACCAACCATGCAATCAGCTTAAACATACTCTACACCAAATACGATAGATACTTCATATTAACAGCAACAGTCAAAGACTTTCCAACCACCACTAAAGTATGGAAGACAAAAAGACTACACCTTTTTTTTTTAATAAAAAAAAATACCATCATATTGGAAAAATAAAATGTATACAAAACTTATAGTCAAGTCAAAAAGTCAGGTCAGACCAACAAAAAAAGCAGTAAAAAAAAATAAGGAGAAGAACAGCATAATCATAATATTGTCGCTTCAATAACAAAAAAGCTTAAATCTGAAAAAACAAGCCAAAGTGTAAACAAAATTTCACCGCATTCACTTTATTTTAGATTTTTAAAAATAAACTACTAAACCAAAATTGAAAGACCAAAAAATTTATGTAAATAAAATAAACATATACACAGTGTAACAGTTCATAAATAAAATGATATCAAAACAAAATTTTATTAAAAACATAATTTAATTATTTGGCCAAATATTTTGCTAAAAAGCACCAAACTTTTGATATGACATGCTGATGATATTTTTCGGAAGACAAATTAAACTCTGAAAATGATTCCCGTGATAAAAATATGAAGACAAAATAAAAATAGAGCATCAGCCGAAACACTGACCGATCTAGAACAAAATCTCTTATAAAGGACTTCTACACAGAAAAATATAACAACAAAATCCAACAAAAAAAAAAAAATATATACAAATTATTTCTAATTAATCACAAAAATCGTAGAAATCAGCAGAATAATTAAAAAAATATTGATATTTTTTTCAATTAAAAAAATTTTATATTAATTAAACATATAATTGAAATTTTATATAATACCAATTAGTTTTCTTTACGCCATAAACAAAAGAACTATTCAATATGCAGTAATAAAATTTAATTTTACTTAATTTATAAGCATTGGAAAAAAATTTTAAAGTTTTTTGGAGTCTCGATTTCAATTCTCGTCCAAAAACATATTCAATAAAAATAATGGTTGATTCAATTAATATATTAATTGAAAATAATTATTCTTCTGAGTTAAGTTAATTTTGAGAGAAAATTAAACAACATTTTTTCCTCGCATTGAAGGAAAAATTATTCAGAATTGAACAAGTAGGCGTGGCAGCATTCATATACAACACATTTTTAGGATATCTAGGAAGCTTTTATTTTAAAGTTTTATAGAATATAGTTTAAACACAATAAGTGGGCGAAAAGAAAATTAGTATTTAAGGATATCTTTGTTTTTTTTTCTAAAGCTAAAAGTTACCTTAACTTATTGGTAAGAAACTCTTTCTCTTAAGTCCGGAGCTTCAAGACATTTGAATTTGTTTGAATTTTCTTTGAAAAACTGTTTCAATATCTAAATTGTCCTCGAATTAATAACCTCAATTTAATGCGAAAAACATATTTATTTATGTTTGTATATCTTGCAATCCAATATCTGACAATATTTTGCATTGCTTTTGGAAAGAATGTTGAAATTAAACAAGTTGAAGTGGTCCCATCCTTAGAGAGAAAAAAAACTTTCAACAAAAGACATTAAACCTACGTTCACATTATTCAAATATTTGTAGAAAATAACATAACCAAGAAAGAAATTAATAATTTATTTCATTTAAGAAAAGTAGAAAAGTAATCACATTCATGATGGATGAAATTATTTGTGTGATGTTTGCAAAGTTTTTTGAAAAGCTATTTAGCTAGTACTTTGTAATTCGCAAATGTGTTTGCGAGTTTATGTGAAAGTTTATGGTAAACATCTACTGATGAGTTGGTATAGCAACCAACGAAATATATTTATATAAAATTTTTATTTCCTTTAATTCATATATTTTTTTTAATTATGCGTTCGCATTTTTTTAAAAACTATATAAAAATACTTTTTCGTTGAATAATTTATGTTATTTTGTAATATAAATACCAAGTTAAATGACACTATCCCTAAGCAAAACTAGTGGTTACTTTTTTTTGACAAATATTTAATAAAAGTGAACGTAGCTTAAGACAGATTTAAAATAAAATTTTAATATTATGCCTTAATGAAGTCAGAAAGAAGGATACTTAAATATAAAATTGTTAACGTTTTTATTTTTTTTTTCTCACCAGCTTTACAAAAATGGTCTTGTATCCTTGCAGCCCCATTAATCCTCAAACAGTTCATTTCTAAACAAGTCGATTTTATCAAAATGATTTTTTTTAATTTTACACTAAAATTTTCTTGATATTTTACACTTTGCTGCAATTGGTACTTTTATCTCTTTTCTCTTAATATGTTTTTTTTTATCAAAAACAAAATCCCTCTATTATCAGCTCTAAGACTTGAGAGACGTTAAGCGATGAAACCTTTATGAGAGCTGAGATAAAATAAACAACAGGAGCAACTTTACGTCTCGTTGGCATGTTAAGGCTATTGTTGAACTATAAAAAGACCTTTTGAGTTTATGCGGTAAACGGAAGTTAGACAAAGTAAAAACAAGCACCAGAACAGAATGAAGACGAAAAAACAAACACTAGACTTATAAGAGCAACCAACAAGAGTAAAAACACCGCAAAACCATTCATACCATAAAAATATGGTATAAATAACAAAAACATATATTCACACATGAATATTCTACTAAAGTAAGCAATTGAATATTTCCAGGAGTAGAAGGAGCAGCAGGAGTTTTAGTAGTAACTAGTAACACACCTTTAGCAATTTGTTGCTTGTTTGTAAAGACTTTTGCGTTTTTTACTGTTTTTTTTTTTATTTTATTCACTGTAAAGTGTATTAATAACAAAAGCAGAGACAATTTTATAAATGACTTTATAGATGATGATGGTCACTTTTTACTGCTTACAGGAGGACTTAAGGGTCTTTATGTATCAGAGTCTTTGTTAAAGTATTGTTTGGTTTGTTTAAATAAAAAGAGGATTTATTGTTAGAAGTTATTTTTTGTTGTACTTTTACAAAAAAGGGATTATGTGTAAATATTTTAAAAGAAAATTAGTTTAAATAACTTTTTAACAAAAATATTTCTTGTGCATTTTTCTAATGTAAAGTTAATATGAAATGTTATGGGAAACAAATGATGCACATTTAAAAATTATACTCAAGAAAAAATGTTTTATGGCAAAAGAAATATTAACAGAGCATTTTGATATAAATCTTTTAAAGTTTTTTTTAATAATCTCTTTTTGTTGTAGATAAATTTTTATTGTAAAATCATAAGAAAGTTAAGCTCAACTTTGTGTTTTTACGGCTACATAAAGTCAAGTCGATTTTATAATGGTAATCTCTTTGTTTATCTTCCACTTTGGCATGGAAATCTTGGTGATTTTTTTTAGTGATTTTAAGCATATATAAATGTATGTGCAAAAAGTGATTGTAAACAACCATTACTAATGCATGAATTCTGTTTCAGATGCGGATGAATATTTTTCTCACAGCCGAGCCACCCACCCACTGTTGCGAATAACGAAAAATTTTTGTTGATTTGTAAGCCAGACTTGGTTATTATTGTAGAGGGCGTTTTTATAGAGTGACACAAGTTTAAATCATAATAAAACAACGAAATATATTTTTAACATCAATGAAACTGGCTTTATGGGAAAGAAAATTTTATGAAATTATGGTTTAAATATGATTTCTGCCATGTGACCGCCACGGCTGGCGCGTACAAGGCGCAATCTGGAACACCAATTTTCAGCAACTTTTCGCAGCAGTTGCGGTCATATTTCGCCGATAACTCTTCGAATGTTGATTTCCAGGTGTTCAATTGTTTGTGGTAGACAAGTGACTTAACATAACCCCAAAGAAAATAATCTAATGGGGTTAAATCACACGATCTTGGAGGGCCGTTACGTGAAATTTTTTTTTTCATCAAAAGTTTCTTTGAGTAAATCAATTGTAGCACCCGCTGCTCTGGTGTAAGTCGATTCATAATAAAATTTTAAAGCAAACTAAACAAAAAGCAACTATCAGGTGGTAAATGGGTGCTCAAATAAATCACTGATGCCAAGTTGTGACACTCTATAAAAAAAACACCATATATTACCTGCTCTCGAAATGCTGTTCTATCACGCCTTTGATTTTTAACCCTAATGTTCCGCTTGAGTCAGACTTCGCTTTCTAATTAAATCCTATCTTCTGGAATTTCCGTTGCCATTCAGTTGAATTATTGAAGTGAAGCTTCACTGATGTTTACATAAATCAAATTGTAAAACTCCCCGTGAATCTCTCTCTCACTCTCTCATGACAAAAAAGTAAAAAATTGCAATTGATGCTTTTCTTTATGTGTAGATTAGCTGATGGAAAGAAATATCAAATCGATTGATTCTGTGTTTTTTCCCCTGATCTTCGTAATTTTTAAATTCTTTCAAGTGGTATTCTAACATACATATTTAAAAAATGAGAAAACCAATTATAAATTTTTGGTTAGTCCGTATATTTGGCAGTTTACATCAGCGTTATTTTAGCTGGTGTTTCTCCACGAATCATTTTTATTTCACACCTCAATACCTCTAACATTACTCCAAAAATAAATTCATAACAATAAAAAATCTGTTTAATTTTAAACAATGCATTAATTTATTTGGTTTAATTTGCACTTGTAGTTATGAGCGTATTTTCATATCCAGCGGAAACAATCAATACTTCCGTCATGCTAATAATTTACATAACAATTGCTTATAAATAATTTTACAACTTAAAGTTAGCAATCAATACATTTTTACTATGCAATAAAAAAAAACCAAGAGTATAAAACAAATTTATTTAAATTTTTTACACCGACATCACTTGCGACATCATCACCTTTAGCCAGCATCAGATGCCACCTACAAATGTACGAACGTCGCTTGTACTGAGAATAAATGAATAACGTGAAAAGGATATTGAATTTATTCTGGCTCATTGCAGTTCAAAGTATGCATTATATTGAGTTACAAATCGAATACTGAATTAGATTTTTTAGGTATTTTGAACTTATGATGCCACTACTTTTACTGTCCTTTAGTAACACAGCCAGCTAAAAAGTATTAATACTTCCAAGCTTGAATAAAAGCTAAATGGCAGAAGTAGAAATGAAGCCACTAAATTAAATACACAACATACACACACAGCACACAGCACACACACACACAACCAATACAATGAGTATTGAATTTTCAAAAAAAATAGAATTGAAAACGGAAATGAAATGGTATCGATGAAAATTGTATCACCAAACCACCACCACAGACACAAAACACTCACACAGCAATATTGTTTAATATTTATTTGTCGCCTGTTTCTTGGCTACCAGCCTGACGGTCTCCTACTCAAACAAATGTTTCATTTAGATTTTTTTTTATGTTTTTCTTTTTCATTTCACAGAGCAGCTACTCTGCTGAGGCAAATACATCAATAAATATATTTTATATGTATATTCTACATCGATATATATTTATATATATAAAAATGTATTTTAGAAGTAAACTAGATTTGCCTATAAGCCAAATAAAATACATTTATTTTATTACAGTAAATTATTACCACTGTTGGTTGAATTGTCTGTCTAATGGAAACCGATAGTTGCAGAGAATAGTAGTGACAGAGTTAAAATTTTTCAAATTACTTTAATAAATAATGGTCTGTTTAGAGAATCTTAATCAGAGGAAATGTGTTCAAATTGGTGGACGTAATTGTATTGTTTTTATGGTAAATTTATTTATGAAAATATATCAAGTGATGTGTGTATGTATGTGTTTATATAAGAGGAGCAATTATAAATAAAAGAAATTAGTTCAAGGAACGGGAGTTCGTTGAATTTATATAAAACTGTTTTTTTCAGTGTATAAGGGGGCAACATTTCCTGTTCTAAATACTGACTCATAGCTCTCAGGCGGTTCTTTTTTCCTATTAAATAATTATCTGATTTATAGTATAATCATATCACTTTGTAAAGTGAACAAAGTTTGACTTAAGTAGAAAAATATATTTATAAAAAACTAGAACTGAACTTTGATTCGATTTTTGTTGGTGAATTTCACGAAAAGTTTGAATCAAGAAATATAACAAGTGCTGATAAGAAATCAGGCGGGGCTCTTAACATCTGCAGAGAAGTTTAGAAGAGAAAAATATCCTTTTAGCTATTTAGTGGCTTTTACCGAAAAACAACGTTTGTTTCTATTCAGACGGTGCTGTTGAAAAATATACAAAAGGGATGTATAAATATTAAATTTTTACTTTGTTGCTCGAAATATGTTAACAATGTCTACCTAATATTTCTCTGATTATAAACATTTACGAACTTTAGCCTGTACAAATATTTACAAATAATAATAATAAACAGTAAATATACTTAAGATTAAAAATCAAACCAAAAAAATTTTGTCTCAAGTAGAACAAAAAATCAGGAGATTGGGCATTGTAGGATATAATTTGCTGGCAGCACTGTAACGTTTAATATATAATAACAAATAAAAACAAAATAAATAAAAAATTCCCCAGCTAGTATCCAGTAGAAATAAGTCGCGTATTCTATTTGTATTTGTAATTGTGTTAAAATAGAGTATGTAATGACGTTAAACGAAGCTACCTAACAAGTAGTGAAAAAGCATTTGCACTTGAATACTGACAAGGTATAGTGGCTTCTACCGAAAAACAACGTTTGTTTCTACTCAGCTAGTGTTGTTGAAAAAACAACAGACAATTTAGATATTCTCTGCCGTCGATACTGTAATTTAAAGCATGTTTTATGTGTTGCTACGTAGGTAATAACTTCAAATCTCATTTTTATTTAGTTTGTGCAGCGACAACATAGTACGCGGAAACTTTGATAGCGCAATAAATAAAAAATGGATGAAACAAATTTCTTACTGGAATTAATTGAAGTTTATCGCGGTTTGCCTGCTTTATGGAGAGTAATTAAAAATAAACCAACACTTATTCATATTGAATGAAGAAAATTATTTGTTATGATATTTGTAAAGTTTTTGAAAAGCTATTTTGGTTGTGCCTTTGTACCTCGCAAATTCTATTTGCGAGTTCATATATGAGTAAATGAGTTGTTTTGGCACTTTTCAAACATGAATGGTAAAGATCTACTGATGAGTTGGTATTTAGCAACCAACGAAATGCATATCGATTTGCTAATCCACAATATATAAATAAATTTTTATAAAAATAAACCAAATGTTGAAAAAAATGTATATGTTATGAAAATTTTTATATTTATAGAATTAAACTTTACAAAACAGTATTTAATTATTTTCATTATAACATTTCATTTTAACAAGTGAAGGTAATAACAATTTTTTAAAAACCATTTTACGCCTAGTTTTATGACCAGCAAATATTTTGTGGCCCTACTTACGTTATAAAGTAAAAGGTAATTGCTAATATAAATGTTAATAAATAATATTAAGAAAATCTTGTAAACAAAAAATATTTTGCGACCAAAAACATCACAAGTTCTTACCCTTCAAGATGGTAGGATTTGACACGTTGCTGTGTTAAGCAAAACTAAATTTTACCAACACATACAAGTTATTTATCAAGTCAATTTGAAAGTGGCCATCGTTCTTTAGACTTTCTGCAGATAACTTTATGAACTCTTTATTCAGCTTTTAGAATGACCATTGATTGCAAATATCTAGTCTTGAATATTGCTTGCATTGAAGTCTTTGTGACAGCTGTATAAAATAAAATTGTTTAACAATTTTGGAAAAAAATTATATGATGTGCATTCAACTGCATTTCAGGTAGAGTTCTCTTTTGTTCTTAAAATGTAATTTTTATTTAATTAATTTTTTTTAGAAAATAATCTCTAAAAGCTCGTAATAATTTCGAATAGAGAAAGATAATTTAGACTTCACGAACGATTGAATTGATACCATGATATTTTGAGAACACCCACGATCATCGTCATCAAAATTCTTGTCTACTTAGAAGTCACTGCCAAAACCAGAGCTGAATATATTCAAAAAATATGTCCATGCAAGAAATTTTAAAAATTAAAAAAAAAATGTTTTCCTAAATTACCCTTAAAATATTTTACATGTACACATGTCAGTTGTTAAACTTTTCATATTTTTATATACATAAAAACATAGTAAACACTACTCGGTGGTGTTGTGTTCTAAGAATGTTATAGAAATATCACTCTATACAAAATAATTTTATTAAAGTCTCTGTTGTATAAAAAATAAAATTATTAAGCGGTTAAAAGCTATTCAGTACTAACAAGGTGTATTATAAAAGAAAAATATTATTAACATTTAGGAAACTTAAACATGACAATCACGCACATTTTAACGAAACATTAAAAGTTTTACTACTGCCGGTGATTGTACCCTACAGTACATAACATTTAATGAATAAGTAAAGAAACTTTACAAAATATATGAGTTTGTGAAATATTTTAAAATACAACAACAACACTATTACAAATCCTTACCACTTTTATTTTGTATAAAAATAATTTCAATAAAATTTTATATATGTCCTAATCCGATATCTCGAAAATCGCAAAACCCACAGAAATTAAAAAAAAAAAAAAAAAATATTAGCCGTTTGGTTAAATTATAAAAACTCCATTCGTAAGATTTTTAATATTTACAAACACACCAAAATTCCTTGGAATAAATTTCTTATAAATTTATGAAATTTCAATATCACTTAAAGGTCTTTGAAATTCGCTCTGAACCAGAAATCTCTTAAATGACATTTACTTTGAAATTTCCCCCTTTACACTTGAATTTTTGACAACAATAAAAATCACTTTCACACGCACGCATGTGTGAAATGTCACTTAACAAGGATTTACTCACGTACACACATTAATGTCAGTTAATGTCTGAGTGTATGCATGTGCGGTGAGTGAATGAATGTCTTACACCTTCTTACTTATTTTGTTTTTTTTTTTAAATGGCAAAATGTATGTGTTTATGTTCTTGACAGAGCAGACATTAAGACAGAAAATGGCATATGTATGTATGTATGTATATGTGTATGCAAAAATGTATTAAAAACATTTATAGAAAAATATGAAAATAAATAAGTACTTAAAAACTACAAAAAGACTTGAAATATAATTGAGAGCAATATAAGAGCACAGATGGAAACCAAACATTTATCGATGTGAATAATTTTTTCAAATAGTATTTTACTAAATTTATTTGTAAAACTACAATGAGCAACAAAATCAAAATTTTCAACAAAAAAAAATATGCCAACTAAAAATAATGCTGGAACTGTAAACGAAAAACAACTGATTATGACCACCGATTTTATTAATTCGTTTATATTTTGTGCCACTGAACAAATAATGGGGGTAGTCACACTGTTGTCATATCAGTCATATTGTCATAATGTCTTATTAGTTTAAAAAAAGTTGTTGTTGAGCTTCATGCAAAAAGTCGTATAATAATAAGACTTTTGAGGTATATTTATGGTTTGTCATACAGTCGAAACCTTGGTCGAGTAGCTGAAACTCTTTAGGCGAGCCGTCGATTATATTTACAAGCCGCCGCTACTTATAAATAACACAAGAATAAAAATATGTGTTTGTGTATGTTATCTGCCTGGCAGCTTGTAAACGTTTTTCCACTTGCCGCGTCTAAAAAAATTAAATGGTAATTTTAAATGTTTTTGTTTTTATCAGCTGGCACAATTTTGACATAGCTCGCTAAATTATGACACACTTGCCATATTTTGGGGTGCTCTTATTTTATGACATATGACTTTATGACTACAGTGTGAATACCCCAAATAAATTAAATAAAATTAGTAAATAATGGAACGCAAGTTGGTTTTTTACGTCTAGAAATCCAGCCATCGACATCGTTCGATATCGTGGCTTAGCCAGAAGTGTCCACACCATCGTTTATTGTATCCTTAAATTTTAGGTAAAAAATTGTAGTCTGTATTTGGTAGAAAGTGAGACAACAGCGTATATTGTATTAGACTGCGAATCAGTACGGGCCAACTCATGTTAGCTGTGGAAGCTAAGAACAAAAATCGATCTTCAAGTGGTCTCCCAAAAATGACTAAACTCCACATCAAATACTGGTAGTGGTGCGTGTATCAGTGCTTGGTTGGTCTACATAATAGTGGACTTACAAATCTACTACTGAGATACGTAAAGGGTCTTAGAGAGGAACTACTTCGATGTACAGTTTTAAGTAAAAGGATACAGGGATATTTTTTTGGAGATTTCTAACTTCTGCAACTTTTTCCAGTTATGTGTGCTTTTGACAGTTTTAAAATGGACAATGAACTGACAGACATACAAAACTATTCGTAATAAAATCAACTTCAGGTTTCATTATTACAGATTTTGATTTTAAAGACTCAAAACTTTAGGACTACATTCTCGCTTACGAATATCCGAAAATAGCGTCACGTAATATGTGTATAGCCCTTAAGTTCGTATAATGAAACTTCTAATTAAATTACATTTTTATTAGAAAGAAAACTTCAGAAGCTCGTACTGATGAAGCTGAACAAAAAACTTTTGAATGCTTTGGAGAATGATATTTCGAGACCAACAGCGGTCTCATCATCAAAGTTGTTGTGTTCTAAACTTTTGATACTAAACTTTTGCCCCTGATTTGTTCTTTATAAAGCAGAACAAATGAATTGTTGTGGAAATAATAAAATACAAACAAAAAAAATGTACTTAAAATTCTACAAAGAAAATATCAAAAGCTGACTGGTACTTAATGTCATAATGCGTACAAGTCGTCGTAGCTAAATAAACGACATTAATTCTTTTTACCAGAAAAGCAGAAAAGGAGTATTTTTCATACGGTTGTTATGAAGAAAGAAATTTTTTTATTTGTCAGACGATAAGACTTGCAACACATTTAAAGATTTTAGCCGTGCATATATTTACGTATGTATGATGTATGTACGTATGCATATATGTATGTATGTTTACGTACATAAGTTAGTTTTTGTAGTCAGTTTTCTATTTATTAAAAACAATTTTTTAACTTAATTCCAAAATTAAATATTTCTAGTCACGGCTTTACACCAAGAACTTAAACTAACTTGATTTTTGTTCACCCCAACACCTTCACTCTTCACTCTCCTTTCACTCTTCAACACCTGCTTGTTTTTTTTTTTTTTTTTTTTTTGTAGACAAGTAAATTCTGCTTTCTTCTTTCTTATCATTTTCAAAATTTTCTTTGTCAACTGCAATCGTGCATATCAATCTAAGAGTTTAAATCCTTTTCACTTTTTTTTGTTTGCTGACCTTTTCGTAGATTGCTGCTGCTGCTGCTTCGTCTGTTTAAATCATATTTGCGTATTTTCTTGGTCTCGAAAAAAAACTGAATTGAATAAAGTCTGGTGAAGCTGAGTTGAAAAAAAATCAATTTCCGGTGGACTGATGATACAAATGATTAAATCGTCTAGTTTGGAATATATTAAATATTTAAAAACCCATTTTATTATTATTTAATATTAAGAGTAATTGTGAAAGCTAAAGTGAATAAAATGCAAGTTCACAAAAGTTTTCATCACTATTTTCAAAGCATAACACAGAAGAGTTACATACCTTTTCTCTGTAAAATTTGTCTACCACAATTATGTTTCTAAAGATTATTGCTTTTATGTATTTAACAACTCGCAAATATTTATTTTCTTAGCAAAAATAAAACACAGATGTTCATGAATACATAAATAAAAAACATGATTGAGGCAACCATATTATAAGAACACTAAAGATACTTATATTTAATTATATGACTAGAATTAAATCAAAGTATTATAAAAATAAATTCGTTGTTTTGAAAAATAATAATAAACTGTTAATTAATTGATCGTTTATAAAATATGTTTTAACATATAATGTTTGTTTATAAGAATATCATGGTTTAAAACAAACATAGGTTAGTTGTTTTCTTAACCATAATTTGATCAAATAAAAAATTACAGTGGTTAAAAAATTGTTCAATGCTGCTGTGTAGGCAATCACGGCTTAGAAAGTTTCACATGATATTTCATATGAGAGCGTTAATGACAACCTTGATTCTTCTTAAAAAAAACAAAAACATTGGCTTCTTGTACGATTTGAAAAGCTACGATTATTAAAAAGTATAAAAAGAATTCCCATCCCTAAAGATCTGCGTGATTAGTCACCAACAGCACTGTGGTGAAGCCAAGACTAACAAAGTTGATTGTATGAATACCACAGCGCTTGAAACATTTTAATAAAATAAAAAATGGACAAAAATCAATTAGCTTAAAGTTTGAACTAAGCTGCTGCAGAACAACTATACAAAACGTATGCTCTTTGTTCTATTCAGCTCTGTATGTTGAAATCAGTTTTAAATAATTAAATTCATATAAATTAAAATCATTAATAAGAGAGGACTAGAAAAATTTCTAATCAGACTATCAGACTGTATCAGAACTAATTTTCAAGTAGCTTCATCAACGATCTCTACTAATTTTTAGTGATGGTTACAGTTGATAAAAATACAATTGATTAATATATCTGACAAATTATAACTTTCTTTGATAAAACATCAATCAGTTCAAATAAAAATTAAAAACTTAATTCTTTCGCAAATATTTATCCAATTTTATTTAACGAAATAGAAAACGAGAGTTATTTACGGATTTGGTATTAACGAAAACTTGACCATTTTTTTGATTTATTATTGAATTTGTTTTTTCTATGATAATGTTGAGACCACTTTTTATAGAAAAAATTTATAAGAAATAAACAAAAGTTTTGATATTGTTAATTTACTTAATTTTTAATCCTGTAGCTTACACACAGAAGTAGAGAGAAATATGGATTAAGGTATTAAAAAAATGGTCTGAAGCTCACTCAACATGCAAAAAAGTTTGGAGTGTAAGTGGCGACAAAACTTAATGTTTGTTTTATTAAAATTACAAATTAAGTCTACTGTCACAAAAAAAGTTTCTGTGCCTTTTTTATAAAAATAAGCAATCTACTAACATAACATTAATTCTCATACTAAAAAATTAACCAGATGATATTAAAAAATTGAAAGAGAATATAACATCCCACCATAAAACACGATTATATGTATTCGTATTGAATAAAATATCCTGAAGCTATTTGAGTTATTATGCACCCTCTTTAATATCTAGAATAAAAATCGCATAAATAAATATTATTTATCATCCATTCAATACATAAATGTATTTAATGTATGTACAATGAAATGTACATTATATATTCATGTTCATTGACATTTACTTAAACTAAAATACATAAAAAAACTTACATTTACATACACGCTTACATTTATGTAAATAAATAAGTTATTTGTTTTTATTGATTCATGTATTCGGAAACTTTTAAATTGTTGCTTTTCTTTGGACTCCGAGCTGCGGAATCGTTATGCTGATAAACATTAAAAGATTAAAATTATTCAACATTTGATATATGCAATTTGAAATATGTATGTATATATGTGCAATTTAATCCCATTAGAGGTGGTAATACACAACACATTTACTTTTATTTAAACAATTTACTTATTGAAGATTTATAAACATTAAATGCATTCATCAAAAAATATACAATTTCTTTCAATAATAACTTTAAATTTCTTAGCGTACACTAAAAAAATATTAAAGTGATGTTTCCACATAACGAACGAATGGATTTACTGCAAAATTTGTATGAAAAACATTCATTTTTTCTATAGATTTTTATCAAAATTTTACACTCAAATAATTCGTCCATAAGGTAAAACCAAAAAACCACTCGAAAACTCCGTGAAAGAAAACTTGAATTTAGTCTTTGCTGAAATTCGCCTCAAATTTAAAAATATTTTTTAACGAAAATAAAATTAATGTAATTTTTTTAAATAAAAATAAAAATGATCTGAACCACCCTACTATAAAAAGAACCAACAATAAGTTGAATTGCAAAGTTGACTAATCTGAAGATAACATCGCACAATGTTGGTTGGAATATTAGTAAAGAAGAAAGAAAGATGAAGTGAAGAAATTTCATAATAATCAAAAATTGTTGCAACATGTAAAAATAAATTCTATTTCTGTTTAAAAGTGGAATTAAATAGTTGATATTCTTTCCTAATTAGTATCCATCTTCATAAGTGATAAAATCAACAAATCAACGTTGTTGTGAGAAAGAGAGAGAGAGAGAGGGAGGTGTAGTGGCCTTGAAATCGGTATACTGATACGTTCTGCTACTTCTGATTGGGTGATCAAATGCCCCACAAAAACTCTGAGTAATTTGAATTTCTATAAATTCAATAAAACTAAACTTAAACCTAAATAATATACATTTCCTAAAAAAAAAACTTAAATATTATCAGAAAACTTAAAGCCTATTTAAAGGGACCAAAAGTCGGCATAGTAGCATAGATCTGGTAGCACTAACATTTTAAATACGCGAAATTCTTAAAAAAAAGAAGAGAGGTGTCTTAGGACACCCGGTTATAGCTTTGCTCATTTTTTTTTATAAGGAACGAAGGCGAATAAGAAGAAGTAAGTATGTACATACATATGTATGTACACATAATATTTTCGGTTTTTTGTTAAAGTTGAAATCAAAATAAAAAAAAGAAATTTCGTTTCTTGCAAGGCGAATATGATGTAAATTTGCCAAATTGTGGTGGTTTTTTACTTGCATGCACACATATGTACATATACATACATATATATACATACTTGTTATTGTTTTGTTTTTGTTATTGCGGTTGAATGTGAGTAACACACTATATATGTACATACATATTTTCTCGTCTTGATTTTAAAAAACAACAACAAAGTCGCTTTTAAAGGATGAGCTAATCAAAACAAAAAAAGAAAAACATAACGGGAATAGTGTCGATTATTTATCTTACGAAAAATAAAATTCAACCCCTACCGCGCCATAAATAGCAAAGCTATAAAAAACTTTCATTGAATAGACCACCTGACTTGCTGACTAAATAATTAATTTTTATTGATAGTCTACCTGCCCGCCAGTTATTGCAACAGAAAAAAAATCCTCTTGTTTATGCTACACAACAATTGTATTTCAAAACACAAACAGTTTCCTTTTTTCTCTTTTGTTTTGAAGCATTGAAATACACAGAAACTTCATTACGAAAAACAAAAGCAAAACATGAAAACGAATGAATTTAAAAAAAAACCGTGGCAAGAAATTGTACCACGGACATGTAAATTTATGAATAATTCATCCATCAATTTGTTGCTGCAAGCAAAGATATTTAAAAACAAAAGTTATTTCTTGTGACATTGATGGAAGACAACAGTTTTTTTTTTTTGTGTTTTTTTTTTATCATCCACAAAATCAATTGCAGTCATTCGTTAGCTAAGTAGAGAAGTTTCATAAATTTAACCGATATGATTTAAAGTTTTTTAACAGAAATGCTTTAAGTTCTATTGAGTGCTTATGATGATCCTTAATAAAAATATTTAAGGATATATGGCCAATAGCGTAATTATTACGATTAAAAAATTAAAGTACTTTGGAAATAAATCCACCATTTCTAAAGAGCAAAAAACTTTTGAAAAATTTAGCAGAGGAGAATTCCTATCTAACCTGAGAAATCCAACTATTTTGTTTATTTTTATAGGACGAGAACTCAGGGAATGACCCATAGTTCTATAATTCATTGTTACTGGAAGGGAAAAAGGGAAAGGGTAGAGAAGATAGATGGTGAAAATTTCGAAGAAGGCTTAATTCTTTTACAATTCTGCTTATGCACGTTTTGCTAATTTCAGAGCTGTGTGACAGCGCCTGTAGTGTTCAGTAGACTCATTAAGCTATGCGTTCAGGAATTTTATTAATTGTTTTACTTCGCCGACGATTCTGTTAACAGACGAAGGAGGGCGCTATGTTGTAAAATAGGTGGGAACCTCAGGCAATACTACCTTACTGTGAGTTCTTCTTGTCCCTAAAAATATCGTATTCATGTAACCAATTTTCTTTTATAGTAAGTTGGCGTTTAATTTTTAGATATTTAAATTTCTCAATATTTTTTTATATAAAAAACAAAGATTCAAGTTGCTTATACGAGGTTTGTTCAAAAGAAAAGGTGAAGTTTGAATTTCTTGAAAAGTATTTATTTATTCATAAATATCCATTTAGTCCACTTCAAAGTAGTCCCCCTCAGATATAATGCAATTAGGCCTGCGCTTCTTCCAATCCTCGAAGCACTTCTGAAATGCGCTTAACGGTACGGCAATCAGCACATTCTTCGATTCTGACTTTAGTTCATTAATTGTGGCAATACGCTTTCCTTTTATTAGTCTCTTCCGTTTTGGGAATAGGATAAAGTCGCAGGGAGCAAAACGACCCTTTTGAGCAAACTGCGATCGTCGTAGACATCATTCAAGAACTACTCAGCGATCCCATCAAAAAATTATTATGCTACTGGAAGCAGTAATAAAATTTCATGGTTTCGAGATGCGTAGTTTTGAAGCGCTTCCGAGGCTGCACAAAAGGAAGGCAGAGAGATCGCTCAACTTATTTTTCAGCACGTTGAAGTTTTTCGGCTATTTACATTTAGTTGACACGAATAATAAAGTAAACAGCGAATGGAAGATAAAATTTCATTTAGATGCTCTCTGCCTCTCTCTATATCTCTCTTATTTAATTATACTTCTTTGTTTGCCTGCAGATGAATTATGCAGTAAAACGAAGGCATAATTCATATAATTCAAACATGATTTTAGCGCATTTCGGATGATTAGAAAGAAGCGCTCTTTTATGTAGAAAACTAGAGCTCCAAAGTGGGACATCGCAAACAAAAATCATGCATGTTCGAAGCACTTTTCGCAGCAGGAGGCACAACAACAACAAGCATCTCTCCCTTACAAACCTGCTTCGACCGAAGCAGTAGTTTTCTACTTCGGTGTTGAAAATATAATTTTTTTTTTTAGTTTAAAATTAAAAAATTATTGAATTTTTAGTTGAACTGAGTTTTATCGAAGAAATTGTTTAATTAAGTTGAAATTTTTATTAGGAAGGAAAATCTAGAAGCTCGTAATAATTGAACAGACAAAGAAAAATTAGACTTCGCGGAAGGTTAAACTGACATCATGATGTTGCGTGACTAATCACAGTCTCATCATAAGAGTTGCTTACCGCTTAGACCTGACTGCTAATCACGGCAACTAGTTAAAAATGTTTTATCATTAATTGATTCTGCTGAGTTTGTTTTTCAAATTAATGGTTTTGGAATTTACTATCTTCGTGTCTATTGTTCAATTGAGCTTTTTATAGTGTTTCTTTTCCTTTGCTAAGCTGGGGGGTTACTCTGTATTGCGATGCGAAAGCGAACTTATTTACCTTGTTTTCGCATCTCAATACAGAGTAAGCCCCTGATCTTATGGGGTTCCGATATTTCAGTTTTGTAAATGTGCTCAGTTTATCCTCTTTTAAAGTTATTGGATTTTTAAAGCTACTGCCTCACTTCTCACGATTCGGTAACATATTGTACCATTCCCATTTGCTCCAACCACACGAACAGTACTTACGTTTAAAACAATTATTAAAAGGAGTTCAAAAGATTTCTTTAAAAATTTTCACCTTTTTTACAACTCAAATTTCTTTGACGAGTGAACCAAAGTTTATTAATGTCTCTTTGAGTTTTTTTTTATAATTTTAAACTAACAATTGATTGAAAGGACTTGCATTTTTATTGAAGCATAAAACAGTCTTTAGTATTACATGCATACATACTCGTACACGTTTATGTATGTATGTATGTATGTAAGTTTCTTTATTTATGTAGTATTTTATTTCTTATTTGAACAAAATTTATTTGATTATTGCAACGGTGGGTGTCTTAATATAATGCACGCACTTACATACATTTCTGTATAGATTTAAATGTATGCACAAGTGTGTGTGTGTGTGTGTGTGTGTACGTAACATATTTTATAATAAAAATATCTTTTATGGTATGTTTTTTCATATTTTTGAAAAGGAAAATACGGAAAATTGTATTAAATTTATTCAATTGTGTCACTATAATAATAACAATATTTGCTGCTGGTGTTACAACAAAATACAACGAAAATCTGCTTGAAAAAGTAAAAGTTTCCTTTATGCGAATATTGAACGCGCTACAGCAATACGCGTCAAATAAATTTCTCGATCAAGCAAATCACAACATTTATCTTTGTACGCTTAAATTTTAAAAGTAATTTCAACGTAAAGGTTGATAAGAAATTATTACCAACAATTTAATTACTTTTAATTCGTTGATTGTGTGTGTGTGATAGACCGCAAATAAATTAACAAATTTAAAAGAAAACATCAGTTGGTAGGGAACTTACAAAAAAGAAGGAACAAAAAGGTGTGTTAAAAGCACGTACGAGACAGCGTAATATTATTCAATATACGAGTATATTTATGAATATATATACGTATACATACTCGTATATGTATTTGTCTGAGTGAATATATGTGTGTGTTAGCTTTTACACATATATAAACTTTCAAATACTCACACGAACAACACCAAGACATAAAGCTTGTAATAGTAGCAAATATTTATGTTTATAAATGTATATGCTTAACTCACACACACACACACACACACAAACACATAAACATAGATATTTGCATATTAACGCGTATGGAAATATGAGACATGCAAGAACAAGCAAAACTACATTAAAGTCTACAACAGATTTTTATGAACTCAATTTGTTTATGAGTTTTTTAAGGCAACGAACAACAACGAAGACAAAAAATTTACCCAAGATATTTATGTCATAAACAAATATTCATGAACGACATGTACAAGTAATAAAGGAATAATAATAATAATAATAATAATAATAATAATAAAGAAAAAAAGTTATGGGAAACGACTGAAGAAGCCATTGGCTCGAAAGCACTTTTTATTTTGCCTTGAATGTTAAGACAAAATTTATAAAAATTTAAAGAATTAAATGTAAATTTAAAAAAAATATCTTATATAATATTAGAATTGATTACTTTTGTGATGTACATATTTACATATGACCTTCTTGGAAAAGTAAACACATACATATTTGTAGCATGCAACTACTAAATTGCTATTTGAATACCTGTTAATAAATGAAACCAAAGAATATCACGAACGATTTCAAATACTAATAAAGATTAAATACAAATAAAATTTCTCCCTTCCCTATTTGTAGAGCGATATTAATAAATTATTTGCAACAGCAGCATTTGCATTATAACAACCTTATGCAAGTGCCATATAATTCCTCAATTAATAAAGCTCTTTTACTATGCAGAATAGGTTACTTGTGGATCTGCTAACCAAATCATATTGTCATATCTGCTAGATTGCACGCTATAAGTAACTCATGGGAAAACATGACACACTTCACTGACCGTAACACGTCATTCTTAAGAACTACTAAAGTAGTTTTCACGTTTCGGATGATCTTAGGTCTACGGGAAGGTCAGCTCGTCTAATGAAACACTCTAATGACTCTTGGAAAATCACATCATCTTAAAGATAAGTGCAGCAAAATACACGTCGATATGTCAGCCAAAACGAAAGTGTCAAACTTCCACCACACTGGCTCAGATATCGAAAGATATTCGCCGTTTATATCAGAATCTTCAACAAGAGCAAATCAGTAATTAGGTCCGTAACAAGAACGCAACATCTAATCTCAAACAACTCTGAACATTATGATGAGACAGTCAATTATCAGTTTTACTGGCTGCAACTACACGGGATCATCTAAAGTAACAATTTCGCCGATAAGCTGACAAAAATGGAAAGTTTTAATAATAATAAGAAATAGAATAAAGCTCAACTTGAACAATAGGCTTTGAAAAATATGTAAAGTTCCAAACCATTTAAATGATAAACCTGTAGTGTAAACACTTTCATTTGACTCAGCAGAATCAATTAAAGATAGAAAATTTTTAACGAGTTGATTGCAGCTGCCATGATTGGCAGTGAGATCTAAGCAGCAATTAACTCTGATGATGGGACTGCGGTTAGTCTCGAAACATCATGATGTGAGTTCAACCCTTCGTGCATTCTAATTACTACGAGTTTCCAGATTTTCTTTTGTAATAAAAATAATATTTTACGGCAGTATGTATAATGAAAACTTGGCATGAAATTAGCCTAAGTGACGAAATTGAACTGAAATATAAAGAGTTTTCTTTTACAATTTGACACTGAATATCACTGTAGATTGTAATCGGGAATAATGACTATATTTTACGATGATTTCTGATTGCACAGCATGTGGAAAAACTGAATAACATCCAGTTAAATTTCGTCACTTATATTATCTTCATGCCAAGTTTTCATTATACGTACTGACGTTAATTTATAAAAATTAAATTTAGGAAAACGAACTTAAGCCTGACAAATTAATGTGCGGTTTCTATATTACAAACAACTTGTTTGAGTAGAAAATTTGTATGAAAACCACTCAGTATTTTGAGTCATTCCCAAGTCATTTGTCTAAAACTTGTTTGATTAAATATCACTCAGTTATATTTTATAACATTTTTTTATTTATAACTCTAATTAGGTAGTGATTGATTTATAACAAAGTTTTTGTTTCAACATTTTTATGTCGATTAACGTTAGGTTAGATTAGGTGGGGTAGTGTCAAATACACATCCACTCGGAGACCCAATTGGATCCATTGTGATTCCCTTCATTTATAATTTATTGACTAATTAGTCTCCTTACTGTCCAAGGAGAAACAAAGAGCAGTTATCATCCATCATTCAGCAATTTAATTCCCATGATAAAGCGCCTGATATTCTCAAGTTTGCACTTCGCGAAATCACTAATGCCCTCATGGAAACGTCTGCTCAGCCATCTTTTCCTATGGCGTTGCAGTCTTGGGCAATGACAGATGATATGCTCTATAGTTTCTGGCTCCACTTCATCCCCTCACATCCTACAGAAATCTGGAGTGCCATTTTCCCATATGCTAGTCCTTGCTCTAAGCGAGCAATGGCCAGTCAAGGCGCCTACTAACACTCTCAAAACCTTTCTATTCATACCCAGCAGTAGATCAGATTTACCTGAGTCTAGTTCTGTCCATATCAACCTCGAGACTGCAATCTTCTCTATTCCTCCAGGAATGGTTAGTTCTGCTAATTACCCAATTATTGAGTTCCCTATAATAGTGACCGATTGGAGGTTTAACCGACCTGTCACTAATTGCCACATCTAATGCTGACCCTCTTCTTACCAGGTCATCAGCGATTTCGTTTCCCTCAATATTGCAATGTCCTGCTACCCAACATATTCTAATGATAAATTTGTCCATAAGCAAATTGAGAGATAGCCTACACTTGCTGACCAGCTTCGATTTGACACTAAGCCCCTTCAAAGCTTTCAGCGCTGCCTGACTGTCAACGTAGAATGTTACCTCCACGCCTTCAGTTAATTGTTCTGTCGTTCGGTAGCCTAAAAGACCTACGAATGTCCGTTCCGTTGCCTATTTCCATTTTCGATCCTTCTGTAAAGACCGCGCAGCCCTCGTACAGTCTATCAGATTTGACCCAAAGATCCCTATCCGGAATGACTAATGAAGGCGTTCTAATAAAATTAGTCTCAACAACCTTAGAGTCCGTAAAACCAGGGGATATGGTCTCCCGTCTGCTAAAACTAATATTTTTCAAGAGTGATGAATGACCTGTAAATCCTGGCCTTACAAAGCCCGCTTCCATAAGCCTGAGCAAATTCCTTGCCGCCCGTTCTCAACACACATTCTTCAATGTGTCAATGTCAATGTCGATTAAAGGAGAGGCAAAATAATATAAAACGAAATAGTAGCTCATATTCATCAATAAAATTCTTTCAAACAAGAAAAGAAATTTTGAAAATCGGTTCAGAGCTGATAAAGTTATGAGTTACAAACATAAAACAAACACATGAATTGATAACCCTCCTATTTTTTAAAGTCGGTTTAAAAAATTGTATGGTAAATACGGAGCCTGATAAATAAAAGCACTATTACAAATTAATTTTTCAAACATTTTAAAACTTTTACTAAGGCTCCCCCTATCACATATATTTTAACTTTTCAAACTGAACTGCTTAATCTTAACTCCATACTTATAAAATTTTATTTATAATCCTACCAATTGTGCTATTAACTTAATAATTGTTTACAATCAAAGTGTACCATATTTAATGCTACGTTTAATCATAAAATAATTACTATTGCTTTTATATTTACTCTATCCGGTTTAATGTCTCTATCATATACTCGTACTGAGAAAAACAAACAAAAAATAACAGAATAAAAGGAAAGTAAAACAATTTTTAAAATAACCATAAAATGTACAAAAGAATATAATAAAGAAATGTTTAGAGCTTAATTCAGGCATGTATTATTTTAACATGTGTTACTTGAAAGAAAACAAGTACACAATCATACACACCGATAAATACATACAGACATACTTATGTACATGAACTAGCTCTTAATGTTCTTTGGAAATACTCACATATGTACATACAGTGAACCAATTTATATACTGCTGCCATATACTATGTATGTATGTGTGTCTATATATTTCTGTTTATATAATCCTGAAAATGATGTATATTGTCCAGTTATAAGCTCATAACTATAAGCTTATAACATCATTCTAAACAATTTAACTTTTGATAAGCTTAATAATTCTCATACTGTTACTGATACACTGAACACTTTCCTTTCAGTTTATTCTGTTATTCTTTTTAAACTGTCACTCTTACCAACAACATATTTATTTTCATTTTTGTCAACCTTTATACTTGAAACACATATCCATATGTATGTATGTTTGTATGTATGTAGGTATGATCCTTTGTACACAGGAAAGTTTATTGTGATAGATAAAAATCATTCTTTTATGTACAGAGTATCCCCTGTTTGCTTGTTTAATAACACATGCAAGTGATACGGGTTATATATATACATATACTCGTGCATACACATGTATATACATTCATATAAAAAGAAAGATTTAACTTTTTTGTAATTTTTTATTTTTTTTGCTTTATGGATGTATGTATGTTTGTATATATGAAAAGTGTCCAACGTCAATGCCACTTAAATTAATAGCTCTAATAAAATGTCTGTGACAGGCAACACTTCATAAAAATCTCGGTAAATTGTTTGTTAATGGTTGGAAAGGAATATTGTTCTCACACAATCTCATATATTGGCTGGCTTGTGTGTCACAACGCACACTCACACACATGTTGTTTGAGCATTTATGGATGAGGAGAAGTTTTTCCAAATAAAAAAAAGGCAACATATTGTTACAGCATTCGAAAAAGACATGACATAAAAAAGAAATATGAAATATGTAATTTGTAATAATACCAACCAATAGATTTAAAAGCATTAAACATTTTCTTTTAATTCATCTGACATAAAATAAGATCTGTCGTGATTGTTTTCTATTAAATATCCCAGAGTAAGAAATACTTTTATTACAATTTTTTGGATTTACAAAAGCGATTCCTATTAGCGACATAGTCGTACATACGTTGTGCGCTTATATACACATCCGGCGTTTGTTAATAAGCCAATAAAATTTGAACATTTTGTCTACAAATTATTTTGACAAAAACACCGACTTCTGTACAAAATGCCAATTGGAAGAGATTACAATTTTGTCGCTATACGATATAAAGCGATTCTAGTTAATATTTTATCAAAAATGGCCTCAAGCCAAAAATTTAAAAAGGCCCCAAACTAAAAATTAAAAATGGCGCCAAATTTTTTTATTGAAAACAACAGCACGCACTTTGGCGCCATTTTTCTTGTTTTTGGGTCCATTTTTAATGGTTTTTAATTTTAAATTTGCGGCCAATTAAATTAAAAATTAAAAATTATCCTAAAATAGGAAACACTTCCCCAAAATCAAAAACCAAACATACAAACTGACCCTAAAATGGGAGAAATTGCCCCAAAATTATATTTTATTTTATGTAAAAATTTGGGGAATTTCTTTTTTTTTATTTTAGGACCATTGTCAGTTTTGGGCCATTTTTAATTTTTAGATTAGGGCTGTTTTCCAATATGGAGTCGTTAAAGTATGTACCTTTTTAAATGAAAACAAATAAATAAAATTGGTACATTGTTACATGAAGAATTTATGCGATATACGGAGCGGAATGAGCAAATTGCAAAAAAAAAAATTATGGGGCAAACTTCAAGCAAACCCATTTGAACAAAAAATAAAAAGAGAATTTCAAAATTGGTCTAAAAACCCACGCTATAATCAATAAATCGGTTCAAGCATCTAAAAAAGTAAAAATAATGCAACCGAATTGACAATCTTCTTCTTTTTACTTTAAGTCGGCTAAAAACGAAATTTTGTAAAAAATTTACTAAAACAAGAGTTAAATTTTCCCCGATTTAAAGAAATTACCAAATTCCATTAGAAACTTTTTAGAATTTATTTTCTGATCTTATTGCTTTTCAGGATAAATGGAGAGCAAAAAAGTACCAACACTTGCTTTTCGCTATTGGAACGTAAAGAATTTCAAAAAGTACCATACACCTGTCCATTTGTTTTTTGCATAACTTCGCATTACGATGGATTTTGTGTCTATATATTTAGCTGGCCCTATTTCCAAAATTTACCAATTTTCTTCGTTTTCGCTAATTTTTACTTCCTAAAAACTTTAGTTTATAAAATGCCCTTCTAAAGGGATCAGCACATCGGGAGAGGTGCCAACATATGAAACTTAGGAACATAAAAATTGTCAAAAGTTTAAAATTAAAAAAAATTTTGTATAGAAAAATTCGATAATCAACTTCACGAATAGACCTAATGAACAATATGCGGTGGATTAGTTGTGTAAAGGCATTTTTACAAAATTGCCTTTCTAATGAAACTGGTTTGGAGCACATCGATTGGATGGCTTTAGAGTCTATAATGGTCCTACATACAAACATAGGGTAGTCAAGCCTAGAAATAATAGTGTGAAGCACACTTTAACTCGGAGACCGAATTAGAATTATTGTTTGTAAATTTTTTTTTTTAAATCAATGTGGTAAATCATTTTTTATAAAAATTTTTCATAACCATAAAATGTTATCATCTAATTTATTTAAACTCAAACACAACAACTTTAAAAAATGTCGTACCAAAAGTTTTTTTAAACAATTTAGAATAAAAATTAATAACATTCTTTGCTAATTTCATCACATCAAAATGAAAATGCTTTCTTGCTCTTTTTTTTTTTTTTTTTTGTTTTTTTGCTGAAAGATTTTCAGTACTTGAGCTTAGCAACCAACACCAGCAGCAACAACACCAACAATAGATGACAACCAACATCCAGCCACATCAGCTTAAGTACTCCTCTATATTATTATTATTGTTGTTGTTGTTTTGTGTGGAATTGAATTAACAGCTTTAGATGACAAAGTGATTGCCACAAGGGTAATACACTTGAGTACTCGTATCTCAGTATGTTTGCATGTCTGATTATTGGCAACGATGTGAGTGTGCATGCGTTTGTTTATTTATTTATTTCAGAGTAAGAGTACTTTGTTAATAAACAAAAAAAAAACAAATTTAGTGGTGGATTCATTTTCGGCTTCTTTTTGTGGCATAATGGGATTTTTGCATCAGATATACTCGAAAACAATAAAAAATAGAAGATTTCTTCAAATTGCTGTGATAAAACACATCATATCATGATGATGGTGATTATGATGATAAAATAAGAAGAAATTTAGATTTATTTTTATGTTCTTTGGTTAATTATGATAGAAAATAAATTAAATGTATGTACAAATTAAATTGTATGTACAAAGATACAGAAATAAATAAAGGAACAATAAAAATAATCTCTAAATGTTTCATATCATCATTAGATGTGAAATTTGTGAACACACACACACTTATTGTCAATGTGTTCAAGTCGTGTCATTTAAATGATATTCTCATCTGTGTCTTATGTTTTAAAATAATATGCACTGATATTAAATTTAGCTTTTAGTTCTTTTTATTTGTCTTTTTATTAAAAACAATATGTACACTAAAAAATAAACAATCAAAATTTTAGTAAAAAAATTAAAAAAAAAATTCAGTTAATTTAAGTGATTATTTTCTAAAAGTAAATATGTTTTTACTAAGTTTAAGAACATTTTCTCATACGACTGAAATTATTTTATTTTAGTTGTAAAATAATGATTTAGGAAATGACTCACTCCTGAACAGTTCATGAAAACTTGAACACTTGAAAACGGAAAACGTTTGTTCTCAATTTAAGTTCATATTTTTTCTCATTTTTGAAATTTTTTCAAAATTTAAAAAAAAAATACTTTTTATATTATTTTTAGTTCATGACTTGCTAATTTCAAAAAATTATTTTTGTTAATTTAAGAAATAAAGAAAAAGTTTTGAGAGGTTGCAAGGTGTAGTAATGAGGTGGTTAGAGTGTCAATCTACGAAACCGAAGTTCCTTGATTCGAGTCCTAAAAGACGTAAGTTTTACAAAAAATTTTTTCATTACTCCTCATTTCAGCTAATAAAAGGTTTTCCAATAAGAGTAATATGATTTCTTAAAAAAAAATCACACTTATTGGTAAGAAAATTCAAAAGTTTTTTATTTAATATGAAGTACAATCGATACAATAAAGCTCTAAATAAAACGTCATTCAAATGGCCTCCCCGACTTCTTCTGCAGGAACGAATTCGATGAACCCAATTTTCGAGCACTTTTTCCACTAAATCAAGTGGTATGTCACGTTAAATATTGACTTGTAAAGCTCATTGAGAGTCTGGTTTATTTCGAAAGACCAATGACTTTAAATAACCCCACAAGAAATAGTCTAATGGTGTTAAACCACAACTTCTTGGAGGCCATTTAATATCACAATTTATTGAAATAATCGAATCTTCAAACTTTTCTCGCAATAATTTAATTGTCGCATTTGCTGTGTGGCCCTGTTTTGTTGGAACCAAATGTTGTCAAGATCAACTTCTTCCCAAATCCTTTCTCAAAATCCGCCAGGTTGTAGTTTAAGACAGTCCCAATTGTTAAGAACGTCTTGGAATCGACAAATTGCGGTCTTCACCAACACTTGACTGAACGGCAGCAATATTTGCATTACTTCGAGCGGTTCTTTGTCTTATTGGCACTTGAACATTATGTAAAATAAATGTAAGTTCAAAATTTTCAATAATTCGACGAATAGCGAGCACACTTGGACGATAATTACGACCATAAAATGGCAAAAGCGCACGAAAAGTTGCAATAATACTGAATAATTTGAAAACGTTGTTCTTGCGTATATCTCTCCATGATGAAATTGTAAACACTACTGAATACAATGAAAAACAAATGACAGATCATGACGTATTACAAATGGCCGAAACGTCACTTTAAAAACATATCATCCCTATTGGAAAACCTTATACAACTACATGTAGTAAACAACCATTCCGGACGTGATGTCTGATGATAGCAAAAGCTTCTTTGTAGCGAATGGGACGGCTGAGTACAAGGTAAAACAAGGAAATAAAAAATGCGAATCAAAATTGCAGATGGCGCACATGACGAAATTTTTACTAATTTTGGGATAAACACTGAACTTGTTTTTAGTAAATACTTTTCTAATTTTTAGTAAAAAATTCCTGTTAAAGACAAACTTTGTATTTCCTAAAATCAAGGAAAGTTTTAAGTTTCTGTAAAAACGGCATTGGCGCCATACCAATTTGAACTAATATTAAGTAAAATTTACAATATTTAAGATCTTTTTTTTTAATGTCGAGTCTTGCACAAAAAATTTTTATTTCCTCTGAAAAAAAAATTATTTTTGTATGGATCATATATGATTGGACCCTTTAAATTTTATTTTCCTTAAGTTTTATTTCATTAATAGTGTATTAGGGGTCACAAAATTCACTACAATTTTAAACGCTGATAAACTTCACTACCACACCCTTTAAATAAGATATTGTTTGTTAATTTTTAAAGCGATCATAAATAAAATTTTTCTGTCAACATTTTAAATTTGTAATTTGGTGTTTTCCGTGTTAGAAACAAGACTGTGTTAGAGCGACCAACAGACAGCATAGTTGTTACAAATAAAGACCATCAAAAAATCAGTTAACGATGATGTTAATAAAATTCTAAATAATATTTATTCATTTCATGTTTATTATTCTTCAACTATAAATTTCAAAACCTTTTTTTAAATAGAAAAATTCAGACAAAAAAAAATACAAACAAAAAAACCGTGGGCAATCGCTGCCAAGTAATTCAATTTAAATTAATTATTATTTGTTCGCTCCACAAGTGTTTTTGGCGCTTCTTTTCAAGACATGGCACCACAACTTTTAATTATGCTGCCCTAAGCTGGAGAAGAAAGAGAAGTGAGAAATTTCAGGCAAAGTTGTACTGCATAAATAGCATCTCCTTTATAATTTTTTGTTTTCTCTAGCAAAACCTTGCCAACACTATTCCTATAAAATGTTACCCTCTTACAAGCAGCAGTATACCAAAATTAGTTTTTCCTTCTTCTCTACTTGAATTGAGTAAAAAAAATATAATAAAAAAAAACCTAACGAATAAAAATGTTATAGTTTCATTTTAGTTTTGCTTTACTTTTTATTTTTTTAAGATTTTTTCAATGAGTTTCACCAGTTAAATGAAGTAACAACAGCAACAAAACTGTTGCTAATAGAAGTTTGTGAAGAAAAAGTTTAAATGGTGTTATGTTGCATTTTCAAGTGTTTCATGTTGCACTTAATTTACCAACAAAAAGCATCAGTTATACTAATAGAAATTGTTTTTTTTTTTTTTGTTATATTTCTTCTAGAACATTTAAGTACACAGATTGATGGCAAAAATTTAATTTTGTAATTAAAAATATTAGTGCTGTTGAATAGCAAATGATTGGTTTTACGTCATCATGTTGAAATTAATTTGATTATAAAAACATAAAATGTGCTTTAAATTTTTTTGAGCAAAATTTTCAAAGAAAACTTTTTGCAAACCACAAAAACTTTTAAAAGATCTTTTGCTGTGAAAACTCTTTTTGCTTTCATTTAAATTTTTTGTGTAAATTCAATAATGTTTGAAAGAAATAATCCGTAAAAAGTTTGACTTAAGCAAAACTACTTAAAAATATATTCTGGTCAAACACCTTTGCAACACAATAAACCATAATCCTTTTGGCCATAGCAGAAAAGTATTCACTCTCCATTGACCACAAGAAAAAAAAAAGGAAAATATTTTAATACTATTTTTTGTTATCCATATTTTGGGTTTAAGAAGAGTTTTTTTAAGCAAAAAAAAAAAAAGATTTTGTCATTTGTTTGCATGGAAAACAGAATTACAATAACAATAAAAAGCACAAGAACAAGAACAAGATAAATACCATTCTAAAAAGATTTACTGAAATGGAAACTCTCAACAAACAATTGTGGTAAAAAAAAAAATTTCAAACTAAAACTTCAATTTAAAACAGAGAGAGAGAATTTTTTGAGTTTTGATTTTTTTTTTCTACAGAACAAAAAGACAACCATACAAAAATAGTAAATCATTTATTAGATTAATATTTGATGATATGACTATGACGTCTGCTAGTTGCAGTACATTGAGAAAATTTGGGTTTTTTTAAATGTTGAAGATATTTTTTTCGGAATTGCTTCAGAAGAAAGCTTTGTCGTTTTTTTATTGAAGCATATTTCGCAGTTTTTATAAAAATAACTTCATTGCATTTACACAAGTACGATATATCGATACCTTAAACGCAATACGTTCTTCGTAACAAAAATTAAAAATCAATATTTTAAATGTGTTTTACCAATATACACTTCTATTAAAAGTGTATCTGGTTCAAGCAATAAGTAAAATCTCACTGCTATAGAATTCAACAAACAACACGCAGTACTCGGACGAAAAAAAAGGGGAAACTATGTTCTGCCGAAAAATTGTCAAACGCTCCATAGGGAGGCCTAAAACAAGATTTAGAGCCCACCCCTTCACCCCATGTGAAGTCGAGGAAATCACCTCCAAGGCAAAACGTTCCAACCTCTTCAAGCCTGATTAAATCTCCATGGTAATGTTGAAAATCTCTCGTTCCGCCAACTAAAGAATCCACATATCTGCAAGGTGGCACGGATCATCCCAATTTCAAAACCAGACAAACCGCTAATTAAGGAAATTCATATTGCACTAACTCCCTCTTACACATTGCCAAGGTTTTGGAAGACCTCTGCTAACATCCCTGAAAGACCATTTCCCACTCTCCATAGAACAACATGGTTTCAGAGAAGTCTATAGCAAAACGACGGCTTTGAATATGATAGCTACTTACATCGTGAAAGGCCTCAATCAGCACAGACGGCTTCAACGCAGAATTATGACTGCTCTGGACTTATCCCAGGCTTTTGTCATAGTCGACCACTCGATACTGATTATTTACAGCAAGATCTCCAGTCTTCACAACGAGAAGAAACGATGGTTTGCCAACTTCTGCTCATTGGAAGGCAAGCGTACGTTCCAAAAGTCAAGTTACCGCAGGATAAAAATGCGCATGCCAAGAAGAGGAGTTTTATCACACATACTTTTCAACATTAATCATGCTAAAATTCCTTACCACTTTTCAGGAGGTCTCATTGATGTCATATCCTGATGACTGCACCAACATGTTATCTGGTATTAATATTCCTGACATAAGAGCCAAAATAACCAACTACTTGGTCGCCAATACAGACATCCGGAAATAGCATAACTTGAAGCTATCACCTTCCAAGTTTTCGTGTGTACCTTTTTACTACTTAAACTAAAGGAGTAAGGGTGGAATCAGGCATCTCTGTCGAGATAAGACGCATAGCTATAGTGCGTAACCCTAAGGTAATGGAAGTAGTCTTTTACAGCCTCCTGCACTTCGCCTCCCATGCCACATATATATTTTTTTTTTAATTAGGACCAGCACTCAGGGGGGTCATCGTATGTAGTGCACTGTGCCGAAACTTAGGGAGAGGGATAGGGTAGAGAAAATAGATGTTGAAAATTTAGAAGACTTAACTCTTTCACAACTCTGCTTTGCGCGTTATGTTAATTTTTAAGGCAGTGTTGAGGCGCCTCCAGTGGTAAGTAGACGCATTAACTTTGTTAAGCTGTATTAGCAGGCATTTTATTAATTGTTTTACTTCGCCGATGTTTCTGCTAACCGACGAAGGAGGGCAATGTTGTGTACAGTAGCTTGGATAGCATCAATCGCTGTCGGAACAGTTTTTTAGTGACCAGTGCTATGCCTTCATCACTTAAATAGTCCGACAACAATTAATACAATGGATTACTAATGTACATTAGAGAAATTAATGATGTTGATTGACTTGCTCTGATCAGGGTTTGAACCCAGGCTCTAAGTCAGTAGTCAACGCGCTAACCACTTCAGCCAACACCACCACAAAAGTGAAATCCCGAACAGCAAAAGATCATTAAAACAATCAAAATATTTTATTGAGTCTTTTTAACTAACTTCTACGTCCGATGATCAACAACACTCTTAAAAATCACCCTCGTTGTAATACAGTTTTATGAATCTAAAACTGTGTACATACTTTATGATAATGTGTAAAATAAATGTTTAAAAAATTCATGTAAATATTATTTTTTATGTAAAATTACTCGTAGCAAAACTATTTTATGTAGTTTGGTTTTAAATTTAGTTAAACTTTACAAATTAAATTTAACACATGAAAATAATTTTTCAAAATTTCAACACTAAACACACAAAAAAAAAAGAGAACCAACAAATTCATTTAAAATCTATGGGCAGACGAAGCGGTGTGAGAGGTGAATAATTTTCGCAGTTGAAGCGAATAAAAACATGCACAAACTTGCATGGAAGAGAATAAACTATTTGGTATGAAATAACTTTTTTGGCCTTTTGGCTTAATTCGTTTTAGCTTTTCATTTAAATTTTAGTTTTTTGTTCCCTTTTTATTTTGTTGTTGCTATTTTATTTCATTTTTGCCATAAAATTAATTTGTTTGTTAGGCGACCTTCTAACCACACAAATTGCTTTGTTTTACTGCAATTTTAGGAAAATTATCACCCGACAATAAAAAGTGTAGTTTGCTATAGAAAAAAAAAATGTATGAGAGAAACATAATGAAATTTAATTTAAAGTTTTTAAATCAAACAAATTTATGCATTTGTGTGTTTTTGGATTTTCCTTTTAACTAAAAAAGATTTTAATGCACATTTGTTTCCTTTCAGGGTGTTTAGAATTTATTACAAACAAAAATTGTTCAACAATTATTCACATATAATTTTTTATGTAATGTTTATACTCGTAAATACAAGTAATTATGTATTTCCTGTACAGGGTGTCGGCCGGGAAGGTATACTACTCGCAGTAATTCCATTGTAATCCTCGCTGTATGCGATGTGGCACCGTCTTGTTGATACCACAAGTTAATCAAGCCCAAAGCATGCAGTTGTAGCGTTAAAAAGTTTTCAATCATATCACGATATCGCTCCCTATTCACAGTTTTCATTTTCAAAGAAGTAAGTGATTCCTTGCACACCAGACTGTCACTCTTAATGGATGTAAAATTGACTGATAAATAATTTGAAAGATTTCCATTGCCCAGAACCAACTATTCGGTTTATTCACATATCCATTCAAATGAAAATGTGCCTCGTCACTCATTATGATTTTTTTATGAAAATAGGGGTTGTCATGGGCGAGCTGTAACATCCTTGAAAACACGTTGGTTTATCGAATATTTTTCCATAATAAATTTGCCACCTGTCTACTTCACGACTGCCAAATATGAAATGTCAAGACTAATGTTTACCAAAATAGCGGCAAAACAAAGTAGTATACCTTCCCGGTGGATACCCTATATAATTTAAATGCAGTGTTACTACTGCTGGGGTTTCCACTTGAAGCGGTTTGGAAGTAACCAAGGAAAGATCTCCGGTTTGCAGTCCAAGAAGTTTCTGCCATCTGGAAACTGCAGCTTGAAAATAACCTAAACGAAAGAAACACTAAAATGAAAAACGAAGAAAAATCAACAAAACGAAAAACATCGCTAAGACTAACGATGACTGTTTGTTAGAATATTAGTAATGATGAATTTCTGTCTATTAAATACAGGTGCAAAAAAAAACGTTGTTTTATTAAAACAAAAATTTTATCTTATTTAATACAACACCAGCCAAAATGTTTGTTATCTTTCGTTTGTTATTATTTAGCAATTAACATATTTATTAGTTATTATCATTTGTAATTAATAGGTATCGTATGCCAGAGAATGTGTTAAATAAACATGTGACACTTCATTGACAGTTGACAACATTATCCTTTAAGCCTGTTGCTTGTAACAACACACTTTGAATGAGTGCTTGTTTGTATTAAAATTGTAAGTAATTTTGTATGGATACAAATGCTGTTGTTATTTTAAATTAATTTATTCAAAATCGATATAATTGGTAATCAATTAATTGAAGACAATGTGCTCGTCATATATTACAGTAGTTCCCTCGCAAATGATTTCCCCGTTTTAATACCCAAATGGAGCTGGAAACAAAGATACCAATACCCCACCTGTTGAGAAGGCTATCGGCCGGGCCAGCAATTTCCATGGGATTTTGAATAAAATATAAAGCGTAACAAAAGGCTGATTTATCATTCAATGTATTTACATATATTAAAATTCCTTAATAAACAAAAATAATATATAAATTTCAAGTATACATATTAGCTTAGTTTAACACACTTTTTGGTATGGAAATTACTGGAAAATTCTAGTACAAATTTTTAGTCAATCACGTCAGAACCGCTTCACAGTCAAGTTATAACAAAATGGCGAATGAGCTAAGACGGTTATTGACGATTATTGGTTTCGTTATATAAATACTAATGTCATTTTTGATATCAATTATTTTTTCGAAGTTACGTTGTTGTTGCCAGATTGGAAATAATCACGGGGATTTGGGAGTAGCGTTAACACCGCCTATACCCCGCCTTACCTTACCTTTACCATTAAAACTTAATTACTACAAAAATAGCACCGCCAGTGCTGAATTGTTAAATTTATTTCTAATAATCGGTGACTTGGTATTGAAAATGGAGAAAATTACTGCTTTATCGAAAAAATTTATAATAAAAGGAGCTTTTCTACAATAAAAAAATTTAATCAGACCCATAACGTGGACCTTACAACACGACAATGCTCTAATTTACACTACCAGAGCTGTAAAGCAGTGGATTCATGTGCAACATGAAACGATTTTAAATTGTCATACGTATCAATGGTCTGTTGGTATTTTGGAATGATTTTTCGGAAATATATTCAAAGGCTAAAATCAATTTGATACAAATGAATGTTTAAAGAATGCTTCAAAATCCCGTGAGCTGAACATTATAAATTATATAGCTACGCTTTACAGCGCAATGACCTACCTAATATTTCTAAGTAATTTTATGTGTTCATTACAGACTTTTGTAATTTTTCTTTTAGCAATAAATACAAATGATGTTTTGTATCTTTTACTTATCTTTAAAAGTTTATACGTTCAAAGTATTACATATTTTATATCGTTGGAAATAAATAAAATATTTTAAAAATTTAGTAAAAATTTTTGTAAATAAAGTTCATAATTAATTTTGACATTAAAAATTAAACAAAGCACACACTACATTTGAACTTCTTTTAAACTTTCTAAAAGGATTTAGGGAATAGGAAATGATTATTTGTGCTTTTATCCTCTAAATGCATCACTTCCGTCTTTATTTGGAAATATATTAGCGTAGAAATATCTGTATTTTTTTCTTTAAAAAAGTAGGGAACCTCGAAATGTCTGTTTTTTTTTTTTATTTAATATGCCCGCTTAAGTAGTTGCCACCAAATTTATTTGTTAAACAAAACATCAGTGCGTATACGTAACGAAGACTTTTATGAATAATCATACTTTAAACACCATCATACACGTTTCAATCCAATGGGCAACTGATTTGGTTGTTGTACAAATCAAGGCGTGTATGACTCTGTCAATTGATTAATTTGGCAGTTGCGAGTTAGATGAAGAAAAATCAAAATATTTTAATTTTATCAATTTGGCTTTCAATTCGATTGTGCTGTATGTGTTCAAGTGTCTTTATCTGCTGTCAAACTTTATGTTTGTATCTTTATTTTGCAAAGAAAAAGTTAAGTATTTTTAAAATCGTCTTTAATTTCATTGAACTTTAAATAAAAAAACATAAAAATTACATTGGTTGCCAACATATAATACATGAATTTAAGTTTGTATCAAAGCGTGTATGGGGTTCTTTACGGGGCAAATGATTAATCAAATTTATCCTGCACAAAAATCATTAAAAAATATATGTTAATTATGACTTTTATTTACCATCTCTTGCAAGACATTCTTAACAACATTAAATGTCCTTTAATTTAACGATAGCAGTCAAGAGATCAAACCAGCTGTGACATTAACTCAGTCACTCACTAACACAACCATACACACATTCATATATGTTTAATTTAAACGAATACACTCACATTTTGCTGGGAAAAATAGAAGTAGCAAAAAAAATTTATCGAAACAGACATTACAACTTGTTGTATGAATGACTTGAATGTTTTCAACATACACTTGACAGCTTTTAACATTTTATATGCGAATAATAATCTTTGTCAAGAGACGGAAAACAACATCAAGAACAGAGCTTAAGAAATACATAAACAAAATAACAAACAAAAACAACAAATGCCAAATGGCAAATCATAAGCACTTACACACATTCTACGCCGGCAAGATATAAGAAACAACAGCATTTCCTTACGACTAAAGTCTTAACATATAAAAGCCCCGACATGGCAGGCAAATAGGCGAGGAGTTGTATATAGAGTTGGCTGAACTGCCAACTAAATAGACATTCATGCTTTCTTTTTCTACTTCATTCCCTTTTGTTTTTTTGTTTTTTTTTTTTTTTGTTTTGTTCTTTTTTCATTTCGTCTTAGCTAAACAACTGTGACAATTTCAACACCTGCAAACGACGTTGAATAGTGTTTGTAAGATTTATGTTGTGTGAGAAATGTATGCTAGTGGAAATGATGTATTTATGTCTGTTTATTAATTCTAAGTGATTTTTAAAGAGTTTTCTTTGAAAAAGTGTTACTTTTACTTCGATTCAACTGCGAAAGTTTTTAGGTTGAACTTAAATGAGGAAAATCGCAAAGTTTTACTGGCTATTGTAACTAAATTTTTAGTCAGAATGCAGAATTGTTATTCTTGAAAATGTTATAAGTCCACTATGAGGAAAAATTACTAAACAGTAACTTAGTAAAAATAAATTGTCAATATCTTATAAAAATTGCGTGGTTTAAGATACTAACATGAAATTCACACAATGCCGCACGTTAGAAAGACTGCCCGAAACAGGGATAAAACACATGTTTTCCGTCATAAGACGCTTTGCATTCAATGCATTCTTGATAAGGAACTTTAATTTAATATATTGGATTGTATTCACGATGTGAAGTAGCACCGAAAATTAGAACTATTTTTTTATTCTTCATACAATTTTTGTTTCCTGTGGCCTCTTTTGGCAGCGCAATGCTATTACCTCTGTAATCATAAACGATTAATATAATATTAATAAGTTAAAGTGCACAACGAACGCGGTTTTCCCACACCTAAATTCGTACATTAAGGTCACAATAGTTTTAATAGCCATTTAAAAATTACCAGTTAATATCCCGTTCAGACATACACATTTATTGCAATAATTATCGCAATAAAGGCCATTACTGAGCTCAATATTCCATACAAAATTGTAATTAAGTTATTGCGCAATAAATACGAAATTGTGGTAAATATTGTGTAAAACTTGATGTGCAACACTGTTCACAAGTACGATCAGTTGTGAAAATGATCTGCAATTTATCTACAATGACAATTGTCAACAAAATATATTAAATTATATTTATTAACATTTAAATTTTGTAAATTTAAATTATAATTAATAACAAAAATAAGTCAGACAAGTTAAAAATAACCAATTTTTTTTGCTAGATAAATATATAAAATAAAGAAATTGAGAATGGGCTGTAATGATGCCAGTTTAAAATGACAATAAAGTTATTTTCCAGCTGACAAAGTTTATTGAGACAGCTTAATTCTGTACGTGTGAACACTTAAATTATTTTGTCAATTAACCAAATATTGACCCAATAAAATTTGTATGTCTGAACTAGGGATGCCAATCCCGAAATCCCGATCCCGAAAATCCCGGGAATCGGGAATAAACGAATCCCGAATATCCCGGGATTTTCGGGATCGGGATTTCGGTATTGGCATCCCTAGTGCAGACACACAAATTTTATTGGGCCAATATTTTGTTCCTGGATTAGGAAGAGGATATTATATTTTCATTTGACCCTCGGAAGAGCAATGGCGAAAGTTATGATGACTTTGTTTTAATAATATATAAGTAGATATGAATAAAAATATATAAAAGAAATAAAATTAGTAAACAATTTCGGGATTGACTGATCCCGAAAATTCCGGGAACAGGGAATAAACGAATCCCGAATATCCCGGGATTTTTGGGAGCAATCAATCCCGAAATTGTCTGATGCAAATCTGATGCAATTGAAAATAATTGCAAAAGAAAAAGCATCACTACTGTCACCGTGTGGCCGCAATATTGACCTTATATATATTTTTTTTTACCCGGTTTAAACTGTCAATGAAACTAAATGAAACAAATTTAACTTTATTGTTCTTTTTACACGCGTTTTGCAATTATAAAAAAATCCCGGGATTTCGGGATTCAAAAATCCAGCCCCGATCGGCATCCCTAGTCTGAGCATACTACAAGTCTGCAGATCACTGTTTTGATTCATGTCCAGACAATTTGTGTTTCTAAAGCCAAGCAAAAACAGTTTCGCACTTGTTTTTTTTTTTAAGAAAATAATATTTGTAATAAATTTCTTCCGTAAAAATAACACTTTTAAGGCACATCCTATTCACATTGTTTCTGTATATCTTATGAATATGTGAATATTACATAATCAAATGTATAGTGCTGTTGTTTTAGAAGTCTATTAAAAATGGCTTAAGTTTCAGCTAAGATGCCTTTTTTTGCCACTGTTTTTCATGAAGTCAACAAACAATGAAACAAAAGAAACAAAAAAAAAAAAAAAAAAAATTTTAAAAAAATTATAAGAAATTGTTTCTTTATGAAGTACTAAGTGACTGACTTTTTTTTATTTTTCTTTTGTTCTACTGTTTTGTATTTTGGGAAAAACAAACACAACAACAATTGTAATTTTCCTTTATTTATTCAACAATAATTTAAGTGGCTTTCAAATTTTTTTTATTGCTTTACAAATGATATTTTAAAAGTCATAATTATTTGTACACAGAACGAAATTTTCTTTTAATTCTTTATGTGATCAATACGAAACGTGTTGTTTTAAGAGTAAAAAAACCAAACCTAAAGTGTGATGTGGGAGGGACTTTCAAATATTTGCTATTAAACTTATTATTTCCTTTAAGAATTTTTCCACTAATTAAAATTTTTTGTCTAACGTGTATCGAAATTAAGTGCAGATCATATTCAATTATATTCTTATTCTCAAAATATATTGTTTTAAAAATTTTTTTAAACAGCTTTATTTTCTGTGTTTAAACGTATGCATATCGAAAAAAGAAATAATAATAAGAGTGGAATAGTTTGCACAAAACACTTTTTTTTTTTAATAAAATAGAGTACCGATGAAAAATGTTGTTTGAAGCATTAAAACATTTATTGGAAGTATAAAAAAATTCAAACATCCTACTAATTTTATAAATGTCTAAGGTGATGTTTATACCAGACGATCGAGTGAATTGAGTGTAATTTTTTTAAGAAAAGTACTTAGTTTCCATATAAAATTTACAGCCAAATCGCTTGTTCGTCTTGTATAAACAGCACCTAAGTCTGTATGTTTAGGCGTTTATATTTTTTACTATAAGTCGAAAACAGCTTAATGGATTTGGATCAAATTTAAGCGTATGACTCAGATCATAATATAGAGTTGTTTTAGAGGGTTAAAAGCGGTACAAATTGGTACTTTTTAAATTTGTTTACTAATTTTTAATACATCAACATACAGTGTACTTTCTGAGGCACAAATATAGTAACAGCTGGTACTTTTGGTAGTTTTTGGTCTTGGAACTTTTTGTGTTTTCAATTAAATTTGTATGCTATACTTTTGGTACTTTTTGGTCTTGGTGCTTTTCTTGTTTTCAATCAAATTTATATGTATAGAGTCTTTGCTTTCAGTGTGAATTAAGAAACCGGTAAAATCTATTGCGCGCTTTGTTAATTTTTAGAGCAGTGTTGCAGCGCCTCTGATGTAAAGTAGATGGTGTAAGAGCAGGAATTTTATGTATTGTTTTACTTCGGCGACTATTCTGCTAACCGACAAAGGAGGCCGCTGAGGTGAACATATGCTGTGAATACTTTATAGTGACCAGCGCTATCAATGCCCTCATCACATAAACAATCCAAAAAGAATTAATACAATGACACACTAATACACATCAAATAACATTATGATGTTGATACACTTGCTCTGACCAGGGTGCGAAGCCAGCTCCTAAGTCCTAGTTTGTTTTTTAGCCAACATCAGCTTTTACATTACGATATTTGATTATTGCGAATCAAATAGATTTTTACTCAAAATTGTAAAATTTTAATTAGAAAAAATTGGTTATGAGGGAGCCCTTAACAGACATGACAGAACATGAGCACGTTTTTTCAGAGAGATCAAGAGCCAATTTTCATCGAGTAGTTAAATATTTCATACTGCTCAGCAATCGGTTATATGACAATCGTTTTCAGTAAGTTGAACATATTTTTCCTATCATTTTCAACTATAGAATATGAAAGTCTTCGGAGAGCGCATGAGCCCGTGAAAAGTATTGCATTCTTGTAATTTAAAAATGTTACATATTTTTATTGAGTTTTCAACACTCCATAAAAATTCAACAATTTCCAAAAACGCATGTCACACGAAAAAGCACAGAATCAAGGTAACGAAAAACCAATAAATCACATTCGATAATTCGAAACCGAACGGACAATGTGATGATATAAACTATATAAATAGTATACATACATATGTATGTATGCATTTACTGCTGTGAATATATGCTTAGAAGTGTATAATATTCTCAATCAATATAATGAATAATGTTAAGTTTTTTCTTTATGGGTTTAGTTTTTTTACTTTTCTTTACTTTATAAAATATTTTGTAAACTTCTTTTTATGGCAATGCAACCATTGACCACATGTATAGAGTTTGACTGCAAGACACTTTATTCAGTGAATGGAAGAAAATAATCAGGAAATGAAAATGAAAACAATAGACTGCATGAATTCTATTGTAAATTAAAACAAAAAGAAATTATATATTGTATAATAATGGACTAACATACTTGATGATTCTTTCTTCATCAATGAATGGAATTTCAAATGTAATTGGCAATTTTTTAAATATGTACGACGTACTTTGTACGTATAAGACATTTTAGCTTAATCTTAAATATTTATAAAGTAGAATTACAGAAAAAAGTTGCAACGAAATTACATGTGGTACGCTATTGTTTATTAATGTTAAAATAACTTGGAAATTCAAAAAATCCTTTATCTAATTTATTACTTTTCTCCTATTTAATACATCTACTAAGGACCGATAAAACTCACAAGATATTTGAGTGATACTACTATTGTGGCTACAAGCGAAAATCATGCTATGGGAAGTAAAACAATTAATAAAATGACGGTTCACAAAGCTTAAGAAATTTAATACGTCTACTTAACACCAGAGGCGGTGAAACACTTCTTTAAACCACCAACAACAAAACGCGTAATAGCAGAGTTGTAAAATAATTAAATCTTTTTCGACATTTTCAAAATCTATCCTCGCTACCCCATAACTTACTCCCTAGTTTGGGCACAATGCAAGGCATAAGTAGGGGCCATCCCCTGAGTACATCCCGAGTGTAACAACTATTCAGTGAAAATTATGTCGCGTCCTTCTAGCTGAACTTTGAATAATAAACCATATACTTAGAATTTAAAACTTAATTTTATTTCATAACATATTAAAGATAAAAAAAAATTCGAACACGAAAAACTCAAAAATCTATACAGTTGATGTGGGAAGCCTGTGGCAAATATCGTAAACTAAAACAAAAACCACAGTTAAATCGGTCAAGTCAAAATACATAAACATAAGTAAAATATTTATTTATCTACAAACTCAATTTTTGTGTGCGTTGCCTAGATTTTCTGTTTGCTATAAATGTATGTTTGTGTCTAACACTAAACAATTTATTGCTTTTGCGTACTGTGTCATAGAAGACTTTTAGTGAAAATATCGCATTGCCATTTAATAATATCATTTCTGTTCGAATGGCATTAAATAAATAAATATCCTGCAGCTAAAATGTCCTAAAAACCAATACAGAGACAGTTATAAAAAAAGGCAAATGTGATGCCTAAACGGCTGCAATATATTTAGTTCAATTTTTATATATTCTGTTTTATTATATTCTTCTTTTTTTTAATTTCTATCAATAGTATTAAATTGATGTTATTGATGCTCTTTTTGCTCCAGTATTCTTTAGCAGAGTATAAAATTTCTACAATTTAAATGGTATACTCGCATGAGCAGCAGTGTGATTTCTTTATTTTTGTTTTTTCAATAAATCTCAGCAGTCAGATTATATTGAACAGTTTATGATCATTTATTTTATTTCTGTGTGTCTGTCTGTCTTTCTATCTGTATTTTAAAATTTAACTGTTACATTAATTTAATATTACTTTAAATGTAACGATAATGTCATGTGATTATTATTATTGTTACAATATTATTGCATTTGTTATTGATAAATCATTTTTTTTATTTTATTATTTCTAGTGTAATCAAATGTTAAATCAATATACGTATTTAATTATTGATTTTTTTTTGCTCTTGATGTCGAAATCAATTGATTTATAGATAAGCAAAGTTTTAGTTTAAATATTATTTCTGATGAATAAAAAATAACCGCATGCAATAAATTGAACTCACTTATTCATAGTTGATAATTGTGTTTTGAATAAAATATTTGCCCAATTCAAAAGCCCAGTTGTATCACTTATTGTTGTATGTCAAAGGACAATTTCAAACCAAAATTTCTCAAAACAAAAACAATTTTAGAACAATTTTTGTTGACAGAAATTTTGTTTGAAATTGTCTTTTCATATACAACAATAAGCTTGTGAATTGAGCAATTGAAGTTTTACTGCAAATGACTCATACATTAAAAATAATTGTTTGTCTTATATTTTTTAATTTTATCGGTTATTCAAATAGACTAAAGGCACTTTAATCATATTACTATTTTTAGAGTTCCATATACCAAAGATGCAAAGAAAACCAATTGATGTCAGTAACGTTCATCCGTTTTTACGGCCGTAATCAAAATTTATGTCATCTTTTACATAAAAGTTAACTAAGTTTAGTATTTAATTATTAACCACGAGGTCTTTTTTAAATATAAAAAAACAATAAACTGAATATTGCAGTACTTTTGCTTTTTTTTATGAGACTAGCACTAAGGTGATGACCTCTTTTTATGGGATAGGATAGAGAAGAAAGATGTGAAAAATATGGAAGTTTTAATTTTTTAAACGTCTGCTATTGCACGTTAATCTTAAGAACAGTGCTGCAGCACATCTGTTCTCGTTACATACGAAGAACGGAACTGTATTATAAATTAGCTTGGAACAATATATATCGCTCACGGAACAGTTTTTTGTGACCATCGCTTAAACAGTCCAACAATATTTAATACTAAGCCACATTACTATACAGATTATTGCGGATAGCTGCTATTATGGCTTAAGTCCCACAGTGCTCCTAACACCGAGTGAATATAAAGGGTGTTTTTTATATAGTGACACAAGTTTATACAAAACAAGGGAAATATGTTTTTAATATTAATTAAACGGGCTTTATTGGAAAGAAAATTTTATGAAATTAATGCTTAAATATGATTTCTGCCATGTGGCCGCCACGGCTGGCGCGTAGAAGGCGCAAACTGGAACATCAATTTTCAAAAAATCTTTCGCAGCATTTGCGGCCGTATTTCGCTGATGTTGATTTCAAGGTGTTCAATTGTTTGTGGTTTATCTACGTCGACAAAAGAATTAACATAACCCTAATGGGGTTAAATCACACGATCTTGGTGGCCAATCAATTGAGACATTTTGTGAAATTATTTTTTCATCAAAAATCACGAATAGAACAATTATTTTGATTAAAAATTTCCACAGTTTGCACACGTTGCTCTGATATAAGTCGATTTATAATGAAATTATTTTTTCATCAAAAGTTTCTTTGAGTAAATCAATTGTAGCGCCTGCTACTCTGGTGTAAATCGATTCATAATGAAATTTCAAAGCAAACTAAACCAAAAGCAACCATCAGCTGGTAAATGGGTGCTCAAATAAAGCAGTGATGCCAATTAAAAATTGTGATACTCTATAAAAAAAACACCTAATATATGTTCAAAAACACCCTCGAGTCACTCGAGGGCACACAAGTGTGACGTCAAGGGTCACATCAGGTCCTAACTTCTTATGCATTGACCAGCCACAATGCGTAAACACTTTTCTTCAGTGTTCGAGCTATTTAATCCCTTCTTCTGCAGATTCGCAACAGCACATAGAGGCTCCCAATTGATGGACCGCAGTCTATCCAGCCGCTAGCACTGGTCGAGCATCATTCATTTAACGAATAGCTCTCCCAGCTTTTAGTAGCAACCACAACGACCACGTGTACTACTAAAGGAAACCTCACCAATAATCGGTCATCAACGAGGGCTGTCAGCATATCCATCCTCAAGGATGGGGAGTATGCCAAAGAGAATATCTATCCCCAAGAGGACAGATATGCATCACATCGGCCTTAATGCTTTTCTCCACTAATTTACTCATACTACGTGTTTTAGTTTTTAATTCATTACTTTGGAGGCATTTGTCATTTTTGATTTGGAGCTATTTTTTATGGAAAAATATTAATAAAAAAATGTTTTGGTTTTAATAAGGGCTTATAAATTAGATTCATACATCTTTACTAAATTAAAATTATATACCATTTAGTATCCATGATTTGTGTCTCGTGTGCGCTTTAAAAACACACTCTACTAAATTCATTTGTATTTACTTTGACATTTTCATTTTGCTCACATTTTATTTGCTGTTGCAATGATGAGACTTTGCACACTGTCTGCTGGCAAACCCAAATTTTTAGACACGCGAAAAAAAATCGTATCCAATATTCTCATACTTCAATAAATGATCATAAATAAAGAAGCAAAAATGTTGATAAACATAAGATTTCAATTAAGCAAAGAACATATTAATTGGTTTTTATGTCACTGTTAATGGTTTTATTGTAAGGACGACAACAATAGCAAAAACAAGTTTTAGCAAGAACACCAACAAAAAAATGGAGACAATATAACAATTAACTCCGAAAGCAAATGGCACCATCATATACACTCACACATACACACATCCATGTTTACACAAACAATAAAGAATGACGCGTCGTCGATAAGAGTCGAGCAGGATACAAAAAGAGAAAAAAAATTTAACAATAAATACGTTTATAGGTTTCTTCAACCAAACGACTTTAAAAACTTTAAATTTGTACGCCTGTACGTATGCATGTATGTATGTATGGAGCCAGCAGGACTGTATATGTACATGATTAAAAAGTACTTTTTGGTATAACAATTTGTACCTTAACTTAATATTCACTATAAGAGGGAATACAATTGATCAAAAATTCCTTTAAAAATAAATTTGATTCAAAAATTTAATTGACAATTTAAGAATTTGTTGACTATTGCAAATTTAATTAATTTTTTAATTGATACCACGAAGATTTCTTAATTAAAATATGTTTTTTTGTAGTTGCCTTCAAGAATGAGGAAAAGTTGGGTACAAATGCTATAAAAATATCACAAAATGAATTGATCTCTACAATGAAAGATCCCGTCATGACTCGCTGAAATTATGGAGTATACTCTGCGGTAATCTTACAAAATGTACCACGAAACTAACTTTCTATCCCTTTATTATATTTAAAGCAACAACAAAAATCAATTTCAACTTCAATCAGGCAGAACTGGAAGTGTATAAAAATATTTTAAGTCATAGACAATGCTTGCATTATGTATGTATGTATGTACGTCGTCGCTATAAATGCCTTATATTGACAATAACTTTATAATAAAGAAAAATTGCTTTATATATTTCTTTTTTACTCTTTGTTTTATATTGATTTTATTTACTATTATTTTAAGTTGTTTCCTTACACTATTTTCTTTTCATTTTTCGTATTTTTTATAAAGTCAATATTTACGTGACCTTTAAAAATTGAGGCATGAAAAATGGCAAAAACAAAAAAGGAAGAAACTTACAACGACAGGAAATCTTATTTTCGTGTGTGTAAATGAATGCAACGTTGTCATTGCGTTACAATAAGTTTTTTTTTTTTTTTTGAATTACTCGTAAAATTTTTAGTGTTAAAATGCCATTGAATTTTTAGTAACTTTTATAAAAAGCAGGAAAAAATTCTGTCTTTAATTTCAGTCATTTGTATGATTTGTTTGACACAACTTTAAGACCATGGCAGATCCTGACGGGACTTGTTTTCGATTTTACTCTGTATATTTAACATTAAATTGATTTTAATTTTTCTAATGTAGTTTGGAATATGCTTCGAATACGGGGAGTCCGTTTCACAGCACATCAAAAAACAGTACAGTTTTTTGGTTTCTGCAAAATATAACACAAATAGACATACTTTTTAAGTGACTTCAAAAAAGGAGAAGTAAAAGAATCCTTGTGGATTTTTTTAAAGTTTGCTCACGCATAACTTTTTCATCTTTAATTCGGTTTTCAAAATTCTTTTATGTTTGACGGGTTTTTTTAAATGGGTGGTAAGTTTTTAAAAGTTAATTGCCGCATATCTTCTCTATTTATAGACCTTTGCAGTTTGGTCCCAAAAAATTCTTTGGAAAATCGGTTTAAAGTTTTTTCTGTCAATACTGATGATCGCATAAATACTGAACAAGGGGATTAATTTTTAATTTTCTTTTTGTTTGATTCCATTTTTTTTTTTATTTATTTTTTTTTAATAAGAGGGGCAACTTGGGCACCTGATATATTGATTTCTGTCTAACTCTTAAATTTAGGGACCTATTCCAATTTCGTTTAAGCAATAGTTTAGTGCCTTTCGTAGCCATCCAAATGGGATTTTTGTATTTAAATCGGTTTTGTTTTTGCCAGAATTCTTATTTTAACGTACGCTTATATGGTTTAAATTTTAGCTTATTTTTGTTCAACTTTTTCTAATTACTTGTACATTTTAAAATGCATACGAATTTAACTTTATTTTTATAAGTTTTTTTTAAACAATCTTTTGCTTTCTACTTCTTTATCTGTGCATGTTTACTCTCATGTGCTCATGTTTCTACAGCCCAAAAATTCCAAAACTAGAACACAACTTTAAATACTTTCATACACCATCGTAAATAAAATTGTTTTTAAGCAGAAAAAAAAATTAGAAAAGAAAAATAACAACAAAAGAGGAAAACATAAACGAAATAACCGCTAAGTGACCATTACTTAAATGCAAACGCTAACCGTTCCAAGTACAGACGTCCTTAGACTAAACTTCCGCTACAAGTAATAATAAAGGAAAGAGATTTTACAAAAAAAAAAAGCCAACCAAAAATAAAGCAAAAATAATAGCAGCAACAGCGGCAACCTAAAACTTAAATTCAACCTTAAAAAATTTATTTTTTTCCAAACTAAAAAATGTTTGTCTAAATTTTTTTCGTTCCCAAAATTTAAAAAACTCCACTAGTGTCGTCAAAAGCAAACAACAAAAATAAAAAACACTTAAAATTGTCGAAAAATTGTCTGTATGTGGTTTTGGTGGAAATTAAAAAAAAAATCATGATTAAAAATTGCCAACCAACAAAAACAACAGAACTGCAGTCATGACACATAGAAAAAAGGAACAGAAAGTAGAGAATCATGAACTCGCTCGCATGAATACAAATAAGTACAACACATTTTTTTTGTATTCCAAAGGCTGAAGTAACGACAAGGATAATGAAGGTTGATGGCATCAAACAAAAATAATTAAGACAAGATCAAGCTTTTTTTTGATTGATTACTTTTTTGATGGAAGAAACCACGACCGGTTTCAAATAGTTGCAGGTCTAGTTGATCAGTTTTTAAAGTCCTGACCCTGATCTTATTATTTGTGCGAAATAAGATTTTAAAATATAAAACCCTTGACAGACCTCCGCATCAAATGTAGAAAAAATTCGAAGGCGACAAAACAAAATTCTACCTACTATAACAGCAGCCCCATGGTATATCCGAAATCATCGAATTCACAAAGATCTCGATGTTCCGTTGGTTAAGACAGTATTTTCTAAACACGTGAAAAAATACATTAAAAAACTTGAGTTGCACCCGAATCCACTTGCGCGCAATATTCTAGAGTATAGAGGCCACACCCGGCTTATGTGGATGGATACTCTTTCTATCAGCCGTACACGAGAGATGTAAAAACAACAAAAATCAACCGTTGAAAGTAAAAATTTTGTTTAGCATTGGCTAAACATATATTTATCTTTTTTAGATTTAAGATTTGAACAACTTATTGATGTTTCAAATAAATTGAAGAGTCAATAAATAATAAAATTCATCATAAAAAAAAAATGTACCACAGAATTTAAAAGAGCTGTGTTAGCAATTTAACAGTGCTCTGTAGACGTATAAAAATCATAATGGATGCACTAAAAATTTCTTTTTTTTACGAAAGAGTCAACGCAGGCGAAAAAACTCATTCGGTTTTGTGGTAGAAGTGGCCCTCTACAAGCTCCTATAATCGGCATATCTAACAGTTTTAATTTTACCGAGATATATTCGATTTACAAAATTTTTGGACATTTGGAATCTCTAAGGGATGTTCATATTTTTTTGGGAAGGAGTCAACGTGGGCGAAAAATTTATCATTGGGTATTTTAGAGCCCGGTAAAATAGATGTCAGTTATAGGAATATGTATGTAATTAACTTATTCTCTTAAATAAAGCAAATTTTCTTCGATATGGCTCCTAATACAACATCTTAAGTCTTATTTGCAAATTAAGCCCATAAGGAAAGACATAGACTTTCTTGGTTTCAGTGCTCTAAAAGAACTTATCTTATAAAGCTAATGTTTGATGTATAATTAATTTTTTTCTTACATTATCTTTGAAATTAAAGTTCAGACAGGAAAACCTACAAACTATTCTAAATCGATTTAAAAACATCTTTAAAATTCCATAGACAGATTCAATAAAGAAATATATAAAAGTAAAGTTCATGAGGCGAAATATGTTGCAGAAAATTTTCAGTTTTTTTTTTTAATATTTATTTCTACATCGAAAGAAATAAAACACCCAAATGTGTGTACGTGTATATGTCTGTGTGTGTGTGTGTTTGAAAATGTTCGATTTTTCTTTTATTAATTGCTTTAATACTTTTTACAGACACTTTCTATAGGATTAAATCCATAGACATTGATCAATAAATTTAAAATAAAAATATATTTTTCTTCCCAAAATTCTACTTATTTACACTGAGAATATTATTCATCCTCAAACCCTTAATAAAAACTATAAAGAAGAAACAAAAATGCATACCTACACATACAAAGGGAATGTAGAGAAAAATTCTACAAAAAAATGTCTTACTTGGTAAAGAAAAAAAAAACATTCTCTAGTGTTTTATGTATCTTTTAGTTTTTTTTTTTTTTTAAATTCTTACTTTTTCGATTATATTTTGACTCCTGCTGACTATTTTATGCCAACGTTTGAAAGGAAGAAAAAATTTTTTAAATTACTATGGCATATTTGGAATAGTTTTTCAAACTACATACTGCCACTAGGAATAAGTACGGCTGATGAATAAGTAAAAAGTAAAACTACTTGCATACGGATTGCTCCTTGTTGCATTTTATCAATGAATTTTCTATTATAAAAGTACACACAATACAATGCTTATGGCAAGGCACACACACACAAATACATATGAAATCAGCAGAAGTATCCCTGTAGTTTTTTCGTGACAATTTACCCCAAAAGTGGCAGTACTATACAATGTGGACTGGTTATAAAATTATCCACATTGATCCTATACTCTGAAGACTGGTTATAAAACTATCCACATTGATCCCATACTCGAAAGACTGGTTATAAAACTATCCATATTGAAAACTGTGGAAAATTTTACTGTCACTTTGTGCAGGCACTTAGCTGTCTTTTTGTGTCGCAGATGGTGGATAGTAAAAAATGTATGTCATTAAGCACACATAGCTTAAGTAGTACAAGGAAGGTTGCTAGTTCAATTCTTAATACAGTCAAAATACATTTACAAAAATAGTGCAATGTTACGCATCCTTACTAAGTTACAAGTGGGCTGTAGGAACATTATTGTACTGCAGTGGGAATAACCAGGATGAAGATGACTAGGATGAAGATAAATAAAATAATAAGAATAATAATAAAAAAATAGCTGAAAGCAAAATTTAATTAATTATTATTATCTTTTTAATTAATAAATGAATTTGTTATGTTTTTTTTTGACGAAATAATTTTTTTTTAAAGTTAAATAAATTATAAAATGACTTTTATTTCATAAAAAATAAGGAATGATTTGGGGTTTTTAAGGGAGTGGTTTGGCAGGTATAAGGAGACAGTTAAGGCTAAGCCAAGAAGAACCGGCTTATGAACTGTCTTTTTGTGACCTCTTGGTGACAATTAACCCCATCGTAGGACATCCCCTTGTTAAAGTGGCCAGTCATATGGCTAGCATTCGGACTGGTTGTGTCATAAAGGGGCTAGTATTATAACCAGCTCGGAGACAGCCACTTGAACTACAGGGATAGGCACGTACACACATACATACAAGTAAATTAGGGTGGCCCAAAAATTACATCATTTTGAGAAATTGATTAAAAAGAAATAAATTTAAGTGGTTGACCCCACTTCTAACCTGTTGAAATCCATTTGATATTAAAAAGACATCGTGATGTTGAATGTTAATGAAATGAAGTAAAAGATATATATAAAATATAAATTTTATGGAATATTCTTTATTAAAAAACACTTCTATAAATTTCATTAATAATCCAATTAAAATTTTTAACACAAAATTACGCAACGTCATGTTTTCATTGAGTTAATGCAACGAGTTTTAATAAATTGAATTCAATAAATTAAATTTATCAAATATGGGACATTATTTCGTTCTAAAGCTCTTGCGCATGGTGAACAAAGTCATAACTCTTATAATACACAGCAGACAATCAACATTCAATGTACCTGTACAAACTTGCAACCAACACACTTGCTTCCAAACACACAAATTCTACGACGATCATTTTAGCTGTCAGTCGATTGCAGATCAACCGTTTACGTCACATACATAGACTTTAAGAAGGCCTTTGATTCTCTAAATCACTCTGCTATATGGACCGGCTTAAGTGTTCAAGGATGTACCTGCCAAGCACATCCAACTTAGGTTAATACAAGATCCGCACATGCCGCATAAACCATGAGAGGCAAATGAGTAACAGCATTCCGATAAACGGCTAGGTTGTGTACTGTCCCCTCCTACCACTCAACTCTGTAAATGAAATAGTCACAGAAGACAGAATGCGAATTACTTGGGGACTCCTGGGAAGACTAGAAGACCTAGACTATGCCGACGATATCTGCTTGCTCAGTCATTCATTCTCAGACATGCCATCAAAACTGGATCTATTTGGCAAGACAGCAAAACTTGTGGGAAAGAGAATATACATTGACAAACCCAAAACACTGAGAATAAATATATACATCGGACAAATATTTGTTATCTTACGTAGCATATTTCATCAAAATGGGGGCTAAACTGCTGGTATCTCAGGGCGCATAAGCAAAGATAGACAATCCTTTAGCAGTTAAATCATGCGCGGAACTCATCCTACAAATCAAGAAGACCAAAAATAAATCTAGTGTCAAATCTCTGTTTGTATTGAACGCTGCAGCAAAAGATATACACGCCATGCAATTGTTCGTCTGTAAGTGCCAACGTAAGATTTTGTGAATATATTTGCCCACAACATAATCCAACATCCTTCCGTTGACAAAAACAAATTAAAGTTCCGTAAAAATAAAAGCTCGGATGGGAAAATGGAGTTTGATTGGACGCACCTTAGATGGAACACCAGATGATATCGCAAAACATAATGTAATAACATCCTTGTTATTAAAAATATTAGAAAATATTAAATTTTAATAAAATTTCAACATTAATAAACCGTTGAAATTAAAAATTTTGTTTAGTATTGGCTAAACATATATTTAACATTTTTTATTATTTAGATTTAAGATTTAAACAACTTATTGATGTTTCAATTTATAATTGAAGATTCAATAAATAATAAAATTGGAAAAAAAAAATTAATAAACTGTTATTATTTTTGACTTGAATTTTTTTAAAGTACAAAACAAAAAGGATAAGTATTATTTTAAGACCACCTTAAAAAAAAAGATGATTATCAATACATTTTGAATTTTTTTATTTGTTTGTTGTCTCTCGTAACTCCGCCCTTTTTTAAACAATTTCGAAAATTTTTCTTTATTTCAAAGTATGTACCTACAAATTGGCTTCCTAGAAAATATGGTATACGGCCCCACTCAACGATTCGTGAAAACTTTACGCATAAATCGAGATTCCTTTAGAATACCACTATGTATTAAAAAAAAAGTGGGAAACGCCACGCCCATGCAAAAAAGGTTATTTCTCAACAAGTTCTACTTCATCGAATCTTTTGAATGTTTTTATGCATATTTATTTATCATGGCTAGATTTTTTCCGTCAAAGTGGGCAACGCCCCGCCCAAAATTAGATCATACAGTTTAAATATTTTTTGTTTTAATTGATTTTACAAACTTGATTCTAAAGAAACTTTTAACACACATTAACTTCTCGCTAAAAACAAGAATAAAATTTAAAAAGTGGGCGGTGTTACACCTAAACGAGAGAAATATTCATTCTAAATTACTTTTACTTAAATGATTTTTAAAAATAATTTATTAAATAATAAGTTCGTTGGATTATTCAATATTATGACCATGGGAAGTAAAATTCTTTTTAAATTACTTCTACTAAACAGATTTCATATTTAATTATCCAGGTGATGCAGCATTAAGCATTAGGTGATGAAAGTTAAAATTATTTTAATTAACTAATAAATTAATTCTACTATATCGATTCTTATAAAAACTATCACACACATTTAGATCTTATCAAAGATCATAAGATTAAGATCATAAAAATGGGCAGTGCTACATTCAAACGTAAGAAAATATTTCTTTTATACAATTTTTATTTAAAAGATTTTTAAGAAACTTGAAATATACAATTAATCTCCCTGGACTTCATCACATTACGATTACAAAAATTGTCAATGCAGCATCTAATTTGTAGACGAAGTTTTTTTTTTATTTACATATTATGTATAATGAACCCAGTCTTTGAAGCTCTGGCAAATGAACGAAGTTTGAGAATACAAATAGAAATCATACAAAATAATACAAATATAAAATAACATACACACTTACATGCATACATGCATACAATCTCAATTGCATACAAAAAATCTAAACTTCCAAAGAAAAATATATGTACTCGTATGTATTGCTATCAGCTTGTATATCGTATAGATGTGTGTGTACATATCGCCCCTTTAAAGCAACTTAATCACATTTAAAAACAAAAACCTATCTTGGTAAAATGTCCTTGAATTTTTAAAACTTTTAGCAGCTAGTGTGAAATCGCTTATAACTGACACCTCTTATAACCGGACACCCCCCTTAACTCGACAATTTTTGTATAATAAAAGGAAGTGTACGCTTCTCATAAGCGGACACCTCTAATATTGGGAAAAAAAAGTACATCGACGGTGAGTGTTCAGTTATAGGAGGATTCCCTGTATATGAGTATTAGACCATTGGTATTACAATATTATTCGATACAAGTTCGGGTTAATCTAAGTTATATACATGTAATTATTGAAGCTTTTTTACTTCATTCAATTAAAATTTTCAAAATAGAGAAGGTACCAGGGAACACTATTTCCTGAGCAATTTAAAATTTTTATTTATTCGAGATCTGACTATGTTGCATTCATGCAACGATATGCACAACAAGAATGCAGAGTATAAAATAGTTTAAATTTATTAAATTTTATGGTTGGCTTAAAGCTTTGTGAAAAATTTCCAATATATACATATATTTGTATTATGTTGTGCAGTTTGTGGTACCCACAACCAAACATATTTACATACATACCTTCATATGTATGTATAAACATGACCAAATATCCATGGATTGTAAACATGTAGTCTATTTTTGAAATTACAAAATTACTGCCACAGAGAATATGGAAATCATAGAGATGTTTCGTACAAATCTAGATATAAAAAAACCAAACAAACACAAAAAAAAATTATGTAAAATTTTAGTTTTTCACAAAATTATTTCCGTAATCTACAAAATTGAACTCACCTACAAAAACGTTCGGTTTAAAACTGAATTGTTGCTTAATTATTTTTACAGCTTAAATCTACAAAACACACCACTATTTCATTCATTCTCTTGAAAACCACAAACTTGAAACAAAAGATTATTTTATCAGCTGTGTTTATTTTTTCGATGTTGTGTTGATGCAAAAGAATACACTGGATATTAAATCAGGTCGGTCTTGAGCATAAACAAAATTATTTCAATTTTCTCAACTGCAGTTGTTAACTTTTAGCTCTTAAATTTCATTATCATTCTGATATATTTTATGCTCAAATAAAGTTTCTAAAAAATTTCCCCATATATTTCTCTACTCTTCATCGTTTACGTTCCTTAACGTTTGGTCCGATGTAAATGTATACTTGCAGCAGAAGAACTTGAATATTTTCTCTTAAATAAAAAACTTCTGCGTTGTAAATATTTGTCATTTTAACGAATTACATTTAGTTTCATACACGTGCTTTTTCTGTACGATAAGTGAGGGATGTGTCTTATCACATGCTAAGCTATCCTAATACCATCATTGTAGGAATTTTCTAAAAGTTTAAGATTTTTCAAAAAAAAAAAAACCAAAAAGGATAAAAATTACTTACTCGTTTTGAGGTTTTAGCGGCTTTGAAGAGTTTAAATATAATTTATTACGTGATTTAAATTAATGTTACGGCAATGGAATGCTAAATGAGAATGTTTGTGTAAGTTTTTATTTTTTTAAATAATTAAGCAATTATTTCTTAGCAACTAATAGTTAATTGAAATTGTCATATTTGTTTTTAAAAACAAAGAATGCTTTCAGAAAAATATTGAAATAAATTTTATGGTAACATCATGGTATAATAAATTAGGTAGTCTTGTCCCTAAAACAAATACAACGTCCCAAAAACAACAGGCATTTTGTTAGTGTAAAATGTTTTCTGTGTGTCAAAAAGCTAATCGCTTCCAAGCCGGACATCATCGCCGCTTTTGTGAATTGGAGCCGATACCAAACACATCGGGTTTTCACTGTTTTTACAGGTAGCTCAGCTGTTGACAATGCATTGTTAAGTTAAAGTTCCTCAATGTGATATTAAATTTTTCTTTACAGCAGATATTTTTATATCTAATATATAAAATTCTCGTATAATATAAAATTTTCAAATAAAATTTTATACTTCACCGGCGGGTTGAAATAAATTTTTATTTGCTTAGACGCCGCATCAAATTTTTAATCAGCTTGTTGCTCTGCTACCTGCAATTTGACATTTTTAAAACAAAAATACACGTCTACAGCAGGAAGGATGATTTTACCTGTTTTTATTATACCACAGGTAATATTTAGGGAAACTGGAAATATGCAAATGCATGTTTTTTGCTGGACGGTTAATGTAGACTCAAATAAAATATTTATACGTTTCAGAGCTTTCTAAGAATTTTGGCATCAAATTGTTTGTGCATATTTTTGCATATTGTACATTTTAAAGCATACTTTTGCATATTTCCGTCACACAACATATTATAAATTTTTGTAAAATTCTTGTTTGCTGCTCTGCATATTTTGACTTTTTTAAAGGTGGATATCCAATTTTACCAAAAGAAATTAAAATACCAGTTCTTCAATCAAACCATATTGAAACCTTCCAGAATATTTTTCATATATAAATTTCCTTTTAAAAACTGACCAATTTTTTTCAATTATTCCGAATTTATAATTATAATTTAAATAGTTTTATTAGGCACCACGAAATAAGCCCCAATGAAATAAGCCCCAAATCCAAAAATGAAATAAGCCCCAAAAAATTTTATGAAATAAAATCCCAAAAAAATAAAATAAGCCCAAAACAAAATTTACGAAATAAGACCCAAAAAATATGAAATAAACAGCAAATAAAAAAATGAAATAAGCCCCAAATTTGTTAACTTGATGAAGTAAGCTTAAGAAAAAATCATAAAATGCAAGAATTTTATCCTCTAAATTATATCGAACATCGGCTTCGCGTTCCAAGTATTCTCTGCATAACCGGCCTACGGCCGGGCGCAAGGAATTTATCCTCTATGGTATATCGAACACCGGCTTCGCATTCAAAGTACTCTCAGCATAACCGGCCTACGGCTGGGCGAAAGGATTTTATCCTCTATGGTACTTTATTATAACACAGTTGAAACTTAAAAATAACATGCAATTTTCCTCAAACTGTGTTTACATCTAAAAACAAAAAATTTGAGAATTTTTTGGGGCTTATTTCATTTTTCGATTTGGGGCTTATTTCATTTTTCGATTTGGGGCTTATTGCGTGCCACCTTTTATTATTCTTATTCTTTCAAATTTTTCTATTTTCAGATATATTTTAATTAATTTTTAATATTCACTTTTATTAAAAAAGCACTTTTTTTAACAAACACAACCCGCCAATCAGTTAGCTGTCCCGCAGAAAATAATCAGGGTCTTTGTCGGGAACCGAACCAGCATCACATGGACTATAGGGTTTAGCTACCTTTTAGCCACCGGAGCACCCAAAAAATAAAAAAATTCTAATACTTGTTAATATTTATAGAGGCTAAAGTTCGTAAATTTAATAAGGGGCTGTGCACATATTACGTAACGATGTTTTCAGATATTTTATCCCCCCTACCGCCCTTCATAATACTAATTCTTCAGTGCAAAATTTCCAATCCGTAACAAATCTTTAACCCTGCTCACCCCTGGAGCGTTACGTAATATGTGCACAGCCCCTAATTAGAGACATTTTTAACATATTTCAAGCAACCAAAGAAATTTTTTAACATCCGAGATCACTTAGATTTCACCTTGTCATGTGTAAATGCTTTCACTTCTTGTTAGGCAGCTCCGTTGAACGTGATTACCATTATTCCATTTATACATATTTCGAATACAAATAGAATACGAGACTTCTCACAACTAATTTGATGTCAGCTGGTGACTTTCTTATTTTTCACTATATATCAAACATAACAGTGTTGCCAATGAATTATATACTACAATGCCCAATCTCCAGCTTTTATGTTCTACTTAAGACAAAATTTTTTGGTTTGATTTTTAAACTTAAGTATAATTTTAGATTAATTTCTTTTCGTGTTTTAATGATTATTTTAAATTGCGATATTTTTCATTTAGGAATTTAAATATTTTTCCGTAATTTTTCCGTTCGTTTTAGCTACTTTTTGTTTTTGCCATAAACATACTCCCAAGTTAGAAATGAGAATTGCGAAAGCACAAGCCTATAATAGTAAATTTTACCCATATCTCGAAAAGTTAAACAATATTTTCTACATCAATTCCTTTTCTTTTCCTATTTTATCACAGAAAAAATTGCATAACATAAATATTATGAAATATTTCATCGCCGAAATTTGGTCTAGAAATATCTATCGAAAAAAATCTTTTCAGCTATTTTAGCGAATGCATACTAGAGAATATTTTCCATTTCATTTTAGAAGAAAATCTCACTTTAACTTAATAAAGTGTTAATACTCGTATTTAACTTTAAAATGTGCTTTATGTATTGTAATTTATCAACAGTCTCTAAAACATGTTTAAAGAAAAAACCATCAGCAAAAAATAAAAGTCATGTATAATTATGCTTACAACGAATTTTCTTTCTGTTATTCGCAATTTGTTTCACAAAAAAGAAAAACGAAGAAGAAGAAAACATAAATTATTCCAACACAGTCATTGACTGCATCTAATTAAAATGCATGCTAATTTATGCATAAATAAATCAGTTATGCAGCAGCTTATTTCAGCCACTTTGTATATTCTTCAACTTTTGCTGCATCTCGTGCTGCTGCTGTTACTTCTTTGGACTATAATTTTGTTGCATACATTTTTTTTTTTTTTTTTTTTGGTTAATAAACTTGGAAGTTCTGCACACAAATGTTAGAGTTTGTGTGTGTTCGTTAAATATGTTTTGGGCAGATGATGGATGAACAAATTTATTCTAGTGTTGCTTGCAACAACGAATATGTTGGCATGTTATTAATTTTAAACGTAAAATCTGGCAAATTTTTTAAACTAAGCAAAATGGATTAAGGATAAAGAGAAAATTTTTTTTAATAATTGTAAAATTTGTAAAATTTTCTTAAATTTTCTTTTTCTGATATTTGGCTGTTGAAGTTTATCAATAAAATAAACTCAGTAAAAGAATTGTTAAAAATGTATTTTCTAGCTATTTATGACATTTCTACTCCTTTAGAAAATAAATAAATTCCTTCTCTTATACCTCGGTTTTAATCTAACAATTTAAAATTCACACGTATTTTCGTCTTCTATCATCGATGTTTCAACTTTGTCGATTACAAATCAAGAATCAAATTGTTTTATATTCAATAAATTGTAACCAATTTGTTCGTTAGATGTTGGCGAAAAAGTCTCGTCTGCCAAAATTGATTTAATGCAGTGTAATGTGGGTGATTTGGAGAATGGTCAAGTCACGTTTTCAATTTTATAACAACTTAAAATAATAGTCAGGATCACGTACAGGTTAGATATCTTAAATATTTTCGGCAGGCAACACGTTAAACTGATATATTTAGGTGAAAATTTATTACTAGAAATTACAATGTTGCATTGCAAACCAACGTATGATGAACAAAGGACTAAACTGTAAAATCGATAAAGTAGAAGAATAAAAGAAAGTTATGACTAAACTGTCATAAATTATTGGATAAAAACTACTGGCTAATTAAGCACATGTGTCTGGATTGACAAAAAAATATGTATTAAGCATGTTTGCGGGGATGTTAGATATAATTTTAATTATTTTAAAATTAGAAACCTTAATAAAAATATTAGAGCACACTTGGGAATGAATTTGGCAAATCGAAACGCTTTAGCTCCTTGTACGTGGGGACAAGAATGTATTTGATAGATTTATTTCTATCATATTTATCCTCATTTTCATTGAAGGTGATTATTCCATCACCTGGAGTTCCTCTTGGTATATGAGGCCTTTCTCTGATTTTAGACAATAAATCGTAACGACGTAGGAAAAATTTTAAAGAAAAACAATAATATAAAATGCTAAAAACAAATTGGCTGTGATGTTGGGTAAAATGACGAGCGCGTTCACTAAAAAGCAATTTTCAACTTATTACTTAGGCTCGATCCCCCAAAATCAAACAACATCATAAATTTCTTTAGTGTACATTAGCACGGCATTGTATTTATTGTGTTTGGACTGCTAAAGTGATGTCGGCATAGCACTGGTTACTAAAAATTGCAGCAATTAGTACTGTTTCCAGTTTAAAAAATTTAATGCGTATACTTTTTTTTAATTAGGACCATAACTCAGGGTACGAACCCTACGTATGCAGTGCATTGCATCTCTGCTTTTTGCTCGTTATGTTGATTTTTATAGCAGTGTTGACGCGCGTCTGGTGTTAAGTTCTCGCATTACCTTTTTTTTTTAAGCTGACATTTATTAATGGTTTTTGTTTGCCGATGTTTCTGCCAACCGACGAAGGAGAGCGATTCTGTGTACATTAGCTTGGAACAGCATCAATCGCTTTCGAAACTATATTTTTTAGTGACCAGTGTTGAATGACTTCCTCTGGCCAGGGTTTAAAGCCAGGTCCCAAGTCATTGTTTGGTCAATAGTCAACGCACTAACCACTTCAGCCAGCACCACCCTCAATTGGCGCTGCAAATGCACAAAACGTGCATTGATAGAGTTGTAAAAGAATTAATACTTCATTTACAATTTCACAATCTATCTTCTCTACACTATTCCATTCCGAAGTAGTTCTGAGATAATACATTTCATTAGTAGGTGTCATCCCCTGAGATTGGTCTCGCTGTTTCTACTTTCTACAACTATTAGATTACTGGCTTACATTTTTTTACAAACTTATACACACTCGAAAAAAATTAATAAAATTTTTCTTAATTATTATATCTGCATGGACTAGTAACAACTTCAAGCACTTATAGCTCTTAAAATACTGAATTTATTTTATTTTCACTTCTGTGAATAAATATTTTTAATTTGGAATAAATATTTCCTAAATCCATCACAAGAAATGGTTTTGCTTATTAACTATTATTATTATTATTATTTCAATAAAGAAAATTTAAACTGGATTTTTAAACTTTGAACCTAATCAAAAATAATTCAATCTCTGAACTAAAAAGGTGTAATACGAAATATTAATGCTTCTCAACTACTTTAGTCCTTTTCGCAATTTTGTAAAAACGACCTTGCAAATGGTATATTGTTACCATGAATAAGAATTTAACTATGATAGTATTCAATATTTTGTGCAAATTATCTTGTGAAACTGCAAATCAAAAATTATTGCAGATTTTTAATGAAATACATTGCCAACTTTTTGCTTGTTTTATTGCTGAATTTTATCAAAAAAAACCGGACACTAAATACCGCCAATAAACTATACCATTGCGTAAATGTATTGTTGCAAAACTATTTATACAAAATTGCAAAAAAAAATGCTTCTTAGGTTAATTTAAATAATGTATAAAAGTATAATATCAAAAATAATTACTAAATCCACACGTATTCCAAGGAGATAAAAAAAATGAAACAAAAAAAACGCTTTTTAAAACTGCATTTCTTTTAACTTGACTAATATTGCTTGTTCAAATACAAGAACAAATTATGCGTTGTTGTGTTTGCATTTTTATTCTTATTTGCATCAACGAGCAACATTTATTACCGCCTGCAAGCAACCCCTTTCTTAATGACTCATTCACTCTGCTTTTTATTTCTTTAATTACGTTGCGTTCACTGCCTTTTTGTTACTAATTTTTTTTTCTCTTGCTCCCTTTTAGTTTTTGCAAGCTTTTTCATTTTAATATTTCATTTCTGCCGTTTTAAGCATGACCTTCAACTTAATGCCTTAATTTATGTGGAGAGTCCTCAAAAAAAAAAAAGGAAACTCGCTTTTTTTCTTCATTCTTTTCGACTCTCATTAAAAATGTAGAAATGTAAATTATTTAATATTCTTTTGGTTTTGTCTCAAAATTAAAAACTAACAAAACGAAACGTTTAGAGCAGCAAATTCATATTTTTAAGGAATTTTTTTTTTATAATTTTTCGTCATGACGTTGTTTTGTAACTTCTGTCATTTTAACTTCCTTGATGTTTTTTTGATTTATGATTTCCAGTCACAATGACAAACTCTCCTTGTTTTCTGTGCTTTTTCTTGATTGTTTTTGTTCTATTATTTACTTACTAAATACGTTGTTGTTATTATTATTATTATTTCTGTAGCTTATGCTGGTGAACAATGCTTGAATAGTTGAGTGACATAAAACATGAACACATAAAACTCTATGCAACAAACAGGGGTGGTTATGTTGTTTTCTTAAGCACAAATTAAAATTTCGTTTTTATTTAAAGATACATTGTCAGAAAATTATTTAACAGAGTAACGCAACTAGAGCAGCTATTTATCAGCTAAAAAAGAATCTTACACCGACTTTTGTGTGCACATATTTTGGTGTGCTTTAAATGCCACCTTTTGAAGATACGGCCTGGGATAAATGGTATCATTGTTTAGACTTTACTATTTTAATTATGCAAAAAAAAAATATGCAAATAAACAAAATATTTGATATTTTTTGTTCAAGGTTTTATGTTTTTATTTCCGGCAACTTCAAGAAAACTTTTTATTTACAATCAACTATTAAACTGGACAGCATGATATACTGAAAAACAAAATTCGATAAGAGTTATGACCAGTGTTACAATTTATTTGGGGATAAGAAACAGAAGGTAAAATAATTTTAAAAAAATATACTCCTGTTGAAGTAGATGATTGTTTAAATAAAAATATTGTTGAGAGCCTGAAATTTTTTCTTCCGAATTGGTATATCTATGCCGTTGAAATCTACACTACATTTTCAGCAATTAAAACTGACTTTTTTCAAAAATTATAATGCTCTATTAAAAATTTCGACTTTACATCCCTGGCTGCAAACACACTATTCATTACCAACGGAAGGAATTCATAGATGTAAGCACATTGTTAAATGTATTTTGATACATGTACGTATGTATGTGTCTTTTTTTATACACTCACATATACTCTCCCATACACGTCAAGGCATCAACATACTTTTCTTCATGTCATACTTACGTACATACGATACATATAAACACGTACATACAACTTAATATCTAGATGTAATATGGCATAATTATGCATAACAAACAATAGACAAATTCTTATACTACATGTACAACAATAATAACAAAAGCCACAACAACTACAACAACAATTGTTGTAACAATAAAAATTATGTAGAAAAATTAGAAGACATTATTTATGTAAATACATGGAATTGTATGTGAATGCATGAATTTTTTTTGTAAATATTTTATACTGATCTACTAAAAAAGGAAGACTAGAAAAATTTCCTACAAAGTATAAAAGGAAAACAACTATGTACAGGATGTGTGGTGTTTTAATAGAAAATATTTGTATTGTATTGTATATACGAGTAGAAAACAATTGCTACTTAAATAGTTGAAATTATTTAACAATTCACGTATTTAAGTGTTTTTATTTTTTGTTAGGGTATTCAATAAAAACAATTTGTTCGATTAATCAAATATGTAAAATGAAATTGTGTATCGCATATGCCATAATCTGTTTCAAGGCTCTCCTATATATCGGTACTAAAAATAGTTTTAATATTGTTTTAGTTATACTTTTTAAAATTTTTAAATATTGACGCTCATATTTATAGTGCAAGTTGTTTTCCATTAATTTCATTTTGCAATTAAGTACACTCAAAAAAAGCCATGTAGATATTAAATTTTAGTAAAAAAAAAATTTCCTTGAAAATAGTTTAAAAAATTTCTGTTTTTAAGTATTATTTAATTAATATATAAAGGGTGTTTTTTATAGAGTGACACAAGTTTAAATCATAAGAAATAAAGGAAATATATTTTAAATATCAATGAAACGGGCTTTATTGGAAAGAAAATTTTGTGAAATTAATGTTTAAATATGATTTCTGCCATGTGGCCACCACGGCTGGCACATAGAAGCCACAATCTGGAACACCAATTTTCAATAACTTTTCGCAGCTTTTGCGGACGTATTTCAACGATAACTTCGAATGTTGATTTCCAGGTGTTCAATTGTTTGTGGTTTATCGACGTAGTGACTTTAACATTACCCCAAAGAAAATAATATAATGGGGTTAAATCACACGATTATGAAATGAAATTATTTTTTTCAATAAAAATTTCTTTGAGTAAATCAATTTGAGTAAATAAATAAGTTTGACGAATAGAACAATTATTTTGATTAAAAATTTTATCAATTTGCACGCATTGCTCTGGTTTAAGTCAATTTATAATAAAATTTCAAAGCAAATTATCTCATGTTAAATGGGTGCTCAAATAAAGCAGTGATGCCAACTCTATAAAAAACACCCTTTAGAAATAATTTTTTATATCAAATAAAATTTGCTGATAATAAAAAAAATCGAATGAGCAAAAATTTTATTAAAATTGTGGAAAAAGTAGATAGTTTTGAGCTTTCGATTTAGGAATTTTTAAAGAACTTCCGATGTTGTACAAGAAAAAAGCAGAAAGATTTTTCAATTTCATTTTAAGTTTGTTAGCCAATTAAATTTAATTGCTGTCAATATAAAAATAAACAATGTTTGGAAGAAAGTTTTTCATTTAGAATCTCTCTCTCTCTCTCCCTCTCATTTCTTCAGATTCATTTATTTACTCACCTTCAGATGAATTATGCAGATGATGCTGTAAAACGAAGTCATTGTGATTGAGATAAAAAAAAACAACTTCGAGGAACAACAAGTCCGAACAAAAAACATGCCTAGTCGAAGCGCTTTTCAAAAAAAGAATCGATAACAAAAACCAACATACATATTTTGCTTACAAACATGCTTCAGACAAATCTAAAGTTTTTATTGTTCAAAGAATTGTGTAATTCGCGAATACCACAATTATCAATTCAATTGTTTTCTCAAATAATTTCCAATATTGATAAGCAGCTCCAGCATATAAAACTACTAATATTGATCACAGTTATAAATCATTAACCTTGTTCCTCAATCTTTTCAGTAAAATTGATTTGTCTTCAATTTATTAAATATACTACACCAAAATTTATCTCTAAAGTCAAAATTAATTGGGAAAATATCTTCTAACTTGAAAATTTAAAATCAAAAATATTCAAAATATTTATTTGCCATTCAAAATTTAGTTTGAATGAACTCTGTTAAAAAGTCAAATTACTTAACTTTATTCACAATAACATTTTATGACAAACTATTTTATTAAAAAAATTCAAATATATTTATTTTCCTCTAAAGTTTCCATATTTGTTCCAGGAAGAAAAAAATGTCACCTGTTTGTGGTTTTTCATCTTGGTTTCTTATGCAATCAAAATAGAAAAACTATCAGACTGTGTTCAACCATACAGCAGTTATTTACTTAAAAAAATTGTGCTGATATAAAGTTTCTATAAGATTTTTTTTTCGGTTTTTTTTTCAGTAGCAAAATATATTGTAGGCATTATTTAAACAATAGTCGACTTTAAGATGTTGTACTTCAATTCTCATAGTTAAAAATGTTATTACGAAAATATTCAATATAATTCGTACGTTATTTTTTTCATTAAAATTTATTTAAATATTTCAAAGTTTGTTCAATAATGCACTATATGTATGTACAAATGTAGTGTACCAACAATATTTAACTGCCTTCTTAATGTAAAATTTATAACATTTTACCTACATGTTTTAACAAAAATTTTGCTTTTTTTTCGTTTAGTTTATAAATGGTTTTTTGCCACAAATCTTTCAGGTGTGCACAAATTGTGAACAAATAAATAAATCATTGATCTTTCACTACAAAAGTTTGCTGCTGATGTAGTGAAATTTTTATGCTTGGAAATTGTTATTTGTATACCAAAATGATAAAGAAGTCGTATATAATTTTTTCATACGTATGAGTAACATATTAATTTTAATATTACTGATACGTTACGTAGGTTACATGTTTTTTAAGTTGTAAAAAAATATCAAAAACTTTTATTCAAATATTCTGAAAAGTTTTATATAAAAAAAAGGAAACAAAATAAAATTATTAAGGTAATTCTGCCAACATTTTTCATTTCTTGTTAATAATGTTCTCAAGGTATTGGGCAATTCAAAAGAAAGTGTTATAGATTTATTTTTTTAACATATATTTTAATCAACAGAATCATGGCCTTAAAAATTCATATACATTATCCTTAGCTACCATCATCTCATCCTTAATTTAAGGCTTGTTTTGTCTTGTTGGCTTTATTTTTTATATTTATTTCTTCCTCTTTCTCTTAAAGTATATAAAATATAATATTTCTCTTTTTTTTTTATATAAAACTAAAACATTTCTTCTTTTTTTTTATTTGCTTAAGGGCAATCAAAAAGTAATAGTTGTAATATATAAATAAAAACATTTATTTATATATTACACAACATTTGCTGCCATCAACTTGCAACAACCCTTGTGGTAAATGGCTATTTACTTTCTTTTTAGGTTTTTTTAAAAGATTTCTTAATATCAAGGCACAGAGAGGCCAGCAAAAAGTTTAATAAAAAAAGATTATATGCATATTTAGAAAGTTATTTGGATAAATAAAAAGCTTAATTAACTATAAAAGTGGAAGGTCAAAAAACTCTGTGTTGAAAAAAAAGGATGCATAATATGTGAATTTGAGGATTTTTACAAAACAACTTAAGTTTAAGTAATAAAATGTAGTACAACTCAGCGATTATGATTTGAAGTTTTTTTCGGGAGTTACAGATATTCTGCTAAGTTCTTAGTAACATTCAAAAAAACTGCGAGTAGGGAAAATTTTATTGTTATTCGGGTTTTTTCCGTCCCTTTATTTCGCATCCTCCCATTCCCAATTTTTTGTTGATCAGTCGTAAATTAAGAAAAATCTTAATCAGGCACAATTTTAAAAACAATGGTATTTTTCCAAAAAAATTTAGTAGGACCATGGCGAGAAGACTGCAAAAAGGGTTTTAAAAATCTAAGCATGGAAAAATAAAATTTAATAAATTCTTCAATATTTTTTTTTACTTTGTTCTCTCCCTGTGTTCAATCCTTGGTCAGAGGAAGTCAGTTAGTGTATCATTGTATTAAATGCTGTTTGACTGTTTAAGTGATGAAGGTAAAGTACTTGTGCGAAAATTAATCCCGCAGGAATTGAAACTGTTTTGTGCTAATGTAGAGGGTCATACTTAATTAGATAACAGAATTGTCGCGAAGAAAAACAATTAATAACATGCCTGTACATTCGGTTTAAAAAAATCTAATGTGGCTACTTAACAATCGAGGCGCGGCTGCAGTGCTATAAAAATTAACAAACCGAGCAATAGCAGATTTATAAAGAATAATCTTTCATCAACATTTTCTCAATATAGCTTCTCTACCTGGTCCATAGTTCCGGCATAGTGAAGCGCACAATTAGTTGTCATTAGCTGCATTCTAATCGTAACATTAAAAAATATTATGGCATAAAAATAAATGAGTTTTAATACTCATAACACAAGAGTATCCCGTCCAAAATATACTTCACACAATCATATCTTAATTTCACAACCTTAAGTTAGCTGCAAAGACTCGATATGATTGTAGCATGATAACGTTAACAATTGTATGTTTGTGGGAAAAAAGAAATTTCTATTTTCAATTATTGTATAAAAACCACATGGTTACATCTAACAAAGTGCAATTAAAATTCTGACTACAATCATAGTTTAAATAAAAATGCAACTATAATGTGATTTAGAAAACAAATCATTATTTGATTTGTGTTAAGAGTGTCTGGATTCTTCCATTGGTGTTTCTTTCAATTTGTCAATTAACTTTAACAATACTTTGAAAGGATGCCAAACCACAGCATAGCAGACTTTAAAAAAACCCAACAAAGAAATTTTATTTGATATGAATCTATTTTATTAAACGATTCTATAAAATTAAAATATAACAAGCAACATACTTTATTAAGCTGCTGTCAGTGCAAACATAATATGGTTCTAAAAGAGACACGACTTAAAAAATGTATTGTTCTGACCTTGTTAAATGCGTTTCTTGGTATTTGATTTCAAAAACAAAATATCTTAGCTTCTGTCAAGTTTTTATCAAAATTGTATAAAGAAAACAACATACATATATATAAGTATATGGTTATTTAGAAGCATTCTATTTTTATATGCAAACATACCATTATTAGCACAAATCATATTATATTTACAACAAATTATACTTGTGAAACACAACACAACAATACGACATTTGAAAGAGAGTTATTTTCATAACACTTACCATGATTTTACTCTAACCATAAAATTCAATCATAGTATGCTGCTCTTACACACATATTGCTAAAAAAATATTTTTGCATCCATCCCTTTAATGTGTTATAAATTATTTACAGATTAAAATATAATTTTTTTTTTAGAGGGGGTGGTCTGACCTACAAAACTTGAATCGCTACCAACACAATCCCCAAATATGTTAACAAAAATATAATAATAAATTTAACAGCTTGATAAAATTGGGTTAAAAAATCTCAAATATATATAAAATTTTAGATAATAATTATGCTTAATATACAAATAGTAATAAATAACCAGAATTATAAAACTAAAACAAAAAGACAAATGAACCATCAATAAACAACTAACTAAGAAAAAGTCTTTTGTTTTACTCTATTTCTTTCTTGCTTGCTTTCAATTTAATCTAATACAAACAAAATAAATGATTGTTGTGGAATTACACTGTTAAGTACGCACGACGACGCAGACATCGTTTGTCATGTGGACAAAAGGATAATAGAACATGACAGCAACATTTATTTAAGTGTAAGAATAATTAAAACCGAAAATGAACTGCAACACAACGTACAAAGTACCACTCACACATACGAGTACATACATACAAGCAAAATAAATAGCTACATGCTAAAGACTGAGAATATTGCCGGAGTGAACAGACACAGCAAAAAAAAAATTTATATACAAGAATATAAACACATTTATACAAAATATGAAATTGTCCTCGTCGGACCATTTTAAATGAAAAAATTAAAAGTGGGACATAAAAAAATATAGAGAAAAACAACTAAAATGCACAACCACCCAAATGAAACAGATTGTAAAAGCAATCGTTTTGCTTATGTATGAGTTGTTGGCTGAAATAGTGCTCATTACGTTTGAAAATGAATTCTTTTTTATATATTTTTATCCTTAGTGCTGTTGGAATACGATCAAATTAACTCTTAAACTGTAAGACTCTTAGGAATTCTTGAAATTTATTTAACCAACAAACTAAGAAAGAAAAATATATTCAGCAACAATTGTAAAATGAAATTGTACACTTTTTCAGCATTTGTTGCTGATGCTGTTATTATGCATTTGATATCAATATCATTTATTTTTTTTTTTTTTTTCATTTATGTGTATGTACATAAGTATATATAAATGTATTTAATGTTAATACATCAAGGCCTCATTAAACGTGGGTTTGTTATTATGTTGGCTTTTGGTGTTCATTTCTTTAAGCCACTAAACTATTTGCTTAGAAGTAGTGTACGAGATTAAAACAGAAAAGAAAACTTTTATTAAAAAATAGCAAAAGTTGTTTGCAAAAAAAATACTTGCATTTCTATTTTCTAGCTGCATAACAATACTATAGTTGCATTTATAAGTAAACTGTGATTGCATTTGTATTTTCTAAAAATATTAAATCTTTAAATTCATTGTTATTTTAATTTTTATGAAATAATACTGGCAATTTAAGGGTTATATGGTTACCTTAATATAAAAAGGGCCTAAATTATTGTTTTTCAAATCCTTTTTTTATACCGACAACTTAGAGAGTTACCTATCGAAATAAGATATATACGTGATTTAAAAATATATTGAGTTGGGCCCTTTACGTATTAAGTTAACGATTCGTAAATTAATATATATCTAGTGGATGATCTTGACGTCACTTATTGTAAAAAACGTTGTAAAAAAATAATAATGACAATTTAAGGGTTATCTAGGCCAAGTTCGGCCACACAGTGTGTATATTTACACGAAACCATTCGAGCTGATTTACCCCCTCATAACTTTGCTCCTCTTGATCACAATATAATGAAACTTGAAACATAAGGTCTCGCTACAGCGGTGACCTCACCTATTTGAAAGTTCTTCCATAAAAGCTTCCCGAGATATTAAGGAGTGAAAAGTCCATATTGTAGTACATATTCACTGACTCATCAATATTATTGGGCACTTCCAGTAAAGCTAGAGAGCTGAAAGTTGGTACACAGGTAGGTCTTGGTGAGAAAATAACCAGGAAAATCTGAAAACGGGCACTTTCCACCCGGGGGGGACTAGGGTTCCGCTTCTTTGTATGGGGCACTTCCAGTATAGCTAGAAAGCTAAAATTTGGTACACAGGCAGGTAGTGATGAAAAATTACCGAAAATGATTTTTTAACGGGCACTTTTCATCTGGCGGGGACAATCATGCCCCATCTTTGTATGGGGCACTTCTAGTTGGGCTAGAAAGCTTAAATTTGGTACAAAGGTAGGTCCTGAAAAGAAATTAAATGATTTTTAAACGGGCACTTTACATCTGGTGCGACTATGGTGTCCCTTCTTTGCATAGGGCACTTCTAGCATAGCTAGAAAGCTGAAACTTTCTACACAGGTACGCCCAGATAAGCAATACATATAAATATTTATACAAAAATAACTTAGAAAAAAGAAGTGAGATCCTCACAAAAACATTAATGTGAAAATAAGGCCAAGTTCCTATCCAAAAAATTTCGGCCGTAAAAAGTACTGAGATCAAAATAAGGACCAAGTTCTTGATAGGTACAATTCCATCTCATTTCTAGGCAACCTATAAGCTTGGCAAAATTTTTTTGCCTTTCTAATATGGGAAAGAATTCTTGGAAAAATTTTGCCAACCTCCTTTTTGTAGCTTCCTCAGGATAACAAATTTAAATATTATCAGAAAAACAGGAATGCCAGTAAATTATTGAAAACTAATTTTTAAACATTTTCCTTCCGTCTTTTGAAATAAATGTAAAACAAATTTATATATTTTATCGCAAGAGCAAACGCTGTTTCAAATAATTTTTTGTGTTGTTGGAGTTATTTTCAATATTGAAGAAAAAAATTTTCAAAACTTTCTTTCACAACTATGTATAATATGTTTGAAAAAAAAACGTGATATTATTGGTCTAACCATGCCACAAACATATCTTTTATGTTCTTGTATAAATAGGCTAAACCTTACTTGAACTTCTTTTTTAATAATTATTTTTAAAAATAAACATATTTATTGGTGAACACCATCGACATGTCAATCAAGGTATCGATGAATATATTTACCGATATCAACGCTAATGCAACCACTAACAACAATAAACAGCGTCTGTAGTAACAACATCAAAACTTACATGCATATCCTGTATAAAGTTTTTATACGTGTTTAGTTGTATGAGACAGTTTGTTTGCATTCGGATGTATTCAAGAATTTGTATACACTGAACAAAACACACAATCACACATATATTTACACATACTCGTATACGAGTATGAAAATAAAAACACCAACTGAAATGTTGATGTTGAAGAACATACACAGACGTTGGCACAACGAACTACTACCAGATAAAGTTAATTTAAGTTCCCACAAGTAGAAGACGTTGTTTGCAAATGCAACATCGCAACAATAATAAAAATAACTACTACAGCAATAATAACAACAACAAAAAAACAAACACCACCAGCAATTGTAGTGGCATCAATGATTGCACTTGTGAAAACGTATAAGTTGAAATTGCATACTTTATTCTACCACTGAATGAGTGGGATCAATTTCATGGATTGCTGGCTGGATTAGGAATTTTAAAAAGTGTATATGAGCGGTGTCGGTTTCTTTTTTTCTTATTTTTATTATATATATTTTAGTTAGAAAAATAAACACACTTGCTAAAAAGGCATGTAGTATACGAGTTTATTTAGGTATGTTAGTATGTGTGCGTATATACATATGGACGGCTTGTGTGTTTAGGGTTAAAGTTATAAGCAAAGGAGCCTTTAAAGAAGGGCAACTTTATTTTGTCTTATTTAATTTAGGCTACTTTTTATAGCAGAAAGAATTTAAAAAAAATCAATGTGAAGAATACAAAATGGTCTTGTAAAAAACACCCTCTTAAACCTATTTGTTTTTAAGCGATTTTTAAAAAATTTAGCAGGCTTCAGCAAAATCCTTTCAAATATTATTAGCTAAAATAAATTTTAAGATAATAAATTAATAATACGTTATAAAAAGGATACACTAAATTATGTATGAAGTAATTAAAAATTAATTTAACGTAACAAGTTATATGCACGCATAGAAAGGACACAGATTTTGCATGGTTGCGTCAACCATATTATGTTTTTTTCGAATTTATTTATAGTTGTGTGAAAAAAAACCATTAGAAATATTGCTAAAAATATATTTCGTTGATGACAATCGCAATTTACTTACAATATAACAAAAATTATATTATTTTAAGACAGCTTGTTTACAAGCATACTATGTTTAGAAAGAAGCTGCAGCTGGCTGATTTTAAAATAAATGTTGCTCAAACACTGTAATGAATGCTATTCTGCAAGTTTGTGCTTTCTTTTCAAGATTTTCGTTTGTTTCAGTGCGTTTGGATTAAAAAAATCAAAACTGATAATTAAAATTAAAAAATTAGTCATCGTTATAACGAATAAAAATTGCTTGAAATGTATTCCATTTTTCGAAAATTGTTATCGCCCATTTTTGCGTTACTATTTTCAAACTTTGCTCATGGGAAATATTTCACGTGAACCAAATGTTTACCTGATTATTCTCATGATAATACGATTGCAATTACTGTGCGCTGCTCATAATTTATGGTTGCATCAAACATGTTTGGGTTTATCGTGTACAGGTTTATTGGTCTAAAAAGTCTGAGGAATGAGGCCTATTAGAAGGCCTTAAAGTTCGCATATACTTTAGGTTAATCAATACAATTCAACTCTCCAACACATACACAACTGTAAAAAAGCACAACATAAACATTTATGTTGCCTTCATTTAAAGTTAGTTTTTTTTTTGTTTTCTATGATGTTGTTTCAAATTTACCAAAAAAAAAATTATGCAAAAATCTTCTTATATCTTTTTAAAAGAGAATTAAAGAACTCCTAATATTTCTTAAATATTAAAAATAAATAAATTAATTAATTAACTAAACTAATTTACAACTTGAAGAAAATTCGTTTCGGAAAGTATTCAGAAGGAATGGTAGGAATCTAAGTCCGGACCTGTGGTGTGACAAACTAACAGTGACATCAATCAGACACAACTACTGATACAAAAGTCTAAGAAAGTATAAATATATCGACTTTTTAAAGTTGAATTAATTTTAAAGGGATTTAAAGTTACCATCCTTTAGCATACTGTTATTCTAAGCCATCATAGGAAATCTTTTAATCATTTTGGGTAAAGGATATGCTCAGCACTTTTCTCTAAAACAATACAATAAATAACTTTATGAAATATTCTAATCCAGCAACTCTTCGCTATATGGGACATTTCGCCATTGTCCTGGAAAAGCTGCACCAAATCTCTTTATAGTGCAGCATAATGATATGAATGTCCTAAAAAAAAATATTTGATATAAAGTTCTACTATAATTTTTTGAACAGTAACTGAAGCATCACTGATGGTCATGTCTGAACGTCAGATGTGCCTCAACACTTTAATTTAAGACTTTTTAGCAACGATATTTAATATTTAACTGTCACTGAAACTCAGAATATTTTTCGCTTTTTCGTTTAGGTATCACAGCCAAAGAATGGAGTTATTTTTTTTTTTATTATTTTTTAAATCTATGAAAACTCCTAAATGCTCATAAAGCAATATGAATTTAGTTCTTACAATTTTGTTTTTCAATTTCGGTAAAATTAACTTTAAACTTTTCAAAACTTTACTTCAAACCTTAATAAACATGTTACCCAAAATTTATTTATGTTTTCTTAACAATTTTGAAGAAATTTCTTGAAGAGGATTTAAAGTAAATTTTAAGTTTGAATATCGCAAAAATAACACACAGTTATACATGCAATCACTTGTACACACGGCCAACATTCATTTCATTACCAACATCTGTAACAAGCAGGGAAAAATATATTCAAACCAGAAAAAAAGCCCAAAACAATGAAAATGCCTTAAAGCTTTCAGGTCTATATACACATCCTGAATGCTGTACATTGACTTACAGTCGTAAACATGTGTCTGTGTGTGTGTGTGTGTACCTGTGTATGTGCGTTCAAAGGAAACAAAGAATATTGGCCAGAAAATTTATACATTTTATGTCTTTTCAGGTTTATTTTATATATACTTTTTTTCCAACATTTTAGATATTTTATATTGTTTTTATTATTGTTGCTGTTGACTTAAAAATGTGTTAAATTATGTGTTCATACATTTAACATTTTTTTATTTATTTTATTATTGTTTTTTTTTCCTTTCTCTCTTGCCACTTTTGTTTCAAGTGTGAAATTTGATGCCAAGAAAAAATGCTCGTTAAACATCCATGAGAAGAAGTAGTAGCAGCAGCAGAAATATATTTATGACTTTAGGCCAACAAAGGGCAGTCGGCACAAATGTTTAACACATAAAAAAGATACAAAGCAAATGATATTTAAGTTATGAATTTTTTTTTCTTTTTTTTGTTATTTTTTCTTTATTTTTTTTATTGCTTTATTACGAGTATTCGGCATTTGTGGAGCCAAAGTAAACTCGACAAAACTACTGCAACTATTTGGTTATTTAAATATTATTCTAAAATTTATGAAAACTTACTGAGAAAAAAATAACAGACAAATTGGGCCAACTTACAAATGGAACATGAAGTAAACATACAAACGTGCATACACATACATACCTCGTATATTTACATATAAAAAAAAATAACAGAAAAAAAGTCTTGGAACACACCTGATTTAATTTTTGTTCACTATGAATGTGAAGCTTTTCATAATATTACAAATTCTTTATTTTAGGAAAAATTTAATAAAAGTCTTTTAGAATACTTTTACAGAAGGAATTTCAAATTCAATAATTACCATGTTGAATTTTTTTTTAATTGTAGTGATCATTAGCTGTAATATTTTAGTTAGAAAATATCATTTAATTAATGGCCGCATCATTTTTCGTTTTATACAAAACACTTTTGGTATTGCAAATATGCTTTAATATAAATGTTCCCGTCGATCCTACGGATAGGGATCTTTGGGTCAAATCTGATAGACTGTACGAGGGCTGCACGGTCTTTACAGATGCATCGAAAATGGAAATAGGCACGGGTGCTGGCGTTTATTTTTTGGGAACGGACATTCGTAGGACTTTTAGGCTACCGACAGAATGTAGTGTATTTCAGGCTGAGATCCTAGCGATCCTCAGGGCCACGAAACTAGTGACAGAACACGTAACTGAAGGCGTGGAGGTAACATTCTACGTTGACAGTCAGGCGGCGCTGAAAGCTTTTAAAGGGCATAGTGTCAAATAGAAGCTGTTCAGAAAGTGTAGGCTATCTCTCAACTTACTTATGGACAAATTTGGCGTAGGATATGTTGAGGGAAACGAAATCGCTGATGAGCTGGCAAGAACAGGGTCAGCATTAGATGTGGCAGTTAGTTACAGGTCGGTTAAACCTCCAATCTTTCACTACTATAGGGAACTCAGTAATTGGGCAATTAGCAGAACTAACCATTCCTGGAGGAATAGAGAAGATTGGAGAGTCTCGAGGTAAATATGGACAGAACTAGGCTCAGGTAAATCTGATCTACTGCTAGGTATGAATAGAAAGGTTTTGAGAGTCTTAATAGGCGCCTTGACTGGCCATTGCTCGGTTAGAGCGAGGACCAACATATGGGAAAATGTCACTCCGAATTTCTATAGGATGTGTGGGGATTAAGCGGAGCCAGAAACTATAGAGCATATCATCTGTCATTGCCCAAGGCTGCAACGCAGAGCAGACGTTACCATGAGGGCTTTAGTGATATCGCGAAGTGCAAACTTGAGGATATCAGGGGCTTTATCACGGGAATTAAATGGCTGAATGATGGATGTTAACGGCTCTTTGTTTCTCCTCGGCTAGTAAGGAGACTAATTAGTAAATAAATTATATATGAAGTAGGGATGCCAATCGGGAGTGGATTAGCGAATCCCGGGAATCGGGATTTCAAAACTTCCATTCCCGGGATTCCGGGATTTTTTCGGGATTCCGGAATTTTTCGAGATCCCGAAATAAAATATTAGTTAACCACAACAAATATATAAAAATTTTCAAAACATAAATTCTTAAAAACATTTATTCAAATATAATATTATATTGCATTGTTAAATATAATTACATATGTTTTTTTATATTATTCCAACATATAACAAAATTATAAAGTATTTATCAGAAAACAAAGTAACAAAATAAAATTATATAAATAAAAGTATTTAAAATCCTATTTTTTTATAATTGCTAAATGCGTTTAAAAAGAATAATAAATTTGAATGTGTTTCTTTTAGTTTCATTGACAGTTTTAACAAGGTGAAAATATATAAAATAAAAACAATATTGTGGCCACACGGTGACAATAAAAAGCAAAACTGTGTATTTTGTTGCTGGATTAGGAAAGGGCTATTATATTTTGATTTGACGCTAGTAAGAGCAGTGGCATCAACAAAGGACTTGCTTATGTGCTTTTAGGGGAAAGTAATGATGAATTTGTTTTAATAATATATAAGTAGATATAAATAAAAATATATAAAAGAAAAAAAAATTGTGAGGATTGATTTATCCCGGATTCGGGACTCGGGATTCAGCAAACCCCGAATATCCCGGGATTTTCGGGATCGGGATTTTCGAGATCGGGATTTTCGGGATCGGGATTTTCGGGATTGGCATCCCTAATATGAAGGGAATCACAATGGATCCAATTGGGTCTCCGAGTGGATGTGTATTTCACACTACCCTTACTAACCTAACCTAACCTTTTGTCAATATATTGAAAGAAATCATTAAAATATTTTACATTTGGATAATGGAATAGTATTACTACAAAAGTAAAATAATTTCATTGAAATAATGAATTGTTTCATGAAATAAATGAAATTATTTCATTAAAATAATGAATTAGTTTCATTACTTTTCATATGTTCATTACAAAATTTAAAAAAAAGTATCAAATCAGCATATAATTTAATATTAATAATTAACTAATTTCTAATTTTCATAATAGAAAATGCAGTTTTATTAATATGATGAAATTTAGGTTTTAACGTATCAACGACAAGGCCTGAATTAACCTTGGCAGATAATCTATTGACCGATAGTGCTCTTTAGAAGAAAATAGAAAACAGATGGGAGCCATCAATAGCCACTAGCGTACAATCGGTTGTGGGGGGGTGTTCTTGTTTTCTTATTTTCCCTGGTAAACAGAAGCGGGTTACATACATAAATTAACATTACAGACTCCCCGAAGGTACTATAATTTCATTAAAACGATAAAATACTAATATATGTTCAATAATATTAATGAAATAATATTATTATAACAATAAAATAATTTTCTTCAAATATTTTAATAATGAAATCACACAATTTGTATCAGAAATGTTACGTTGCTTGAATTTTAATGGATTTTTCTTTACTTAATATATCTTTAAAATACTACTGACTTATTCTATCTTAAATTTTGTGATATATTTCATATCAATGCATGTAAGAATTCAGTTCTATGTACATGTATTGTTCTTAGAATCCCTTAAAGAATTGCTAAGTGTTGTCCAATATTAAAAATGATCAACAAGTCCAAGTAGAAATTTGATTTTTGAAATTGATAAAATTTGTTTTATTTGATTTTTTTAAGTTTCAGGAGAACAGTAACACTGAAAGTTGTATAACTAAAATAAAAGCGAGAGGTATCTTGCAGCCAACTGTTTGGTATTTTCTTTATAAATTCATTGAAACCATTTCGATAATGTTTTCATATCTGGAATATTTCACAATATATGTTTTTTAAGTTTTCAGAGCATTCTCCAGTTACTGTTCGACTAAAGATTTAGTACAGAAATTTAATACAAGAATTGCATCATTGGCCAAATAATTCCTACAACACGAAAGGATGAAAACATTAAATTAAGATCTTGAATCACTGAGTATTCTAGGACATATACGCCGAATTCCAAAACGTTCATATACAAAGTTTGTATACAGTATTGTTAGTATGCAGCAACTATAAAACCGATGCCATCAATTGATGACTTCCAATGACAACGACTTTCAAAAATTACTGGTCCCACTAATATAAATTTCAAGAAGTCGAAGTAGATGCAAGTGATCAGGAATCTTTTACATGGTATGTATGTCATGTGACAGGTTGTTTTCCCTCTAGAGTAATTCGTATGTTCTTTAAGAATAACTTCGAAAAAAAACTATGAAACATTCCTAGAGAATACTTTGATATTTTACACAAAAATTTACCATCGTAATTGTGTGGTCTTATTACGATTTATAATTGTTAGAATACGATCAGAACGGGAGATAAAAAGCATACAGAGCTCTAACAAAAAATTGGGAAAAAGTGTTAAATACTTATTCTTATGATTAGCGCACTGAGCGCTACTTCATTTATATAAATATAATATTCGTTTTAGTTTAATATTTTTCCCATTTTCTTAGACACATTTATAAATCATATTCTTCTACATCTGATATTTTTAACTAAATCTACAGTAAAACTTTTTTTTGTTTATTGTAAAAAAGTCGTCCTGCATCTTAACATATCAACCAGGGGAAAAACACCCACCCACCCCCTGGGATAATGTGGTCTGTGCTATTTCTTTTTCCATTTTGAGTTGTTTGCTACAAATAGCTGTGCTCTAAATAATAATAAAGCAAACGAGTATTTGAATAGCAGTCAGGCAGGTGTTTTTCTTCCAACTTAAAGATAATTTATGCACAAGAAAACCTATGTTCCTGTCATGTTTCTTTAGTTGTTTGGTTATAATTTATAGTGTTTTGATTTGTTAAGTGTTTTATATGGCTTGTGTTGTTTTTTTGCGTATTACAGTATTTACGCAAAGTATTATTAAATAAATAAGTGTTAAAGGGGAAAAGCATGAAGATAAAATTCTGTTTTATATATAAAAAAAAAGTAGCTTATAAATCATTATTAAGATGTTATAATTGTTAGCTAAGTACTAGAATAATTCAAGATTTCTTGAAAAATTTAAACTTGATTGCAAACATTCCCTGTAAATATTTGGTTAGGAAGTATAGAATATTTCTGCTTAAATTAAATGATTAAATTCAACTATTTATTGAATTGTAAATTTTATTTTTTATACTTTTACATCCATGACCTCGACTTTTTCTATATAATACAAAACATATGTATATTTATATATCTACGCCCAACAAAATGAAAAACATTTAACAATTTACCTTTAGAAAGATTTTAATTAAATCCTAATGCGCAAGTAAACAATCCATAAAAAGCATGACACTTAATTAACACTCTCATATGAAATTTTGTAACAACCTCTCATACATGGGACACTTGTACTATACATACAATATAAAATAAGGTGAGTGTATGTATGCATGTACAGCGCATACATTTGTGTTTTTAATTACATGTGTATAAATACAATGGCGAAGTGTACTTTTCGTACATCCTCATAAACAAAGAATTTCATTGCCACTAACTAACATTCAAGTGTTAATGTTAGTGGTACTTACATTAAGGAATTGTTATGTAATTTTTTTATTTATTTACTTTTTTTTCGTAGTTGTTTTGTTTCTAAAGCTTTGCTGATTTACAGCTACACTCGTATACAATTTCAAATAGTGTAAAGTGTCATGTATGCTACAGTAATCACATCCGATTAAAAACACTCACACCCACAAACATGAATAGAAGAGACAGTGAGAGAGAGAGAGACAATTGCTACTGGGTGATAACCTTGCCTTGTTTTTTAATTTACAACACTTAACGGTTTCACATGACCTTTATATAATAAAGTAAAAGTAGTTTATGAGTATTTTTTTTTGTTTTTTTCTTTTTTCTCTGTAATTGTACAGTTTTCCATTCCAGCTATTTTATAAGAGACATTTAGTGTTACATATACATATAAAGCATTTGAACAAAACTCTAGTTTAGTATTTTTAGGATATAAAATTAATTATTAAAGAGAACTAAATCATGGGCATTGCAGGGGACGGACAGCTACACGAATATAAATAAATAAAATTATTAAACTTTGTTCTTTGTTTTACTTGTAATGAAACTAATGTGATTTTTTTTTTGTCATCGTATTGGTGTTATAAAAAGACTCCTGGAGTAAAGCACTGAACATTTTTACTTTGAATCTAGTAAGCTACAAATATTTGTCGAAAAACGTTACCAACATAGCAAATAAAATTTTATTTTCTATAATTCCATTTTTTTTTTTTTGAAGTGTGTGATCGAATTTGATTAAAAACTATGCAAAAATCACTTCTTGTAGGACAATTAATTGTAATTTGTTACATAAAAACCAAGTTAAATGACACTAAGTCTAAGAAAAAGTAGTGGTTACGTCTTTTGGCATATTTTAAAGGAGCGAATTTAGCTTTAGACTTTTTCTTTGAATGAATGAGTTTTTGCAAAAAAAAAATGATCATTAAAATTATAGAAGATAATTTTTTTGAGTGTACATAAATGTGCAAGCATCGTCATTAACGGAAAAATCAAACAATTTAGGTTCAGCATCAGGCATAGTCGGTGTGACGCACACAAACCAAATGAAACGAATACTACCATAAAGCGCTTAAGATTCAAGTGGTCGCATGCAGACTATAGTCCCTGAGTAAAACCATATTCTTTTAAGTTTTTACTCTAAAATATTTTAAAATATATTGATTTGAATAAAAAAAAACAAAAACAATAAAGAATTAAATATTTAGATCTACACTTTTGTTTAAACACATTTTTAAATTCATTTTCAATTATTTCATATTTAACAGCATTTATAGTAATTTTTGGTTTTCATTTTTATTTGTTTACTTTGTATTCTATTTTGTTTGGATATGGTTTTTATAAAATTTGTTGAATAAAAAAAATTGTTTTTAAATGTTGAGTTGTTAATAACAACATGCTCTATAATTTTCTATTTAATTCTTTGTTAGTTTTCAAATTGAAAATTTTAAATGGAAATTTATTTTATTTTTTGTTGAATAAACACGCCTTTAAAATAAACCAAAATAACACATTTACTAAAATCTCATTGTTTTAGTTGTTTGTTAACTCAATTGCTATTTCAGCAATTGTAGTCGTATTATAGCAACCGAAATGAAAATAATTTACATACTGGTGTATCACCGGACGAACCATCAATTACTGTGAATGTTTTTTTTTTTTTTTTTTTTTTTCGGGGGAGGAATTTCTTTTTTACTATCCGACCGGTCTTGATAGTTTAATAAGTGGTTACATGGTAATAGATTTGTACAAAAATAATGATTATAAAAATAAATTTGGGGTTTCCAAATAAATCTTTTGGAATGAAGAATTTAAAGGCAACGTAATTATGGGGTTACTTGATTATTAGAATTCAGTGCAGGATATATAAATACAACAACAATATTTTCCATTACCATAACGAGTCAATTTAAATAAAATTTACCATTTAGTTTTTAAACTTTAATATGATATCTGTAGATATCTTTGGATAAATATATACTGAATACAGATGATTCACTAATTGTTCGCCTGTTAGTATTTTCAATGAAAAACTGACAAAAAAAATTTATTACAAATTCAGTGGATTTATACATCTCCCATGGTTTTGTATTCATCATTTCAATTCAAAAGTCGACAGTCAAATTAATCGAAGACATTGCAAATTTTTTTATGAAATAGAAAATGGTAAGAACAAATAAGAATTTAGAGTGAAAAATCTGATTTCAGAAAGTTTTTTAGTAAAAGTTTTTGCTAACAGCAAAAAATCATTTACTTCTAAAGATTATCTAAAAAAACACGGCTTCAATACTAAAATCGTCTCAAATGTGAAAACACAAAATAATTAATTCCTAGCTTATATTTCTTATACTCATATTAAATTATTTTTAATTGGTCCATAAACAGCATGTAAATGCAATAACTGTCTATGCTACGCCATGCCTCCTGCTTTGGAAATAAAATTAAAGGACAGATGTTTGTATGCAAAAAATAAATAATTTTGGAAATTGTTTTATATATAAGACTGTTATACGACAACTTGCAGCCTGTAGCTCGTTTCTGAATTTCGCGCATCGTAAAATGTATCACATGAAACGAGTAAATTGCAACAAATGAAGGCAAAAATGTTTTTCTCACACAAGTGTTTCTGTATATTTACTTATCGAGAATGGTGTGTCATATTAATAATTTTCCAGCAATTATTGGAAGTATGTGAGAAAAAGTGTTTCTGTAACAACATTTTGCGGAAAGTTTCTCACAAGAAGTGTCAAAATAAATATTTAAATAAAAAAATAAATAAAAAATTTTTCAGCCTTTCATGGTTTTGCTTTTGTTATAATTAATTTCCCTCGTTGACGTTTCGTTTACATGTGTCACTTACACCCAATTTACACGATGACTTCTGCGACGTCGCTTTTTCAACGTTTTTTTTTTTTTTTGCTTTTAGGTGAGCGGTGCAGGGAAGATAGAGGGGTAAACAAAAATACTTGATTTGTGTTTTTCAAGACTTATTTCTATTTATTTTTGTTACTTTTCATTATTTTTATTATTTCAAAACAAACTTGGGAAAAAAAGACATGCAACTAAAAGACATCGTATGAACGCACAAAGTTTTTGGTAGCAACTTCAAAAGGGAATTAAGTAAAAACGACGTCGCAAAAGTCATCGTGTGAATTGGGTGTTAATTACTGGAAATATTTCAGTAAGCACAAAATCAGAGCCGCTTGTTTTCGCATTCAAATACAGAAACACTTTTTTCTCACAAATCCAGAAACGATGGAATTTTTTGTTTTACACTTCATGTGAAAAATTTTACGATGCGAGAAATACAGAAACGAGCTACTGATTTCCAAGCAAATTTATGGGACCAAACAGCAAGCAAACCCATTCAACCAAGAAGAAAAAACAAATTTGAAAACGAAATCATAAATGGAGTAGTTATGCGATTATAAATATTTCGGGATGATACAATATGCCCACGATTTTCAAAATTTTACGCGAGCAAACTGGAAGCAAATTCGTTTAATGGGTAAATTATTTTTAAAAATCGGTTTATGTATATATGGAAAAGCTATTCCAATATCAATATTTCGGAGAGAATTAACTTGCAACAAAATATATTAGACTAAACGGAAAACAAACCATTGTAAGCAACGAAAAAAGAATTAAGAAAATACGATGATGTTATGCAGCAGCAAGTTTTAAAAACGAAGTAGAAAAATTTTTATACACCCGAACAGATAGCTCTCTCTTTTTTTTAAGGTGAATCTTAAGTTTAAGCCTAAGAAGTAATTAATTCGACAAGTTAAATCCTGAGCACTTGACTAGAACCGTTTGTTAAATTTCAAATATTCGAAACATTATTAAAATCATCTAATCGTCAAAAGATAATTTTGGTCGTTTAAACTCGCAAGAAATGGCGACAAAAAAAACCGATAACTTTGATTGTACATATTTATTTAGTGTTGCCCTACAAAAGTATTAGCAATATATAATAGTATTAAATTATTACTACTTATACGTATCCAAAGTGCGTGTACAATAATATGAAAGCATCCTAAAAGTAGGCTTCTAACTTGCTAATATTAAAATATTTAAGTTTGACTAAGTTCATGGCTGCGTATGATCAATTTTTCTAAAGAACAATACTACTCATACGTCAGAGTGAACGAGCCCCTATTTACTTAAGCTACATACGTTCACATTTATTAACTGCCTGTTCAACGATGTCGAAAGCCAACCGCTCGAAGTGTAATCAATTTGGATTCAACGATATCGACAGCTTTCGATCGAATGTAGTTACGTTTTTCAAAGTATTGCCACATAAGAAATTTTAATTGTTTTAGCTATTTTCTTTAAAATTGTCAAAATCAATATCAATTCGTTTGATATATAAAAATAAACGAAAGTAATAAAAAATTATAAACAAATAATAAAGACAATGTATGTATGTATGTATTTAAAGGCAACAATAAATATGCAGGCAGAGTGCCGTATATATTTTTTCTAACAAAGAAGATTCTGAAGGCGTACGTTAAAGTCGTTGGGAATTACGAGGTACGGACACTGTCCTGGAGCTGCTCATGAACCAATAAGTTTCTAAAGACATACATTTGTAGAAATAAAATTTAGCTCATTCACTGAATCCCTTTAAAATTTAAGAACAATAATCCACACTAATATAACAACAACAACAAACATTTCAAACTAGAATTTTGCAATAGAATTAAAAGTGTTAAATTGAAATTGTGTCAACTTTATATTGGAAATCAATAATTATAAAAAAACTTTAGAATAAGCTAATTTTCTCATTATAAACTCCCAAGAATAAATAAATAAGATGTTCATTTGTATAACTAAAATGGATCGTACATATGCAAAATAGTATGTTTCAGTTATAACTTCTCCTTCCCCCAAAAACTCAAACTGCATCCTTGGCTAAATGTGTGTATACATGCATGTATTTAAATACATAAATGTACTTATCAATGTTTTAAAAAGCATTTTTATATAAATTTCATATGTTTTTGGCAAAATGTTTTTTAAACGAAAGCAAAAGAACAAGTGCTTGATTTTGACATTTGCGTTCGCAATGATGTCCGTATGTTCGAAATAGTTGAACGGAATTTTTCATGAAATTACTTACGTTTTTATTTGAGTTTTCATTCGAATCAACGTTCGAATAAAAAACCAGTTGTTGAACCCAAATCAGTTTTATTCGATTAGAAAGCGATCGAACTCTTCTCTTCGACATCGTTGAACATGCTGTAAATATTTGTCCAAAAAAAAAAAAAAACGTAACCACTTGTTTTGCTTAGGGATAGTGACATTTAACTTGTTTTTTTAAATTACAAAATAAAATTTATTATTCTGCAAAAAAGTATACTTAGACAGTATTTAAAAATGCGAACCCATAATTAACAAAACATTGGAATTAAAGGAAATAAATTGATAGCTTCTTTCTTGGTCACGTGTTTTTTGGCAAACATTTGATCAATGTGAACGTACCTAAACAACCATGTTGGACAAATTGCATATTTTATTTTTACGCTTCCGTGCAACCAATGTGAAAAGGAAACCACCTGTCTGTCCATCTGTCACAGAATACTGTCATTTAACATCCTTTAGATGTTAAACAATTTTCTTTCAGTTTATTTCCCATTATTTTGGCAAAAAAAAAGGAAACATTTCATCTCGAAATTTAACATTTCGTATACAAATAAATTGACTTAAACAGTATGTATTTTCAAATGCCTTTTCTTCTTTTCTTTTCTCTTCTTTATTTTTTTTTTTTTTACTATTTTTCATATTTCTTTTTACAACACGAAATTTTTTTTCTGTACTAACCCCAATTTATGAAACATTATATTTCTTTCATCTTTAAAAAAAAGTGCAACATATATTTTTTTAAAAGGTCAATAACTAAAAGGTTTTAATGTTTGTTTTACTGTTTCGTTTTCGGTTTTAAAATTTAATTTTTTATGCGTAAATTTTAGCTAGCAATTATTTTTAGTAGTTTAAGATAATAATAACTTGATTATGTATATTGATGGTTTAAATACAAACTAGTATGTACCAACGGTCGACCCAATCGATTGTGTTCTAGAAAGAAATATCATAAAATCTATCTTATAAAATAGTCATGCAATAGCCAAAATTATACATTTGTATAAATTCTCGAAAATTAATAATAAAGAACGGTTAAATGCAAAAACAAAACAACTTCCATTGATCTAAATCAATTTACATACTCAACTCTCTCGTCTTTTTTCCTACAATTCTCCCACATCTTAGTATGTATAGATGCCTTGATGCTATTTTTCTTTTCCCAATCAAATGTGTAAATCACATACATGTATGTGTTATTTGTTTGTTTTTTTTTTTTTTTTTTTTTTTTGTTGGCTCCCACAATACTGAACCCACAAAAACCCACAATACCTTGTTCACTTCTGTGAAAAAGTTTCTTTAATTTTGTAAAAGTCTTGTAAAAATCGTTTGTATAATAGGTGTATGAAGAGCAGCACAAAAAAGCAATTGTCTATTAATTATATAGATAAATAAGGTAAGCAATAAATTCAAACATCAAGAAATATTTAACTATTCAAGTCTGTAACTTCAACGTAAAGAAAATTTTAAATTTAGTAATTACAAACTAAAAGTATGCTTCACATGGTGAACTAAAACCCGAGTTCTATTCACGATACTGACCTCAATCTAGTCTTTAAATACGGTAATAAATTTAATCAATTGTATAAAACTATTGTTTTCCTTTAACTTAACTTGTAATCGGACCAGTGGTTTAAAAGTTTGACATTTATTACCATTGTTTTATCATTCTGCCTCATCTTGTGGTGTCTCCATGAAAACCTTATCGACGAACAACATAGAATATAATATCGTAAATACATATGCCCATGCACATATACATATATGTATGTAAATAGTAGTTTAAAAACAAATTAACTTGTACCAATTGAAAATAATTTCTCTTTAAAATAAATCATTTTAATTCATATTAGCAATTGCATATCATTTAGCACACATACACACACAGAATGGAGTAACACTTAAACTCAAACTAAACACAAACGACTGGTTGGTTTGCTTTTATTTTGACAAATGTTGTCCGGTTGCCTCTGTTTTCTATCTCAAAAATTAAAATTTTCCTTCAAAAGAAGTTTGTTTGGAATTTTGTTTTATTTTTTTTTTTTTATAAAAAGTTTACTATTTTTGATGTACTCTTCTATCACGAGTCCGTCCATACTGAAGTGCTGTTTAACAGATTTCTACAAGTAACTGGCAGCAGCAACAGCAACAGAAAAGTTAAAAGCATTTTTTGATTTCAACAGTGCATTGTTAATTGACAACTAACTAACTTTACCAACAGATCACATTCATTTCAATATTTTGATAACAAACAGCTTGACAGTAGATAACTACTAAAAACAACGACCAAAAGAAACAAAAAAAAATACATATAAAAACAAAAAGAAAAACAAGAAATCATCCATAAATGAAAACAACCTCAAACAGACAAGAAAATTTTCGAAATAATCTTTTGTTTTCATGCAAATCTCAAACAAAACATTAAAACAAAAACTGTTTACGAACAGCAAAAAAAAAATAATTAATATGTGACAAAAAATAAACTCGAAATTGAAATCAAGTTAAATATATTGTTTCCCATTATAAAAGTGTGAGTGAGTATATAAAAAAAGATTTCTAGAATAGTTTTATGGCAATATTTTTAAATTTGTTATTAATTTGTTTGTAATGAAAACAACAAACCATCTTCTATAAACACAAAACTCAGTCTTTATGTAATTTTCAGAAAGTTAATTTTTTTTTTTTTGATATCTTAAGTGGGCATGGCACTTCCTATACAGAGAAACTTTTATAACAAACTCATTATATTTATATGTATGTGTTTTAAAGAAATACTATTAAAAAATAGAACAAGTGGGCATGGCACCTCCCGCACAATAGGAAATTAGGTGGGAGTCGCTTCGTTAATTTAAAAGATTATTGTAGAGACAAAAAATTTAAAAAAAAAAAATAGTGGGCGTGGCATTTCCCATATGAAGTACCTTTTTATTAAATGATATTTAAGGAACTAATGCAGTTAAATATTTAAAAGTTTGTGCATGTTGCCCATTGTATATATGTCTTAAAGTAACATTGTTAAATATTGTAAAAGTGGGTGTGGCACCTCCCACATAATAATTTTAATTAATCTTGGGAACTAATAAGGTAAATAACCTGAAACTTTGTAGGAGTCACTCCATTAATTTAAAGGCATATTCTAAAGAAAAATTATAAGAAAAAATTTTGTGGGCGTGGCAGTTACCATAAAAACAAATAGTTTTATTTAATGATATTTAATGAACTATTGCAGTTAAATACATACCTGAAATTTTGTGCGTGTTGCCCATTGCCGTTTTTTAGAACAAATATTTTTTTAAATTTTTTGCTGTGTCTAAAAATTTAAACAAGCCGACTCCATGCAGTTCTAGGAAACAGTGTAAACTCTCCCATACCAAGCAAGCACTAGCAAAAAAAATTTTTTTTTTTTTTTGTTCAAAAAGAGACGATAAAGTTTTTCTATCTAATGAATGGTTAAAAACAAAAGGATTGTTTAAATAGTTCTACAAGTAGTCTTATAATCATCACCAAACATACAGGGAGTATTTTTTTGTTATTTTAACTGCATTTTTTAAAAGAATACATGTGAATACACAATTATTAAATATTAATATGAACAACACCATAGAACTGTACAACGAAGCTATCAAGTTATATCAAACTTTTCAAAGTGTACTGATGATTTGCACTGAATCTGTTTTGCTAGATTGTGGAATAGAAAACAGAGAAAAACTAAGAAATTAATTAAATTCCTACAATCGTAATCCTTAATACTTTAATCACAAGTCGAAATGATTTTGATGTCAGTGGAAATTGTTTATTTTATATGAAAGTCAGAATCAAATGGTTTTAAAGATTCTTTATGGAAAAATATTAGAAACAAGCACAAAACTAGTTTTTTTTTTTTACAAAAACAAAATGTTATAAAATATCTTTAATTTTGCTGCAAAATGTTTCATTCAATTTTGCTTCAAACTTATTAAAATATATTTAAAATGCAACAATTTTCATTCTGTCTGACTACTTCTATGATAAGGTCATTTTGAATTTGTCAGCACAACTTTTTGCTTATATAATTTTTGGCAAAAGAAACAAAAATTTGTTAGAATGCTGTCTTATGCCGAATCTTATTTTCCCTAAAAAAATTTTTTTATCGGCAAAAATATATACACAAAAGAAAAAAGTAAAATACGATTTAAATTACGTAAACTCTAGACTCAATTAATTTAATTGTTGAAGCGCAGCCTACGAATAAAATTGTGTATTGCATATCGGTAAAATTAAAATTTTCAATTAGTTGAAAATTGTTTTCGATCACATGAGTAATTGATATAATTAATGAATTAATTGAAACTTGTTTGATGAAGTGTTATTTATTTTTTATGAATAGTTTTTTTTTATGTACACAAAAAAAATAAAAACCGACATAAAATACGAAAACTGCTAACTTCAACAACGTTTGTTATTCAAATTCTACCAACTCCGAAATTTACATATGGGCGTTTCCACAAAAAAGTGTACTTTTCATCGTGTTCGCCACCTAACAAAAAAAAACTACTTATTTTTAAAACAAAATTTATAAGTTATTTTCCCTTTTATATCTTGGCGTAGATCGAATGACATGGCTTAAAATTACAAGCTTAATTGTTTGATGGCGAACTGGACTTAAAATTACACTTTTCTTTTGAAATGCCCATATTCAACACATTTTTCACATAACCAAAATTTTGTAAAAATGGTTAGAAAACTAATTACGGAAATACTCGAAACTAGTTTTAATTTTTGAATGACTTGAACTGAAAATAGTTTCTTCTTCTTCTTTAGCCAATATAGAACTGATTTCCAGACGTTTCGATTTTCTGCATTTCTTCTCCAATTTTTTTATGTTTAGATCGAAGAGATGTTTTTTTGGGTCATATTCAAACACTTATTTGCACGAGCATCTTTTTTTTACAAGAGAAGCAAGAGTATTTGTATTTTTATGCGCTTCACTATATTAATGACGGCAAACAGTTCATGCTTCATGCGAAACCGGTATTCACCGTTAACACAAATCGAAGCATCTTTCTCTCGAAATCCCAAGTACAGCTTCACTTGCTTGTGAAAGTACCCATGCCTGTGCGCCTGTCGAGAGAGAGATTTACTTTCAAATTGCTTGATTAGCCCAAAGTAACACCTGCTAGCTAATATTATATGTCACTTTGTTTCCAAGCTGATGTTATAAGTCTTGTTTATGGCAATTTTAAGGTATACAAGCTCTTCTACGAACTCGAAGTTATATTTGCAAATGTTCACAGTTTTACCTAATCTAGTCGTTTTTCTGTTCGTAGAAATCATTAACTTTGCTTTCCTTTTTTTCACTCCTTTTCAATGTTGGGAAAGGCGGCAGTTAAATCTCACAATGTTCTTCTCATGATATCAATATCACCTGCATATGCGAGCAGCATGAGACTTTTTGTGAAAATTTTGTTGATATTTTTAACAGCGGCATCGCGTACGACCTTCTTCAATAGAATGTTAAAGAGATCACACGGTAAACTGTCACCTTATCTGAATCTTCGTGTGATAATAAATGATTCTGATAGATCACTTTCAATTTACACTGTAGATCTTGTATTAATTAATGTCATCCTGCATAGTCTTATTAATTTTGCACATTTTTCTCGAATCAGACTGTCCAAATCGGCCTTGTTATTAACGAACAGGTAGTTTCAAACATTTTAGCTTTGTATAATTTTTTTTCTCTCTATAAATATCGTTAGTGGTAAGCTTTTACTTGTTGAAAAAGTTAGCAATTAACAAGAAAATAATAAATAATTCTCATATTCAAGTTGCTGATACAATTGGGATGTTCACACTGTACTCATATTAGTCATATGTCTTATTATTTTACAACTGTTTAAAAAAATTGTTGTTGTGCTTCAAGCAAAAGTCATAAAATAATAATACTCTTTAAGGTACATATATTTATTCTTTGTCATAAAATAACAGCAGAAACCTTAGCAGCTGAAACTCTTCAGTCGATACGGTGATAATATTTACAAGTTATTATCAGCTGGCACAATTATGACATAGCACATTAAATTATGTTGGGGTGTTCACACTTGTCATATTACGGTGTGCTATTATTTTATGACATATAAAAAAATAAATTCTGAAATCATACCCAACTGAACCAACTAAAATATGGCGAATATATGAAAATACACTTGAGAACGTGTAGTGAGTGCAACACACAAAACCAATATTGCTTCTATACCGCCACGTGCGTTAACATTTCCCTTGTTCCGCTAAAATATTGTCTATGTCCAACTTTTTCGAACTGAAAATTTTTACAAACTTTAACCTGAAAATATTTACCTTGAACTTAACAAAAAGGATAATATATGCTTAAAAATCTATTTTATTAATTCTAAAGAAAATAAGATAATCCAGATACTCAATTTTATTTAATACACAGTTTTTTTTTGGGATCCAAGTGTACTTTTACATATTTCTAGAATTTTTCCATACCATGTTATATTTTGTAAATTATATTTCTAATTTCCAATAACTCTTTAAGTAATTTTTGACAAATAAGTAAAAGGAATGACATCTTCGAAAAATTAAATAAAAGTTTTGTGATGAGGGGAAATAGACATTCCATGACAAATCTGAATACAATAAGTCTGTGCATAAGTTTTGTAAAAATTATGAAAACAATGCCAACTTTTTACTCTGGTGAAGGGTATACAAAAGTCATCAGACATGTCATAGTCAAAGTTTTATATTTATATATTTGTATTAAAAGTAAAAGAAATTATACGAGTACTTGCCAAAAAAAAAAGAAGAAGAAGAAGGAAATTATTTTAAAAAATATGGAAAAAAAAAGTTTTGTTAAGTTACTTAAGTAAAAGTAAGTTTTCTTTTGAGTTCGTTATCTTTGTATTTGGAACGTCAGGTGTAAATACCGTGATACTAAGCTAATTTGTAACTTTATCCTTTGCTCCAAATATATGAATATAAGACACACTACAAAAAAACCAAACAAACAAATTTTAACCAGCCACACAGACACACACACATGCACAACTACAAATATTCAGTAGTCCTTTTTTGGCTACAGTTGAGTAACTTTTAGGTATATACCTTCATACACACACACACACACACATCCACATCTATTATATGGAAACCATAAGACTGGTATATGTTTCATTACATACATACATACATACATACATACATACATACATACATACATATACATATATATTTTTTTTTATAGTTTAACTCTGAACTTGGTTAAAAAGTTTTTAGAGATGATGAGTCTTATCAAGGAGATTTTCACTTTAAGGTTTTCCTTAGGTATTTTTTTTTGTATTATGAACTTGTGTATTGTTGTTGGTGGGTTCGGATGTCTTTAGGTTTGTTTATATGCTTAGATTATAGTTCACTCTTCAGTAGTTGTGAGTTTTCGCAACAATTCTATAAACTTTTTTTGTACAAAGTTTATGCATTTTAAACCGATTTTTTCTTAATTATTAAAATTTAAATTTAAATACGAGTATAATAGAATATAAGGTATACATATGTATGTATTTATATAAATAAATTGAATAATTTACACACTTCTGACAAAGTTGGCATATTTTTATGCAGAATTATAAATTTCCAACTATTTGTGTTTTTTTTTTTTTTTTTTTGCTTTGGCTAGAAAAGGGAAAACAGCTCTTTTTTAAAAAGCGATGTATTGCACTGCAATACTTACCAAAAATTGTTACTACACCAAAGTTTAAAGTTCATCTTAAACGTTTGAGAAATAAAACAGATTCTTACTAAATAAAATTTAAAAATTAAACTTTTTTTTTTTTTTAATTTGTAAAGTTTCTTATTGCTTTCAAAGGTCTTTGTGCTTATGCTACTGTAATTCTCAAATGATTTTTAAAAGTTTTCAAATAAGCTAAGAAGTATTATTTATTTGAAATTTTTATGAATATTTTTTTGTTAACATAGAAAAAAGCAAACACCAATATGAAATACGAAAACTGCAAGCTCAGCCAACTACGATAATTATATATGGGCATTTCCGCAGAAAATTAAAACTTTTTATCCTGTTCGCCACCTAGAAAGAAATCTTGTCTCTTAGAAACAGAATTTATCAGACATGTAACAGAGATCAATTCCGTTCGGAAACGGAATCCATTCCATATTTTGCTGCTTCAGATAATTAATTCCAAAAAAATTTTTGGGAATAAACTACTTTTATTTTCATCAACTGAAAATATACTTTCTTTCAATAAAGCAATATGTTCTTATTATTTATTTTTTAAAAAAAGTATATTATTTTTTATATTATTACGAATAAACGTAATTATTATTCCAACTTATATTGATGTACGAGTACATAGTAATTTCCAACCAGTGATGGGGAATTTCGTACGAACCAAAATTGTTTGAATATGTAAAAAGAGAATAAATTAATTAAATTAATTCTCGTATTCTATTTCTATTGAAAACTTGGTTAAATAGTTGATATTCTTCCCAATTGGCACTTTATGAAAATTGTAAAGATGGTCAATTGAACGCTGATGAGAGGTGTAGCGGCCTTGAAATCGGTGTACTCATACGTTCTGCTAAACTGATTGGATAGAAATAATAATATTTTTCAACATAAAATAACTCTTAGTAATTTGAATTTTCATTAATTCAATAAAACTGAGCTTGAGCCTGATAACATTACTTTTCATACGTACAAAAAAAGTATATTTTAAATAATTTCTAACCCTTTATTTTAAAAATATTTAAAACACTTTAAATAAATTTTTACAGGAAAACAAAACTTTCGTAATTGATTTGTGAAGCATTGCCATATCTAAACGATTTTCGTTGCCATACACTGTTGCCAACTATTTTCCAAAAAATATCGCTAAATTAGGATCGAAAATAGCTAAAAAAAATAGCTAAATTTTAAAAATACGTAAAAATGTAGCTATAAATAGCTAATTGTTGCATAAATTTTAAGAAAACAAGTTCAATTTCGCCAACATGTGTAGATTCATCCAATAATATGATGCTGTGCTTAGATGATGAAATATCCTTGCTAAGCTCAATTACGAAATGAGGGTCTAAAACTTTTTTTTATTATTGCAGTACATTTTGTTCTATGAATACGAATTTTGCCAGTTCCATAAAAATTCTTTTTTCACAAGTCACTGAGGTGGTCAAATGAATTATTCGACGTACATAATGTTGACATATAAATAAAGCACTTACAATTATCAACAATAGTTCATATAATTTTTTGAGCATCTACAATATTCTTTTGTTTCGTCCTTTTCATACTGCACCAGCCAAGACTTTAATTGAACATGGCTTAGCCATTCCTGCCGAAATTTTAGGTTGTATTTAGGGCGTATTGCATCAAAATTTGTTTATATTTTTCTTGTTAGTAAAAGATTACAATGCAAAAAACTAGCACAATCACTACGGTGACTATATTTTTCGACCAAAAAGAAAAAGGACACTCAAAATTAAATAAAAATTATTGGTATTAACTTAATTACAAATAAAAATATAATATTAGTGACTAGTACGAGTAGTTTACATATGCATGTACTTATTTTAATGTTTCAAACAGAAATTAAATATGCCCAGAAGGTCACACATCGTTAAAACAAAAAATTAATTAATTAATCAAAATTAACAAAGAAATTAAATTTAGCCAATAATACAAAAAAAAAAATCAATAAATAAAAATAACTAAAAATAACTAAAAACAATAGTTTAAGGATTATAATCCTAATAGATAATTATCTGTTATTGATATTTTTCTGAAGAATGTATTTTTTTTATTATATCAATGTTATTTGATAAAAACAATTAAATTCTGAACAGTCCATTTGAAAGCAGAAGAAAATTTTACACATTGAACATACATTTTTCAGTGTTGCCAGGCAATTCCTGTCTTGGGTGGTTATAAATTTATGGTTATTGTATTGAGTTTAAAATTTCGGTATTTTGAGAAAATAAAACTTTTAATTTTGGAAACTAAAGAAGAACATTAGCCATTAAAAAGAAAGGACAAAAAGGACAATTCAATTAAAAAAAGGACAATTTATTTTGTTTAAATTTTAAAGGACGTTGTGTCAAAAAAGAGGACTGTCCTTTTTAAAAATGGACGGATGGTCACCACAACAATCACACAACAGATTTGTAGCAACTCTTTGATAATGTTGACTAAAATTATATTATTAAAAACACGCTCGAAAAGTAAGAAGTCATTAAACCAAAAATCGCTAGATTTCCAGCTAATAGCTAAATCATATTTTTTCCCGCAAAATTTAATGAAAAATAGCTAGATCTCTTAAGCAAAATTTTTCGGATTGATGAAAACGATTGGATTCTAAAGCACCAAAAATGATTTCGAACGGAAATACAAATACGGAATTGACAGTATTCCGAACCGAATCTGTGACACGGCTGTATATTTTATTTTTTCATTCATACTAAATAAAATTTTAAATATAATCTATTTGTAATATTTTTCAAATTTCTTTTCAAAGTCATTCTCAAATGATTTTTGACAAAAAAAAATAAAAATTTAGTTTTTAAATAAAATTTTTAGAATATTTCGAATAATAAATTGCATACATTTTTAATTTATTTCCCTACGGGAAATGTTGTACGAATTGTATAAAACATACCTGTCATATGATAGGTGAAAATGGGAATGGTACAAAGATTTCCTGAGTTGTGACTGGTGAAAATAGGACATATCACAAAACTAGAACAAAAGTGCTAACAAAATTCTCACTCAGTGTCACATTGAAAGATTTACATACATACTTATGTCAGGAAACTCACATGTACGCTTTCACTCTTTTATTTTGCCAGCGTATTGAAATGTTCATTGCTTATATTTTTTATAAAAATGTATTAATATAATTTAAATGAATTAATAAAATTTTTATTTTTTAAATACATTTTTACATGTAAACTTATTGTTGTGAAGAATTTAGACTCGTTCGGTGATACTTATGTCATCGAAGGACTAGATTTTATACCAGGCTTTAAGGAACTATTTTCTGACATGTTCATTACGGACTAGTTTTAGACAGGTTACTGTAGGATAATCCTATTACCGGTTTTTATGAAACCATAACTGAGACTAGTACTTAGGAAACCACCACATGACAAGTACCTTAAGTTTAGGTCTAGGACCTATCACCGGGTATCTTAATTATGTCAATTGACCCCCTCTAATGACAACGCCATGTTAAAGTTACCGGTACCTCTCATATAAAGTTCCGGAACTCGAATCGGTTGCTAGTACCTGGGAACCAGTCACGTCACTTGCCCTGTGACAGGTACTTTTCCCTCTAGGCTTTTCTAATAACAAAAAAAACACAAGCCAGAGTTCACTTTGAAGTACAAAATTTTTATGGAAAACTCGTATTAAAGAAAAAATTATGTCTTGATTCATTGATTTAAGTACGAACAACCAGCACTTAACCAGCACTTAGCAACCAGTACAAAAGCCTAAACTGGCATCATGATGTTTTCAGATAATCTAACTTTTTGTCTTCTTAAGCCTCATTACCAATCACGGAAATCGTGGAAATGCAATCTTTTGTAAAAAAATACATTAGAAGTATCCAATTTTGTCTTTTTGTTGCTTTTAATTTTTGAAAAACCTGCTTACTTCGAAGAAATTTTACGAAAATTTTTCTTCTGTAACAAGAATATTTTAATTAACAAATTTCCTCTCATTTTGGCCTAGATAAAATGAAACAAAATTATCATTATTATGTTGCAATTTTTTATGTTGCATATTAGGAATAAACATTTTTATCACGTTTTACCAGCAATTTCGTTGTTTTTTTTTTTGCTTCTGTTTGCAAAATAGATTTAAGTGCTACAAAAAAATAGGTAGCACAAAATGCTCATTAAAATTACATTATTTCTTATATTTCACAAGAGCAAACTTTTCAAAAATAAAATGAATGTATGTATATTTCTATAAATTTCCATAATTATCTTATTTTGTTAAAGTGGTTTGAGAGGTTTGTTGCAAATGTTTATTTTCTCCTACTCGTAACTTGAAGTGAAATTTAGCGAAAAGACAATAAAGTGCACATAAGTACATACAGCTGTAAGTATATGTGTAAAAAATAAATAAAGGAAACAAGGTGAAGGAAATTTTAACGCTTTTATACTTGACATACTACGGCAAACACCCACTCACTCGCTGGATTCATACGAAATATTGAGAATTTAAGAAATAACTTTAAAGTGAAATTTTTAATGTGCAAAGATTAGTGCAACGTGCTATTGGTAAGAATGGAAACTGTTAGCCTCTTACTCTATTAGTTATCAGATTAAAATTAATGCCATTTTATCAGCAGTGAAAATTATTAAAGAACTGCCAATAATTAATTGTAACTTATTTATCGCTCAACTTGTACGATTGATTTTATAAAACAATTTTATATTTGAATACATAAAAACAAAAGATTTATTTATTCCACTAAGATTTCATTGAAATTAATTGTACTATTAAAATAGTTGATTATATAATTTCCTATAAATAATTGTTGTTTATAAAGTCTGTGTCAGTTTTTATGGGGTCATTATTAAACCACGTTTTGTACGACTTATTTACGTTCAACAGAATATTACAAATAAATCTACTATAATACACATGTGTGTGTATACGAGTATATTTTTATTTCTTTCGTGCCAAGTGATTTAATTATGCTTCACCATTGGCATTGTCAATGCCACTTTAGTTTAACTAAATGGAAATATTTAGTAAATTTACAATACTTGTAAGTATCTTCCAGCTACAGGGTTTTTTTTTTAGTTTAATACTACATTATTTAAGCCATTTTATGGTTTGGTTTATTTTCGTCTTTATCCAGATTTGAAAGAAAGGAATAGAAAACCACATAAAAAAATATTAAACCTTCCGTTCAATAAGTTTAAATCTAAATAGTGTGACAATTTTACAAACATGTAGGACGTCCATATGTTTGAGATCCTTGCTATTCAAACGAGTGTTCTTGTTGCATTTTAATTTTTTTGCACATATTAATTTTTTTGAATGATTACGATATCATATTTTTCATGGTATTTTGATGCTTCCAATGAGAGCGAGAACCCCGATATGTGCTGTCCATGTGAACATGCTATTAAAGATTTGTCAACAACGACACTAAAATTCTTTAAAAAATTTTTAAAAGTTTTGTTAATGACACAAATAATATTGTTTTGAAAAAATTACGTTTCAAACATGAATGGTAAAGATTTACAGATGTGTTTGTATTTAGCTACCAACGAAATACATATAGATTAGCTAACCCATAACAATTAATAATATTATTAAAAACTTAAATTCTTGAGTATTTGCTCGACTAAAATGTTACATTTTTTAATTATAATAATAGGAAATTTTACCAGGACAAAGAGTTCAGCCGTGTTAGGATAAATACAAAATTGTCAAAGCTTTACTAATGGTATCGGTGTAAAAAAAAGAGATAGAATCTATCAAAGAAAAAATTTTTTTTACTTCTTAATATTTTAGATATTTGGAATATCCTTGACTTTTATACATTCTTGTTATAATCCTTCATCCTTAGGGTCTTTAAAGAACTTGCAACTCAAAGAACAGTAAAAGTTTCATGTCATGGTCGAAAATCCAAAAGTATTTTATATTGTTTTTTATATCTCCTGTTAAATTAAAACAGGTGATGTTACGTACTTTTGGATTTTCGGCGACGATATAATTATACTGCTCTGCAAAAAAAATAACGAATTTTGCAAGAAAAAAATTTTTTCCCTCTGAAATTTTTGAATAATTCCAAGACAATAAAATGTAGAAAAAAAGTACATTGAATTACATTAAAAATAATTTTGTTACGCATCGTTTGGTGTTTTGTTTTTGAAAATCTGATGAGTCGTTGTCGAGTTAGCCCATAAAAAAACCTTACGTGATGGAGAAAAACCGAAAACGGATTTAAGTTTAGGACATCAAAATCCATACAGTCCCCACATAGTTTTATTTAAATGAGGATTTTGCTGCTGAGCAGTGTTATCAAACTTAATATTCTACAGAAAATCGGTCAGTTTTCGCTAAAAATTAAGGAAATGAAAATAAGTCAGAATAATCTAACAATTAATTTTCTTGTTTCTTAATTAATCACGACGAGCTTTAGGAAAAGTTGTGACGTTTTTAATCGCAATCAACACCAAAGGAGGGAGGGTGGTGTTACCAAACGTTGTTTTGACTTTGCACCTGGGTTTGATCCCTTGTCAAGGCAAATCATCAATATCAGAAACATCTCTAATGTACATTAGTGTCCCCCTGGTATGTAAGTTTTACATCTTTGTGATATCTACACCTTGGTGATGTGCCTTCTGGGGAAAAGGGCCAATTATCCCTAATTCTTATAGGATACTGACTAATCTCTGAAACAACCGAGCAACGGATGTACATACGAATATTTATAATATTGAAAAGGAAATAGGTAATCTATGTTTCTCTGGCAGATGGTGAAAAATCACTTAAAGTCTCCGCTCAAGACCAAATTCGATAGAAAGTTAATCCCTAGGTATTCTCTTTCGAGGCATGACCAGTATTCTTACACTGGAGCACTGTGGGTTTAAGCCGAAAGGTAAGTTCCTACATTAATCTGTAACACATCTGTACATTATTGTGGCATTTTATTAATTGTTTTTAGACTGCTTAAGTGATGAAGGCATACACTGGTTACTAAAAACTGTTCTGACATCGATGATACTGTTCCAAGGTAATGAACACTACACCGCCCTTCTTCATCCGTTGGAAGAATCATCCACGAAGTAAAACAATTAATAAACTTACTGCTCGCAAAGCATAAGAAATTTAATGCGTTAAATTTTAACACCAGAGGCGCAGCAACACTGCTCTAAAAATAACAAAACGCGCAGAATTGTAAAAGAATTCAGCCGTCTTATTTTTAATTTAAAAATCATTATCTCAGGCAGGCCTCAGAAAAGTCCTTCGAATAAAAAAATATAATTAGACAAGCGTCCTTGAATGGAAGAGAATCGATATTTTGGTTGGTTTCAACTCTGTTGTAGGCCCTTCCACAAAAAGCAGGAATTGTTGATTTACAAAAATATAAAATAAGAATTATATTAAAATATAAGAGATATACAAGATTATTTTAGATTATTTTAGATATCTTCCAATTTGTGATCATCACTTAAGTAAACTACATTGCATTGAATTTGTTTTATGTAAAGGATTTCATTTAGTCACAAAACTATAAATACTAAAAGCATCAACTTGTGTGCTTTCAAAAATCCCAGTTGGTTCATCTTGTTAACCCTAGCGAAAGCATATGCACTAATCTTCATTTAAGTTAAGTACTCGTTCAATCTTATGTACATATGTATGTAGGTATGTATTTATGTACATCTTATGTACATGCATATGTAATTATGTTTGTAATGTATTGTGTATTCTTTAGTCATTTGACATATTAATCTGGCATAAAATTAATTTGTGCCGCATTGCCATATTAAACATTAATTATATGCTCTTTTGGTATTTAACTACACGCAAACACACACACACATACATTTATGCATGGTCGTTTTCATAGTAAATTTTTTAGTTGCTTCTCAGTCTGTAACAAACTGTTGGGCTAACTCGCATGTACGTCATATGTTTGTATGAATGTTTGTATGCATGTACATATGTGTGTTTGTGTAGGCGACCTCCTTGGAGACTGTGTTAAGTTTATTATAAAATCCATTTGTTATTCGTTGTTTTGTGTAATTGGATATAAAGGTCAAAATAATGTATTGTAATGAAAGTTATTTAATTTAAGAACAAAATTTTATAATGCCCATACACTCACTCACACACACGCATACACACGACATTAAAATACTTATTAAATTATGGTTTTCTTTTCAATTGTAGAGTTTAGTTATGCACTTGTATTATGTATTTGAATGTGAATTAAGTTTGTGGTTAAGATTTAATTGAAATTCTTTAGAAACAAAAATATATAGAAAATAGTTTAAATATCTTTTGGGCTCATACGATACGAAAGCCGCAATTTCTTATTTTTTTTTTTGTAATCTTTTAAGCAATTTTTAATACACATGCAAACGTAGTATAAATATTATTTTAGTGTTTATTAAATTTTGCTAAACTAAATTAAGATTAAATTGTCTATAAGAAATTTAATAAATTTATTACTGGAGATATTCTCGCAATTATTGTTAACAGAAAATATGTTTTCATATGTTGTGTGTTGAAGTCTACTGATGATTTTAGTTGAGTTCTAAGGAAATGTAGGCATATACTTATGGTATGCTTAAACCACAACAATGGAACTTAAATATTACTTCAACTCATATATTACTGCTCTGATTGCAAAAAGTCAAGGGAAAGGATGTAAGCTTTTAGAAAATTAAATTCCTGACCAAACAGGTATGCAGAGTGACAAAGACAAACACTTCTGGTATTAAAAGAGTTGTAAACGAGTGTTTCAAAATTAAGATTTAAATTTGTCGCCATTTCTGGAGTAGAGTGCTTCTAACTCTAAAAAACAATTTGACCGCTGAAAGTTTGGGATTAGTAAAAACTTTACGTTAGTTATCAATTGTTGTGTTAATTGAATTTTGTAAGCAAATAGACACATATCTTTAGTGACTATACGCTGTATAGAGCTCTTGTCCCCGACGACGAATTGAAGTTCTTGGATTGTCACCGACGCTCTTACGTCCTGCTTCGATATTGACATTTGATCCGCTTGTTTTTGAACGACCAGTGTGTTTGGCATCCATAACGGATCCAGTCTCCCTCAATTTTTTTTTTCCTCAAAGTGGACGAAGTTAACCGATAAAATTATTGAAATTTTTGAAGTGCGGCCGCCAAGCTTTCATTATTTTTTAATTATTGTTCAATAAGAAGAGATGTTGACCCAAAGTGTAACGCTCCATTTTTATTAACCCCTAAATTTGCAACGGTTGAATTTTTATTTTTCTTTTGAGTTTTTCCAACACTTTTATGCAGAAATGGCAAAAATTTCAAATTTTGCGCTATTTTTAGGACACCTTTTAGCTGTCGATGTCGAAATATTTTTTTATCTTTTTTACATCTGAGGGAAATTAAAAATATTAACGCCAAAAGGTAAGCGAATGTATTCAACTGCACTGTAGAAGGGGGGCCTATACTGAACTCGCCTTGCACTAAGCAATAGTTTTATATTTTGATTTATACAATAAATTTGTTTATCCATGCTTACATAAATTTATTTAAAATAAAATTACTATCTTGAGAAAATTATATTCTCATACAAAACATGTTAATAAAACTCCCTTGAATATTAAAATTTAACTAACAAATCAAATTTGTTTCAAACAAATGTCATTAAAAGTTTCATCGTGTAAATGCAGTCTTGCATATAAATACAATATATAAAATATACACAAATAAATACCTTTAAAATAAAAAAAATATGTAGCAAAAAGAAATATGTTTGTATTTCAACAAGGCACCACAAACGAAATTCATCATCAGTGGCACGTTTATTTTCAAAATAATTACTAAAACAAGAGATAAAATCGAAAAGAAGAAAAATTTTATTAAAAAAAAATAAATAAAAGTTAAACTTTTAGTTTGACCAACTAACAACGACCAAAAAATAGCTAATGAAAATAACAAATAACTAAAATCCCATTTTCAAATAGAACAAAGAGACGACATCAACAGGAAATCAAAATAAAAACAACAGCAACGAGAACAATAACAATTGCTACAACAAAATAATGTAGATACTCATCATTGAAACAAATACAAATGTTTATACATACATACACATAGATAATTATACTAACATACGATTTTATACACAGTAAAAAAAACTTGAAATCTTTTAGAATCCTTTTTCTCCCTTCAAATATTCCTCAAATACGTTTGAGAAAATTTAACAAATTTTATCAAAATCTAGGACTACGATTAAAAAAATTTCTTTATTTTCTCTGCTTTTTCTTAAAAATATTATAGCGACTGTTTATCCCTTTTTTTTTTTTTTTGTTCAGTGTACAAATGTGAAAGTGTATGTTAACTTAAAACTTACAAATAACTAATAAAACTTTTTCATTAACTCTAACTTTTAGAAAATGACATCGAAACAAATTTACACTCGAAAAACTTTACACGTTTTTTCATAGGAGAAGACAAATTATCATATATTCAATTTATGTTTTAAAAGTCAAAGGACATAACTTAAAACATTATATGCATTTTATTAGTTAAAAATCACAAAAACAAAAAAATTATTTTTGTTAAAGAAAATTTTCGAAAATTCAAATTGAAATTCAGATTATATCACTCTTAAAAAAAAATCTTTATTTTCATGAACGAGCAGAAGTTTTGTTTAACATCTCAGTGAAAGCACACTATGAATGACACTGTACGTACAATGGTGCTTATAGGGAGGGCACCAAAAAGCAGATATAGTACTTACATCATCGTTTAAATTTTTTTTTTTTTTTTGGGTGGGGGGGGGGGGGGGGTAGTTCAGTTTCATCTCTTTTTTTTTTTTTGGTTTTTATAACATTAAAAAAATTCCCATCCAGCGGTTACACATATCAAATATTTGTCGATAACTAATATATTATCTATATATATAAAAGAGGATGTGTGTATGTATGTAAGAAATGGACTCGAAAACGGCTGGGCCGATTTTGATGAAATTTTCAGAGAATCTTCAGAATATTCAGGCGGGTGACATAGGCTATATGAAGTTTTGATTGGACAAAGAGGCGTGACACCGCCCATATAACCCAAAAATTTAAATCGCCATATTTTGGGCATTTTTTGACCTACGTCGATGATATTTGGTACATATGGTATTGGCATAATTTGGAATAGGTACCAAGAGAAAAGTGGGTGGGACCACGCCCCTTTTTTAGTAAAACCAAACTCTTGGACCGATCTTCCTAAAATTTTCACAGCATGTTACTGTGACTCTGGAAGGAATAATAGGCTATATGAAGTTTTGATTGGACAAAGAGGCGTGGCACCGCCCATATAACCCAAAAATTTAAATCGCCATATTTTGGGCATTTTTTGACCTACGTCGATGATATTTGGTACATATGGTATAGTCATAATTTGGAATACGTACCAGAAGAAAAGTGGGTGGAACCACGCCCCTTTTTAAGAAAATAAAAAATCGTAATATAGTCTTAACTACTGGACCGATCGTCATTAAATTTTCTCAATAGGAATTTTATTTTATACCGGGGGGTAGCGAAGCGCACCGGGTATATCTAGTTTCCTTTAATTTCAATATTTCCGATATATTAGATTGCATTTATTAAAAACTATACAAAAATAGCTTTTTGCAGCATAATTTATTTTATTTTTTAGTATAAAAACAAGTCAACTGACACTATTTCAAAGCAAAAATAGTGGTTACGTATAATTGTATTAATTTTAAGTAATTTTAAAGGAAACTTTACAATTGTGTAAATATTTATAAATATAAGTATACCCAATTGTTTCTCAGGGGTAGATAGTGCAACAGGTGCCGGAATTTTTCAGAGGTGTCAAAACGCTTTAAAAGCAACACATCTAAAATATATGCGCTATACCGACCGATACCTTTAGAAAGGTCTTGGAAAGTTCAACCAACTGCTGAAATCAGTGTATACAAGAGTTTCTCAGTTATGGTGCTAGTGAAACAAAGATGAGTTTTTTAAATTGACATGAAATTTACTTTATTCGGAAGATTATCTTCTGGCATCATAATTTAAATATGACTTCTGGCATATGACCTCCATTGCTGGCTCGGACGTAGTGTAATCTGGAGGTCCAGTTTGCGATGACTTTTTCCAACATTTGCGGCCGTATATCGACAATAACGCGGCGAATGTTGTCCTCCAAACGGTCAATCGTTTCGGGCTTTTTGGCGTAGACTAGCGACTTTGCATATCCCTACAGAAAATATTCCAGCGACGTTAAATTGCACGATCTTGGAGGTCAATTTACAGGTACGAAACGTGAAACTATGCGGTTTCTAAACGTTTCCTTCAATAAATCAATTGTGGCACGAGCTTTGTGAAATCACAGCTCCTGCTCATCATGGTTGTTCAATTGATGAACGAAAAAGTCAGTAATCACTGCTCTATAGCGGTCACCACAGACTGTAACGTTCTGGACAGCATCGTTTTTAAAGAAATACGGACCAATGATTTCACCAGCCCATAAAGCACACCAAACAGTCAGTTTTTCCGGATGTAAAGGTGTCTCAACATGCACTTTCATGCATTATGATCACTTCAAATACGATAGTTTTATTTATTGACGTATCCATTCAAACAAAAGTAAGCTTCAACGAAAAAAAAAAAAAATTCGCTTACTAAAAGCTGGATACACGTTTCACAAACTATACATAAATCACGTGTGTAGTCTTGCTAACTTAAAATCGCATGCCTCTATAAAAAAAACACCCTTTAAAAGTCTTTCTCAAGGGAAACTGCCAGAGGTATCATACTTCCCAATTTAATGTGTAATTATCTAACTTTATTTTATTCATAACGATCACAACAGTTCGTACACTTTTGTAAGTTCATTTTATAAAGTACAATAAAATTTTTATAAGTTAAAGTTATTTGTTAAACTAGTAATTTATTTGTTAGTACACATGTGTACAACAATATTACAATTAGTTGTCTATCTTTAGTTTGGTAACAGTAAATAAATTAGACAACCTTTTTTATATCAAAATAGTACGCTTTAAAAATACACTACCTCAGTAATAATATACATAATTATCTTTCGAAGAAAAAAAAACACTTGCTGCCTATAGCGAAAACTAACTAAAGACACCCTACACAATTTATGTATATCATGCAAAAATGTTGTTTCCAAAATCCATATAAAATTAAAGGTCTGTTAAAGTTATACGCCTGTGAAGGGCATTTTCTAAAGTATAAACTCAAATCACAAAACTATTGCAATTAGTTTGTAGTTTTAGTAACCAAAAAATAAAAATAAAATAAACAAAACAAATAAATAAAACATTTGATAATAAAAATAAAACAAACTAGAAAAAACTTAACAAAAATAAAATAAGTTTTATATAAAATTTCCTTTTTATTTCGACTATTCGTTGTAGTAATTTTTACTCGGTACCTGTTAAAGTTTTACTTGTAACAAATCATTTAATACAAAATAAGCAAAAACCCAAAAAAGGAAAGAGTTTATTTCAGAGCATGTTATTTGTTGCTATAATTGATATTGAAAAAAAATTCTGCTGTACTAATTAACAAAGTTTTTTTTTTTGTTTTGTGTGTTTCCTTTTAAGAAGAAAAGAATTGATTTTTATCTGCTGAAATATTTAGGGTAAATCATTAAATTACAATTTAATGTACATTGGGAAAGCCTTCACCAATAAAATTGTCGTGGTGAATATTTTACATTGTTTTTCTATCTCTTTAGCAAAAAGAAATATCCTTAAAAACTTTGATTGAGATATATGTAGCTGTTAAAAAGAATGTTTAACTTTGTAACGTGAAGATTTCGGTGCTTCATAATTGTATCCTTGATTGAGAGAACTAATTTTGGCCCTTTAAATCTGTGCCTATTGGATGATTACTTGTGCAGTTTCGATAATATTCATAAACGACTTGATCTACAAATTATTATTGTGTTCAATTTATTTTTCAGATTTGCCTGCTAATTTTAGTGAGGGAATATTGCCCTCACTAAAATTTCAATAAATTTAAGAAAGTGCAACTTTGAATGGAACTCGTACGGAGGAACTGTGCTAAATATTGTTAAATATTGAACTCAATGTATCTTTCCTTTATACTTTTTAAAAATATTTAATAGTTTTTCTCTTTTTTTTTTCGTTTATTTTTTTTTTGGCGATTTTTTTCATTCCTTGCGGTTTTTGAGAATTTTTCAATTAGAGCGATTTTTGTGTTTTGCGGTGTACTTTTTATCTTATTCGTTGCATTACTTGAAAGAATACCCTTTAATTCAGCTGCTCTTGCAAATAAATATTGTTTCATGTCCTTTAAATAAAAGTATATGGAGTACAAGAACTTTTTAGGTGCGAAATTTAAATCCGTTTTTAGTTTTTGTCTATAAGGTACAGATTCTTTTTTAGGAGGATGGCTAACATGTCCACCATAAATTAGGAGGCCAGGAGCAAAAATATGTACATGTCACTTTTATGGTGCGTTCGGGTTAATGTTCGCCTATACAAATCAATACCAAGACTATACCGCAGCACTCTGAAGTAACATGTCTGCAAAACTGCTTCAAATTAAATTAAAAGCAGCTCAGTTGATCCCAGCTCAGTTTCACCAAAATCCACTTCCGCGCAATATTCTAAATTGTAGAGGTCACACTCGGCTGAGAAGGAGTATATGTATGTGTGTGCAACCATCCAACCGATATGTTCCAAACCGGTTTCATTTGACAGGTAATTTTATCAAGATGGTTTTAGACACTTAAAATACTGCGTTAAGTTCATACAGTCCACTTTTTACTTCAGTTTTCGAATTTTCCCATTAAAATTTTTTTTCCAATTTTTAATTTTGAAAATATTAAAATTTATATGGCTTTAAATAGTGCATGTAGGCACACCGATCCCCATTTATTGTTCTACTAAGAAGAGATTTTTTAAAAGTCTTTATTTATAAGCGTAAAAATACGCCAAAAATTCAAGTTAATCTAAATTTATATAAAAAAAAATTTTTTTTTGAACGGGTGTAATCTGATTTTTGTACTTTAAGTGGGTCAAAACGGACGGACTCGCATTTGAATACCTTTTTGACAGGACTTGAGAAAAGAGAAGGAGGTGGAGCATAACTCGTATCATTTAAGAAACGATGTTAAAAAAATATTTTTTATAGGGCTTACATGGCTCATATCTTATTTTGAAAATCAGTCAGGGGGCAAGTTTTTTTCCCCAAAATATTACTTATTGCTTAACTCATCCATTCATGGCCCGATTTTCAACATCCTTTTTTTTTTGGTTTTAACAGTTTTGTATGCAGTTTTCTCCGCCAAGTAGTGGTTATCTCAATTTTCAAAATTCTTGCTAACTCTAAATAATAGTTAAGGACCGAACCTAATCAAACTAGAAAATAGTTTATGCATTTTTGTGTCTTCTCTCTATTCTCTTTTACAGCTGATACAAATGGAGGCCGGTCATTGGTTAATCACTTACTTGAAAATTTAAGAATTAATAGATTTTCCATTCCGATTCACTATACTAAATGGGGCCTGGAGAGAATTGTAACTACTCTCCACCTTATATTAATTCCAGGGTTAAATTTAAAAGAAAAACCCGAAACACGAATATTTTACAAGCTAATCATTTATTTTTTGTCTTCTGCAGCCATATTACCAATAAAGTGAGATTTACATTTCTTTTATTAAATTTCTACATTAAAGAGTTGATTTTAAATCACAAGAAAAATAAACTTACCAATTGTGTTATGTATGGTTGCACATTTTATTTTCATTTTTTTTTTTATCATAAACATTATAATTTTTTATGATAAAGTTAAACACTATTTTCACACAAAGACTGGACCTTCTCACTTAATGGATTTTTAATTAAGGTTGGACATTGCTGCAAGCACTCATATGTGTTGAGACCGGAAAATATACCACGCTTACATTCTAAAATAACTACCGTTACCGACTTAACTACCGTTGGTTCAAAAATACGCTTTAAAGTACCGTTACATATAAAAATTTCGCTGCCGTATAATTTGAAAAAACCGTAGAACACAAACAGTAGATATAAAGAGCGGAACGTACAAAACGATTAGCCAACCTTAATGGGACACATTCTTCTATTTTCTTTAGCCCAGCCATAATAATAAAAACACACACTTTACACTTCTGATTAATTTTTAAACTTAAATATGATGATACGAGCAACCTGAAATTAAACAAATAAAAGGACACTTTCTTTAATTAGATAGTTAAAATTTTATAATAAAAATGGTGAGAAAGAAGAAAAATGTAAATGTATTATTCTACTTATGAAATACACAAAGTTATTCTATTTATCTGTGTATGTGTTTGCGTCTGTTATAGACTCTGAAACCATCCAACTGAAAGGTAATTTTGTGTAGAAAGTTTTAAAAACCTAAAACACGGCGTTATACCTTTTCGGTTTATTCCTGAAGCCGATTTTTGAATTTCTCCACTAAAAATGTTGTCATAATTTTGTATTTTTAAAGATTTTAAACAGTGTGTGTCTTGAAATTTTGCGCGTAAGCACCTCTCCAGATGTGTAGATCCATTAAGAGCGTATTTTTGAAAATTCGAAGATTTAGGGGGTAAAATTGGCTTTCACCAAAAATCCTACTTCATCTGAATTAATGCAAAAAATAAGTGGACGGTTGTGTGGTACTTTCAGATTTTGGTCCCGAAACCAAAATTTTGTTACTTTCTTTATATTGCTTGCTCAAGAGTAGGAAAGCCGAAAAACCTTTACATAACACAGTTCAACAGCAAAAAAAAACTACGGGTAGCACTCCGGGAGTGCCGACAGAAGTGAAAACGTTTTGTGGTTACAAGAATACACGTGCTATTGCCAAAAAAATTATGCGTAGATATAAACAATTATATAAATACATGCAACAAATTTAACCAATTATTAAGGCGTATGCAACAGGTGAGCTTACTAGCACAGCTGACTGAACACCTAAATTTTTTCGCTCAAAATGAAGCGAGCGTGATGTCAAAAACTATGACGGTGTCGCGAATTCAGAGATTTTAACCCACCCAAAACATCGGTACCGCGCCAATAGAAGTTTTCACTTCAAAAATATTACGGTGATCCGACAATTGACTCTGGTAGAGGAGATAAAAAAAAATATACGTGTGTCGGCATTTTGAAAGATCACATCGGAATTTCATTTTATTGGGGGGGGGGGGGGGTTAAGTTTCCCAGTGCTGGCCTGTTCTTACAGCATATCGGTATATAAAACTATGTTTTTTTTACAATTGAAATGTAGGGTATGTTCAGAAAGTTTGTATAAAATTTTATCGCAAACCTTTTTTGTACAACATATTAACCCTCTAACTCTCCCGCATAACGACATTTTGTGACTTTAGTCTAACAAATTGTAAAAAACACCCCGAAAAAGTGGAAAACTGTACCAAAAATATATTCGCCATAACATTTTCTAAAAATTTTTATATAAAGAAAAGTTTTATGTAAGAACAGGCCAAAGATTGGAAACTCTAACCGCTTTTGAAATAAAATCCAGTGTGAATTTTCCAAACGGCGACACATGTTTTTTTTTTTTTTTTTTTTTTTTTTCTCCTCACCAAAATTAATTTTCAGAAAGAGCACCGTAATTTTGAAAAAGTTTAAAATTGTTGTAAAGTGTTATCAGTACCAAAAAATAAATAAAAATATTGTCTATCCACTTAAGCTAAAAACAAAATAAATTTTATTTTTTTTCTGCTTTAAATTTTTATGATTTTCCAATTCAAAACAAAAATGTTGATGACAAAAGTTGTCAAATTGACTATTCCTCGTAGCTGAAATCTTAAAGTGGAAATTCAATCAAATATGCCACCTGTTAGTATATACCGATTCTAACAGCAAAATAGGTTAGGTTAGGAAGGATAGTGTGAAGCACACATCCACTCGGAGACCCAATTGGATCCATTGTGATTCCCTTCATTTATAATTTATTGACTAATTAGTCTCCTTACTGCCCAAGGAGAAACAAAGAGCCTTTATCATCCATCATTCAGCCATTTAATTCCCTTGATAAAGACCCTGATATCCTCAAGTTTGCACTTCGCGATATTACTTATGCCCCCATGGAAACGTCTGCTCAGGCGTCTTTTCCTATGGAGTAGCAGCCTTGGGCAATGACAGATATGCTCTATAGTTTCTGGCTCCTCTTAATCCCCACACATTCTACAGAAATACGGAGTGCCATTTTCCCATATGCTGATCCTCGCTCTAACCAGGCAATGGCCCGTCAACGCGCCTACTAAGACTCTCAAAACCTTTCTATACAGTAAAATAAGTGTGATTAATATGCTGTTTCCATAATAAAAACGATTGGTTGCGTAGAAAGTTTGTATGAAAACCACTCAGTTTTTTGAGTGGATCCCATACAAAATTTCTACACAAGTCATTTGTCTGTATTGTGGAAACAGCACCTAAATTGTTTCGTTCAATTCCGATTTTATTTATTTTTGACTTATGAAAAATAAGAAAATAATAATGGCTCTAAGGCAATAAATACATACACACAAATGTATATATGTCTATACGTGAGTCAATAATAAACTAAAACAAATTATTTTTCTTGTACTTCCATTATTATTTTACAAGACTTTGACTCCAAAGCGACATAGAAAGAAAACTTTATTAATGCATCAATATGCATGCATGTGTTTGGCAAATAAACTTCTGGGAGGGGGAAAATAATAGAAAAAATCGAACAAGCAAACAAACAAACAAAAAGGAAATAAACTTACAAGACAACAAATATTTGTTGAATGCAATGTTGGTACAAAATCCAAAATTAAACAAACACACACTCACACGGCCATATATATATACATACATGCATAAAATAAATATTTCTTGAGATTATCAAATACTTGTGTACACGACGAACGAAGTATGAATAAATACAAATGCATACAAAAATGAACAGGAAATGAAAAAAATGTTGAAGGATTTTTGGTATTAAGTTGACTTTAAAAAGCCTGAAGTCAAAATTTTTTTATTAAGAGGAACGACTTTAAATGAAAAGAAACTAGACAGTTTGCTGTTCTATAGATGAAATACTGAGGCATTAAAAAAGCAGGAGCGGTGTGAACACATAAGCCTGATACGAAAATAGTTTTCGAATTGTTTGTGTTTTTTATTTGTTTGTTTTGCAAACATTTAGAAAATGGAAAATTGATTTCACTACAAACAGACTTCGATGAAGATCTTTAAGCAATCATTGATATTTTTCTTTTAAAACAGTAGGTTTTTTTTTCATTATTTTCAGGCTTATTTTCATACATATAAATACTTGTTTTTTTTTCTAATATTAGTGTATGTTTTTATATGTACCTGGTTTGGAGCAAGAAGGCCCTTGTTTTTATTTGTGTACATTAGCTTTTCTTAGGGAAATAACGTTGTTAACAAAAGTCTTTAGAACAAAAAATTTTTTACTACATCTTATAATATTTTTTGTAGTGTTGCAGTACCTTAAAAGATATTTTTAATAAATTTGATTGTAGACAACTTCGTTTAATATATTATCTAATATACTCCTCCGAAACGGGTCTACCGATTTTAATGAAATTTTTTATGCATATTTGGTAGGTATGAGATTAGGTTTTAAAGTATATTTAAAACCACTAATGACACGAGGAGGGGATGGAGGGGGTAATTCCTGTATTTACTAAACTATTAACCCAATTCCTATTTCAAACATGGCGCTGAATGACAGATGGTGCTACGGCCGCCTCATTCACGAGAAGCGTCATCGTTCGTATTTCAAGTAGAAAAAAATTATTTATGTTGCTGAAGGACAGATTGTGCTACGTCCGCCTATCAAAATTAGAAAAATGGGTTGATGAGAGGGGAGAATGGTTCCCCTTATAAAAAATAGCTTCCGGGCGAAGCAGGACAATCATCTATTTATATATAAAATTATTGGTATTAAATAATAAATTTCACCACTTCTAATTGGATTTAAAAATAAACGAATCTTGAACTAAATTTTCAAAATGACGTTTACAAGTAGACACATACTTATGCTGGTATTTTGCTATAATCAGATACCTTTAGATCAAATCAGTTGTCATTATCATTAACTAATTTTCGTGGTGGTCAAGATAAAAATTTTTCTAGGTAAATATTTGTTTTTCTATCAAAATTTGTTAAAATATTGCACATACGATCAATTTAATTTTTAAAATTCACCGCTGAACAAAACTATGCATTTTCCGAAGACTGAACACCCCTACCATCCCCTCCAGAAGCATTTTGCATACAAGAATTTTACCACTGCAAACAAAAGCTCTAAAAACTATAATTTTAGACAATTTCTTAATTCCCTGGAAAGCCTTGCCGAGAAATCCTTTGAAAATTTAAAATAATAAAAATAAAAAGCCAATGCAGACATTCAGTACAAACTCAACCAAAAAAGCAATTAAATTCAAGGAATTTTTTCCTTTTCACCCAAGGAACAGGTTCTTTGAATTCAACGTATGGCAATCATTGGCTTGTTGAATTCAATGTACCAGTTCGTTGAAGTTAAGAAACTATACGTTGAAACCATACGTTGATTTTTAAGAATTTATTCCTTGACCTAACGTATTCATACAACAAAATCTAGGTATATTACTTAAAATCAAGAAAAAGGTTTTTTGAATCGAAGTATTTGTATATTATGTATAAATAAATAAGCGAGTTTCTTAAATTCAACGTATCATACGCGGCGTCTATTTTTTAGGAACGGACATTCGTAGGTCTTTTAGGCTACCGAATGAATGTAGTATATTTCAGGCTGAGATCCTAGCGATCCTCAGGGCCACGGAACAAGTGACAGAACACCTAACTGAAGGCGTGGAGGTAACATTCTACGTAGACAGTCAGGCGGCGCTGAAAGCTTTGAAGGGGCATAGTGTCAAATCGAAGCTGGTCAGCAAGTGTAGGCTATCTCTCAACTTGCTTATGGACAAATTTCGCAATAGGATATGTTGGGTACCAGGACATTGTAATATTGAGGGAAACGAAATCGCTGATGAGCTGGCAAGAATAGGGTCAGCATTAGATGTGGCAATTAGTGACAGGACGGTTAAACCTCCAATCGGTTACTACTTTAGGGAACTCAGTAATTAGGTAATTACCAGAACTAACCTGGAGGAATAGAGAAGATTGTAGAGTCTCGAGGTCCATATGGACAGAACTGATCTACTGCTGGGTATGTATAGAAAGGTTATGAGAGTCTTAGTAGGCGCCTTGACTGGCCATTGCTCGGTTAGAGCAAGGACCAGCATATGGAAAAATGGCACTCCGGATTTCTGTAGGATGTGTGGGGATGAAGAGGAGCCAGCAACTATAGAGCATATAATCTGTCATTGCCCAAGGCTGCTACTCCATAGGAAAAGACGCCTGAGCAGACGTTTCCATGGGGGTATAAGTAATATCGCGAAGTGCAAACTTGAGGATATCAGGGGCTTTATCAAGGGAATTAAATGGCTAAATGATGGATGATAAAGGCTCTTTGTTTCTCCTTGGACTGTAAGGAGACTAATTAGTCAATAAATTATAAATGAAGGGAATCACAATGGATCCCCGAGTGGATTTGTATATCACACTACCCTTCCTAACCTAACCTACGTTAAATCAAAAAACTAGTTTATTGTTTAATTCAACGAATAAAATCAAATAATGGTTTCAACGTTGAGTTCATAAATACATAAAATTTTACTTTAAATTTCAAGGAATATTTTACTGAAACAACGTATAATACGTTTAATTTCAAAGAATTTAATTCAAGGAACGGGAGTTAGTTGAATTTATGTAAAACTGCTTTTTAAGTGTACTTTACATCTCATTCAAATGAAAACACAAAAATATTTCTGGAAAAAACGTGATTCACTATTTTAGACTTCTGCAGAATAAAAGAAAATCTAATATAAAGCAGCTCTTAGTAAATATAAGAGTTTCTTATAAAAACAACTAAGAATACACACACACATGCATACATGCACACATGTGCATCTGCAAGCAAACCAAAAATTGAGGAAAAAGACAAGTATCTGCTTGGATGCATAATTACATGTTGACATGTTTGTTTGAAAATAAATCTAAAAAGGAAGTGTAAAAGGAAAACTACCAACTTTCTGAACTTATTTTCTCAGCTACTGTATTTCCGATTTTCTCTCTCGCTCACTCTCTAGCACAAATGACATGAGTGATGGCTGTACTGGTACCTCTAACTATTATTATTATTTTGACGTTTTGCTGTTGCTGATCCTGCCGCTCCTTGAGAGTATAAACAGATTGTAAGAAAATATTCTTGCATACTGATAATTTTTTTTATGCTTGTTAATCCCGCGGGCATGTTAACACAATTTTACGTGCCAGTACCATGTGTACTGTGCTTGTCTTATCATGCACTACATACATACACACATATGTACATCTCTATACCTACAGACATTTCATGTCGTCTTATTTTTGCATGTTCTTCTTTGCTCTTGTTTCTTACAAAATTTTTCATTTTTCGTTATTTTTAATTTTCAAGAATTTGATGTCAGGTGTATGTAGTGTTTTTGTTTGAAGGAAGGATGTTCAGATAACAGCAGCAGCGGCAATGTTGAGAATTTTTTTTTTTATTTGTAGAAAACACGAAGTAGGAAACGTGATTTGACTTAGGAGTTGGAGAATCATCATCAACGATGCACTGTGATATGAAATCAACAAAAATTGTAATATATGTTTGTGTATCGAAATTAACAAACTCTGTCTGATATACTCGTATGCCAACTTCTCGTTGCACCTGTCTGAACTTTCGTTCGATTTTATTAGAGATCTCTAAGGATATGAGTGCTAAAAATAATATTAGATAAAAAAAAGTCAATAGGTTCCATGATACAAGATAAGACTGGCTCTGCGACAATTGCAACAATATCAAACTAACAGGCATTTTTGTAGTATAAAATGTTTTCTTTATATCAAAAAAAACAGAGTCGCCGCCAAATAAAGTAGAAAATTTTATGTTATATATAAGATTTTCATTTAAAAGCTTATTCGTAACCAGAATGCTTGTTATCAAACTTTTTGCTAATCCTAATTTAAAACTGTTTTCATCACCCGTCAATCCAGACGGAACGCAAACGGCATCTCCCAACATAAAAACGAAATAGAATACTTTCTTCTGGATAAACAAATCGATGTTATGCTTATCTCAGAAACTCATTTGACCTACCTATTATAGAATTAGTGGATATAATTTCTACGACGTAATTACTAACGACATCTGCACGTATTAATTGGCTGAAATACAAAAAAATACTTGAGTGCTCATTGCTGGGACAATAAGCTGTTGAGAACATCTTTTGATATAGACGACTCTATTAGGTTGTTTCAAGCACACGTTAAAGAAGCTGCTCTTAATGCTTCTTCAAATCCAATCAACCAAGTCAACAAGTGCGATTCAACAATATTTTTTCTGTTGATATAGAAAAGCTTTTATCTGAAAAAAGGAAAGCTCGACGAGAATGGCAACGTTACAGATCGCCTCAGGTAAAATTAAGGCTTAAGGAGTGTTCCAAGCAACTTAGAAAAGTTTTACAAACACAAAAAACAGCTTCCCTTCAAATATTTTTTCAAGAACTAGATGCCACACCACAAACCGATTATTCACTGTGGCGTGCAGCTAGAGGACTTAAAAGGCCGGTGATATGTAAACCTCCATTACGAGCTTCAAATGGTGACTGGGCAAGAACTGATGCTGGAAAAGGTGCTCTTTTCGTTAAACACTTAGAAAAAGTATTTACTCCAAATATTTCTGCTGATATTGTTGAACTGCCACCAGTCGTCTCTTTACCAGAAATTCCGCTAAGATTTAATATTCTGGAGATTGAAAAGGCCATTACTAGTCTAAACACAAAAAAAAGCCCCAGGTATTAATAAAATAAGCAACAAAATGCTTCAAGAATTGCTATATATTGCAAAAAGAATAATACTATTCATCTTTAATAGTATTTTACGACTGCAATACTATCCAACAGAATGGAAGGCTTCGTTGATTACTATGATACCAAAGCCCGGTAAGGATCATACAAAGGTTGAATCCTATCGGCCTATCTGTTTATTGTCCAATATGTCGAAACTTTTTGAAAAGCTGTACATGAGCAAGCTGACTCCTATAGTAACTAGCAGTGCATGTATTCCAGATCATCAATTCGGTTTTCGCAGTCAGCATAACACTATTGAACAAACTCACAGACTTGTGAATGCAGTTAGAGAAACTTTTGAAAAAAAGAAATATTGTTCAGCGCTTTTTATTGATGTCGCACAGGCTTTTGATAAAGTATGGCACGAAGGTCTTGTCCACAAATTAACACAAAATCTACTAGCAAACATCGTCAGGCTCTTAAAAAGCTAGTTAAAGGAACGAAAATTTGTAGTTAGGGAAGGCAATTTCTTAAGCCCTCCGCAGTCGATTGAAGCCGGAGTTCCTCAGGGCAGTATCTTTGCTCCTTTACTGTATTTAATATATGAATCTGATTTACCGTTAAGCAGTCAACATTTGCTGATGATACGGCTTTTCTAAGCGTTCATGAAAATCCTGCAGAAGCTTCCCGAAGTCTTGACTGTAAACTTTTATTATACAACACGATCATGAAACCAATATGGTCCTATGGAATCCAGTTATGTGGCACTGCCTCAGCATCGAATGTAGAAAAAATTCTAAGGCGACAAAACAAAATTCTACGTACAATTACTGTAGCCCCCTGGTATATCCGAAATCATCGAATTCACAAAGATCTTGATGTTCCTTCCGTTGGTGAAGACAGTTTTTTCAAAACACGCGAGAAAATATATTGAAAAACTAGAGTTGCACCCAAATCCACTTGCGCGCAATATTATAATTTATCGAGGCCACACCCGGTTGAGAAGGAGGGATATTCTTTCTCTCAGCCGTACACGAGAGATGTAAAACAACAAAAGTGAACAGTTGAAATTAAAAATTTTGTTTAGCTTTGGCTAAACATATATTTAGCATATTTAGATTAAGATTTGAATAACTTATTGATGTTTCAATTTATAATTGAAGATTCAATAAATAATAAAAACTACCAAAAAAAAAACCCGTCAATCCAGATAATATGTACAACTAACTACATGTTGTAAATAAACATTCCGAACGTTCAACTGTTCTGATGAAATCAAAAGTTTCTTTATAGCAGATGTCCGGTTCAGAAAAAGATAAAAAATGGAAATGAAAAATTGCGCATCAAGATTACAGATGACGCACATGACGAAATTTTTACTCATTTTGGGCTAATAAATAAATATTTTTCTAGATTTTTAGTAAAAATTTCCTGTTGAAGACGAAATTTGTATTTCCTAACATCGAGGAAAATGTTACTGAGTTTCGGTAAGAAAAACGCAATTGGCGCCATACAACAGCCAATTTGAACTGAAATTAAGTAAAATTTTAAAAATTTTAGATAATTTTTTTTTAGTGTACAAAAGAGAGATTTTGGAAATGTAGAAGAAAGCTTAATTCTTTTATAATTCTGCTATTGCGCGTTTTGTTAATTTTTGAAGCGCTTCTGGTGTTAATTTGATGCATTAACTTTTCTAAGCTGTATGAGCAGCCAAAAACTATACGAAGAAGATTCGAAGTTTTTGTCATTATTATTTGCCGTTTATTCCACTGTGCATCGCAATAACATGATAAGGCAACACATTAGTTGTTTGCTGAAAATATTTGCAAATACAGTGACTGAATAACATGAATTATGCTGCCAAAGATACGTAAAGTCACGTAGAATACATATTAGTGAACAACACCAGAAAAACAGACTTCAATGTAAAGATAACTACGTTCATGTTAACAAATTTACAAATTAAATTTTTACGTTTTTTTTTTCTTTTTTGTAAAAATTATATTAAAAATAAAATAATTGTTGCAAGAAAACTGTCTGAACAGACGGGGTAAGGAAGAGGGATACTCCCAAAATTAAAAGTTCAGAAAATTTTTGGTCTAAGACGAATTCTTATCAGCTGGTTGTGACAGGTCAGATGATAATCATCGCCCCAAGGTTTTGTTGCCACATTTTTGCTACATTATTTGATATACGAAGAAGGTATTTTTAAGATGATTTTGGGCGTAAATAGCTGATGTAAAGTCGTTAATAGTCCAGTTGACAAGTAAGCAACATATGAAATTATATTACATTTCACTTAACTCTTTCGTATTTTTCGTTTTAGTATTTGCTTATTTTTGAATAGATCTTTAAAAACTAACATTGCAAATAATCGCGAGCTTTCAGTTCAACTACCTCTGTGCTCTCATTTTTTACCTGAAAGCTCTTAAAATATTACAATTTCCATGAAAATCGCAGATGGTTAATACTTCAGGGTAAATTTATATAAATATTATTATAAAACTGTTATTTAACATCTGTTTAACGTTAAGATTTTCACAAAAAAAAGGAAAATTAACATAAATTTCATTTCAATACACATACACACATTCGTATCTCTTACACAATAATCTTCGACCTTTAGGCTGAAAAGTTTTTGTTAGCAAAAAAGCCAATACGTAATGAAAAATAAAACAACTGGCTTGCAAAAACAAACTTTTTCGTTCAACTGACATTAGAAACACCTTCTAATATTTATTACATATTTTTTTTTTTTTTTATAATTTTATATTATTTATTGAAAAACTTTTGTTGTAAGCCCTTAAAAAGTCCTCATGTATGAGACCTGAAATGTAAACAAACCTCATTTGTGGCTTTCCCCTGCCAAAGCTTGTGAGAGGGTTTTTTTTTCGATGCTTTTCAAAAGCAAACGAGACTTTTGAGGGGTTAATATAATTTATTGACATCAAAATAAATGCAAATTGATATTTTCATGAATAATTTGTCATGTTGCTTAAAACCTGAACAACAACAACAAAACAAAAAAAAGGAGAGAAAAAAGAACCACAACCATGGAGGGATTTTTTATATTCGTTGTAGCCTAAAATAAGCACAAGTTTTGAATTCTAATAAGTTTAAATTTAAATAAAATTATTCATACGCCTTCAAAAGGGACTACAACAAATGGGGAGATTAAAAAATTTTAAATTAAATAAAGTTATAATAACTAAACGTACGTTTAAGATTAGAACGAAGGCATGGGGAGTGTGTCTCATCCACTTAATAAGAAGTAAAAGAATATTATGCAACTTGCTACAAATTTTATTCTACAAATTGCAACATGGCAGGAAAATTGTTACTTTTACTATTTGGAAATGAAATATTTTTTTTTTATTTAATGAAAACTGTTGAAAACAAAATCTTATTTTCTAAATAAAATTTCAAAATTTTCTAATTTCTTAAAACGCAAACGTTTGCATTTTATTCTAGAGAGATACCACTCTTCTCATGAACAACATTTTTAAAGTCTTAATTTTTAAATCTATGGCAATAATCTAAACATTTTGTTTCTAATGAATCCTTTGAAACTATTTAATGTTTTATATGTATGTATGTATGTATGTATATGTGTGCGTCTCGTGCTCCTTTTCCGCTTAAAAGGCAGAAAAAGATAATCCCTTGTTTTAAGTCATCCATTTATTTCATTCATTTAATGGATAACAACACATCTTAGACAATCGCTAAAAATAAAAATGAAATAAATAAAATTCCGAAAAAAAAAACAAAACAAACAAGTTGAGATAAGAATGAAACAAACCACCGCACTTGAAACTATAAAAATTTCATCACAAGTTGTTGTTTTTGTAACCAGCCAAAAACTATGAAAATATAAAAGAAAATTGCCATGTCCGCAAAATGTAATTGAAAAAATCCCTCCGTAATCCTCGATATGTTGAACATTTTTGTAATGTTGCAATTTCTTTTAGCTTTCGTTATACATTTTTTTTTGGTTTTTTGTTTTTTGTTCAAAAAAAAAAATATAGTTTTTTCGGTTATTGTACGCTTGTGAACATTCATTGTATTCATACGAGTAGAACATTTATAGATAACATGATGTTGGATGGTTTTTTTTTTCTCCTTTACTATTCTTATACATATATGAACGTACATACATACATACGAGTATGTACATATTTATGCCATGTTTTCAATGAAACAAAAACAAAAAATAGTAAAGAAAACACTGGAAAAAGACCGAAGATATGAAATTTTTAAAATGAAAACCCTCTCATAAATGGAACAAGATTGCAATAAGATTTTTAAGCCCCTTTTATGTTTTAAGTAATTCTTTTTATGATTTTTAGCTAACAAACAGAAAACAAAGTAATTTTCTTACGAGTATGTTATCAGAAAACTCTGAAACAAACTAACAACATTTTAAGTTTTTCTTCTAACACAAATATAATTAAATGGTAAAACCTTTTTTTTTTTTTTGGGAAATAGGCGAACATATAAAGATTTTTATTTAGTTTTGTTTAAGCAGAAAATGTGTTGTGTAATAAAATATGATACCATCGAGCATTGAAGCGTATGAGTAATATGGATTTAAGTTAATTACGTATACGTCTTATGAAATCTTGGGTATTTATTTAGACTAATGGTGTTTTCTTTTCTACAAAAAAATGATACATCTCCATGCAGCAAATATACTTTGCTGTTCGTTTCTTAAAAATATTTTGGAAGGTATTGCACTTTATACCCCGTAAAAATCGACAGTGTAGGTAGTGCCCTGTAAAACTTAGCTGTCAGCTGTTAAAAACAGGGCGTTCCACTTTTTCATAAATTGTGTTTTGTTCTAGTGAAATAACAAGCTGCATTATTACAGGGTTGGCGAGACATTTTATACATGTCTTACCAAAAATGGTAAGGGTATTTATAGATTTTTTTATTATTGTGTCTGTTTTTTTTTTTACAAAACCATGTGTGGAATTTTAAAACTAACGGGGCATCATTGAGATGCAGAGCCTTCTAATCATGATAATTTGCCAAAAAAATCTTTATGGTTACTGGATAATGCAAAATGTCATGGCGAGCAGCTGGTAACTGAATGTGGGCAATATAAAACTATGTTTTTACCCCCAAATAGTACTAGTATTAACAATCCATGAATCAGAACGCGATACGACTTACTAAGCTGTTTTACAAAAAAGATCTCTTGTGTGAATTGGTAAGCTCTGTAGCGGACGATTCAGAAATTTTTTTGAAACAATTCACTTCAATTCTTCTATAAAGTCTTGTTGGAAGCACATTCATTCTCAGAAGTGGGCTTCAGAGGATAACATCCCACTATCATTTCGCACAATAACCAACTTATTTCACCGCAATAATGACGTGCGAATTTCTGAAGATGAAGTTCTTAGCTGGATTATTAACTCTGAAAATACTTCGTGTAGTAGTAGTTCAGAGTCAGACACAGAAAATGTGGAATCAGAGCCTATAATTATGAAACACGTTAAAAAGATTGAAGATGTGCGGGCCTTAAATGCTTCAATAGATTGGGCAAACATATTACAAACAAACAGATTACATATTGATGCTAAAAGAATTCTGAACAAGGCTTTGGAAGCATGTGCACTGAAAGAGAAGCAAACATACATCACAAATTATATTTAACAAAACATAATATTTTAAAAAACCTTTAATATTTTATTCTTGAATAATAAAAATAAAATTAATTTGTTTTGAAATCCTGGCTTGTGTTTTATTTTCGAATATAGTGAATTATAATACTTAATAACAGCACATCCAATAATCCGAATATCTCGTTAATCCGAATCAGGGTCTGCAATGATTAATTCGGATTAGCGAGCTGGAACTGTATAGGATTTTTTTTATAGAGTGACAGAAGTTTGAATCATAATAAAACAAGGAAATATAGTTTTAATATCAATGAAACAAGCTTTATTGGAAAGAAAATTTTATGAAATTAATGTGTGATTATGATTTCTACCGGCTGGCGCGTAGAAGGCGCAAACTGGAACACCAATTTTCAACAACTTTTCGCAGCATTTGCGGATATATTTCGCCGATAACTCTTCGAATGTTGATTTCCAGTTGTTCAATTGTTTGTGGTTTATCGACGTAGACAAGTGAATTAACATAACCCCAAAGAAAATAATCTAATTGGGTTTAATCACACGGTCTTGGTTGCCAATTAATTGAGCCATTACGTGAAATTATTTTTTCATCAAAAGTCTCTTTGAGTAAATAAAGTGTAGCACCCGCTGCATGATGAGTTTGAAGAATAGAAGAATTATTTTGATTAAAAATTTCAACAATTTGCATGCTCGGATATAAGTCGCTTCATAATGAAATTTCAAAGCAAACTAAACAAAAAGCAACTATCAGCTATTAAGTGGGTCCTCAAATAAAGCAGTGATGCCCACTAAAAGTTGTGATACTCTATATGTTTTTTTACATACATACATCAACAAGGACAGCATTGCAAAAAAAAAATAGTCAAAGACATCAAAGCATCAAGATCTGATGAAAATAGGGGTAAAAGCAATAACTTTCTCATATGAATTTAATTATTTCGTTCTGCTTATTAATCTCTGTTGATTTTTAAAGGTTAAAGTTCGTAACTTAATGATCAGAGAGAATTATAAAATGAAAGGTTTTGATTTCAACAAACGTTGTTTTCGGTTGAAACCACTCAACCTCGTTAGTATTCATGTGTATAATGCTTTCACTATTTGTTAGGTATGTAGCTCTGTTGGACGTGATTACATATTAGTAACTATCTTTTTTTGTTAGCGGAAAGTTAAAAAAATTTTCGATTAAAAGCGATTAATAATTGTGGTAAAAAAGCAACTGCGGTACAAAAAGTCAATTAAGCAGAGTGTAAAATCGATGCAACTATACAAAAGTGTATGAATTGATCTTGTCGATATTTTACTCCCTGGAACGATTAAAGTAACTTCTTATATAAAAAGAATTTAAATTGGTCGATAAGCAGAACCACTTCTTTTTCCAAAAAAAAAATTATGGTACCAAATTGCAAGCAAAGCTTTTCGAATAAAAAAAATTTTTGAAAATCTAAAAAAAAAAGATTTTCCCTTAATGTTGTAAATTTTCTTATCGTTGACAAAGATTTTACGATCAGCAGGAAATTATCTTCCGCCACTGCATAACAAGGTTTACTGCCTGTTTTTAGAAAATGAAAACAAAATAGTGAGTGAGAATTTATATTGAAAACAAAAACAAATTTTCGTATTTGTTAGGCTTTTAATAAGCTATTTAATTGAACGAAAATTTGTAGTTAGGGAAGGCAATTTTTTAAGCCCACCGCAGTCGATCGAAGCCGGAGTTCCCCAAGGGAGTATCTTCGGTCCATTACTTTATTTAATATATGCCTCTGACTTACCGTTAAGCAGTAACATTCTTACATCAACATTTGCCGATGATACAGCTTTTCTAAGCGTTCACGAAAATCCTGTGGAAGCTTCCCGCAATTTACAAGGGTATATATCCAAATTGCAAAATTGGCTCAAACAATGGCGTATTAAAGTTAACGAGCAGAAATGTGTGCACGTAACTTTTACGTTGCGCAAGGAAACATGCCCGCCTATAAAAATTAACACCGAGACCATACCGCAACACACTGTTGTCAAATATCTAGGCGTTCATCTTGATCGTCGTTTAACATGGAAATCACATATAGACGCAAAGTTAATACAAATGAAATTAAAAGCAGCCCAAATGAATTGGCTTATTGGAAGAAATTCTATACTAAGCCTAGACTGTAAACTACTATTATACAACGCGATCCTGAAACCAATATGGTTCTATGGAATCCAGTTATGGGGCACTGCCTCCGCATCAAATGTCGAAAAAATTCAAAGGCGACAAAATAAAATCCTACGTACAATTACAGCAGCTCCCTGGTATGTCAGAAATCATCGGATTCATAAAGATCTAGATATTCCGTTGGTGAAGACAGTATTTTCAATAAACGCTAAAAAATATATAAAAAAACTTGAGGTGCACCCAAATGTACTTGCGCGCAATATTTTAAATTATTGAGGCCACACCCGGCTGAAAAGGAGGGATACTCTTTTTCTCAGCCGTACACGAGAGATGTAAAACAACATAAATTAACCGTTGAAATCAAAAATTTTGTTTAGCATTGGCTAAACTTATATGTAATATTTTTTAGATTTAAGATTTGAAAAACTTATTGATAATTTAATTTACAATTGAAGATTCAATAAATAATAAAATTTATCAAAAAAAAAAAAAAAAAAAAAAATTTTTCTAAAAACAGGCAGTTAATGTCTTAATGAATTAATTAGAAATTCTGAAAGAATATAATCTTGTTAGTAATGTACGTCCCTTCACTGATTAAAGCTAATTTTATAGCAGAGACAAAACGCATACTTTTAGAAATATTTATTTATTTTTAGCACATTCTAATCACAAATTTAAGTAATATTTTTTTTTAATGATGCGAGCATGTTCTTACACCGAACGAAACGTAATATACAGCACAACTAAAACGCATAATTTTAAAATAACTATTAATTTTTCGTAAATTCTTATTATAAATGTAGTCAAAATTGAGTTTTTGAGAAAAAGAATGTATGGTAGGTAGTCATATCCTTGCAGCGTATAAAATAAAATTTACAGACATGTCTACCAATTTTTGTAATATTCTGATTATAACTAAAATAAATTAATATAAAAATTTTAGAAATCCGGATAAAGAGCAGGTAGGACTGTTTTTGAAAGAATTTTTTTCAAACTCCAATTTTTTCTTATTTTAAATACATATTAAGTATCAATATACGATTGTTGTGCCCATTCGATTTTTGCAACGAAACCTATGCAACGTTGCTGATAGGTAGTAGAGTTGCGTTTGTTAAACGAAAGCTTAAAATTCTATCGATGAATTCACCTCTTCAGCAGAAAAAAGCTAAATTTAAATCGATCCAGATATTTAGGAGCCACGATATTCAGGCAGGCACACAGATAACACTTCAAAAGTGCCTACAAATTATGAAATTATTTAAAAATCATTTGTGTAAATAGTGACCTTTAGAATTCCAACAAATTTCCAGCTATTCATTGACATGATTAAACATGTTCATAAATTAACTTTAATGTGTGTAACTGAAAGAAACTAAATTGAATTAAGTTCTTCTAAGGCAATTGCGTATGCCATATTTTGTAACTCAAAAATTTGTTCAAATTCCATTAATGCTGAAAATACATAGTTATATTATGCCTGCATGTATGTATGCCTGTATGTATATGAATTTCTATGTATAAATAAATATACTCCTCACAAGTACAGAATTAATTCAATTACTTAATGCCACATTGAAAAGAAAATAATTTTATCTGTAAGTGACAAATAAACCACTTTAGCAGCGAAATGTACAATTATGGTTGCTAAGTGCTTAAAATAATGTTACTAGTGGCAGTAAAATAAAGCAATTTGTGGTAAGTAGTTCAAAAAAAAAAAAAAAAAACAAAATAAAAAAAACTAAGCCTTTAATGTGCTGCACCGGAAAAAATTTTATGTCAACATTTGTGTACATACAATGCCTAACTAAGCCACACTTTATTTCAAGTGTAGTTTGTTATAGAATAACAAGAAATTATCCATGACATCAACAGAAAGAATATAAAACAAAAAAACTAATATACATAATTATATTTGAATATTATATTTCCTATTTGATTTATATGCAGAAATTTTCAAGAAAATTAAACAAAAAAAAAAGCGAATTTATGCAATCATTTGTTGTGAGGAAGACAAAAGCAAAATAAAAAAAATATATTCAACATTGCAAACGTCAACAACATTCTTATCGTGTTCATACGCATTCGTTTCTATGTGTGTTTGTGTGCTTGTATATTTATTCAGTAGCACATATACATACATAGATGCATACAAAAACTTAGATTTGGACTTCCTGTTTTAACTCGAAGGAATATACTTATTTTTCTATATATATTTATATGGACACACATACATGCATACACTTATACATATCCTTGGTATACGAATACAACTTGCATGTAGACAGTTTTCTTGTTTTGTCTATTTAAAATATTTTGTTTTTTACTTCGTTATTTACTTTAATGTTAAGAATTTGTGGCATGTGCAACTTGTTTGAATAGCAAGTGTTATATTTATAGTTTCTTGTATTTTTTGCGAATCCTTTACGGGAAAAACCCGGCCTTTTAGAATTCTTTTTCATTTGCGACAGTTAATATCAAACAGGCTTTGTAACTTTCTAACTTGAATGATATTACCTTCAACCACATCTAATTATAATCAAAATTGTCAAGAGATATGGGTGTCTAACACGTCACGTTTTTTACTTATGGAATCTACAATATTTTCATTTCTTACCATATATTACAAAAAAAGGTTTCATTGCTTCGGTTTCAATTGGTTTTGGAAAAACATAATGCAATGTAAGCTTCATACAAAAGTTTGTTGGATTTTCTAACATAATTTCATTTTCAAAATTGCTGATATATCTTTAAAAGTTATAAGAAAATGCAAGACTGATACTTAACTGCAGAACCAAAGCAAAGCTTAAGAATTTTCGCCATTTTCTGTTATTCAGTGGTGAAACTTAAAGTTTAAAGTTCTAAGTTTTTTTTTTTTTTGCTCAAATAAATAAATAAATGCAGGGTATTTTAGCTTCGTTTTAACCACCGCATAACTAGTTTTTCTCTCCCTATATGAACGACAACAACACCATCTTTCATTGTCAGTGAATTAAGTTGATTATTTTTCTACAGAATTTTTTGAATAGAAAGAAAATTCATAATCTACTCACCATTCACATGTAACTGTTCTGCTCTTGTTATACGCATGCAATTCTATTTTTTTTTTCAAATTATGTATATTCATATGTTTTTGTCTGTCAAGAATTTTGATGCATTTATTTTGAACGCTTATAGCCAAATTATCGTAAGCGATAGTTTCATATTTTTATTTTTTTAAATTAACCAAAAAGAGAATTTGTTAGAACTCTTTATAGTTCCATTTATTCAACCTCTATATTCAAAAACGATTTATAAAGATGGGGTTTCCCATAAAAAGTTGATAAATTTAGGCCACAATATATTTAATAATCGTTTATGAAGAAGGTCGGCAAGTAAATAGATGTAATAAAGACAATTTACAATCACGATCAGACATATTTGTGCATGCTATTGCCTATTCACTGGATTGTAAAATAGATCACTTATTTCCACGATATACTGACTTGTCAAAGCTTAGCATACCGGTTTTCTTATTACTTAAAACCAATATTGAACATTTCTATTTGATGTAAGAGAAGCGATATTGCTAGTCTGAAAAAAAACGCGCAAGGTTCTTTAGTGGGAATGGTACCCATGACCTCTGGCTTAGTAGGATATCATCAATCAAAAGTTCAACTTACGTACAATAACTCACTTTGGACTTTTCATTTCTTAATACACTTAGGAAGTAGTAGCTATCTTATTTCATAAAACTAAAATATTTCATGTGGGGATGCTTCAAGCTTTTTATATTCCGGTTATGCCATATTTCGACCAGTTTCGACATACATACATATGAAAAGAAGAGTTGATTTTGTGTCACAGAGGCTATAAAATATAGCACTAAATATGTAATCTACAACGAAACGTCTACGCTTTTTAGTTTGCTTTACCAGATAGACTTACATAAGTGATAGAAATGTTCAAGTAAATTTCTCGATTCGAATGTCTCCTCTTGCACCCATGAGAACGACGTAGTCACTACCTAGTCAACATTCTTAATGTTAATAGTAGATTCTCAATGATAAGCACATGCACAAGGCCGGAGTACCTAAAGCTATCGCTAAAGTCAACAGGAAATCAATACAATTTCACTATCGATATTTCCTTCAGAGAATGTATTTTATTTCTCCATGATACTACATGCACATAACTGGGACGATATACAAACATATAATAATATAAAACTTTTGTTTGATCTATGAGGTAATAGATTGCATCAAATTACATACATACATACATATGTATGTATACATACATATGTGTATCTAAAGGCCGAAATTATAAATAATCAATATACATATGTACATGGGTATGTGAATAAAGCATTCAATCTTATGCACTTGAAATTATACCAAATGTCTTAAGGTACAGTCACATTTGAGAAATATTTGCCTAAAAAAGCGAAACTACTAAATAGCAATGAAAAACTTTTCGATTTATACACGTGTTTATTAAAATAAACAGTTTCCAATAATATTGGATTTTTGTGGACTGTATGAGTGAGATTTTGTAGAAGGCAAATTCAAAAAGAGAACGCACTGTAATAAAGCGATGTAAGCAGAGATGTGGGCCGAGTAATTTTTAAAGGCGGCGGATGAGCGTAAAGGCCTCAATAGTTTTGCTTTTACTTTCTGTTCTGTTCTGTGCCGTTCTGTTGTTGAATTTTTGTAGTTAGAAGCAAGGCGAATTATACCAGGTGGCAGCAGGAGAAAACAAGAACTTGGCAGCACGAGAAAAAGTAATGCCAAAAAAACTGATGCTGTCAAAATTATAACCAGAAAACATCTCTTTGACATTTTCAACTAATACTCTGTTCACACGGACAGAAATTATAGAGGTTCACGCTCTCATTCTTGGTTCGCGGGCCAACCTTGATTGAACCTACATGTTTCGCCATACAAAAATTTGAGAGCGAACCTACGTATTTCATTTTGAACCTTGTTGCGAACCCGTATAATTTCCTGTCATCTCTATATTTACATACAAATTATCGCTAGTTTATCTGAACTAGTTGTCCAAAATTATTTTAACAAAGAAAAACAATTGATAAGTGCTAAAATTTAATAAAAAACATTGAACAAATATAAAGCATATATTTATATTTATGTAAATAATTAAATAAAATGAAAAAGCAATAAATAGTCAATCGTATTTTAAAAAGTAAAATAATGTCGAAGTACGAATCAACCTAGAATATGTGGTGAGAACACATGGGTTCGCCATCGAGGTTCACGGAGCGAACCTATTGTTTCAGTTTGTCGTGTGAACATAGTATAAAAAATAAGTAGGGAATAATTATTAGGTAGAAGTTCTGTAAAAACGTCTCAGCTGTTTCTGGCAGCAAAAACATAGCCCAATATTCATATGTTATCGGCGGCGGCGGTGTTCACAAATTCAAAACGGCGCACCCTCTTAATTATCAGGTTGAATAATTTTAAAGAAAATAAGTAAAAAGCGTTATTTAATTAAAAAAAAACTTTACTGACTATAAATTTTTCATGAATATAATTTTTGTTATTATAAATCGTTATGTTTTTAACGTGCTTTAAAGTCGATGTTGGCGGTCATAAAAAATATTTATCAGTGATTAGGCGGCAATTTTGGGCCGATCGGCTTGGTTCACTGAGAGAAGCTGCTGTCTCTTGCTGTCACTTAGAACTCTAAGTAAAATACTGTTACCAACTGAATGGTCCGTAACAGAACAGAGCAACTAATAGAAAATACATGTTTTCCATAAACAAAAAACGAACAGCTTTGAATTTTAAAAATTTTCGCTTTCAGCTTGACAAATATTGCTTGGACTTGAAACTTGACAGCCATCAAAATGTACTGACAATGAAGCTCATTCATGGCCATCGGGAAACCGTAACTTTAACTCAGGGATGATAAACTTAGTATAATTGTACTTTTCTGATACAATTCATAAGAAAAAAGTACGTTGGTACCGCCGTATATTTATTTTTACTAGTGTAGCCGACGGCCGATCATAAAAATTTCTTATAAAAAAGTCATACAACAATCAATTTTTACATTTACAATTACATTTTTAAAGATACACTTGCATGAATTCACAAATACTAAAAATGAAAAATAACGGTTAAGTGCAAAAATAAAATTCCTTCGATTGAGTTAAACCAATTTATTCTACTCTCATCTTTTATCTTACAACTGTCCCACATCTTAAGCTACGTTCACATTTATCAAATATTTGTCGAAAAAATGTACAAAACTAATAATTTATCCTTTAATTCCAATATTTTTTAATTATGTGATCGCATATTTTAAAAAATTTATAAAAATAATTTTTTTTGATACAATAATTAGTTTTCTTTTGTGATATAAAAACCAAGTTAAATGACACTATCCGCTTGGAAAACTAGTGGTTACGTTTTTTTGGATAAATATTTATTTAATATGAACGTAGCTTTAATATATATGTCTTGTTTGTTTTTACACTCTTTGGAACCCAAATCTATAAAATGCACTTACTGTTTCTTTGCTTGACGCATGAGTAACACGTGTAAATGCATTTGCTACTAATGCTTCAAAATGAAAAATATTTTCACATTTTAGTTTGAAGTGGCAGCAATGAAATATTATTTAGATGAGCTTATGTTTTCAGAGGTTTCTAGAGTTACAAGAGGAATTTCGACAATTAGAATATTTTCATTTCAAAATACTTATGTATATTAAATAAAACGGCTTATTTAAAACACATGTACATCATTTTTGTTGCTATAATTTTTTTTTATCGAAAAAGTGTGACTTTGATCTTATGTATTTTTATGTTCCTTATATACACAACATATTCATAGAATCTATTCGTACAAATGAATTTTAAGTGCGTTTTGTTTAAGATACAAAAGACAGATAAAAATAAAAAAAAAATACAGAATATAGTACTATTTGGGTAGAAAATGTCCAATATTTAAAGGTCGTTGGTACGAAATTTGTTTTCCCATTTACCATCCCTGGTGTACTTGAACTTGATAGAAAGGAGAAGTAACAATTGCAAATTTTTGTGGAACATGTTTGTGTAGATATGGTTATACTTACATAGATACATACATACATACATACATATATGTACATATGTATGTATATATAAATATTATTTTAATGAAATTAAAATATGTTCAGAAGATTTACCTTGTTGCTCGTTAATTTTTAATCCAATAAACCATGCGCCACTCAATAAATTGTAAAACTTATAAGCACACACTACATACATACATACATTCATATGTACACACAAATTATACCGTTTTGTTTTAATATTTTTTCTTTCACACTTCTTCTTTTTTCCGTTTTAGCTTGTCAGCAGTTGAATTCTCGTCGCGTACTAATGTTCTTGGTTTTATTTAGTTGCATTTATCTCACTGTGTAGACTTTAAAGTTGTAATTTTTGATCTTCTTTCTCACTGTGGATTATTTTCTCTTTTATTTGCCGGTTTCGAGTGGACCTTACAATAATTTGCTAATTATTAATAAAAGGCTATTATAATCACTTAATAAGTGGATTATAATAACATGAGAAAAAAGGAATAGGAAAGTAATTTCTTTCTTGGGGTTAACGTGTATAGAGTGCTCACTAGGAATGATAGCCATAAGAAATGGTTCCATCAATAAAACCCAGTATTTTGTACTGCAATTAAGGTTGGTACATACGAGTATGTAGAGTTTTATTATGACGTAAATTCGGTTATTATTCAATATAAAAGGGTGATAATCTCCAGTCGTAAAATTTGCTACAAGCTTAGGGTTACAGATGTAGGAAACGAATAAATATGAAAAACTTGTTATATATCTAGTGCTTAGCGACTATTTCAGTTCAAGGTAAGTAAACAAATATACCTATGTTTTAAATGTAATTTTTCAATAAAGATTTGAAATGTGTTCAAAATTTGTACATAAATGCGATAACGAAAAAAAAAGTTCCACAGAAAATTTTTATTTTGTCCTTTACAACAGTTTGGCGCAAAAAGGTTGAGTTTCTATATAAATTTTTTCAGCCAAGATTTGCAACATAAGCATCAATCTACCATTGTAAATAAGTTTTATATAAAATTTATTACAAGTTATTTTGCGGAAATAAAATAAGATTGATTGCATAGTAAATCTTTAAAAATGTTTATAACAAAATAGTAATTTTTTTATGGCTTGGTTTTAGCTAAGAAAAAATAAAAATCAAATCCAATACTTACATACATACATACATACATACTTCTTCAGTATAAATAATTTATATTCAAATAAATGCCCAAGGAAACTTACTATTTTTTTTACACGAAAATTTAAACATGTTAACGTTAACTTTAAAAAATTTGTTATTGTTATTAAAACAAAATTTCCGATGTCATGATTTTTAAGTGACAATTAAAAAAAGAAAATATATTAAACAAAATTACTTACCTACATATGTATGTACTTAAATTTGTACATATGTATGTACTTATATATTTTTCAATTAAACACCATGTGTTAAGTTGAACATTCATGTTGAACATTACTTTTGTTAAGATGACAAAAGTCCCCTGTCATTTCGATTGTGGATTTTTGTTTGTCTTATTAAATTCCTTAACAACTTTTGGATTGTCATGCATAAGAGATTATTGTTTGTATTTTTGAAGTAGGTTGGCGGCGGTCAGTTTCAGTTAATGGTAACACATGTCTACAAGAAATTACCGAAATAAATTGTCAGTGTGTGATTTTTATATGAAGAGGGTTTTTAATTATATTAAAGGTGTCTTTAGATATTTGAAATCAGATACTTTTTTAAAAAAAAGTTATTGAGTTATCTTATTATTATTTATACAAACTATACTATTTTTAGATCACGGGCTGTTATACAAACCTGTGAATATTTTGGGCGCACAAACAACAGAGCGCTTTATAGCTTAAAACAATTCCTAAAACTATCTGCAGAAATAATTACTAATAATTTTGCCCATCAATTGAGCCGTTAATTGCAAATTTTTTACAAATGAAAAGATAACGTTCAATTTTATTTAGTGTTGCCATTAAATCGATTTTTTGAAAAAGTGACTTATGCCACTTTCAAAATAAACGGCTCAATAAAAATAAATTATTCTTGAATTCTATTTCTGTGGAAAAATTTATTAAATAATTTATAATTTTTCTCAATTAATATCCACCCTCATAAGTGGTAAAAAATACGAACAAACGAAAGCTAATGAAACGTGTAGTGCTCTTGAAATCAGTATACAAACTTCTTCTTCTACTCGATCTTCTTTAATGCCATGTTTTTGATTTCCCACCAAGTTCGACCCGTTTGGTTGGCTTTAAATTCAATTTGTCGCCTCCAAGTATGTAGTGGTGCGACCAACCTTTAGTGTCTGTTCGCCGATATCGAAGAAGTTCTTTCTTTCGAGCAATTACATTTGAAACAAAAAAAATTCAAAAATTTTGTTTTTGTTTCAAATGTATTTGTTCGAAAGAAAGAACTTCTTCGATATCGGCGAACAGGCAGTTAGAGTTTTACCCTGTGGGTTCAAGGCTATGGATGGTTTTATTACGTCTCCCTTTGGTTTCCAGAGAATGTGACCAATCCAGCGCCTTTTTTGATCGAGAAACTCTATGTGACTCGGCCGTTGGTTAGATTGTTGCCATAGATTGGTATTCTATATAATGTTCGTCCAGAATATTTTTAGTATCCTTCGGAGAAAGCGATTAATGAAAACCTGGATGGTATGAGAATTGCGTCAAGTCAAATTCCAGTACTGACAGCCATGGAGCAGTATGGATTTTATGCAGGAGTTAATTATGCTGATTATAGTACCTCTCGAAATAGCAGTCGATTTCCACACTGGTCGTATCATATAGATTGGATATTCAATACATTATATCATTGCAACACGATGCAGTTACTATTAAAATGCTGCCAAGGTGAGCAAAAGCTAGTTACCCCTTCCAACTCGATATTATGTATCCTGAAATTGGTCCTGTTACAGCGCATTACTTTATATTTATTAATATTTATTCCTCGTCACACTTTTGCAGCTTCATTCTTCAGAGATTTAAATTTAGAACGCATTTGACGAAGGCTGTGAGATACAAATATCATCGGCATATTCCAAGCTTTCCCATCCTATGCCTCTGGTAGTTGTTGTTGCATTGCGAACGATAACATCAAGAGCTATGTTGAATGGAATCGAGGATAACATACATCCTTGTCTGACTCCACTTGTCATATCGCTCCTTTATTGCAACGTAGTCATATCTCAAAAAAACTTCAACGTGGCAAAATTCATTTAAAGTTTTCAAAACGTAATCATTTATATGGACGGCTTGAGCATATAAGTGGTTATAACTTCGGTTTAGATAGAGGTATGTTTATGAAAATTTTTTTACAAATAAATAAGGTATTGAGAAACTCTTTTTCGTCAGTAACTGAAAAATTTTGTTTTTTGATATATGACTATGTTGCAATAAAGGAGCGATATGAAAGCTGTTACTAATAATGTTTTCTTTTCTACGAAAAAATGGTACATCTCCATGCAGAAAATGTACTTTGGTGTTCGTTTCTAAAAATGTTTTGCTCTCTAAAAGGGTGGTGTGTTTGATTCTAAAAAAATCGCCCTCACTAAAGGTGGAAGGCATTGTACTTTTTGCCCCGTAAAAATCGTTAGCTGTCAGCTGTTGAAAACAGGGCATTCCACTTTTTCATAAGTTGTGTTCAGTTCTAGTGAAATAACAAGCTGCATTATTACAAGGTTGGCAAGACATTTTATATATGAGCCGTTTATTTAGAAAGTGGCATAAGTCACTTTGTTTTTAAGTCGAAATATTTAAGGGTTTGCGTTTTGACACGTTTAAAAATATGAACACTAACTTTCGAGAAGATTTTCTTGCATTTGTTATCTCATGATACTGATATATTTCTCAGTATTTCTCCATATTTTTAAACGTTTTTAAATGCAAACTCTTAAATATCTCGACCTAAAATCGAAGTGACTTATGACACTTTCAAAATAAATGGCTCATATGTACCTTTCAATAAGGTGCCATTTTGTGTGTAGAAAAGAAAACACCATAAGTGACCCATCATGACGGATTGGATGAGAGTAATAATTTTTTTCGGCGCACCTTTGCAGGCTAACGCGTTTCAAATCGCATGGTGACTTAGTGAGTCAAATGCCTTTTGAAAGTCTACAAATATCAAGTATAGGGGTGATTGCCATTCGATGCATTGCTCGATGATTACACGGAGGCTGCTTATATGATCCAGGCAAGATTTGTTAGGACAGTCCTTAGGGCAGGACCACCGCATCTTGCAGCAGTAGTTGAGCTGCTGTCATGCGATCACCTTTGAGCATATCTGGAGCAATATTATCAGATCCATTTGGATTATTGTTTTTTAAGGCATTGATTGTGTTCAGGATTTCTATGATGTCTGGTGGTTAAATAGATATCTCTTGTCTTACGGATTGTGCAAGCAATATTGTCAAAAACGTACGTAAGTAAGTAGCACTTATTCCACTTTGATTACAAGCATGTTTCTTAAAACTTTTACTTAAAACTCTTATACTAATGTTTTAGACTTCAGGATTTTGGAAACTAGATGCATATAAAATTTAAACCCACCCATAGCTTTTTTATTAGAAGCCGAAAAACTTACCTTTTTTATATTTTCCTTATAGTAGCTGCATATTTGTGGCTGCACATGTTGTGATGCAAAAATTTCAATTGATGCATTAAAAAATGGTTATTGAAAATGTCTCTGGTAAAAAAATTTTACTAATTGCAAATCCATGTTCGCTTTATTCGAATATTAAATAAAGCAAAAGAAAGTGCACAGAATGGAAAATAAATTATCGACCGAATTGCTAAAGAAATATCGAGCCTTAAGCGCAAAAATAGCTTAAGTGACATGGTTTTCAATTAAAATTTTTTTGTTTAATAAATGAAATAATTGGAAACATTTTACATCACATCTTACAATTTCATGATCTCGTACGAAAACGTAAAAAATGTATAGCAGTGTTGTTTTTATATTACGTTTTTTCAAAAATCTTTCAGAATTTATTAGTGTTTCAGGTTTCCGATTGCTCTTATCAAAATAATGATTAATGAAATTTGAATGTGAAACAAAATCAATGTCACAACTGTTTAAACCTAAACGGAAGAACTTTTTATGTATATGTATTCAATAAACTTCCTTGCCATTCGTTTTCAGCACTATCGACAGAAAATTCTATTTTTCTGCAATAACCGAAGGCAAAAAAAAAAAAAAATCTTTCAAAAAAATATAATTTAAGTATTTGCTTAATTGAAAATTTATGTTGTACATAAAATTTAACACATCGCAAACAAACACTCTTAAAGTACACAGACGTGAACATCATAAGTGCAGACTTACGTATGTAAGTACGTTTGTATATTCCCTGCAGGAAATGTCAATAGTGAAAGTGAACTGAATTACTACTGACATTGTCACCAGTACTAGTGACTTATCGTACCCCAGACAATGCTATTTACTATAGACATTTAACATTTGCGTGTTATTTAAAATCTACTACTGACACTGGTACTACTGAGTAGGTAGTTCGTTTGTAGACATTGTCACCAGAGATTCACTAGTGCATTTTAGTAATTCTAGTCTACACTTTTGGTACTTTTATGGTTTAAATGTCAGTAGTGAATCTGTCTGTACTGACCCACTGTAGCCTTAATTTTTTAGGCTGAGTTTAGCCGCCAACATTCTTTTAATATTCTTCCGCCGATCTCGTCAGCTCTTAATTTTTAATAACCAAAAGAAATACAAAATATTAAATTTGGGATTTTGTATGTACTTTTGAAATTTATAAAGATTAATGTACTACTTATTACAGCACAATTGAAAAAGTACTAGATTAATAAAAACAATTATGCCGCCGACGAATAATAGCGCCTTGGCGGCGAATTAGAACTCTTATTTGTTGTGTATATACATATATTTTTTCACCAAAGCAAATAAAAAAAATTTAGACACTTTGTTGACAATGTCGCCAAGAAGTCACCAAAATAGTCGACAAATCTGGTGACTTGGAGACACCAGATTTCCTTCAGGGGTATAAATGAAACTTTTAGTGCGTGTGTGTGTGCATACATGTATTTATGTCTCAGTATAGAATTAAAAAAAAAAGAAGTAACAACTTTTATAAGTAAAATGTTGTGTGTGGTTCTATGAATGTTTTAATAAATGTAGATAAATTAATTTATATACTGCTGAGTTAAAGTATTTGTGTTGTTCAAGTTCGTATGTAAGTAATTTGTAAATCAATGATCAAGCAATTAGTTGCACCATTACCCAAAACAACAAGAGCAATCTATGTATGTACATGCTTGCATCTTAGTACGTGTATGTATATTTACGTACATTCATAAACACATAGATTTCTACGTATGCAAGTGTAAAATACAAGACAACACAAGCAGGCTCATAAAGTTTAGTTGCATCCAAATTACACATAAATTCTATTGTAGACTTGAACATCATAATTGTATGTCCGTACATACATACATGGAATAAATGTGCTAGTGTTGGAATGCATGCATGTAAATTTGTATGTATGAACATACATACATAAATTGGTCAAATATCTCTATCATTCTGCTCATAAAATGTTAAAGGATTTTATTAGACGGCTACAGACTTTGTAAAATCAGCAACAGCATCATTCTCAAACACTTTAGTCTTCTTAAATGTGTGTAATTAAAAATGGAAAACAATGAATGCAAGTTTTAAGTTCAAAGCCAATAAAATACGACTGTAAATTACTCTACTAAAAATATTTTTATAAATTTTAAAATAATTACGAACATTAAAGTCAAAAAATATTATAGGAAAATCACACTATTATTTGCACAAAGTACTTTTTCACAATTTAGTTTTTAGAAGGAACTTTTTGTAAAAAATATTTTCCAAAAAAGTTACATCTTTAAGAAGGAAATAGGCACGGGTGTTGGCGTCTATTTTTTAGGAACGTACATTCGTAGGTCTTTTAGGCTACCGAACGAATTTAGTGTATTTCAGGCTGAGATCCTAGCGATCCTCAGGGCCACGGAACTAGGACAGAACACGTAACTGAAGGCGTGGAGGTAACATTCTACGTTGACAGTCAGGCGGCGCTGAAAGCTTTGAAGGGGCATAGTGTCAAATCGAAGCTGGTCAGCAAGTGTAGGCTATCTCTCAACTTGCTTGTGGACAAATTTAGCGTTAGGCTATGTTGGGTACCAGGACATTGCAATATTGAGGGAAACGAAATCGCTGACGACCTGGTAAGAAGAGGGTCAGCATTAGATGTGGCAGTTTTAGCACTATTAGCTTTAAAAAAAACACTTTCCTAAAAACATTCTTATATCAAAAAAATATCATTAGCGAAAAAAATTACTTTAACTTTTCACAATAATATATTTTCCAAAAATTAACTTTTTCAAAATTGTCTTCCCCTAAAAGGAACTTTCAAAAAAGCCATGTTGAAACAACTCTGTTTTACATAGAGTCAATTTTCTATGAAAAATTTTGAATTATATTCAAAATCACCTGTTTCAAAAAGTACTAATTTTCAAAAAAAAAATCAATAGATTAAAATATATTATGTATAAAGAAAAAACTACCAAAATGGCATACATACAACTCTCAACCTTTTTATATATTTGAATTTCTAAAAAAATACCAAAACGTATATGAGAGCTTCTTGAAAACCAACGAATATAATTTAAATTTCATTTGTAACTTTATTAATTAGGAAAATAAATAAATAGGTTTGCAAAAAAAATGCAATTGAAGTGAGAGCTCGATTTGCGCAACACCCCGATTATCGCAACAGGCACTTTTTTCACATTACAGGGTTTATAAGTGCAACTTTTTTCAAAAAACAGTCTTGATAAGTGCAACATTTTCTGTTTTATTAAATTTTAAGCAATTTTCTCTCTGAATCATTTGTTCAAAAACGTAGTTTTAACTCTTTGCTCTTTATTTTTTTGTTCTCGGGCAGGAGCGGCGCATGAACAGTTTTCAAAATCTCAATATTTTTTAAGGAAAAAGTCTTTTACGCCAATGTAATAAGCAAAAATGTTGTCCTTTAATATACAGCTAGTTTTTTGTTTTGTTTTTTAATCTATACAATGCGTTGCACGCTGTGTTTAAAGTTTTACATGAGTTAAGTGAAGATCATTGTTATGTGCACATCAATTTAAATAATATTGCAGTAGAAAAAAAAAGGGAAGTAATTTGCACAATATTCTTATGAGACCTATAAAGTATATTTATTCTGGATCCTTATAAATAGGAAAGTTCAATGACCCATGTGCGTCTTTCAGTCTGTCCGTCTGTCTGTACGTGAAATCGGTTTTCCGAAGCTACCAGAAGAGTTGGCATCTTGCCTCTTGGTCTGATATGTAAGAATTTGTCTTAGGACGATTCGTATTGAAAATCAGCAAAAATAATTTAACGATTCCGACATTTGAATTAATATACACATACATATAGGCTGCATAAATAGATGTATGTAGTATAACTATTCCATAAATAAATTTATTATTAAATTAACCGTGCCACAGTTTTGAATCTTGAATTGTCGTTATTGAAATACTTAATGTATTGTATATATTAACTTAATAATAGCATATTTTTTTTTTTTTTTTGTTCAAAACTTAGATTTCTTCAGGGATGGTAGTGATAAGAAATGGAACATCGAGAATTTTCTTTGGAATATGAAATAAAAATAATCAATAGTACAATAATTCTATTAAAGTACTAGAACCAATTTGTTTTGTCGTTCAACCCCAACACCGGAGGCCCAAAATTAGCAGATCATTAATAATTTTTAAAAAATATTTATTTGCATCATAGCTTGGGAATAATGATTAGTAATCCTAATAATTAGCAATTGGATTAGAAATTTTAATTGTGCTGAAAAATTGATTAATTATGATTAGTTAGCCATTTTAGACGATTGCTAATTGATTAGATTGGAAATAATCAAAAATCTAATCACAATTAGTGACGATTAGCATTTCTAATCAAATCTAGTCAAAACTAATCAAAAAAATAATTGATTAGATTTCTTGATTATTTTTGATTAGATTTGATTAGATCCACTATTTTTAACTATTTTTGTGAAAAGAAAATATTTATTTATCACATTTGTTGCTATATTTACATAATGTAAGAGTTTTTGAATATTGCATAAAATGGCATACGGTGCATGTGTGCTGATTCTGCTTATATATAATTCCAAAAAAATCTAATCACAATTAGTGACGATTAGCATTTGTAATCAAATCTAATCAAAAATAACCAAGAAATCTAATCAATTATTTTTTTGATTAGTTTTGATTAGATTTGATTAGAAATGCTAATCGTTACTAATTGTGATTAGATTTTTGATTATTTCTAATCTAATCAATTAGTAATCTGAAATTTTTATCAAAATTCAATTCTAATGATTAGATTATTTTATTTCTCTAATCGTAATGATTTCTAATTCTAATCGAAATTCCCAAGCTATGATTTGCATATATATATTTTTTTTTTTAATTAGGACCAGCACTCAGGGGATGACTCCTACGTATGCAATGCACTGTGCCGGAACTCAGAGAGAGGGATAGGGTAGAGAAGATAGATGTTGAAAATTTAGAAGACTTAACTCTTTCACAACTCTGCTTTTGAGCGTTATGTTAGTTTTCAAGGCAGTGTTGAGGCGCCTCCGGTGTTAAGTAGACGCATTAACTTTGTTAAGCTGTATTAGCAGGCATTTTATTAATTTTTTTACTTCGTCAATGTTTCTGCTAACCGACGAAGGAGGTCGATTAGCTTGGATAGCATCAATCGCTGTCGGAACAGTTTTTTAGTGACCAGTGCAATGCCTTCATCACTTAAATAGTCCGACAACAATTAATACAATGTCTCACTAATGTACATTAGAGAAATTAATGATGTTGATTGACTTGCTCTGGCCAGGGTTTGAACCCAGGCCCCAAGTCATTGTTTGCTTAGTAGTCAACGCGCTAACCACTTCAGCCAACACCACCCACCATAGCCATGATGTAGGGTATATACAATTCGGGACTGCAGGATATATCGCTCTTACTTTGTATTATTACATTCAACTAACAATTTTCCAATATATTTTTATCAACTGACTGTGATATGTAAATTGTGACATTTGTTACTTCTATAAAATTTTTAAATTGCATTATTTGAATTTGCTACACATGGAAGTATGTACACAAGTACATATGTATGTATGTATGCATGTATGAACGTATGATTTCATATTTGTATTTTGCATTAATATTTATGAATTTCAATGTAGCATGCATGCTTGTATGTATTGGTGGGTAAGTGTATTGTGTATTATTTTTAACCAAACAATTTCCTTTTTCCTTTATTTTAAAGTCTTACTTAAATTGTAACGGAAACAGGTTACATTCTCATGGTAACTGTCTATCTGTCCGTACATCTGCTAGTAAGTTCTCAACATATTTTTTCATTGTAGGTGAATGGGTATTTTCACACAAACATTTATGTATGTAGTAATATGCAAGTTTTGAATGGCTGGTTGCCTTAAATACAACTTCACTTTAGTACCGACAAATATTTTTTGAATAAGGCTTTCAGAAAACTCTTGTACAAAGCGTTTATGTGGCTTTTGCAACAATTTATGCAAAATAGTTTAAACTTTTCAACTTTAGCCAGGAAAAAATCACATGAAGTCATGCAAACAATTATAAAGAAGAATACATGCAAGTTTTGTAGTTTTAAAACAATAGAAGAGAAATCTGTGACGAGAGAAAAATTGCATCATAAACGGAATATGTACATATGTATGAAGTTATATATAAAAACATAAGAAAAGAGAGAAAAGAGTATTGTTTAAAAATTGCCATTTAAAAAATTGATGCATAAAATATTTAAATTATTAATAAAGTTAAAATATACAATTGCAATACGTATGCAAAGCAATGAATGTCCTTTTTGTAACCTCAACAATTGCCACTATGAAATTTTTCAGATTAAATGACATTTCTAACCATTCCTTTTCTGTTCGCCCTTATTCCCCTTCCCCCCACCACTCCCACCTCGTAGAAAATAAAGATATAACTAAACGAAGTAATTAACATGTAAAGTAGCGAAAGTTAAGGATTATGCTTAAGAAAAGTAATTACTAACTAGTAGTGCTTTATGAATGAAAAGCGCGCGAAGAACGAAATGAAACTCATTAAATTAAAAACACCAACACTAACAAGCCACTATAATGAAGCACTTACTCACTCACTCAGCAGCTCATAAGGCAGCAAAATCACTTTAAAATTTAAACTAATTTTGCAAAGAAGGAAAAAAATTCATGTTGGACTCCTTCAAAGAACTCTTCAACAAAACTAATACTGAGAAAGAAGTAAAGTTTAAATACACAAAAAAATTTATGTAGAAATTATGTTAATAGGCAGTTTTTTATTTTTCTGAGGTCAGTTGTGGATTATATCTTTTTAAAAAATGTAATTAAATAGAGAATTTTCAATCAGTCTTAGATTAAATTAACACGATGAAATCAGTATGTAGCATTTTTTCAATTCAATATTAAAGTTTCCACACTGAAGGAAAAAAAACGTTGTAAAAGCAACAACGTTCGTGGTGAATTTAGCACCCTACGTTATCGTTTTTTTTTTTAACTACGCAGGATGTCATTTTGTAAACACACGTTTTGTACTCCGATCGTCTTTAGATTCTATACACATCCATTGAAACACAAAATGAGGCAATTTTAATTCAATAACAGATGTGTTGAAGATATGTTATTTGAAAAAGAAAGGGTGGATATCAGTGAGCTGCAGCAAGTGTTTAATTTTCGGGTATACTTAATTATGCACATTGATTTTTATGATCTAATCGTTTTTGTTCAAAAGTAAAAACACTTGTTTACGCAACAGTTCGTTTCAAATATTCAGTTTTATTCACTTGTTGTTTTATGCTAACATGAATGTTCTGAATGTGTCGTTTCGCATCAAATGATCGAAATGATTTAGACTTGTAAATGAATTTTCTGCTTGTGCATAAAAAGCGAACGAGTATAAAATTGAATAATACTTGTTTGTATTGTTCTTAAGATTCAACGTAAGGGAACAAGTAGGTTTCATCATGCTTGTTGCAGCTCACTGGTCGATATCGTTCCTCAACGAGTGAATAAATATTTAGTTTTAAAATTTTGCATAAAGAAATAATTACGCACGTGATCAAAAATTAACTTTTCTAATATATTTTTAAAAATTTTGAATAATTGAAAATTAGAATGTAAAGTTTTCGTCGTAAGTTGAACATAATTGCTTCTACACTTTTAGTAATTCAAATGGTATTTATATTTTTCCTAGTCGACTCGGAAGTAATTCTTTTTAAATAAAAAATTTAAATCTTCAGGAAAAATTGCAAAAAGAAAATCGTCCACTATTTTTATTAACCGCACGTGAAAAGCTATTAACGACCCCACCTGCATTTTGTACTCGAAAATTTTTAACAACACCTTACAGATCCAATGCAAGTTTATTATTCTTTATAATTGATCGTAGTAGATAAATATATTTTTTTTTTTTAGAAAATTATTTTTTTCTGTTTAGTTGAAAATTTTATAATCCAATAATTTTTGGATTTTGCAGCGTTCCAAAAAATATTTAAGACTTTTGGGAGTTATTTCATGAAAAACGTTTTGGTATGCAAGTGATCTCATTAACCAACTGATAAACGAATATATAATTACTGTACCATACTGGACCATTTTACAAAGTAGGACCTGTACCCATGTTCTGTAACTCCCGCTACGAGAAACTTTTCGATTGAAACGTGCAAAATGAAACAAAAATGTCATAAATTGAAACAAACATTTGATTTTCTCACTAAACTAAACCTGTAAGTTTTTTTGTGAATAACAACTGTCACGTAAGAAAAAAATTTACAGAAATACTGTGTCTGTGAAACTTTTGCGGAAGAAGTTCTCCCTTTGAAGTGTCAAATATACTCACAACAAAAAACGCGGTGAGTTAACATCTTAACAATGTTATTCGAAATAAAATTAATAAAAAAATTGGTATTTCAAGGTTAACTAATTATTTAATTATTATTTTCTTTTGATAATATTAGAAAAATTATTAAAAATGTTTTTAATAGAAAGTGCTTCCGAAACTACTTTGCAAATAACAATCATTAAAGCCGCACTACACATTATTTTGTATAGCCGACGGTAGTATATTTGACGCCGCCGTTTATATTCTTCTACTTTAGTGTATTATGGTCGCCGTCGAAGATTGTTTTGGCTAGCATTCTTATCGCCTTTAATTACATATCGACATTGAGCTATATTTTCTGACATTTTTAACGTAACGACGTAAGCATTTTTGGAAGTCTTCGACATGAGTTACAGATTCATTTTTTTCTCACTTTACAAGAAACGATGGAATAATGATGGATTATGGCGAATCTATTACACAAAAAAATAATCCTGCATTGTAATTATAAGACTAAGTCTTGTTATGCAAGGAATTTAATAAATAAATAAATAAATAATTTGTTTCACATATTTTCGCCACTAGAACTTCTCACTAAAGTTACAGAACATGGGTACTGACTTGGAACAATAAATTATCGTTGTTTTCGGAGATTTTATACATTTCCTCCACAACCCAACCATCGTAACGCCTTATAGGAAATTACAATCCCATCTGTTCTTAAAATAGTCTCTACTTTCATTTAACGAATTGTAGATCGTACGTAATTATCATGGATAAAAACCGGACCTGATATTATTGAAATATCACTAGCAACTTCTATAGATGGTGAATACTTCCGATTTATCGTTTAATTGCACATCCTTAAGAATTGCCGACGCTTCTGTGCTATAAATTTGTTAAAAATAATGAAAAGGTTTCGGTCTTAGCTTATTACGAATAAGTCACAATAACAATATTTGACTAAAATATTGTTGTCTGTGCTAAATTCATGTTTGTCATATTTTAACGCTATTTTTGTTATAACCTAAATAACGGTACATCATCACCGCTATCAAGCAGCGGGAAAAAAGAGTTGTACTCTAAAACTATAAAAACTGAAAAACTATAAAATTAATTGTAAAAAAAGTTACAAAAGCAGGAGGCTTATTCTGAATTGCAATGCGAAAATCAATGCGATGCGAAAATACATAAATGAGAACAATTGCTATTCTGTATTGCGATATTTGCAAAGTTTTTTTTTAATCGCATTTCAAATGCGAAAAGGTGGCAAGTCGGTATTCTATACATTGCGAAAACAAATGTCAAACACATGTAAAATTCGCAAAATTTATTCGACAACAAAATAGCATTCGCAAAGTACAAACATGTAAGTGAAAGATAATATTTTATTAATTTATTCATCATATATTTATTATTTAATTCAGGGAAGCAAGCAATAAGACCACCAAACCGCGTCAATTTGAAATAATGATAGAATTTATGAATAAGCACAGTCAATTGGCAAGAGGCCATTTGAAAACACCAAATGCACGTCAAATCTTCTCAATTGCTATACACACTTCCGCCAAACATCGCGACATAGCTGGCTGAGATATTTCGAGGAAATGATCTTGACCAATTTGGTGTTGGTAGCCACCTTGACCAAGAAATTTTAACGCAACCGCTAATTTGATAATTGGCGGAATTGCACTTGATTTCGTAGTATTTCATTCCGAGCTAATATTATTTAAGATAAATGCTTCTTTATTTAATCTAAATTTTTTTATAAAGCTGAAAAAAAGAAATATTCTGCATAAGTAAACGTTTATTTTTCGCAAGCATCAAAATAAATTACCTTTTTTCATGCAAGCTTAGAATATCGGATTTGCTTCTAAGCAATCTTCTCTGTATCCTTTCATTTTGCTCATGTCCTTCTTCGTCGTCGAACCACAGTGCCACAGAATCCATTTTTATTATTTTTTTTTTCTTACGGAATTTTCTTAATAAATTTATTTATTTTTAATTTGACGTTCGTTGACACTGACGTTTATTTGAGCAGCGTTGCCACGATTTGAAATAAATTGCGAATGCGATTGCGAAAGTCTAACAGAATACCAATTTCCTTTCGCATCGCATTTGATTTGCGCATCGCATTGATTTTCGCATCGCAATTCAGAATAAGCCTCCAGAATTCTTCTATATTCAAAAGAAATATTTTTAACGATACTGACACGACAGTTGTTTTTTTTTATTTAAATACTATCTGACCCGACAGAATTTGTTCTGCCGAAATTACCATAGAAAACCACAAATTTTGTTTTTCCAAATTTTCCAATTTTCCGGGAAACTTTTCCAATTTTTTCCAATCCTAGGAATAATTCAAACCAGAAAAAATTATCGAAATCGGCCCAGGTGTTCTCAAGCGATGCGCTTAGCAACGAACATCATTTAATTTTTATTTATATAGATTTTGGGGTCTATTGCCTGCCGCCTTGGAAAATATTGTTCATTTTCCTATAAAAACACAAATAAAATTTTAAACAAAAACATTTAACACAACAATATATAAAATCACGATTTAAAAAAAAATGGAAATTTTTGCAGAACTTTTATTTGTTTAACTTAGCGAAGTTTGCTAATAGTCAGAATATTTACATTTTCTATTAATTTGCAAGATATATTGCTCATCATATTTGTAAAACAGCAGTTGTGTAAGAATAGCACATATTTAAACTTTAAAGCTCTTGCAGGTTTCAATTCTTGTTTAATCTTCCCTAAAAGCCGCCGCTATTTTTCGATACCAATTTTTTTGAACAACTAAGAAAGCAACAATTTGTTAATCTCATAACATTAAAATAGTTGTAAGGTAATTTAATTTAAATATATTCTTCCTTCTCAGTTGTTATCCGTTGTTAGCAATTGAAAACGCGCATAATTCGCAAAAATTTAAACAAAAATTAAAATTTTCGGTCAACAAAACATTTTTATTATTCAAGTGCTTTTTTTGAACTAGAAAATTTGTATCTTCATGTTCATCATTTTAACTTAACAGTTGGGAAATAACATAAATAATTAATGCAATTTAAAAAAAAAATGTGTGGAATTTGTTTGAAAAGAACTTATTGGTTTACAATTAATCCACATTCTCTTTTTTTTCAAACATATGTATTAATTGGTAAAAATAAGAGTTATTTTATCGGCAGTAATGAAATGCTGAAGACAGTCATTTGGGGAAATGAAGAAAACACCATAAGAAAAGCAGCAAGCAGTAATGGGTAACTTTTTGTTGGAATACATTCTTTAATTATTATAATAATTTACAATAGCTTTATTACAACATAACACAATTGCAGGATCAAGATCATGAGGTTTGTTTTCGACATATTTTTCACTAAAAGAAAGACGTTTAAAGAAATGCTTATTAGTTTACATACACACACACAGCTGGCAAAGTTTTTGTGTGTCTGACAAGAGTATTAGAAATACATTAAACCTAATAAAATGAAATTTTACAATAAAATATCTAGAACATAAGAAAATGTTTAAAAATAATTTAAACTGGTGGTGCTGGTGTTGATGGCTTATAAGCGGGATATTATGGTGGGCTTTAATTTTATGTATTAAGAAATACATACATACATATATATGGTTGAGTTTCCATTCTAAGGGTTCAGCACAAGAAACAAAATACAAACAATAAATTTTTTAAAACGTTTTCTTTTTTCAAAGAAAAGGCCAGAGTCTTCTATATTAAATATGGATTTCTTTGCAGAATTGTATTTCTTAAAGCAGCATTTTACAAAAGCCGGTAGCATAAAGTGGTATTTGGTTGTTAAAATATATTTCTACTTTTCCAAATTGGGTTTTGCAATTTTATTTTTTCTCTATGATACGCTTTATGACTGTGTCTTTTTTTTATTTCTAACCAATTTGTTTCTTGTATTGAAATAAGTTAAGGATTTGTTTTTTTAAGTTTATGTTTGTTTTCAGTACTTAAGGTTAACCAATAACAAGGCCACAGCCTAATCTAAATTGATTTTTGGTATGATTTAAGCGTCCACTTAAGGCAAACGAAAACGGCAATGGTTGCAAACGTTTCTCTAAGACACCACAGACATTCCAATTAGAGTCAAAAGATCCTGAAAACAAACAAAAAAATAAGTATATAGTAAAAATCGTATAAAAAATTAAGAAATTTTATTTTAAAACTTTTGATCTAAAACACAGTTGGTCAAATTAATACAATAACAGCTTTCAGTCGCTGTATTGCATTTATTAATCTATTATGTTTGCTATAATTTGTCATAATAAAGCATGAGTTTAATTTCCATTTGCATCATGAGTTCATTTAGAAATCTCTCCGTTTTTTTTTTTTTTAGAAAATATAGGTCCATATAAATAGAAAATTTGGCCATCTACATCTTTAGCTTTATTACGCTCCAACATTTTCTAATAATTATTTTCTATATTTAAATTACCTCTAAACACAACATCAGCTTTTGGCAATTCTACTTGATAACCTAGAGTTGCAACCGATTCCTGCATTCTCAGACTAGTTTCGACTTCTACACCGATTTGTAATTGCTCACTGGCCTTTTGATAATAGCAAATGTGTATACCACCGGGACCCAAAGTACTCGACCATGTCGAATCTCCATGGGTATAACGACCGACTGCAGAAAGTACAGCTATTTGACCTCCAGGAACATTGGGACCATATTGATAGGCGAGTTCAGCACCCAAAGCAACATTCTTGGTAACTGACTGTAAATAATGACCAACAAAAACGCCGGAATTGTTGAAAATATTTGGATTTCCAACAGTCAGTGAAGCTGTAAAGTCATTACCACGGTAATCTGTTGTTAATTGTGCGGCGGTAATTTTCGAATCTTGGATCTAATACAAAATTTTATATACAAACTAATACAAGACAAAAAGATGTCATATTTTAACGTGAAACAAATATACCTGCGATGCAAATTTACACCGTACACGTGATGAAAATTGATGAATAACATTAGCATTCAAGTTACCAGCAGGATCAATGTCACCCAGCAGAACAGGATATGCTTCCGATGGACTGAATTGATTAGTACCTACATATGTAGCTCCGAAACGATAACCGCTGGGTTGTGTGCTGCACAAGTTAAGAGTATGCGATACTTGGAAGTGATTGCTGAGACCTTTATTCAACATTATTTTGGCACCTTCAAATGTCATAGCCTGTACATCTACAATAATTATTGAATAGTTCAGTTTGTTACATAAAATTTCATATATTTAATTCATTATTTTTAAAGATATTTATTTACATGCTTCGAGGTTATGTCATCAGCAGTGAAGACAATAACCTCATCTAGCTGTTTCATGTTTTGTTTGTTATCTGTATAAGTATATTTTAACATACCTTTACATTTTTTATGGAGTTCCTCTACTGTTCCGGGATTTTCCAATTTCGCATCTGCAGCGATTTTCTCTTGATCACCTTTAGCCGATGGCTCCGGTATTCCCAATTTCGCCGCTTTGTCCAAAGATGCAGCTGCGCTGTTTGGCGTTGACGAAGCTGCCATAACATTTCCCATTTCGATTAATAGAATTTTTCAGTTTTATAAAAACTTATTTACAAGTGCACGCAACGCACAAAACTTTTAACAAATTAAATTCCTTTTTACAATTGTCAACTTGTGCACTTGTAAGTTTTTACAAGATTTGCACGTTTTCTATGTAAAAAGTTATTCCAGTCACCGATAAAAATGTGAAACAATTTTTTACACATTCATTTAAGAAAAAACTGAAAGAGCAAACATTTCTTTTGACACTAGTGAGGTGTATATATAATATTTTTCTCTCTTATGGCACGTGAATGGTGAAAACCCAATATGAATAGATTAAATATGCCGCAGTTATAATGACAGATAGTTTCGTGTCAGGGATGCCAAAGTCTTACACAAATGGAACGGAATATAACATAAGGCGAAACATCCAATATACATTTTTCTTGCATATGTCATTGGTAATAATATTTGCATATAACACAACTTTATGCTCAACAAATCTAGTTTAGTGACGCAGTTCCAAATGAAAAAAAAAGTTACATAGGGCGATAAAAAATCGAAAAATAAGACGAAAACTTTATGTGGTAACTTTCTCGGAAATTTTCAAATTCATATAGATCTAGTCAAAAGCTTTCAAATGATACCAAAATTGGCCTTATACGTTGAAAAATGCAAAGGGAAATCGCACATATATATACAAACTTCAGAGGCCAATAACTCGAAAACTATGCGTTTCCGAGAAAGTTACCACATGGAATTTTCGTCTTATTTTTCGATTTTCTATCGGTCTATGTATTTTTTTTTTTCATTGGGAGCTGCGTCACTAAACTAGATATAAGCCCTTTATGCAATAAATGACCAAATACTTGAAATAATATATATATCGCGCAATTTATAAAGAGCTGAAGTCTTGCATTTTCGCGCAAGAAATAAGTTTTACAGTGCTGCCAACAAATTTCACATCATATTGCATATATTTTGCTTGTACAATATATATAAAACTCATTCGATTTTTGCCAAGATAGTGTGCCACACTCAAATACGACAAATATTGGCAATATTATAAATCAATACGAAAATTTGACAGATGATGGCGCTGGGATTGGCGAAAAAATCGTGGCGACGTCCAGGGCTTAAAAAAAAATTTTTTTTAATTTTATATATTATACTACCGACTAGTGAGAAAATATGATCCTTTTACATTTTTGATAGCAAGTAAACTAAAAATTATTTACCTGATAACATATACATTTAAAGTTTTCTACAAAAATTTTTATACTTGTGTTAGAAACTGTATATTTACTGTATATTTACTCTACTGTAATTATAAATATTTAAATATAACAAAGACACTTTTGAAATTTCAATTCATAAAATTTTCCAAAACAAACAGAGTTTTTTGATTTTTGCTTTAAACGTTATAATAACTAATTTGTAATAATTTTCTTTTTAAATAAAATATTAATATAATTTATTCCTGACATATCTTTTAAATTTTAAATAAAAGAAGTTTTAGACTTCTTTTAGATCAGAAGTGGGATACATGAAATTTATAAAGATTCGAACGAAAACAAAGATATATTTCATCCGTCTATGAGAAGAAACGTTTACATCAAAATGAAGAAACTTCTTAGTTTAAAAGTTGATGAGTTGAAACAATTACTTCGTGAGCGAGAATTACCAACGTCAGGTACAAAAACGGAATTAATTGTGCGCTTAACGGAAATTCTAGGTACAGATGAAATTGAAGAGAGCAACGGCGATAGCAACGTTCTTGAAGAAACGTCTTCAGCAAGCACGTCCGCAAACGTACAACGCCAGAATGAAAACGCCATGGGAAGTATTTCTCGAAATGCAACCAGCGTTATGGATTTACAACGACAGGTAAATGATTTAAGGGAAATAGTACAAAACGCAATGATCCTTTTCAAATCAAACGCACAACGAAATAATGTAGAACAAAATGAGACACGAAATCTAAACGGACAACATGTAGCTGAAGAAACTGAAAGGCAGAATGTTGATTTTGAACAATATGACATCAGAAATCAAAATGTAAGTAATAACTTTCACGTTCCTCATGTTGCACGTTCAACAAATAGTTGTTCTGTGAGGGAAATTGCTGAAACGATACCAGAGTTTGATCCGACTAGTGAAATGTCGTTGTCGGCTGAGCAGTTCATCGAAAGAGTAGATAGCGCTATACGGGCCTATAAATGGGATGAAAAATGCTTAATGCTGGCAATTTATAGTAGAATGAAAGGTGTTGCACGTCTTTGGTTGGATTCTTTACAGACGTTACATTCAAAATGGAGTATTTTTGCAGCTGAACTACGAAATGAATTTGGATCAACTCTCGACGAAGCTGATGTGCATTTTAAGATGGTAAATGCTGTAAGAAATAATGAAGAGAATGTGACAGATTATTGTTTTCGGATGTGTGCCCTTGGTAAGCGATACATGCTAAGCGAAACATCAATTGTAAAATATACGAGAGAAGGGCTTCAAAATCGTGAAATTCAAATAGCTATCGCTCCTCATAAAATTAATACGATGAGACAATTACGAGAAATTTTACATGAATATGAAACCAATTTACCTGAAAAACGTTTAACGAAAAGTATTGAATATAAAACCAAAATAAACAACGCCGATATGGCGAATAAAAATATAGGCACAGTCATTAGTACAACGAAGCAAAATACTAGAACTGGTATAAAATGTTTTAATTGTAATGAGATAGGACATATATCTACAAATTGCTTAAAACCCCAACGTCGACTACGATGTCCAAAATGTAATAAAGTTCATCCGAAGAACGAAGTTGAGTGTAAACAGAATACTACCGTACGAAATATGTTTTGCAAGAATGATGATATTTTCAAAATAACAGTAAATTTGGGTAACAACACACTTACTGCTTTTATAGATACTGGTAGTCAGTGTAGCTTAATAAAGAAATCAGTTTGTGATCAAATTGATTGTAACCGCGAAAATTGTAGCATGAGAATTTCTGGTATATGTGGCGGAATACGTCTTTCTAGTGAAAAGATTTTCGCGAAATTGAAGATAAATACCGTTTTATTACCTGTTATATTATATGTGGTTGAAGACGACCTATTATTTACTGATGTTTTGATTGGACAAGATAATTTTGCAAATGGAAATACAAAATTGACAATACAGAATGGTAAAATAAATATTGAAAATAATGATGAGTTAAAATTTACTGTTAATCAACTGGAAGCTAATAAAAGAACACATGAGTATGAGAATCAGATTATGAATCATACTGAAATTGGTGATGAGGTGATAAAATGTGAATCGAACGATGAAAATGTAAAAGCAAGATTGATTGAATTAATTAGATCTAATGAAACCGTATTTGCTTTTAATTTACGGAGTCTTGGGAAGACCGACTTGGTAAAAATGAAAATAAAATTAACAGGTACAAAAATCGTAACACAAGCTCCATATCGCGTCCCCGAACCGAAAAAAGTTGTAATATCAAGTATGATTAAGGAACTTTTAGAAAACAATATAATTACACGCTCAGAGTCTGAGTATGCTAGTCCAGTGGTTCTACAGAAAAAGAAGAATGGAAGTGACCGCTTATGTGTCGATTACAGGCAGATTAACAAATTGATGCTGAAAGAGAATTTTCCATCACCGAATATTGAAGAATGTTTGAACGAAGCAAAGAAATACAGATATTTTACAACATTGGACCTTAACAGTGGTTATTATCAAATTCCGATTGAACCTTGTAGTCGCAAATACACAGCTTTCATTACAACAGATGGTCTTTATGAATTTAAACGCATGCCATTTGGTTTGAAGAACGCACCTAGTGTTTTTCAAAGATTGATGTCTAGAATCCAGGAACGTGCAGGTAAAGATAATATGATCCACTATATGGATGACATACTTATTGGTAGCAATACGTTGGATGAGATGTTTATGAAACTACAAATAGTCTTAAATGTGCTTAAGGACGCAAATTTGTCCGTAAATATAAAAAAATGTGAGTTTCTAAAAACTACTATTGATTTCCTTGGACATCGTTTAACTCCAGAAGGCATACGACCTGGTGAAATAAAATCAAAAGCAGTAGAGAATTTCGAACGACCTAAAAATGTTAACGAAGTACGAAAATTTCTTGGTTTGAGCGGATATTTTCGAAAATTTATACCCGGTTATTCAATAATATCCGAGCCAATAAGACGACTATTGCGTAAGGACCAAAACTTCAATTGGACCGATCAACAAGAAAACGCATTTATCAACTTAAAGTCAAAATTGTCAACTCAACCTGTCATGACAGCTTTCCACTTGGATGCTGAACATGAAGTACACACTGATGCTAGTTCTATAGGGTTAGCGGGTGTACTGCTGCAACGAGATGGTAATGAACTGAAACCAGTAGCATACTACAGCCGTTCAACAAGTGATTCCGAAAAGAATTTCCACAGCTATGAGCTAGAAACTCTAGCAGTAGTCGAAACATTGGAAAGATTTCGATATTATATATATGGAAAATCAATAAAGGTAGTGACTGATTGCAGTGCAGTAAAATCAGCAATGTCAAAACGAGAGTTAATTCCACGTATAGCTCGCTGGTGGTTGAGAATACAAGATTTTGACGTTAATATCGAACATCGAAAAGGTCAACGAATGGAACATGTCGATGCTCTTAGCAGATCTCCAAATGAACCTCCAAGCGAAATTGACGTTGCCACACTTAGAGTGGACAAAGTAAATCTTCACAGTGATGACTGGTTGTATGGAATGCAGATTCAAGATAATAATATAAAAGAAATCATTAAGAAATTAGAAGAAAAAGATAAAATGATTGTCAAAGAATATTGTGTTGAAAACGGAAGACTATTTCGCAAATATAATAAAAAGAAGTTATGGGTGGTTCCAAAAGCTTTAAGATGGAGAGTTGTTGAAGACTGCCATGATAAGCAAGGACATCTTGGTATAGAGAAAACTATGATAAAGCTTTTGAGCTATGCTTGGTTCCCAAGAATGAAAAACTTTTTGAAGTCTTATATTGGTGCTTGTGTTGAGTGTGCATACAATAAGCACAAGGGTGGCCGTTTGGAAGGTGAATATCATTTTACTGATGTGGAGCCAGTACCATTTAATACAATTCACTTGGATCATTTGGGACCATTTCCAAAAAGTAATAAGCGGAACGAGCATATCCTGGTTATAGTTGACTCGTTCACAAAATTCACAATTATAAAAGCTGTCAAAAGTACTAAAACTAAATTTGTTATAGATATCTTAAACGAATTTTCCAGTTATTTTGGGGTGCCTGTACGTATAATTACCGACAGAGGAACATCGTTCACTTCAAAAGATTTTGAAAAATATTGCTCAGATAACGATATAAAGCATGTTCTTAACGCTGTCAAAACTCCTCGTGCTAATGGACATGCTGAACGGACCAACAGAACTTTGCTTTCTATGCTATTACCTACAACTCCAAGTGATAAACGTTGGGATGAGCACTTGGTTAATATTCAATGGTCTTTGAACACTATGGTAAATAAAACGTCAAATAAAAGTCCGCACGAGTTATTATTTTGCTATTCACCAAGAGATATTCTACACAACAAAATATTATTGGCTGTTCATAAAGATAATATTCTAACTGAGGAAGAGATTCAGAAGGTAAGAAAAGAAGCTTCCCTACGTGTTAATGACCAGAAAAGATTAGCTAAGAAAAGGTTTGATGATAGACATGCAAAACCATTCATATACAAAGTTGGTGAACTTGTACTGGCCGAAAATGAACCTTCGAGCACTGGTACTTCACGTAAATTAGAACCACGTTATAAAGGCCCGTTTATTATTTCAAAAGTTATTGGAAATGATAGATATATGATTGAGGACATTCCAAACTCAAAGCGCAAGTCTCGTCATTACTCATCAATCTACGCTTCCGACAGATTAAAGCCATGCTGGATGTTACCACCTTTATTTCATGATGATGATGATGCTGTAAATATTTCTGAAGACGACAGTCCAGAAGATCGAAGCGAGGTCGCTTCAAAATGCAGGATAGCCGACTGTTAGAAACTGTATATTTACTGTATATTTACTCTACTGTAATTATAAATATTTAAATATAACAAAGACACTTTTGAAATTTCAATTCATAAAATTTTCCAAAACAAACAGAGTTTTTTGATTTTTGCTTTAAACGTTATAATAACTAATTTGTAATAATTTTCTTTTTAAATAAAATATTAATATAATTTATTCCTGACATATCTTTTAAATTTTAAATAAAAGAAGTTTTAGACTTCTTTTACTTGTAGGTACTCGTCCAGACTTGCAATTTTATTAATTGCAATTCTTGGTTTGTTAGGAGATTGAGGTAAGAAGCTCGGGGAGGGGTGCAGAGTTTTATGTGCTCGGCAATTCTCTTTTGCCTTGCAATTCGCACTGAGTTCGATTGGTATTTCACATTTTATTGTATCTCATCAATTATATGAAAAACAAAATAAAACGAAAATTAAATTAATATGTGATGCATTAAAATTTTTTAAGTTAAAAATATTGAAAATAAATTTTTCAGTCGTGGTGTAAATACAAAAATTGCAAAATTAGATTAGATTAGATTTATAATGTGGACACTTATGCAATTTCAAAGCAGAATTTTAGAGAGTTGCAGCCAATAAAATTACAAATCTGGACGGGGACTAAACTAAATAATATATTAAGTAGGTTACACGCAATATATATCTCCATAGTAAAATTTTTAATAGCACACAATATGAAAATAAATTCTCTGTAATGTATTGTTCAGGAAAAATAGCTATCCACACAAAAAAATAAAAAAAAAACACATACACAAAATTATTCCTTCAAAAAATATGCCACTATGAAAAATACCATACAATAAAATATATGCCATTCCAAGCAAATACAACTTCGATAATTATGACAAACATGACGATCTGAAAATGAATAATATTTAAAAAATTTTCTCTTTGCATCAACAAATATCAATATGTAAAATTGGAATAAAAAAGAATTATAACTATTCTCGTATTCTATTTCTGTTGAAAACTTGGTTAAATAGTTGATATTCTTTCCTAATTAGTATCCACTTTACATTAATTGTAAAAATGGACAAACACTGATGAGAGGTGAAGCGGCCTTGAAATTGGTATACTGATACGTTCTGCTAAACTGATTGGATATAATAATAATATTTTTCACCATAAAATAACTCTTAATTAGTAATTTGAATTTTTATTAATACAATAAACTGAACTGAAGCCTGATAGTAATAATTTCTCATTTATACATTATTACACTTCAAATAATAATTACGTTCATTCCTATAATAACATAAAATAAAAAACAAATTTTAAGCCCTGGTTTATTCAACCGCTTTGAGAAACCCACCACGGGATGAATGAATAAAACAAAGGCGCAATAATTTGTTAGTACGTAATTATTTCAATTTTAATTCGAATTGTAGTGAAAAAGTCGGAATATTTATACATATATTGTTGTGAAAAGCTGAGAAATGCCTCCAAAACGTAAAGCCATGACTTCAAAGGTATTTGGTGGTAATTTTAAAATTGATAACTTTTAAGTAATTCCGTAATTTTCAGACGTCTGATGCAAAAAAAACCAAGATGACAGATGAACCATCCAAACTAAATGAAAACCATCCAGTATTATATATAGAATGTTGTCGTTCCTGATCGGTGTTTAAAAGACGTGCAGAAGCTTTACATCGTGAAGTAACCAGTTTGTTAACACCACTTAAATCTGATTTACATTTGCAACTAGTTATAAACTCTGATGGAGCACCGCGTCGTGGGTCGTTTGAAGTTTCAATAGCTACTGCGCCGTCAAGTAATATTGAGGACCGTACTTTAATTTGGACTGGTTTGAAGAATACACCAAGAGCTGCCAAATTTCCGTCAGCAGAAAAAATTGCTGAAGATCTTAAAATGTATTTAAAATTGGTGAATGTGGGTCCAGGCACAGAGGAAGCACACGAAACTGAAAAGCCCCTTCCAACTAAATTTGAAGACAAAATGGACGATGCACCCTCTTCGCCAAAAAGCAGACGGGGTAGAAATAAAAAATAGATCCCTTATAATTGCGTACTTAATTAATCTTAACTTTTTAACTCTTATGAATTTGGTAGTGGTAAAGCCTGCAAAAGGAAGCTCTACTAAACGACACTTTTTTAGTTATGTTAGGAGAAATTAATACAAACGTTTTTGGGTGGTCTTTTCTAATAAAATATGTACACACATACATAGGTGGAATACAAATCAAAATCATTGGATTTTTATTGAATAACGAACACATTCATTGTTAGTTAGCATTTACTTCAACTTCATCTTCTATTAAATATTCCTCAACGACAGCTGTAACGAGCTATTTTTCTTTCTTTTCCGCCGATAAAGTATTATACAAACGATTTACTTCATTAGCGACCATTTTATCAACAATAATACCATTGTTATCAACAAAATGAGCACAAGATTTAACGCTTGTAGCTTCCCTTAAGCATCTTGAATCTTTTACGGAAAGCATCAGCGTATATTTGTCGTCATATTTTTTCATATCTGAACTGGCTTCCCAAATTTTTTGACTGCCATTCGAAGACTTTTCAACGGCCACAGCAAATGTGCCCTTCTCACGGAATGTAGTGTGCAAAGTTAAAATACCAGTTAATACAAAGTAGGCAGCAACGCAAAACATAAGAACTGGCTTAGATTCGGGGAATGGATGAGTAAAATCCCAGCCATGGGCCAAAACTGCTACTCCTACAGCCAAAGTACAAATGACAAGTCGGGTATTGATTAAGCCGAATTGTTCTCTTAATTGTGGCCTCGTGGCGAATAAGGCGTTCTTGACGGCATCATCCAAAGCATGTTTAACAGCATTAGCATCCCATTTGTTTACTTTTACTTCCTATAAAGCATTAAATAAAAACATATATTACAAATCATTTCTAAAAAACCATTCACATACATATATACTAAATACTTATGTAGTATGACGTGGTATTTCATACTTCTGCTGTTTACATACATTTGCTTTATCTTTAGATAATTTCATAAACTCTACTTACTATTTCTTCCATTTGATGTTTTTCGTTATTTTTTGTCATTTTTAAAGAATCAAATCGATCAAATAATTCAGACAATTAGAAATATTTATTGTTTGTACTACAATGAGAGAAGTGACAACGCGACACACGGTTGTATATTTATTTACTTAAAAGCCGATTAGAGTTGTATTACACAAACAAAAACAAACTACAGCTGTTCAGTGCTGTGAAATAGTGTCAGAAATTCTTATTAGTAAAAAATTTTCATGGCGTTCGGTTCGTTTTTGCCGCGAAAGTAATATCGGGCCTTTAATTGCGACTTAAAGTGTTAAAAAAATGTTATAAAAAGGAAAAAAAGAGAAAAAGTGTTAAATAAAGTGTTGTTTTGTTTGTAAAAGATTAGAAATTGCTTGCAGAATGTGTAATTGTACAATAAAATCTTATTGGAATAATCGAGAACCATATGTGCGTCTGCTGTAATGTTTGTTTGTGTGTTAAAAAACGCAGTTGCACATAAGGTAGTCTTGTAACAGGGTTGGGACAATTTTGTACCCTAAAAAAGTTATTGAGTTTTTATTACCGCCGCAGTACAACGCTAAGTATTAGTTTCGGAAGTCGTTATTAATTCAAATTTTTATCGCATCCGGTTCCGTTTTATCCGCGAAAATATTGTCGAAGCTGTAGTAAGGACTTAAAAAAGTGTTAAATTATGGCGAAGAAAATAAATATTAAAAAAATAAGTGTAAATTAAAGTTGTTTTTATTATAAAATGTATAAATATGTTTAAAATATAGGAAATTGTGCAAAAAAATCTTCTGATGTGCATGTGATCACACGCTTGCGTGTGTGCTGAAAATTCAGTTATAAACAAGGTATGTTTACTAGACTTTAGACAGAAACTGAAGTAATTCAGATACATATATCACTTAATCAAGAGTGTTCAAGGGGTTTATTTTCTGGCTTAGGTACCTATCATGTTTTCTATTGCGGTTAGTAAACTTGTTGTTTGGACGTGTTTTTAATATAGCATGTTGTTTTTATAATTGTTACTACTAAAAATTCAATATAAAAAGAAGAAGTGAAAATTAAAGTTGCTTTTTTAAATATGTAAATACATATTGAAGCAATTTACAAACTAATGGTGTTTTCTTTTCTACAAAAAAATGCTACATCTCCATGCAGAAATTGTACTTACGTGTTTGTTTCTTAAAAATGTTTTGCTCTCTAAAAGGGCAGTGTGTTTGATTCTAAAAAATTGCCCTCAATAATGGTGGAAGGCATTGCACTTTTTGCCCCGTTAAAATCGGCAGTGTTGTAAGTGCCCTGTAAAACAGATGGCAAAGCGAATTAATACCAAGTGGCCGTATTAGTACAACAAGATCTAGCATTCACCAAACTGTAATGTTAAATGCATATACAAAAAGTTGTTGTTTAGCTTTTCATATAGAGTTTGACACTTTGGTTAGAAAGCTGCAGATAATCTCCACTAATAACGCCACCTGGTATTTATTCGCCTTAACATGGGGTTTTTGTTTATAAATAGTGTTACCAGACGAAGTTGAAAAAAATCGCCTGGAATTGGGAAGTAAAAAAGTTAATAAAGTTAAAATTTCTATTGTTTCATAGGCCAGCCATGAGAAAACATTACATTGTTAATGCTAGATTTTCAGTAATATAGAATCTTACTGGATTCGGTGTTATAAAATCGCTCTCATAACAAAATCTTCATATGAAAAAATCGTTAAAAGTTCAGATCGATAAATCAGCTATCTGGCAGCTGTATTTTCATGTTTACGTATTGGTTGAAAATAAATTGGTGAATTTTTTAACATATTCAGCAATTTTAACCGTAGATTGAGCTTCAAAAAAAATTCATAATTCTTCCTTTGTATCATATTTGATACACACTGAACAACGAAAGAAAACAACTCTTAAAAAAGTACAAATATTTGTTTTTTTTATTTGTTTTTATTGAGACTTTGTCTAAATTATACAATATTTAATAAAATTTTAATTTATGGACTACTAATGCAATCTGCGCAAATACTTTTAGAGTGCTTCTCATTGCAGCATGGCTTTTTGCACAAGCAGCAGAAATAAGACGTCCATTTATTTTTGTTTTCGCCGAAGTGTAACACTTTTGGCATCTTGCACGTTTCTTTTTTGCAGAATCATCAACTTTTCTTTTTTTAGAAGGACCAGCTTCACTGTCATTTGACTCATTAAAATTTTGATTTGAAAGTTTTGAGTATATCATCAAAGAAAATTCACTTCGAGGAAGGTTTTTACGTTTTTCCATATATGGCTTTGCGAGTGAGATTGCCAACTCATGAAGAAAACACTTACGTTTTGTATGTTTCTGAGTAGTTTTCCAATTTGTGTCTATTTCGTTATAAATAATATAGGCGTTTAAAGCAGAAACATCAATTATGTTCGAAAAAACAGCCATTGTCCAGCGATTGTTTTTACGTTTGCAGCTGTAACTACTTAACATTTTGTCAACGGTGTCAACTCCTCCTTTAGTGGAGTTATAAAACGATATTATTTCGGGTAGTTTCTTTGGACCGTTCAAAACTTTTTTATCATGATGCATTGTGCTCATTGCAATTGTGCATTTGTCTTTGTGGCTGATATAACTAACAAGAGTTGTATTAGGGGTAAAAGCGAATGATGACTCATATCTTGGTACTTTTTTGCACACTAACAACTTTGGAGGAATTGATCTTTTATTTTTCCGCATTGTTCCAACCAATGTTAAATTTCGTTGCAAAAGTTTTTGACCAAGACTGTGCGAAGAAAAAAAGTTATCCATTGTAACGTTATGCCCCTTAAGTCCATCAACTAAGTCAAGGACGACCCGTTCACCCTGATTTCGCTCTGGAACGCCAGATACATCTTTGCCCAAATACGGCTGTATTTTCCACACATAACATGAACGCGAATTAACAAGCAGCCAGAACTTTAGACCATACCGCTCTGGTTTTGATGGTATATACTGTCGAAACTTACAGCGCCCATGAAAACCTAAAAGTTGCTCATCTACAGTCACACAGTCATTTGGGTTATAAAACTGTGATAGACTTTCAGACCATTTGTCCCAAAGGTTCCTTATTGGCGCAAACTTATCCGCACTTTTCTGAGCTCGCCTGGCTAAAACGTCATGAAACCGTATGATTTTGTGAATGCTGAAGAATGATCTTTCAGACATTATTGAACGAAATATGGGCCGTCCATAATATTCATCAAACATATCATGTAAGGTCTCATTTTTGGATCTATAATGCAAAAGATATATTTACTTACTTATATTTACTATTTATTTATATTTATTTTGAAAAGCTATTATTTTTATTTACTTGTACACTCCGGCCAATAACAAAACAGCCAAACAAGCATAAAGCGATTCTTCATCTACATCAATATGGTTGACACCGTTGAGATGTTTTCCATACTTGTTAGTGTTTTCGATTATAATTTTTGTTACTTGTGGCGAAAAATATAATAAAAAGGAGTCCCGAATATTACAAACACGACTTGAAGCAAATCTTGTAACACCTAAAAGCATTGGTCTCATATTTGTTCTTTTTTCAAATCACTTTTTATTTACCTGGGCGCATATTGATGATATTTTCCGTTTCCAATTTTCCAGTTGAGTAAGGCTCTCTTTGCCAAGAAGTTCCATCTTTGGCTATATATGATGGATCAGAACTTGCGTTGTGAATTTCGTCATCATCAGAGCTACTTTCCTGATCTTCCAACTCGTCATCAGATATATTCGAAATATCAGAGACATCTGATAAATCTCCATCTTCTCCATTAGAACTCTCGTTAAGAACATCATTTACAAGTTCTTCCAAAGTCAAAAACCGTGAACTAGACATTTTAATAAATTAACACAATCAAATATCTTTTTTCAAATAATTAAATTGCACAAAATAGCACGAGCGGCAAAAAATTACACTTGTTCTATACGAAATCCACAAAACTTTAGTATGTATCAAATGTGATACAAAGACAATATTATGAACTTTTTCAATTTCTCATATCCTACTTACATTTATTTTTTCAAACGATGTTTTAAATACGGGAAATAACAATATTTACAAATTGTGAAAACAGGTGTGCCATATAGTGTTGCCATTCAGAAAAATGTTTGAAATAAAAACGAAATGTATCATTTTTGATACAAAGCTCGATTAACGGTTAAACAAAAATGTTAAAAATATGGAAACTCCGCATCTATTATATGTGCAGAAATGACTGTCAGTCAATTATTGGATTCATTCTCCTCATGTGATGAGGAAGATATGTTAAATTTATTAAGTCGTAGCCCTCATCCGCGTGTCAAAGGATTTGTTAAATTTTTTTTAATTGTGTAGAAAAAGCTTCGCTGTCAGCTGTTAAAAACAGTGCGTTCCACTTTTTCATAAATCGAGTTTTATTCTATTGAAATAATGAGTTGCATTGTAACAGGGTTGGCAAGACATTTTATTCATGTGCCTTTCAACAAGGTGCCATTTTGTGTGTAGAAAAGAAAACACCATAAGTTGTATCGCTTATTGTTGCAGATGAAAGCAAAATTTCAAATAAAAGTTTTGTCAACAATAATAAATTGTTTTAAAAATTTTTTTTTTTTTTTTGCTATGAGAAATTTTGTGTAAAATGTCTTTTTATATACATAACAATAAGCGATACAACTAGCAAATATGATGTTTGAAAAATGTAAAATTTTTGAATAAAATTTCATTGGAATACCGGAAATCCGGTGACGTGGATGTTTGCATGTCTGATAAGAACACAGTTGTTAAAAAGGTACTAAATTTACTTTAAGCATTTTTACCAACTTTACAACAAAGTTAAAGTGGTTTAGGCATTTGCTAAGAAATTTAAAATTTTCTGCAGATTTACAACGATGTGAGGAAGTGTCAGAAGTTTTTATTAGTAGGAAATATTATTCGCATCCGTTTCCGTTTTGCGTCCAAATTGTTGTTGAGCCTACAGTTAAGATTTCATAAAGTTTTAAAAAATTATTATACAAATAAATTCTTAAAAAGAAGTGAAAATAAAAATAGTTTTTATTTATAAAATAAACATATTCATATCGAATAAAAAAAAATGTTGTTATTGTTGTTGTGTTGTTTGTATACGTCTTTTAAAACTATTGCGCTTTGTTTCAGTAATTCTCGCTTATTTCTTGAAAGAAAATGAAGTTGAAAACTTTTCAAGCGTGGTAAAGATCTACTGATAAGTTGATATCGGCAACCAATGTGATGCATCAGATGGGGAAGTAAAACTTAACTTGTTTTCCACAACCATTGTTTTTCATTGCACAGAAGATAATATGGTTGTAGCATTCTTTGCACAGCCATGGCGCTTCTCCGCGCTTATTTATATTTCAAAATGTAGGAATCTTTAAGACCTGCTAAATGATATGATCATACTTAAAAATATATAAGTACATACAGGTTGACCCACCATTGTACCGGCATCAGTTCATACATTCTTTTTATCTTCCTGTCTTTCTTTTTATCACTGTTAGTGATCTAACTTTTCAATCAATTTGAATAGAAGTTTAATTGTTTTACCAATCGTTGACAGTTTTTCGCCTTTTCTTTTACCTATGCCTCCGCTTTGGCACATACAAATGTACATAGTGAATGGCAAAGACAAACTAAAAGTGTGTGAAAAAAGTGAAATTAAGTGAATTTACAAATATCTCAAGATTTCCATCTGAATGACTAATCATCTACTGCAGCAAAACTTTAAAAAGGTAAGTTTATTCTAAATTTTTTTATTTTCTATACATGTGTGTACACATACATACATTAATATTTATTCATGATACATAGGTACATACAAAAACAAAAAAATAACAAATTATTAAAATCTTATTTATCGTCTTTATGGAAGCGAACTTATCATATAAGACATTTTAAACAATTTTATACATTTCTTATAAAATCGATAACATATCGTCCTCCTCCATTAGTTTGAAATTGAAAAACATATTACAGAGACATTTTTGAAAAGTATTATTTTTATGCACAGTTTTACAAAAAATGAAATAATTTGTTCAGAATTTTCCTAAAAAGGAGGTGGCTTTGCTTTTGCTGCAAAATACTTATACACAAAAAGGACTTTCAATAGTCGACATGTTCGAACTGATTTTGGTATGAGTGCAATTTTTATTAAATTCCTAAGTAAAAACGTGTGAGTTTTTTTCTTTTAATTTTGTTATATGAGTTTATAACTACATTCATTTATGTACATTCTTAGCTTATTTATATCAAATAAAAAATAAATAAACAAATATACAAAACAAAACATGTTCATTGTTCACACATGTCAAGTGATAAAGTTTCTGTTTTTAACTGACTTTAAGAATGAGGATATCAATTCAAGAGGTATATCTATTTTTTTAATGTTCGAACCTCCATAACTCGTATCATTTATGAACAGTTTTTAAAATTTTTCGTTTGAAAGGTTGCTAGCAGTTGAGCCCCCTATTTTTTTTTTTTTTTTTTTTTTAAATCGTGTGTAAGTTGTTTCCCCAAATAATAATTATTGAATAACTCTTCTAATATAGACCGATTTTCATAGTTCGTTTTGCTTTTCAATGGGTTTCCAGGCACTTTGGTCCCATACAAATTCTATCAATAGCGGGGGAATTTGTCTCCATGATCGAGCCTACTACATACAAAAAAAAAAAAAAAAACCATTGTCACATTGCTGTCTGATTACCGGTTATCCTTTAAGACAAAAACGTTATGTTAATTCTTTTTTGGTATGGGTTAGCATCAAACAAATGTCTTTGACTTAAAATACAAAAACGAGTTGTCTTTAGTTGGTGTGGGTTCAGTGTTAGTTTTTTTTATGAAGAGTAAGTTCTAAAATTAGTAACACCCGATTCATACGATGATTTTTTCCATGTTTTTTAAATCACAATTGATTGTGTATGTAGGCGAATGTAATCGAATTAAATATTCGCTGTTTTCTCTGTGAAAATTAATAGCGATGTTGCATATCAAAGAGATGCAAATAAGTTTTGCGCATAATTTTTTTTTTATAATGTCACAAACGTCAATTTCACCAAAAAGGAACGAAATTTATAATATTTCTCTATATTTTCTACACAATTTTTCTTATTTAATCTGCCGGATTTTTTTGTTAAAGAGAAAATATAAAATAATCTTTAATTTAATAACACTCTACTGCACCACTTTTTGCAATGTCATGAATATAATTGAATTCAGTAAAGTCATTGCTTACAAAAAAACTGTCAAATATAAAAGTTTTGTAAAATTTACTATAGAAAAGAAGATTTATATACAACAACAAGAATTGGAAAAGGAAAATCCATTTACGTTTAAGCGTTTTCAAAATAAAAATTTAATTTATATAAAAGTATTTTATGGACAGTGTTGTTAATGTACACATTCGTATGCATAAATAAAACATTAATAAAATAAATGTTGCAAATTTAAACGAGTCATCCTTCGAAGGACATGAATTCTTACATTTGCTAAATGCATTTTATTAAAGTGAAAAACATATTTTATTTTGGCTACAGAGTAGTAAAGGATTCAGTAGTTTATTTTATCAACAACATATTTTAATTGCATTTAATCATATAATTTTGAAGGAGTAAAAGGGTACTAATTCCAAAACTTAATTAAAAAACTGAAATTAATTGCATAAAATCACACTTAATTTTCAAATCAATCACTCTAATCAAATTCAGACCTGTGTGATGATTTTAAACTTACCTCCTTTGCTCGATTATGGCATTTTGTATTGTTTAAGTACCGGTATCATACCGACCATCGGAGTATCTTTTAAATTGATTTGCAGAAATAATTTTTAGTAAATTTTGAATATATTTTGATTATTTCAATGATGATGTCCGTAAGGATGTATGTGTGTGTCTGTGCCTGTGTTTTTGTGTGTATGAATGCAATATTGTCCGTCCAATATAATTTAAGATACTTATTAGTGGATTTGACGGAAAACTTTCTTTAGTCAAACGTTTTAGAATAAAACAGATCTTAAAGTTTTTACATTAAAAGATTGCATCGCATGAATTGTATACAACCAACATACAGTAGTTCTTTCATGTTGCACTCACTATAATGCTCTTGTAATGCTCCAATTCACTGTTTCAGATTTTACATTTAATTCATAACTATTTTCAGTTTGATAATGATAGTAACCCAGCGAACCTTTGCGTACTAATAATCGTTTGCCAAAATGGATACTGGCATAACAGATTTGCAATTCTTTTTTTGAAGCTGTCGTCAGTGAACAACAAATAAATTAACCGACCTTATAAATTTTCATTGACTAATAGATTAGCTAACCAATAAGAAATTAAATTAAATTGAAATCAAAAAGTTGCTGAGATTATGCTTTTTAATGAGGCAAAATATTAACCTTTATATGGCAAGTATTTTTTGTTGTTTGGAAAATAAAATATTTTGCTAAATCCAATTGAGAAATCGGACTTACGTAGTCTATACTCGTAAGTATGGACCCTTGGCTTTAATTTCCCACTGGTCCAAATGAGTGACAAACATAAATGTGCCCACAAATAGCCAAATGGCCGTAGAGCTGAACAAAATTTACACAATTTTAATCTTTAAAATTTTATAGAAAAATTCTCAAATACAATTGAGAAATCGGACTTACATAGTCTATAAGTATAGATCCTTAGCTTTAATTTCCCATTGGTCCAAATGGGTGACAAACAAATTTTATAGAAAAATTCTCAAATACAATTGAGAAATCGGACATACATAGTCTATAGGTATGGATCCTTGGCTTTAAATTCCCACTGGTCCAAATGAGTGACAAACATAAATGTGCCCACAAATAGCCAAATGGCCGTAGAGCTGAACAAAATTTACACAATTTTAATCTTTAAAATTTTATAGAAAAATTCTCAAATACAATGGAGAAATCGGACATACATAGTCTATATTTATGGATCCTTGGCTTTAAATTCCAACTGGTCCAAATGAGTGACAAACATAAATGTGCCCACAAATAGCCATATGGCCGTAGAGCTGAACAAAATTTACACAATTTTAATCTTTAAAATTTTATAGAAAAATTCTCAAATACAATTGAGAAATCGGACATACATAGTCTATATTTATGGATCCTTGGCTTTAAATTCCAACTGGTCCAAATGAGTGACAAACATAAATGTGCCCACAAATAGCCATATGGCCGTAGAGCTGAACAAAATTTACACAATTTTAATCTTTAAAATTTTATAGAAAAATTCTCAAATACAATTGAGAAATCGGACATACATAATCTATAAGTATGGATCCTTGGCTTTAAATTCCAACTGGTCCAAATGAGTGACAAACATAAATGTGCCCACAAATAGCCATATGGCCGTAGAGCTGAACAAAATTTACACAATTTTAATCTTTAAAATTTTATAGAAAAATTCTCAAATACAATTGAGAAATCGGACATACATAATCTATAAGTATGGATCCTTGGCTTTAAATTCCAACTGGTCCAAATGAGTGACAAACATAAATGTGCCCACAAATAGCCATATGGCCGTAGAGCTGAACAAAATTTACATATTGAAAAATTTTCAAATACAATTGAGAAATCGGACATACATAGTCTATAGGTATGGAGCCTTGGCTTTAAATTCCCACTGGTCCAAATGAGTGACAAACATAAATGTGCCCACAAATAGCCATATGGCAGTAGAGCTGAACAAAATTTACACAATTTTAATCTTTAAAATTTTATAGAAAAATTCTCAAATACAATTGAGAAATCGGACATACATAGTCTATATTTATGGATCCTTGGCTTTAAATTCCAACTGGTCCAAATGAGTGACAAACATAAATGTGCCCACAAATAGCCATATGGCCGTAGAGCTGAACAAAATTTACACAATTTTAATCTTTAAAATTTTATAGAAAAATTCTCAAATACAATGGAGAAATCGGACATACATAGTCTATATTTATGGATCCTTGGCTTTAAATTCCAACTGGTCCAAATGAGTGACAAACATAAATGTGCCCACAAATAGCCATATGGCCGTAGAGCTGAACAAAATTTACACAATTTTAATCTTTAAAATTTTATAGAAAAATTCTCAAATACAATTGAGAAATCGGACATACATAATCTATAAGTATGGATCCTTGGCTTTAAATTCCAACTGGTCCAAATGAGTGACAAACATAAATGTGCCCACAAATAGCCATATGGCCGTAGAGCTGAACAAAATTTACATATTGAAAAATTTTCAAATACAATTGAGAAATCGGACATACATAGTCTATAGGTATGGAGCCTTGGCTTTAAATTCCCACTGGTCCAAATGAGTGACAAACATAAATGTGCCCACAAATAGCCATATGGCAGTAGAGCTGAACAAAATTTACACAATTTTAATCTTTAAAATTTTATAGAAAAATTCTCAAATACAATTGAGAAATCGGACATACATAATCTATAAGTATGGATCCTTGGCTTTAAATTCCAACTGGTCCAAATGAGTGACAAACATAAATGTGCCCACAAATAGCCAAATGGCCGTAGAGCTGAACAAAATTTACACAATTTTAATCTTTAAAATTTTATAGAAAAATTCTCAAATACAATGGAGAAATCGGACATACATAGTCTATATTTATGGATCCTTGGCTTTAAATTCCAACTGGTCCAAATGAGTGACAAACATAAATGTGCCCACAAATAGCCATATGGCCGTAGAGCTGAACAAAATTTACACAATTTTAATCTTTAAAATTTTATAGAAAAATTCTCAAATACAATTGAGAAATCGGACATACATAATCTATAAGTATGGATCCTTGGCTTTAAATTCCAACTGGTCCAAATGAGTGACAAACATAAATGTGCCCACAAATAGCCATATGGCCGTAGAGCTGAACAAAATTTACATATTGAAAAATTTTCAAATACAATTGAGAAATCGGACATACATAGTCTATAGGTATGGAGCCTTGGCTTTAAATTCCCACTGGTCCAAATGAGTGACAAACATAAATGTGCCCACAAATAGCCATATGGCAGTAGAGCTGAACAAAATTTACACAATTTTAATCTTTAAAATTTTATAGAAAAATTCTCAAATACAATTGAGAAATCGGACATACATAATCTATAAGTATGGATCCTTGGCTTTAAATTCCAACTGGTCCAAATGAGTGACAAACATAAATGTGCCCACAAATAGCCATATGGCCGTAGAGCTGAACAAAATTTACACAATTTTAATCTTTAAAATTTTATTGAAAAATTTTCAAATACAATTGAGAAATCGGACATACATAGTCTATAGGTATGGAGCCTTGGCTTTAAATTCCAACTGGTCCAAATGAGTGACAAACATAAATGTGCCCACAAATAGCCATATGGCCGTAGAGTTGAACAAAATTTACACAATTTTAATCTCTAAAATTTTATAGAAAAATTCTCAAATACAATTGAGAAATCGGACATACATAATCTATAAGTATGGATCCTTGGCTTTAAATTCCAACTGGTCCAAATGAGTGACAAACATAAATGTGCCCACAAATAGCCATATGGCCGTAGAGCTGAACAAAATTTACACAATTTTAATCTTTAAAATTTTATTGAAAAATTTTCAAATACAATTGAGAAATCGGACATACATAGTCTATAGGTATGGAGCCTTGGCTTTAAATTCCAACTGGTCCAAATGAGTGACAAACATAAATGTGCCCACAAATAGCCATATGGCCGTAGAGTTGAACAAAATTTACACAATTTTAATCTTTAAAATTTTATTGAAAAATTTTCAAATACAATTGAGAAATCGGACATACATAGTCTATAGGTATGGAGCCTTGGCTTTAAATTCCCACTGGTCCAAATGAGTGACAAACATAAATGTGCCCACAAATAGCCATATGGCAGTAGAGCTGAACAAAATTTACACAATTTTAATCTTTAAAATTTTATAGAAAAATTCTCAAATACAATTGAGAAATCGGACATACATAATCTATAAGTATGGATCCTTGGCTTTAAATTCCAACTGGTCCAAATGGGTGACAAACAAATTTTATAGAAAAATTCTCAAATACAATTGAGAATTCGGACATACATAGTCTATATTTATGGATCCTTGGCTTTAAATTCCAACTGGTCCAAATGAGTGACAAACATAAATGTGCCCACAAATAGCCATATGGCCGTAGAGTTGAACAAAATTTACACAATTTTAATCTCTAAAATTTTATAGAAAAATTTTCAAATACAATTGAGAAATCGGACATACATAGTCTATAGGTATGGAGCCTTGGCTTTAAATTCCCACTGGTCCAAATGAGTGACAAACATAAATGTGCCCACAAATAGCCATATGGCCGTAGAGTTGAACAAAATTTACACAATTTTAATCTTTAAAATTTTATAGAAAAATTTTCAAATACAATTGAGAAATCGGACATACATAGTCTATAGGTATGGATCCTTAGCTTTAATTTCCCATTGGTCCAAATGGGTGACAAACAAATTTTATAGAAAAATTCTCAAATACAATTGAGAATTCGGACTTACATAGTCTGTAGGTATGGATCCTTGGCTTTAATTTCCCATTGGTCCAAATGAGTGACAAACAAATTTTATAGAAAAATTCTCAAATACAATTGAGAAATCGGACTTAAATAGTCTATAAGTATGGATCCTTAGCTTTAATTTCCCATTGGTCCAAATGGGTGACAAACAAATTTTATAGAAAAATTCTCAAATACAATTGAGAAATCGGACTTACATAGTCTGTAGGTATGGATCCTTGGCTTTAATTTCTCATTTGTCCAAATGAGTGACAAACAAATTTTATAGAAAAATTCTTAAATACAATTGAGAAATCGGACTTACATAGTCTATAAGTATGGATCCTTAGCTTTAATTTCCCATTGGTCCAAATGGGTGACAAACAAATTTTATAGAAAAATTCTCAAATACAATTGAGAAATCGGACTTACATAGTCTGTAGGTATGGATGCTTGGCTTTAATTTCTCATTGGTCCAAATGAGTGACAAACAAATTTTATAGAAAAATTCTCAAATACAATTGAGAAATCGGACTTACATAGTCTATAAGAATGGATCCTTGACTTTCATTTCCCATTGGTCCAAATGAGTGACAAACAAATTTTATAGAAAAATTCTCAAATACAATTGAGAAATCGGACTTACATAGTCTATAAGAATGGATCCTTGACTTTCATTTCCCATTGGTCCAAATGGGTGACAAACAAATTTTATAGAAAAATTCTCAAATACAATTGAGAAATCGGACTTACATAGTCTGTAGGTATGGATGCTTGGCTTTAATTTCTCATTGGTCCAAATGAGTGACAAACAAATTTTATAGAAAAATTCTCAAATACAATTGAGAAATCGGACTTACATAGTCTGTAGGTATGGATGCTTGGCTTTAATTTCTCATTGGTCCAAATGAGTGACAAACAAATTTTATAGAAAAATTCTCAAATACAATTGAGAAATCGGACTTACATAGTCTGTAGGTATGGATCCTTGGCTTTAATTTCTCATTTGTCCAAATGAGTGACAAACAAATTTTATAGAAAAATTCTCAAATACAATTGAGAAATCGGACTTACATAGTCTATAAGTATGGATCCTTAGCTTTAATTTCCCATTGGTCCAAATGAGTGACAAACAAATTTTATAGAAAAATTCTCAAATACAATTGAGAAATCGGACTTACATAGTCTGTAGGTATGGATCCTTGACTTTCATTTCCCATTGGTCCAAATGAGTGACAAACAAATTTTATAGAAAAATTCTTAAATACAATTGAGAAATCGGACTTACATAGTCTATAAGAATGGATCCTTGACTTTCATTTCCCATTGGTCCAAATGGGTGACAAACAAATTTTATAGAAAAATTCTCAAATACAATTGAGAAATCGGACTTACATAGTCTGTAGGTATGGATGCTTGGCTTTAATTTCTCATTGGTCCAAATGAGTGACAAACAAATTTTATAGAAAAATTCTCAAATACAATTGAGAAATCGGACTTACATAGTCTATAAGAATGGATCCTTGACTTTCATTTCCCATTGGTCCAAATGGGTGACAAACAAATTTTATAGAAAAATTCTCAAATACAATTGAGAAATCGGACTTACATAGTCTGTAGGTATGGATCCTTGGCTTTAATTTCTCATTTGTCCAAATGAGTGACAAACAAATTTTATAGAAAAATTCTCAAATACAATTGAGAAATCGGACTTACATAGTCTATAAGAATGGATCCTTGACTTTCATTTCCCATTGGTCCAAATGGGTGACAAACAAATTTTATAGAAAAATTCTCAAATACAATTGAGAAATCGGACTTACATAGTCTGTAGGTATGGATGCTTGGCTTTAATTTCTCATTGGTCCAAATGAGTGACAAACAAATTTTATAGAAAAATTCTCAAATACAATTGAGAAATCGGACTTACATAGTCTGTAGGTATGGATCCTTGGCTTTAATTTCTCATTTGTCCAAATGAGTGACAAACAAATTTTATAGAAAAATTCTCAAATACAATTGAGAAATCGGACTTACATAGTCTATAAGTATGGATCCTTAGCTTTAATTTCCCATTGGTCCAAATGAGTGACAAACAAATTTTATAGAAAAATTCTCAAATACAATTGAGAAATCGGACTTACATAGTCTATAAGAATGGATCCTTGACTTTCATTTCCCATTGGTCCAAATGGGTGACAAACAAATTTTATAGAAAAATTCTCAAATACAATTGAGAAATCGGACTTACATAGTCTGTAGGTATGGATGCTTGGCTTTAATTTCTCATTGGTCCAAATGAGTGACAAACAAATTTTATAGAAAAATTCTCAAATACAATTGAGAAATCGGACTTACATAGTCTGTAGGTATGGATCCTTGGCTTTAATTTCTCATTTGTCCAAATGAGTGACAAACAAATTTTATAGAAAAATTCTCAAATACAATTGAGAAATCGGACTTACATAGTCTATAAGTATGGATCCTTAGCTTTAATTTCCCATTGGTCCAAATGAGTGACAAACAAATTTTATAGAAAAATTCTCAAATACAATTGAGAAATCGGACTTACATAGTCTATAAGAATGGATCCTTGACTTTCATTTCCCATTGGTCCAAATGGGTGACAAACAAATTTTATAGAAAAATTCTCAAATACAATTGAGAAATCGGACTTACATAGTCTGTAGGTATGGATGCTTGGCTTTAATTTCTCATTGGTCCAAATGAGTGACAAACAAATTTTATAGAAAAATTCTCAAATACAATTGAGAAATCGGACTTACATAGTCTGTAGGTATGGATGCTTGGCTTTAATTTCTCATTGGTCCAAATGAGTGACAAACAAATTTTATAGAAAAATTCTCAAATACAATTGAGAAATCGGACTTACATAGTCTGTAGGTATGGATCCTTGGCTTTAATTTCTCATTTGTCCAAATGAGTGACAAACAAATTTTATAGAAAAATTCTCAAATACAATTGAGAAATCGGACTTACATAGTCTATAAGTATGGATCCTTAGCTTTAATTTCCCATTGGTCCAAATGGGTGACAAACAAATTTTATAGAAAAATTCTCAAATACAATTGAGAAATCGGACTTACATAGTCTGTAGGTATGGATGCTTGGCTTTAATTTCTCATTGGTCCAAATGAGTGACAAACAAATTTTATAGAAAAATTCTCAAATACAATTGAGAAATCGGACTTACATAGTCTGTAGGTATGGATCCTTGGCTTTAATTTCCCATTGGTCCAAATGAGTGACAAACAAATTTTATAGAAAAATTCTCAAATACAATTGAGAAATCGGACTTACATAGTCTGTAGGTATGGATGCTTGGCTTTAATTTCTCATTGGTCCAAATGAGTGACAAACAAATTTTATAGAAAAATTCTCAAATACAATTGAGAAATCGGACTTACATAGTCTATAAGAATGGATCCTTGACTTTCATTTCCCATTGGTCCAAATGAGTGACAAACAAATTTTATAGAAAAATTCTCAAATACAATTGAGAAATCGGACTTACATAGTCTATAAGAATGGATCCTTGACTTTAATTTCCCATTGGTCCAAATGAGTGACAAACAAATTTTATAGAAAAATTCTCAAATACAATTGAGAAATCGGACTTACATAGTCTGTAGGTATGGATGCTTGGCTTTAATTTCCCATTGGTCCAAATGAGTGACAAACAAATTTTATAGAAAAATTCTTAAATACAATTGAGAAATCGGACTTACATAGTCTGTAGGTATGGATCCTTGGCTTTAATTTCCCATTGGTCCACATGAGTGACAAACAAATTTTATAGAAAAATTCTTAAATACAATTGAGAAATCGGACTTACATAGTCTATAAGTATGGATCCTTGGCTTTAATTTCCCATTGGTCAAAATGAGTGACAAACAAATTTTATAGAAAAATTCTCAAATACAATTGAGAAATCGGACTTACATAGTTTATAAGTATGGATCCTTGGCTTTAATTTCCCATTGGTCCAAATGAGTGACAAACAAATTTTATAGAAAAATTCTCAAATACAATTGAGAAATTGGACTTACATAGTCTGTAGGTATGGATGCTTGGCTTTAATTTCTCATTGGTCCAAATGAGTGACAAACAAATTTTATAGAAAAATTCTCAAATACAATTGAGAAGTCGGACTTACATAGTCTGTAGGTATGGATGCTTGGCTTTAATTTCCCATTGGTCCAAATGAGTGACAAACAAATTTTATAGAAAAATTCTCAAATACAATTAACAAATCGGACTTACATTGTCTGTAGGTATGGATCCTTGGCTTTAATTTCCCATTGGTCCAAATGAGTGACAAACAAATTTTATAGAAAAATTCTTAAATACAATTGAGAAATCGGACTTACATAGTCTATAAGTATGGATCCTTGGCTTTAATTTCCCATTGGTCCAAATGAGTGACAAACAAATTTTATAGAAAAATTCTCAAATACAATTGAGAAATCGGACTTACATAGTTTATAAGTATGGATCCTTGGCTTTAATTTCCCATTGGTCCAAATGAGTGACAAACAAATTTTATAGAAAAATTCTCAAATACAATTGAGAAATCGGACTTACATAGTCTGTAGGTATGGATGCTTGGCTTTAATTTCTCATTGGTCCAAATGAGTGACAAACAAATTTTATAGAAAAATTCTCAAATACAATTGAGAAATCGGACTTACATAGTCTGTAGGTATGGATCCTTGGCTTTAATTTCTCATTTGTCCAAATGAGTGACAAACAAATTTTATAGAAAAATTCTCAAATACAATTGAGAAATCGGACTTACATAGTCTGTAGGTATGAATCCTTGGCTTTAATTTCTCATTTGTCCAAATGAGTGACAAACAAATTTTATAGAAAAATTCTCAAATACAATTGAGAAATCGGACTTACATAGTCTATAAGTATGGATCCTTAGCTTTAATTTCCCATTGGTCCAAATGGGTGACAAACAAATTTTATAGAAAAATTCTCAAATACAATTGAGAAATCGGACTTACATAGTCTGTAGGTATGGATGCTTGGCTTTAATTTCTCATTGGTCCAAATGAGTGACAAACAAATTTTATAGAAAAATTCTCAAATACAATTGAGAAATCGGACTTACATAGTCTGTAGGTATGGATGCTTGGCTTTAATTTCTCATTGGTCCAAATGAGTGACAAACAAATTTTATAGAAAAATTCTCAAATACAATTGAGAAATCGGACTTACATAGTCTGTAGGTATGGATGCTTGGCTTTAATTTCCCATTGGTCCAAATGAGTGACAAACAAATTTTATAGAAAAATTCTCAAATACAATTAAGAAATCGGACTTACATAGTCTGTAGGTATGGATCCTTGGCTTTAATTTCCCATTGGTCCAAATGAGTGACAAACAAATTTTATAGAAAAATTCTCAAATACAATTGAGAAATCGGACTTACATAGTCTGTAGGTATGGATGCTTGGCTTTAATTTCCCATTGGTCCAAATGAGTGACAAACAAATTTTATAGAAAAATTCTCAAATACAATTAAGAAATCGGACTTACATAGTCTGTAGGTATGGATCCTTGGCTTTAATTTCCCATTGGTCCAAATGAGTGACAAACAAATTTTATAGAAAAATTCTTAAATACAATTGAGAAATCGGACTTACATAGTCTATAAGTATGGATCCTTGGCTTTAATTTCCCATTGGTCCAAATGAGTGACAAACAAATTTTATAGAAAAATTCTCAAATACAATTGAGAAATCGGACTTACATAGTTTATAAGTATGGATCCTTGGCTTTAATTTCCCATTGGTCCAAATGAGTGACAAACAAATTTTATAGAAAAATTCTCAAATACAATTGAGAAATCGGACTTACATAGTCTGTAGGTATGGATGCTTGGCTTTAATTTCCCATTGGTCCAAATGAGTGACAAACAAATTTTATAGAAAAATTCTCAAATACAATTAAGAAATCGGACTTACATAGTCTGTAGGTATGGATCCTTGGCTTTAATTTCCCATTGGTCCAAATGAGTGACAAACAAATTTTATAGAAAAATTCTTAAATACAATTGAGAAATCGGACTTACATAGTCTATAAGTATGGATCCTTGGCTTTAATTTCCCATTGGTCCAAATGAGTGACAAACAAATTTTATAGAAAAATTCTCAAATACAATTAAGAAATCGGACTTACATAGTCTGTAGGTATGGATCCTTGGCTTTAATTTCCCATTGGTCCAAATGAGTGACAAACAAATTTTATAGAAAAATTCTTAAATACAATTGAGAAATCGGACTTACATAGTCTATAAGTATGGATCCTTGGCTTTAATTTCCCATTGGTCCAAATGAGTGACAAACAAATTTTATAGAAAAATTCTCAAATACAATTAAGAAATCGGACTTACATAGTCTGTAGGTATGGATCCTTGGCTTTAATTTCCCATTGGTCCAAATGAGTGACAAACAAATTTTATAGAAAAATTCTTAAATACAATTGAGAAATCGGACTTACATAGTCTATAAGTATGGATCATTAGCTTTAATTTCCCACTGGTCCAAATGAGTGACAAACATAAATGTGCCCACAAATAACCAAATGGCCGTAGAGCTGAACAAAATTTACACAATTTTCATCTTTAAAATTTTATAGAAAAATTCTCAAATACAATTGAGAAATCGGACTTACATAGTCTGTAGGTATGGATCCTTGGCTTTAATTTCCCACTGGTCCAAATGAGTGACAAACATAAATGTGCCCACAAATAACCAAATGGCCGTAGAGCTGAACAAAATTTACACAATTTTCATCTTTAAAATTTTATAGAAAAATTCTCAAATACAATTGAGAAATCGGACTTACATAGTCTGTAGGTATGGATGCTTGGCTTTAATTTCCCATTGGTCCAAATGAGTGACAAACAAATTTTATAGAAAAATTCTCAAATACAATTAAGAAATCGGACTTACATAGTCTGTAGGTATGGATCCTTGGCTTTAATTTCCCATTGGTCCAAATGAGTGACAAACAAATTTTATAAAAAAATTCTTAAATACAATTGAGAAATCGGACTTACATAGTCTATAAGTATGGATCCTTGGCTTTAATTTCCCATTGGTCCAAATGAGTGACAAACAAATTTTATAGAAAAATTCTCAAATACAATTGAGAAATCGGACTTACATAGTCTATAAGTATAGATCCTTGGCTTTAATTTCCCATTGGTCCAAATGAGTGACAAACAAATTTTTTAGAAAAATTCTCAAATACAATTGAGAAATCGGACTTACATAGTCTATATGTATGGATCCTTGGCTTTAATTTCCCATTGGTCCAAATGATTGACAAACAAATTTTATAGAAAAATTCTCAAATACAATTGAGATATCGGACTTACATAGTCTGTAGGTATGGATCCTTGGCTTTAATTTCCCATTGGTCCAAATGAGTGACAAACAAATTTTATAGAAAAATTCTCAAATACAATTGAGAAATCGGACTTACATAGTCTATAAGTATAGATCCTTGGCTTTAATTTCCCATTGGTCCAATTGAGTGACAAACAAATTTTTTAGAAAAATTCTCAAATACAATTGAGAAATCGGACTTACATAGTCTATATGTATGGATCCTTGGCTTTAATTTCCCATTGGTCCAAATGATTGACAAACAAATTTTATAGAAAAATTCTCAAATACAATTGAGAAATCGGACTTACATAGTCTGTAGGTATGGATCCTTGGCTTTAATTTCCCATTGGTCCAAATGAGTGACAAACAAATTTTATAGAAAAATTCTCAAATACAATTGAGAAATCGGACTTACATAGTCTATATGTATGGATCCTCGGCTTTAATTTCCCATTGGTGACAAAAAAATTTTATAGAAAAATTCTCAAATACAATTGAGAAATCGGACTTACATACTCTGTAGGTATAGATCCTTGGCTTTAATTTCCCATTGGTCCAAATGAGTGACAAACAAATTTTATAGAAAAATTCTCAAATACAATTGAGAAATCGGACTTACATAGGTTATAAGTATGGATCCTTAGCTTTAATTTCCCATTGGTCCAAATGGGTGCCAAACAAATTTTATAGAAAAATTCTCAAATACAATTGAGAAATCGGACTTACATAGTCTGTAGGTATGGATCCTTGGCTTTAATTTCCCATTGGTCCAAATGAGTGACAAACAAATTTTATAATAAAATTCTCAAATACAATTGAGAAATCGGACTTACATAGTCTATAAGTATGGATCCTTGGCTTTAATTTTCCATTGGTCCAAATGGGTGACAAACAAATTTTATAGAAAAATTCTCAAATACAATTGAGAAATCGGACTTACATAGTCTATAAGTATGGATCCTTGGCTTTAATTTCCCATTGGTCCAAATGAGTGACAAACAAATTTTATAGAAAAATTCTCAAATACAATTGAGAAATCGGACTTACATAGGTTATAAGTATGGATCCTTAGCTTTAATTTCCCATTGGTCCAAATGAGTGACAAACAAATTTTATAGAAAAATTCTCAAATACAATTGAGAAATCGGACTTACATAGGTTATAAGTATGGATCCTTGGCTTTAATTTTCCATTGGTCCAAATGGGTGACAAACAAATTTTATAGAAAAATTCTCAAATACAATTGAGAAATCGGACTTACATACTCTGTAGGTATAGATCCTTGGCTTTAATTTTCCATTGGTCCAAATGGGTGACAAACAAATTTTATAGAAAAATTCTCAAATACAATTGAGAAATCGGACTTACATAGTCTGTAGGTAAGGATCCTTAGCCTTAATTTTCCACTGGTCCAAATGAGTGACAAACAAATTTTATAGAAAAATTCTCAAATACAATTGAGAAATCGGACTTACATAGTCTATAAGTATGGATCCTTGGCTTTAATTTCCCATTGGTCCAAATGAGTGACAAACAAATTTTATAGAAAAATTCTCAAATACAATTGAGAAATCGGACTTACATAGGTTATAAGTATGGATCCTTAGCTTTAATTTCCCATTGGTCCAAATGGGTGCCAAACAAATTTTATAGAAAAATTCTCAAATACAATTGAGAAATCGGACTTACATAGTCTATAAGTATGGATCCTTGGCTTTAATTTCCCATTGGTCCAAATGAGTGACAAACAAATTTTATAGAAAAATTCTCAAATACAATTGAGAAATCGGACTTACATAGTCTATAAGTATGGATCCTTGGCTTTAATTTTCCATTGGTCCAAATGGGTGACAAACAAATTTTATAGAAAAATTCTCAAATACAATTGAGAAATCGGACTTACATAGTCTGTAGGTAAGGATCCTTAGCCTTAATTTTCCACTGGTCCAAATGAGTGACAAACAAATTTTATAGAAAAATTCTCAAATACAATTGAGAAATCGGACTTACATAGTCTGTAGGTATGGATCCTTGGCTTTAATTTCCCATTGGTCCAAATGAGTGACAAACAAATTTTATAGAAAAATTCTCAAATACAATTGAGAAATCGGACTTACATAGGTTATAAGTATGGATCCTTAGCTTTAATTTCCCATTGGTCCAAATGGGTGCCAAACAAATTTTATAGAAAAATTCTCAAATACAATTGAGAAATCGGACTTACATAGGTTATAAGTATGGATCCTTGGCTTTAATTTCCCATTGGTCCAAATGGGTGATAAACAAATTTTATAGAAAAATTCTCAAATACAATTGAGAAATCGGACTTACATAGTCTATAAGTATGGATCCTTGGCTTTAATTTCCCATTCGTCCAAATGAGTGACAAACAAATTTTATAGAAAAATTCTCAAATACAATTGAGAAATCGGACTTACATAGGTTATAAGTATGGATCCTTGGCTTTAATTTCCCATTGGTCCAAATGGGTGACAAACAAATTTTATAGAAAAATTCTCAAATACAATTGAGAAATCGGACTTACATAGTCTATTAGTATGGATCCTTGGCTTTAATTTCCCATTGGTCCAAATGAGTGACAAACAAATTTTATAGAAAAATTCTCAAATACAATTGAGAAATCGGACTTACATAGGTTATAAGTATGGATCCTTGGCTTTAATTTCCCATTGGTCCAAATGGGTGATAAACAAATTTTATAGAAAAATTCTCAAATACAATTGAGAAATCGGACTTACATAGTCTATTAGTATGGATCCTTGGCTTTAATTTCCCATTGGTCCAAATGAGTGACAAACAAATTTTATAGAAAAATTCTCAAATACAATTGAGAAATCGGACTTACATAGGTTATAAGTATGGATCCTTGGCTTTAATTTCCCATTGGTCCAAATGGGTGATAAACAAATTTTATAGAAAAATTCTCAAATACAATTGAGAAATCGGACTTACATAGTCTATTAGTATGGATCCTTGGCTTTAATTTCCCATTGGTCCAAATGAGTGACAAACAAATTTTATAGAAAAATTCTCAAATACAATTGAGAAATCGGACTTACATAGGTTATAAGTATGGATCCTTGGCTTTAATTTCCCATTGGTCCAAATGGGTGACAAACAAATTTTATAGAAAAATTCTCAAATACAATTGAGAAATCGGACTTACATAGTCTATTAGTATGGATCCTTGGCTTTAATTTCCCATTGGTCCAAATGAGTGACAAACAAATTTTATAGAAAAATTCTCAAATACAATTGAGAAATCGGACTTACATAGGTTATAAGTATGGATCCTTGGCTTTAATTTCCCATTGGTCCAAATGGGTGATAAACAAATTTTATAGAAAAATTCTCAAATACAATTGAGAAATCGGACTTACATAGTCTATAAGTATGGATCCTTGGCTTTAATTTCCCATTGGTGACAAAAAAATTTTATAGAAAAATTCTCAAATACAATTGAGAAATCGGACTTACATAGGTTATAAGTATGGATCCTTGGCTTTAATTTCCCATTGGTCCAAATGGGTGACAAACAAATTTTATAGAAAAATTCTCAAATACAATTGAGAAATCGGACTTACATAGGTTATAAGTATGGATCCTTGGCTTTAATTTCCCATTGGTCCAAATGGGTGATAAACAAATTTTATAGAAAAATTCTCAAATACAATTGAGAAATCGGACTTACATAGTCTATAAGTATGGATCCTTGGCTTTAATTTCCCATTGGTGACAAAAAAATTTTATAGAAAAATTCTCAAATACAATTGAGAAATCGGACTTACATAGGTTATAAGTATGGATCCTTGGCTTTAATTTCCCATTGGTCCAAATGGGTGACAAAAAAATTTTATAGAAAAATTCTCAAATACAATTGAGAAATCGGACTTACATAGGTTATAAGTATGGATCCTTGGCTTTAATTTCCCATTGGTCCAAATGGGTGATAAACAAATTTTATAGAAAAATTCTCAAATACAATTGAGAAATCGGACTTACATAGTCTATAAGTATGGATCCTTGGCTTTAATTTCCCATTGGTGACAAAAAAATTTTATAGAAAAATTCTCAAATACAATTGAGAAATCGGACTTACATAGGTTATAAGTATGGATCCTTGGCTTTAATTTCCCATTGGTCCAAATGGGTGACAAACAAATTTTATAGAAAAATTCTCAAATACAATTGAGAAATCGGACTTACATAGTCTATTAGTATGGATCCTTGGCTTTAATTTCCCATTGGTCCAAATGAGTGACAAACAAATTTTATAGAAAAATTCTCAAATACAATTGAGAAATCGGACTTACATAGGTTATAAGTATGGATCCTTGGCTTTAATTTCCCATTGGTCCAAATGGGTGATAAACAAATTTTATAGAAAAATTCTCAAATACAATTGAGAAATCGGACTTACATAGGTTATAAGTATGGATCCTTGGCTTTAATTTCCCATTGGTCCAAATGGGTGATAAACAAATTTTATAGAAAAATTCTCAAATACAATTGAGAAATCGGACTTACATAGTCTATAAGTATGGATCCTTGGCTTTAATTTCCCATTGGTGACAAAAAAATTTTATAGAAAAATTCTCAAATACAATTGAGAAATCGGACTTACATAGGTTATAAGTATGGATCCTTGGCTTTAATTTCCCATTGGTCCAAATGGGTGACAAAAAAATTTTATAGAAAAATTCTCAAATACAATTGAGAAATCGGACTTACATAGGTTATAAGTATGGATCCTTGGCTTTAATTTCCCATTGGTCCAAATGGGTGATAAACAAATTTTATAGAAAAATTCTCAAATACAATTGAGAAATCGGACTTACATAGTCTATAAGTATGGATCCTTGGCTTTAATTTCCCATTGGTGACAAAAAAATTTTATAGAAAAATTCTCAAATACAATTGAGAAATCGGACTTACATAGGTTATAAGTATGGATCCTTGGCTTTAATTTCCCATTGGTCCAAATGGGTGACAAACAAATTTTATAGAAAAATTCTCAAATACAATTGAGAAATCGGACTTACATAGTCTATTAGTATGGATCCTTGGCTTTAATTTCCCATTGGTCCAAATGAGTGACAAACAAATTTTATAGAAAAATTCTCAAATACAATTGAGAAATCGGACTTACATAGGTTATAAGTATGGATCCTTGGCTTTAATTTCCCATTGGTCCAAATGGGTGATAAACAAATTTTATAGAAAAATTCTCAAATACAATTGAGAAATCGGACTTACATAGGTTATAAGTATGGATCCTTGGCTTTAATTTCCCATTGGTCCAAATGGGTGATAAACAAATTTTATAGAAAAATTCTCAAATACAATTGAGAAATCGGACTTACATAGTCTATAAGTATGGATCCTTGGCTTTAATTTCCCATTGGTCCAAATGAGTGACAAACAAATTTTATAGAAAAATTCTCAAATACAATTGAGAAATCGGACTTACATAGGTTATAAGTATGGATCCTTGGCTTTAATTTCCCATTGGTCCAAATGGGTGACAAACAAATTTTATAGAAAAATTCTCAAATACAATTGAGAAATCGGACTTACATAGTCTATTAGTATGGATCCTTGCCTTTAATTTCCCATTGGTCCAAATGGGTGACAAACAAATTTTATAGAAAAATTCTCAAATACAATTGAGAAATCGGACTTACATATTCTATAAGTATGGATCCTTAGCTTTAATTTCCCATTGGTGACAAACAAATTTTATAGAAAAATTCTCAAATACAATTGAGAAATAGGACTTACATAGTCTGTAGGTAAGGATCCTTAGCCTTAATTTTCCACTGGTCCAAATGAGTGACAAACAAATTTTATAGAAAAATTCTCAAATACAATTGAGAAATCGGACTTACATAGTCTATAAGTATGGATCCTTGGCTTTAATTTCCCATTGGTGACAAAAAAATTTTATAGAAAAATTCTCAAATACAATTGAGAAATCGGACTTACATAGTCTGTAGGTATGGATCCTTGGCTTTAATTTCCCATTGGTCCAAATGAGTGACAAACAAATTTTATAGAAAAATTCTCAAATACAATTGAGAAATCGGATTTACATAGGTTATAAGTATGGATCCTTGGCTTTAATTTCCCATTGGTCCAAATGAGTGACAAACAAATTTTATAGAAAAATTCTCAAATACAATTGAGAAATCGGACTTACATAGTCTATTAGTATGGATCCTTGCCTTTAATTTCCCATTGGTCCAAATGGGTGACAAACAAATTTTATAGAAAAATTCTCAAATACAATTGAGAAATCGGACTTACATAGTCTATAAGTATGGATCCTTGGCTTTAATTTCCCATTGGTGACAAAAAAATTTTATAGAAAAATTCTCAAATACAATTGAGAAATCGGACTTACATAGTCTGTAGGTATGGATCCTTGGCTTTAATTTCCCATTGGTCCAAATGAGTGACAAACAAATTTTATAGAAAAATTCTCAAATACAATTGAGAAATCGGATTTACATAGGTTATAAGTATGGATCCTTGGCTTTAATTTCCCATTGGTCCAAATGAGTGACAAACAAATTTTATAGAAAAATTCTCAAATACAATTGAGAAATCGGACTTACATAGTCTATTAGTATGGATCCTTGCCTTTAATTTCCCATTGGTCCAAATGGGTGACAAACAAATTTTATAGAAAAATTCTCAAATACAATTGAGAAATCGGACTTACATATTCTATAAGTATGGATCCTTAGCTTTAATTTCCCATTGGTGACAAACAAATTTTATAGAAAAATTCTCAAATACAATTGAGAAATAGGACTTACATAGTCTGTAGGTAAGGATCCTTAGCCTTAATTTTCCACTGGTCCAAATGAGTGACAAACAAATTTTATAGAAAAATTCTCAAATACAATTGAGAAATCGGACTTACATAGTCTATAAGTATGGATCCTTGGCTTTAATTTCCCATTGGTGACAAAAAAATTTTATAGAAAAATTCTCAAATACAATTGAGAAATCGGACTTACATAGTCTGTAGGTATGGATCCTTGGCTTTAATTTCCCATTGGTCCAAATGAGTGACAAACAAATTTTATAGAAAAATTCTCAAATACAATTGAGAAATCGGATTTACATAGGTTATAAGTATGGATCCTTGGCTTTAATTTCCCATTGGTCCAAATGAGTGACAAACAAATTTTATAGAAAAATTCTCAAATACAATTGAGAAATCGGACTTACATAGGTTATAAGTATGGATCCTTAGCTTTAATTTCCCATTGGTCCAAATGGGTGCCAAACAAATTTTATAGAAAAATTCTCAAATACAATTGAGAAATCGGACTTACATAGGTTATAAGTATGGATCCTTGGCTTTAATTTCCCATTGGTCCAAATGGGTGATAAACAAATTTTATAGAAAAATTCTCAAATACAATTGAGAAATCGGACTTACATAGTCTATAAGTATGGATCCTTGGCTTTAATTTCCCATTGGTCCAAATGAGTGACAAACAAATTTTATAGAAAAATTCTCAAATACAATTGAGAAATCGGACTTACATAGTCTATTAGTATGGATCCTTGGCTTTAATTTCCCATTGGTCCAAATGAGTGACAAACAAATTTTATAGAAAAATTCTCAAATACAATTGAGAAATCGGACTTACATAGTCTATAAGTATGGATCCTTGGCTTTAATTTCCCATTGGTGACAAAAAAATTTTATAGAAAAATTCTCAAATACAATTGAGAAATCGGACTTACATAGGTTATAAGTATGGATCCTTGGCTTTAATTTCCCATTGGTCCAAATGGGTGACAAAAAAATTTTATAGAAAAATTCTCAAATACAATTGAGAAATCGGACTTACATAGGTTATAAGTATGGATCCTTGGCTTTAATTTCCCATTGGTCCAAATGGGTGATAAACAAATTTTATAGAAAAATTCTCAAATACAATTGAGAAATCGGACTTACATAGTCTATAAGTATGGATCCTTGGCTTTAATTTCCCATTGGTGACAAAAAAATTTTATAGAAAAATTCTCAAATACAATTGAGAAATCGGACTTACATAGGTTATAAGTATGGATCCTTGGCTTTAATTTCCCATTGGTCCAAATGGGTGATAAACAAATTTTATAGAAAAATTCTCAAATACAATTGAGAAATCGGACTTACATAGTCTATAAGTATGGATCCTTGGCTTTAATTTCCCATTGGTGACAAAAAAATTTTATAGAAAAATTCTCAAATACAATTGAGAAATCGGACTTACATAGGTTATAAGTATGGATCCTTGGCTTTAATTTCCCATTGGTCCAAATGGGTGACAAAAAAATTTTATAGAAAAATTCTCAAATACAATTGAGAAATCGGACTTACATAGGTTATAAGTATGGATCCTTGGCTTTAATTTCCCATTGGTCCAAATGGGTGATAAACAAATTTTATAGAAAAATTCTCAAATACAATTGAGAAATCGGACTTACATAGTCTATAAGTATGGATCCTTGGCTTTAATTTCCCATTGGTGACAAAAAAATTTTATAGAAAAATTCTCAAATACAATTGAGAAATCGGACTTACATAGGTTATAAGTATGGATCCTTGGCTTTAATTTCCCATTGGTCCAAATGGGTGACAAACAAATTTTATAGAAAAATTCTCAAATACAATTGAGAAATCGGACTTACATAGTCTATTAGTATGGATCCTTGGCTTTAATTTCCCATTGGTCCAAATGAGTGACAAACAAATTTTATAGAAAAATTCTCAAATACAATTGAGAAATCGGACTTACATAGGTTATAAGTATGGATCCTTGGCTTTAATTTCCCATTGGTCCAAATGGGTGATAAACAAATTTTATAGAAAAATTCTCAAATACAATTGAGAAATCGGACTTACATAGGTTATAAGTATGGATCCTTGGCTTTAATTTCCCATTGGTCCAAATGGGTGATAAACAAATTTTATAGAAAAATTCTCAAATACAATTGAGAAATCGGACTTACATAGTCTATAAGTATGGATCCTTGGCTTTAATTTCCCATTGGTGACAAAAAAATTTTATAGAAAAATTCTCAAATACAATTGAGAAATCGGACTTACATAGGTTATAAGTATGGATCCTTGGCTTTAATTTCCCATTGGTCCAAATGGGTGACAAAAAAATTTTATAGAAAAATTCTCAAATACAATTGAGAAATCGGACTTACATAGGTTATAAGTATGGATCCTTGGCTTTAATTTCCCATTGGTCCAAATGGGTGATAAACAAATTTTATAGAAAAATTCTCAAATACAATTGAGAAATCGGACTTACATAGTCTATAAGTATGGATCCTTGGCTTTAATTTCCCATTGGTGACAAAAAAATTTTATAGAAAAATTCTCAAATACAATTGAGAAATCGGACTTACATAGGTTATAAGTATGGATCCTTGGCTTTAATTTCCCATTGGTCCAAATGGGTGACAAACAAATTTTATAGAAAAATTCTCAAATACAATTGAGAAATCGGACTTACATAGGTTATAAGTATGGATCCTTGGCTTTAATTTCCCATTGGTCCAAATGAGTGACAAACAAATTTTATAGAAAAATTCTCAAATACAATTGAGAAATCGGACTTACATAGTCTATTAGTATGGATCCTTGGCTTTAATTTCCCATTGGTCCAAATGGGTGATAAACAAATTTTATAGAAAAATTCTCAAATACAATTGAGAAATCGGACTTACATAGGTTATAAGTATGGATCCTTGGCTTTAATTTCCCATTGGTCCAAATGGGTGATAAACAAATTTTATAGAAAAATTCTCAAATACAATTGAGAAATCGGACTTACATAGTCTATAAGTATGGATCCTTGGCTTTAATTTCCCATTGGTCCAAATGAGTGACAAACAAATTTTATAGAAAAATTCTCAAATACAATTGAGAAATCGGACTTACATAGGTTATAAGTATGGATCCTTGGCTTTAATTTCCCATTGGTCCAAATGGGTGACAAACAAATTTTATAGAAAAATTCTCAAATACAATTGAGAAATCGGACTTACATAGTCTATTAGTATGGATCCTTGCCTTTAATTTCCCATTGGTCCAAATGGGTGACAAACAAATTTTATAGAAAAATTCTCAAATACAATTGAGAAATCGGACTTACATATTCTATAAGTATGGATCCTTAGCTTTAATTTCCCATTGGTGACAAACAAATTTTATAGAAAAATTCTCAAATACAATTGAGAAATAGGACTTACATAGTCTGTAGGTAAGGATCCTTAGCCTTAATTTTCCACTGGTCCAAATGAGTGACAAACAAATTTTATAGAAAAATTCTCAAATACAATTGAGAAATCGGACTTACATAGTCTATAAGTATGGATCCTTGGCTTTAATTTCCCATTGGTGACAAAAAAATTTTATAGAAAAATTCTCAAATACAATTGAGAAATCGGACTTACATAGTCTGTAGGTATGGATCCTTGGCTTTAATTTCCCATTGGTCCAAATGAGTGACAAACAAATTTTATAGAAAAATTCTCAAATACAATTGAGAAATCGGATTTACATAGGTTATAAGTATGGATCCTTGGCTTTAATTTCCCATTGGTCCAAATGAGTGACAAACAAATTTTATAGAAAAATTCTCAAATACAATTGAGAAATCGGACTTACATAGTCTATTAGTATGGATCCTTGCCTTTAATTTCCCATTGGTCCAAATGGGTGACAAACAAATTTTATAGAAAAATTCTCAAATACAATTGAGAAATCGGACTTACATAGTCTATAAGTATGGATCCTTGGCTTTAATTTCCCATTGGTGACAAAAAAATTTTATAGAAAAATTCTCAAATACAATTGAGAAATCGGACTTACATAGTCTGTAGGTATGGATCCTTGGCTTTAATTTCCCATTGGTCCAAATGAGTGACAAACAAATTTTATAGAAAAATTCTCAAATACAATTGAGAAATCGGATTTACATAGGTTATAAGTATGGATCCTTGGCTTTAATTTCCCATTGGTCCAAATGAGTGACAAACAAATTTTATAGAAAAATTCTCAAATACAATTGAGAAATCGGACTTACATAGTCTATTAGTATGGATCCTTGCCTTTAATTTCCCATTGGTCCAAATGGGTGACAAACAAATTTTATAGAAAAATTCTCAAATACAATTGAGAAATCGGACTTACATATTCTATAAGTATGGATCCTTAGCTTTAATTTCCCATTGGTGACAAACAAATTTTATAGAAAAATTCTCAAATACAATTGAGAAATAGGACTTACATAGTCTGTAGGTAAGGATCCTTAGCCTTAATTTTCCACTGGTCCAAATGAGTGACAAACAAATTTTATAGAAAAATTCTCAAATACAATTGAGAAATCGGACTTACATAGTCTATAAGTATGGATCCTTGGCTTTAATTTCCCATTGGTGACAAAAAAATTTTATAGAAAAATTCTCAAATACAATTGAGAAATCGGACTTACATAGTCTGTAGGTATGGATCCTTGGCTTTAATTTCCCATTGGTCCAAATGAGTGACAAACAAATTTTATAGAAAAATTCTCAAATACAATTGAGAAATCGGATTTACATAGGTTATAAGTATGGATCCTTGGCTTTAATTTCCCATTGGTCCAAATGAGTGACAAACAAATTTTATAGAAAAATTCTCAAATACAATTGAGAAATCGGACTTACATAGGTTATAAGTATGGATCCTTAGCTTTAATTTCCCATTGGTCCAAATGGGTGCCAAACAAATTTTATAGAAAAATTCTCAAATACAATTGAGAAATCGGACTTACATAGGTTATAAGTATGGATCCTTGGCTTTAATTTCCCATTGGTCCAAATGGGTGATAAACAAATTTTATAGAAAAATTCTCAAATACAATTGAGAAATCGGACTTACATAGTCTATAAGTATGGATCCTTGGCTTTAATTTCCCATTGGTCCAAATGAGTGACAAACAAATTTTATAGAAAAATTCTCAAATACAATTGAGAAATCGGACTTACATAGGTTATAAGTATGGATCCTTGGCTTTAATTTCCCATTGGTCCAAATGGGTGACAAACAAATTTTATAGAAAAATTCTCAAATACAATTGAGAAATCGGACTTACATAGTCTATAAGTATGGATCCTTGCCTTTAATTTCCCATTGGTCCAAATGGGTGACAAACAAATTTTATAGAAAAATTCTCAAATACAATTGAGAAATCGGACTTACATAGTCTATAAGTATGGATCCTTGCCTTTAATTTCCCATTGGTCCAAATGGGTGACAAACAAATTTTATAGAAAAATTCTCAAATACAATTGAGAAATCGGACTTACATAGGTTATAAGTATGGATCCTTGCCTTTAATTTCCCATTGGTCCAAATGGGTGACAAACAAATTTTATAGAAAAATTCTCAAATACAATTGAGAAATCGGACTTACATAGTCTATAAGTATGGATCCTTGCCTTTAATTTCCCATTGGTCCAAATGGGTGACAAACAAATTTTATAGAAAAATTCTCAAATACAATTGAGAAATCGGACTTACATAGTCTATAAGTATGGATCCTTGCCTTTAATTTCCCATTGGTCCAAATGGGTGACAAACAAATTTTATAGAAAAATTCTCAAATACAATTGAGAAATCGGACTTACATAGGTTATAAGTATGGATCCTTGCCTTTAATTTCCCATTGGTCCAAATGGGTGACAAACAAATTTTATAGAAAAATTCTCAAATACAATTGAGAAATCGGACTTACATAGGTTATAAGTATGGATCCTTGCCTTTAATTTCCCATTGGTCCAAATGGGTGACAAACAAATTTTATAGAAAAATTCTCAAATACAATTGAGAAATCGGACTTACATAGGTTATAAGTATGGATCCTTGCCTTTAATTTCCCATTGGTCCAAATGGGTGACAAACAAATTTTATAGAAAAATTCTCAAATACAATTGAGAAATCGGACTTACATAGTCTATAAGTATGGATCCTTGCCTTTAATTTCCCATTGGTCCAAATGGGTGACAAACAAATTTTATAGAAAAATTCTCAAATACAATTGAGAAATCGGACTTACATAGTCTATAAGTATGGATCCTTGCCTTTAATTTCCCATTGGTCCAAATGGGTGACAAACAAATTTTATAGAAAAATTCTCAAATACAATTGAGAAATCGGACTTACATAGGTTATAAGTATGGATCCTTGCCTTTAATTTCCCATTGGTCCAAATGGGTGACAAACAAATTTTATAGAAAAATTTTCAAATACAATTGAGAAATCGGACTTACATAGTCTATAAGTATGGATCCTTGCCTTTAATTTCCCATTGGTCCAAATGGGTGACAAACAAATTTTATAGAAAAATTCTCAAATACAATTGAGAAATCGGACTTACATAGGTTATAAGTATGGATCCTTGGCTTTAATTTCCCATTGGTCCAAATGGGTGACAAACAAATTTTATAGAAAAATTCTCAAATACAATTGAGAAATCGGACTTACATAGTCTATAAGTATGGATCCTTAGCTTTAATTTCCCATTGGTCCAAATGGGTGACAAACAAATTTTATAGAAAAATTCTCAAATACAATTGAGAAATCGGACTTACATAGTCTATAAGTATGGATCCTTAGCTTTAATTTCCCATTGGTCCAAATGGGTGACAAACAAATTTTATAGAAAAATTCTCAAATACAATTGAGAAATCGGACTTACATATTCTATAAGTATGGATCCTTAGCTTTAATTTCCCATTGGTGACAAACAAATTTTATAGAAAAATTCTCAAATACAATTGAGAAATAGGACTTACATAGTCTGTAGGTAAGGATCCTTAGCCTTAATTTTCCACTGGTCCAAATGAGTGACAAACAAATTTTATAGAAAAATTCTCAAATACAATTGAGAAATCGGACTTACATAGTCTATAAGTATGGATCCTTGGCTTTAATTTCCCATTGGTGACAAAAAAATTTTATAGAAAAATTCTCAAATACAATTGAGAAATCGGACTTACATAGTCTATTAGTATGGATCCTTGGCTTTAATTTCCCATTGGTCCAAATGGGTGACAAACAAATTTTATAGAAAAATTCTCAAATACAATTGAGAAATCGGACTTACATAGTCTATAAGTATGGATCCTTGGCTTTAATTTCCCATTGGTCCAAATGAGTGACAAACAAATTTTATAGAAAAATTCTCAAATACAATTGAGAAATCGGACTTACATAGGTTATAAGTATGGATCCTTGGCTTTAATTTCCCATTGGTCCAAATGGGTGATAAACAAATTTTATAGAAAAATTCTCAAATACAATTGAGATATCGGACTTACATAGTCTATAAGTATGGATCCTTGGCTTTAATTTCCCATTGGTCCAAATGAGTGACAAACAAATTTTATAGAAAAATTCTCAAATACAATTGAGAAATCGGACTTACATAGGTTATAAGTATGGATCCTTGGCTTTAATTTCCCATTGGTCCAAATGGGTGATAAACAAATTTTATAGAAAAATTCTCAAATACAATTGAGAAATCGGACTTACATAGAGTATAAGTATGGATCCTTGGCTTTAATTTCCCATTGGTCCAAATGAGTGACAAACAAATTTTATAGAAAAATTCTCAAATACAATTGAGAAATCGGACTTACATAGGTTATAAGTATGGATCCTTGGCTTTAATTTCCCATTGGTCCAAATGGGTGATAAACAAATTTTATAGAAAAATTCTCAAATACAATTGAGAAATCGGACTTACATAGGTTATAAGTATGGATCCTTGGCTTTAATTTCCCATTGGTCCAAATGGGTGATAAACAAATTTTATAGAAAAATTCTCAAATACAATTGAGAAATCGGACTTACATAGGTTATAAGTATGGATCCTTAGCTTTAATTTCCCATTGGTCCAAATGGGTGCCAAACAAATTTTATAGAAAAATTCTCAAATACAATTGAGAAATCGGACTTACATAGGTTATAAGTATGGATCCTTGGCTTTAATTTCCCATTGGTCCAAATGGGTGATAAACAAATTTTATAGAAAAATTCTCAAATACAATTGAGAAATCGGACTTACATAGTCTATAAGTATGGATCCTTAGCTTTAATTTCCCATTGGTCCAAATGGGTGCCAAACAAATTTTATAGAAAAATTCTCAAATACAATTGAGAAATCGGACTTACATAGGTTATAAGTATGGATCCTTGGCCTTAATTTCCCATTGGTCCAAATGGGTGACAAACAAATTTTATAGAAAAATTCTCAAATACAATTGAGAAATCGGACTTACATAGTCTATTAGTATGGATCCTTGCCTTTAATTTCCCATTGGTCCAAATGGGTGACAAACAAATTTTATAGAAAAATTCTCAAATACAATTGAGAAATCGGACTTACATAGTCTATAAGTATGGATCCTTGCCTTTAATTTCCCATTGGTCCAAATGGGTGACAAACAAATTTTATAGAAAAATTCTCAAATACAATTGAGAAATCGGACTTACATAGGTTATAAGTATGGATCCTTGGCTTTAATTTCCCATTGGTCCAAATGGGTGACAAACAAATTTTATAGAAAAATTCTCAAATACAATTGAGAAATCGGACTTACATAGTCTATAAGTATGGATCCTTAGCTTTAATTTCCCATTGGTCCAAATGGGTGACAAACAAATTTTATAGAAAAATTCTCAAATACAATTGAGAAATCGGACTTACATAGTCTATAAGTATGGATCCTTAGCTTTAATTTCCCATTGGTCCAAATGGGTGACAAACAAATTTTATAGAAAAATTCTCAAATACAATTGAGAAATCGGACTTACATATTCTATAAGTATGGATCCTTAGCTTTAATTTCCCATTGGTGACAAACAAATTTTATAGAAAAATTCTCAAATACAATTGAGAAATAGGACTTACATAGTCTGTAGGTAAGGATCCTTAGCCTTAATTTTCCACTGGTCCAAATGAGTGACAAACAAATTTTATAGAAAAATTCTCAAATACAATTGAGAAATCGGACTTACATAGTCTATAAGTATGGATCCTTGGCTTTAATTTCCCATTGGTGACAAAAAAATTTTATAGAAAAATTCTCAAATACAATTGAGAAATCGGACTTACATAGTCTGTAGGTATGGATCCTTGGCTTTAATTTCCCATTGGTCCAAATGAGTGACAAACAAATTTTATAGAAAAATTCTCAAATACAATTGAGAAATCGGATTTACATAGGTTATAAGTATGGATCCTTAGCTTTAATTTCCCATTGGTCCAAATGGGTGACAAACAAATTTTATAGAAAAATTCTCAAATACAATTGAGAAATCGGACTTACATAGTCTATAAGTATGGATCCTTGGCTTTAATTTCCCATTGGTCCAAATGAGTGACAAACAAATTTTATAGAAAAATTCTCAAATACAATTGAGAAATCGGACTTACATAGGTTATAAGTATGGATCCTTGGCTTTAATTTCCCATTGGTCCAAATGGGTGACAAACAAATTTTATAGAAAAATTCTCAAATACAATTGAGAAATCGGACTTACATAGTCTATTAGTATGGATCCTTGCCTTTAATTTCCCATTGGTCCAAATGGGTGACAAACAAATTTTATAGAAAAATTCTCAAATACAATTGAGAAATCGGACTTACATAGTCTATAAGTATGGATCCTTGCCTTTAATTTCCCATTGGTCCAAATGGGTGACAAACAAATTTTATAGAAAAATTCTCAAATACAATTGAGAAATGGGACTTACATAGGTTATAAGTATGGATCCTTGGCTTTAATTTCCCATTGGTCCAAATGGGTGACAAACAAATTTTATAGAAAAATTCTCAAATACAATTGAGAAATCGGACTTACATAGTCTATTAGTATGGATCCTTGCCTTTAATTTCCCATTGGTCCAAATGGGTGACAAACAAATTTTATAGAAAAATTCTCAAATACAATTGAGAAATCGGACTTACATAGTCTATAAGTATGGATCCTTGCCTTTAATTTCCCATTGGTCCAAATGGGTGACAAACAAATTTTATAGAAAAATTCTCAAATACAATTGAGAAATCGGACTTACATAGGTTATAAGTATGGATCCTTGGCTTTAATTTCCCATTGGTCCAAATGGGTGACAAACAAATTTTATAGAAAAATTCTCAAATACAATTGAGAAATCGGACTTACATAGTCTATTAGTATGGATCCTTGCCTTTAATTTCCCATTGGTCCAAATGGGTGACAAACAAATTTTATAGAAAAATTCTCAAATACAATTGAGAAATCGGACTTACATAGTCTATAAGTATGGATCCTTGGCTTTAATTTCCCATTGGTCCAAATGGGTGACAAACAAATTTTATAGAAAAATTCTCAAATACAATTGAGAAATCGGACTTACATAGTCTATAAGTATGGATCCTTGGCTTTAATTTCCCATTGGTGACAAAAAAATTTTATAGAAAAATTCTCAAATACAATTGAGAAATCGGACTTACATAGTCTATAAGTATGGATCCTTGGCTTTAATTTCCCATTGGTCCAAATGGGTGACAAACAAATTTTATAGAAAAATTCTCAAATACAATTGAGAAATAGGACTTACATAGTCTGTAGGTAAGGATCCTTAGCCTTAATTTTCCACTGGTCCAAATGAGTGACAAACAAATTTTATAGAAAAATTCTCAAATACAATTGAGAAATCGGACTTACATAGTCTATAAGTATGGATCCTTGGCTTTAATTTCCCATTGGTGACAAAAAAATTTTATAGAAAAATTCTCAAATACAATTGAGAAATCGGACTTACATAGTCTATAAGTATGGATCCTTGGCTTTAATTTCCCATTGGTCCAAATGGGTGACAAACAAATTTTATAGAAAAATTCTCAAATACAATTGAGAAATCGGACTTACATAGTCTATAAGTATGGATCCTTGGCTTTAATTTCCCATTGGTGACAAAAAAATTTTATAGAAAAATTCTCAAATACAATTGAGAAATCGGACTTACATAGTCTATAAGTATGAATCCTTGGCTTTAATTTCCCATTGGTCCAAATGGGTGACAAACAAATTTTATAGAAAAATTCTCAAATACAATTGAGAAATCGGACTTACATAGTCTATTAGTATGGATCCTTGCCTTTAATTTCCCATTGGTCCAAATGGGTGACAAACAAATTTTATAGAAAAATTCTCAAATACAATTGAGAAATCGGACTTACATAGTCTATAAGTATGGATCCTTGCCTTTAATTTCCCATTGGTCCAAATGGGTGACAAACAAATTTTATAGAAAAATTCTCAAATACAATTGAGAAATCGGACTTACATAGGTTATAAGTATGGATCCTTGGCTTTAATTTCCCATTGGTCCAAATGGGTGACAAACAAATTTTATAGAAAAATTCTCAAATACAATTGAGAAATCGGACTTACATAGTCTATAAGTATGGATCCTTAGCTTTAATTTCCCATTGGTCCAAATGGGTGACAAACAAATTTTATAGAAAAATTCTCAAATACAATTGAGAAATCGGACTTAAATAGTCTATAAGTATGGATCCTTAGCTTTAATTTCCCATTGGTCCAAATGGGTGACAAACAAATTTTATAGAAAAATTCTCAAATACAATTGAGAAATCGGACTTACATAGTCTATAAGTATGGATCCTTGGCTTTAATTTCCCATTGGTGACAAAAAAATTTTATAGAAAAATTCTCAAATACAATTGAGAAATAGGACTTACATAGTCTGTAGGTAAGGATCCTTAGCCTTAATTTTCCACTGGTCCAAATGAGTGACAAACAAATTTTATAGAAAAATTCTCAAATACAATTGAGAAATCGGACTTACATAGTCTATAAGTATGGATCCTTGGCTTTAATTTCCCATTGGTGACAAAAAAATTTTATAGAAAAATTCTCAAATACAATTGAGAAATCGGACTTACATAGTCTATAAGTATGGATCCTTAGCCTTAATTTCCCACTGGTCCAAATGGGTGACAAAAAAATTTAATAGAAAAATTCTCAAATACAATTGAGAAATCGGACTTACATAGTCTATAAGTATGGATCCTTGGCTTTAATTTCCCATTGGTCAAAATGAGTGACAAACAAATTTTATAGAAAAATTCTCAAATACAATTGAGAAATCGGACTTACATAGTCTATAAGTATGGATCCTTAGCCTTAATTTCCCACTGGTCCAAATGGGTGACAAACAAATTTAATAGAAAAATTCTCAAATACAATTGAGAAATCGGACTTACATAGTCTATAAGTATGGATCCTTGGCTTTAATTTCCCATTAGTCCAAATGAGTGACAAACAAATTTTATAGAAAAATTCTCAAATACAATTGAGAAATCGGATTTACATAGTCTATAAGTATGGATCCTTAGCCTTAATTTTCCACTGGTCCAAATGAGTGACAAACAAATTTTATAGAAAAATTCTCAAATACAATTGAGAAATCGGACTTACATAGTCTATAAGTATGGATCCTTAGCTTTAATTTCCCATTGGTGACAAACAAATTTTATAGAAAAATTCTCAAATACAATTGAGAAATAGGACTTACATAGTCTGTAGGTAAGGATCCTTAGCCTTAATTTTCCACTGGTCCAAATGAGTGACAAACAAATTTTATAGAAAAATTCTCAAATACAATTGAGAAATCGGACTTACATAGTCTATAAGTATGGATCCTTGGCTTTAATTTCCCATTGGTGACAAAAAAATTTTATAGAAAAATTCTCAAATACAATTGAGAAATCGGATTTACATAGTCTATAAGTATGGATCCTTAGCCTTAATTTTCCACTGGTCCAAATGAGTGACAAACAAATTTTATAGAAAAATTCTCAAATACAATTGAGAAATCGGACTTACATAGTCTATAAGTATGGATCCTTAGCCTTAATTTCCCACTGGTCCAAATGGGTGACAAACAAATTTAATAGAAAAATTCTCAAATACAATTGAAAAATCGGACTTACATAGTCTATAAGTATGGATCCTTAGCTTTAATTTCCCACTGGTCCAAATGAGTGACAAACATAAATGTGCCCACAAATAGCCAAATGGCCGTAGAGCTGAACAAAATTTACACAATTTTAATCTTTAAAATTTTATAGAAAAATTCTCAAATACAATTGAGAAATCGGACTTACATAGTCTATAAGTATGGATCCTTAGCCTTAATTTCCCACTGGTCCAAATGAGTGACAAACATAAATGTGCCCACAAATAGCCAAATGGCCATAGAGCTGAACAAAATTTACACAATTTTAATTTTTAAAATTTTATAGAAAAATTCTCAAATACAATTGAGAAATCGGACTTACATAGTCTATAAGTATGGATCTTTAGCCTTAATTTTCCACTGGTCCAAATGAGTGACAAACATAAATGTGCCCACAAATAGCCAAATGGCCGTAGAGCTGACCAAAATTTACACAATTTTAATCTTTAAAATTTTATAGAAAATTTCTCAAATACAATTGAAAAATCGAACTTACATAGTCTATAAGTATGGATCCTTGGCTTTATTTTCCCACTGGTCCAAATGAGTGACAAACATAAATGTGCCCACAAATAGCCAAATGGCCGTAGAGCTGAACAAAATTTACACAATTTTAATCTTTAAAATTTTATAGAAAATTTCTCAAATACAATTGAGAAATCGGACTTACATAGTCTGTAGGTATGGATCCTTGGCTTTAATTTCCCATTGGTCCAAATGAGTGACAAACAAATTTTATAGAAAAATTCTCAAATACAATTGAGAAATCGGACTTACATAGTCTGTCGGTATGGATCCTCTGCTTTAATTTCCCATTGGTCCAAATGAGTGACAAACAAATTTTATAGAAAAATTCTCAAATACAATTGAGAAATCGGACTTACATAGTCTATAAGTATGGATCCTTGGCTTTAATTTCCCACTGGTCCAAATGAGTGACAAACATAAATGTGCCCACAAATAGCCATATGGCCGTAGAGCTGAACAAAATTTACACAATTTTAATCTTTAAAATTTTATAGAAAATTTCTCAAATACAATTGAGAAATCGGACTTACATAGTCTGTAGGTATGGATCCTTGGCTTTAATTTCCCATTGGTCCAAATGGGTGACAAACAAATGAGAAATCGGACTTATATAGTCTATAAGTATGGATCCTTGGCTTTAATTTCCCACTGGTCTAAATGAGTGACAAACATAAATGTGCCCACAAATAGCCATATGGGCGTAGAGCTGAACAAAATTTACACAATTTTAATCTTTAAAATTTTATAGAAAATTTCTCAAATACAATTGAGAAATCGGACTTACATAGTCTGTAAGTATGGATCCTTGGCTTTATTTTCCCACTGGTCCAAATGAGTGACAAACATAAATGTGCCCACAAATAGCCAAATGGCCGTAGAGCTGAACAAAATTTACACAATTTTAATCTTTAAAATTTTATAGAAAATTTCTCAAATACAATTGAGAAATCGGACTTACATAGTCTGTAGGTATGGATCCTTGGCTTTAATTTCCCATTGGTCCAAATGAGTGACAAACAAATTTTATAGAAAAATTCTCAAATACAATTGAGAAATCGGACTTACATAGTCTATAAGTATGGATCCTTGGCTTTAATTTCCCACTGGTCCAAATGAGTGACAAACATAAATGTGCCCACAAATAGCCATATGGCCGTAGAGCTGAACAAAATTTACACAATTTTAATCTTTAAAATTTTATAGAAAATTTCTCAAATACAATTGAGAAATCGGACTTACATAGTCTGTAGGTATGGATCCTTGGCTTTAATTTCCCATTGGTCCAAATGGGTGACAAACAAATGAGAAATCGGACTTATATAGTCTATAAGTATGGATCCTTGGCTTTAATTTCCCACTGGTCTAAATGAGTGACAAACATAAATGTGCCCACAAATAGCCATATGGGCGTAGAGCTGAACAAAATTTACACAATTTTAATCTTTAAAATTTTATAGAAAATTTCTCAAATACAATTGAGAAATCGGACTTACATAGTCTGTAGGTATGGATCCTTGGCTTTAATTTCCCATTGGTCCAAATGGTTGACAAACAAATGAGAAATCGAACTTACATAGTCTATAGGTATGTATCCTTGGCTTTAATTTCCCACTGGTCTAAATGAGTGACAAACATAAATGTGCCCACAAATAGCCATATGGGCGTAGAGCTGAACAAAATTTACACAATTTTAATCTTTAAAATTTTATAGAAAATTTCTCAAATACAATTGAGAAATCGGACTTACATAGTCTGTAGGTATGGATCCTTGGCTTTAATTTCCCATTGGTCCAAATGAGTGACTAACAAATTTTATAGAAAAATTCTCAAATACAATTGAGAAATCGGACTTACATAGTCTGTCGGTATGGATCCTCTGCTTTAATTTCCCATTGGTCCAAATGAGTGACAAACAAATTTTATAGAAAAATTCTCAAATACAATTGAGAAATCGGACTTACATAGTCTATAAGTATGGATCCTTGGCTTTAATTTCCCACTGGTCCAAATGAGTGACAAACATAAATGTGCCCACAAATAGCCATATGGCCGTAGAGCTGAACAAAATTTACACAATTTTAATCTTTAAAATTTTATAGAAAATTTCTCAAATACAATTGAGAAATCGGACTTACATAGTCTGTAGGTATGGATCCTTGGCTTTAATTTCCCATTGGTCCAAATGAGTGACAAACAAATTTTATAGAAAAATTCTCAAATACAATTGAGAAATCGGACTTACATAGTCTATAAGTATGGATCCTTAGCTTTAATTTCCCATTGGTCCAAATGGGTGACAAACAAATTTTATAGAAAAATTCTCAAATACAATTGAGAAATCGGACTTACATAGTCTGTCGGTATGGATCCTCTGCTTTAATTTCCCATTGGTCCAAATGGGTGACAAACAAATTTTATAGAAAAATTCTCAAATACAATTGAGAAATCCGACTTACATAGTCTATAAGTATGGATCCTTGGCTTTAATTTCCCACTGGTCCAAATGAGTGACAAACATAAATGTGCCCACAAATAGCCAAATGGCCGTCGAGCTGAACAAAATTTACACAATTTTAATCTTTAAAATTTTATAGAAAAATTCTCAAATACAATTGAGAAATCGGACTTACATAGTCTATAAGTATGGATCCTTAGCTTTAATTTCCCATTGGTCCAAATGGGTGACAAACAAATTTTATAGAAAAATTCTCAAATACAATTGAGAAATCGGACTTACATAGTCTGTCGGTATGGATCCTCTGCTTTAATTTCCCATTGGTCCAAATGGGTGACAAACAAATTTTATAGAAAAATTCTCAAATACAATTGAGAAATCGGACTTACATAGTCTATAAGTATGGATCCTTGGCTTTAATTTCCCACTGGTCCAAATGAGTGACAAACATAAATGTGCCCACAAATAGCCAAATGGCCGTCGAGCTGAACAAAATTTACACAATTTTAATCTTTAAAATTTTATAGAAAAATTCTCAAATACAATTGAGAAATCGGACTTACATAGTCTATAAGTATGGATCCTTGGCTTTAATTTCCCACTGGTCCAAATGAGTGACAAACATAAATGTGCCCACAAATAGCCATATGGCCGTAGAGCTGAACAAAATTTACACAATTTTAATCTTTAAAATTTTATAGAAAATTTCTCAAATACAATTGAGAAATCGGACTTACATAGTCTGTAGGTATGGATCCTTGGCTTTAATTTCCCATTGGTCCAAATGAGTGACAAACAAATTTTATAGAAAAATTCTCAAATACAATTGAGAAATCGGACTTACATAGTCTATAAGTATGGATCCTTGGCTTTAATTTCCCACTGGTCCAAATGAGTGACAAACATAAATGTGCCCACAAATAGCCAAATGGCCGTAGAGCTGAACAAAATTTACACAATTTTAATCTTTAAAATTTTATAGAAAATTTCTCAAATACAATTGAGAAATCGGACTTACATAGTCTGTCGGTATGGATCCTCTGCTTTAATTTCCCATTGGTCCAAATGAGTGACAAACAAATTTTATAGAAAAATTCTCAAATACAATTGAGAAATCGGACTTACATAGTCTATAAGTATGAATACTTGGCTTTAATTTCCCACTGGTCCAAATGAGTGACAAACATAAATGTGCCCACAAATAGCCAAATGGCCGTAGAGCTGAACAAAATTTACACAATTTTAATCTTTAAAATTTTATAGAAAAATTCTCAAATACAATTGAGAAATCGGACTTACATAGTCTATAAGTATGGATCCTTAGCCTTAATTTTCCACTGGTCCAAATGAGTGACAAACAAATTTTATAGAAAAATTCTCAAATACAATTGAGAAATCGGACTTACATAGTCTATAAGTATGGATCCTTAGCCTTAATTTCCCACTGGTCCAAATGGGTGACAAAAAAATTTAATAGAAAAATTCTCAAATACAATTGAGAAATCGGACTTACATAGTCTATAAGTATGGATCCTTGGCTTTAATTTCCCATTGGTCAAAATGAGTGACAAACAAATTTTATAGAAAAATTCTCAAATACAATTGAGAAATCGGACTTACATAGTCTATAAGTATGGATCCTTAGCCTTAATTTCCCACTGGTCCAAATGGGTGACAAACAAATTTAATAGAAAAATTCTCAAATACAATTGAGAAATCGGACTTACATAGTCTATAAGTATGGATCCTTGGCTTTAATTTCCCATTGGTCAAAATGAGTGACAAACAAATTTTATAGAAAAATTCTCAAATACAATTGAGAAATCGGACTTACATAGTCTATAAGTATGGATCCTTAGCCTTAATTTCCCACTGGTCCAAATGGGTGACAAACAAATTTAATAGAAAAATTCTCAAATACAATTGAGAAATCGGACTTACATAGTCTATAAGTATGGATCCTTGGCTTTAATTTCCCATTAGTCCAAATGAGTGACAAACAAATTTTATAGAAAAATTCTCAAATACAATTGAGAAATCGGATTTACATAGTCTATAAGTATGGATCCTTAGCCTTAATTTTCCACTGGTCCAAATGAGTGACAAACAAATTTTATAGAAAAATTCTCAAATACAATTGAGAAATCGGACTTACATAGTCTATAAGTATGGATCCTTAGCCTTAATTTCCCACTGGTCCAAATGGGTGACAAACAAATTTAATATAAAAATTCTCAAATACAATTGAGAAATCGGACTTACATAGTCTATAAGTATGGATCCTTGGCTTTAATTTCCCATTGGTCAAAATGAGTGACAAACAAATTTTATAGAAAAATTCTCAAATACAATTGAGAAATCGGACTTACATAGTCTATAAGTATGGATCCTTGGCTTTAATTTCCCATTGGTCCAAATGGGTGACAAAAAAATTTTATAGAAAAATTCTCAAATACAATTGAGAAATCGGATTTACATAGTCTATAAGTATGGATCCTTAGCCTTAATTTTCCACTGGTCCAAATGAGTGACAAACAAATTTTATAGAAAAATTCTCAAATACAATTGAGAAATCGGACTTACATAGTCTATAAGTATGGATCCTTAGCCTTAATTTCCCACTGGTCCAAATGGGTGACAAACAAATTTAATAGAAAAATTCTCAAATACAATTGAAAAATCGGACTTACATAGTCTATAAGTATGGATCCTTAGCTTTAATTTCCCACTGGTCCAAATGAGTGACAAACATAAATGTGCCCACAAATAGCCAAATGGCCGTAGAGCTGAACAAAATTTACACAATTTTAATCTTTAAAATTTTATAGAAAAATTCTCAAATACAATTGAGAAATCGGACTTACATAGTCTATAAGTATGGATCCTTAGCCTTAATTTCCCACTGGTCCAAATGAGTGACAAACATAAATGTGCCCACAAATAGCCAAATGGCCATAGAGCTGAACAAAATTTACACAATTTTAATTTTTAAAATTTTATAGAAAAATTCTCAAATACAATTGAGAAATCGGACTTACATAGTCTATAAGTATGGATCTTTAGCCTTAATTTTCCACTGGTCCAAATGAGTGACAAACATAATTGTGCCCACAAATAGCCAAATGGCCGTAGAGCTGACCAAAATTTACACAATTTTAATCTTTAAAATTTTATAGAAAATTTCTCAAATACAATTGAAAAATCGAACTTACATAGTCTATAAGTATGGATCCTTGGCTTTATTTTCCCACTGGTCCAAATGAGTGACAAACATAAATGTGCCCACAAATAGCCAAATGGCCGTAGAGCTGAACAAAATTTACACAATTTTAATCTTTAAAATTTTATAGAAAATTTCTCAAATACAATTGAGAAATCGGACTTACATAGTCTGTAGGTATGGATCCTTGGCTTTAATTTCCCATTGGTCCAAATGAGTGACAAACAAATTTTATAGAAAAATTCTCAAATACAATTGAGAAATCGGACTTACATAGTCTGTCGGTATGGATCCTCTGCTTTAATTTCCCATTGGTCCAAATGAGTGACAAACAAATTTTATAGAAAAATTCTCAAATACAATTGAGAAATCGGACTTACATAGTCTATAAGTATGGATCCTTGGCTTTAATTTCCCACTGGTCCAAATGAGTGACAAACATAAATGTGCCCACAAATAGCCATATGGCCGTAGAGCTGAACAAAATTTACACAATTTTAATCTTTAAAATTTTATAGAAAATTTCTCAAATACAATTGAGAAATCGGACTTACATAGTCTGTAGGTATGGATCCTTGGCTTTAATTTCCCATTGGTCCAAATGGGTGACAAACAAATGAGAAATCGGACTTATATAGTCTATAAGTATGGATCCTTGGCTTTAATTTCCCACTGGTCTAAATGAGTGACAAACATAAATGTGCCCACAAATAGCCATATGGGCGTAGAGCTGAACAAAATTTACACAATTTTAATCTTTAAAATTTTATAGAAAATTTCTCAAATACAATTGAGAAATCGGACTTACATAGTCTGTAAGTATGGATCCTTGGCTTTATTTTCCCACTGGTCCAAATGAGTGACAAACATAAATGTGCCCACAAATAGCCAAATGGCCGTAGAGCTGAACAAAATTTACACAATTTTAATCTTTAAAATTTTATAGAAAATTTCTCAAATACAATTGAGAAATCGGACTTACATAGTCTGTAGGTATGGATCCTTGGCTTTAATTTCCCATTGGTCCAAATGAGTGACAAACAAATTTTATAGAAAAATTCTCAAATACAATTGAGAAATCGGACTTACATAGTCTATAAGTATGGATCCTTGGCTTTAATTTCCCACTGGTCCAAATGAGTGACAAACATAAATGTGCCCACAAATAGCCATATGGCCGTAGAGCTGAACAAAATTTACACAATTTTAATCTTTAAAATTTTATAGAAAATTTCTCAAATACAATTGAGAAATCGGACTTACATAGTCTGTAGGTATGGATCCTTGGCTTTAATTTCCCATTGGTCCAAATGGGTGACAAACAAATGAGAAATCGGACTTATATAGTCTATAAGTATGGATCCTTGGCTTTAATTTCCCACTGGTCTAAATGAGTGACAAACATAAATGTGCCCACAAATAGCCATATGGGCGTAGAGCTGAACAAAATTTACACAATTTTAATCTTTAAAATTTTATAGAAAATTTCTCAAATACAATTGAGAAATCGGACTTACATAGTCTGTAGGTATGGATCCTTGGCTTTAATTTCCCATTGGTCCAAATGGTTGACAAACAAATGAGAAATCGAACTTACATAGTCTATAGGTATGTATCCTTGGCTTTAATTTCCCACTGGTCTAAATGAGTGACAAACATAAATGTGCCCACAAATAGCCATATGGGCGTAGAGCTGAACAAAATTTACACAATTTTAATCTTTAAAATTTTATAGAAAATTTCTCAAATACAATTGAGAAATCGGACTTACATAGTCTGTAGGTATGGATCCTTGGCTTTAATTTCCCATTGGTCCAAATGAGTGACTAACAAATTTTATAGAAAAATTCTCAAATACAATTGAGAAATCGGACTTACATAGTCTGTCGGTATGGATCCTCTGCTTTAATTTCCCATTGGTCCAAATGAGTGACAAACAAATTTTATAGAAAAATTCTCAAATACAATTGAGAAATCGGACTTACATAGTCTATAAGTATGGATCCTTGGCTTTAATTTCCCACTGGTCCAAATGAGTGACAAACATAAATGTGCCCACAAATAGCCATATGGCCGTAGAGCTGAACAAAATTTACACAATTTTAATCTTTAAAATTTTATAGAAAATTTCTCAAATACAATTGAGAAATCGGACTTACATAGTCTGTAGGTATGGATCCTTGGCTTTAATTTCCCATTGGTCCAAATGAGTGACAAACAAATTTTATAGAAAAATTCTCAAATACAATTGAGAAATCGGACTTACATAGTCTATAAGTATGGATCCTTAGCTTTAATTTCCCATTGGTCCAAATGGGTGACAAACAAATTTTATAGAAAAATTCTCAAATACAATTGAGAAATCGGACTTACATAGTCTGTCGGTATGGATCCTCTGCTTTAATTTCCCATTGGTCCAAATGGGTGACAAACAAATTTTATAGAAAAATTCTCAAATACAATTGAGAAATCCGACTTACATAGTCTATAAGTATGGATCCTTGGCTTTAATTTCCCACTGGTCCAAATGAGTGACAAACATAAATGTGCCCACAAATAGCCAAATGGCCGTCGAGCTGAACAAAATTTACACAATTTTAATCTTTAAAATTTTATAGAAAAATTCTCAAATACAATTGAGAAATCGGACTTACATAGTCTATAAGTATGGATCCTTAGCTTTAATTTCCCATTGGTCCAAATGGGTGACAAACAAATTTTATAGAAAAATTCTCAAATACAATTGAGAAATCGGACTTACATAGTCTGTCGGTATGGATCCTCTGCTTTAATTTCCCATTGGTCCAAATGGGTGACAAACAAATTTTATAGAAAAATTCTCAAATACAATTGAGAAATCGGACTTACATAGTCTATAAGTATGGATCCTTGGCTTTAATTTCCCACTGGTCCAAATGAGTGACAAACATAAATGTGCCCACAAATAGCCAAATGGCCGTCGAGCTGAACAAAATTTACACAATTTTAATCTTTAAAATTTTATAGAAAAATTCTCAAATACAATTGAGAAATCGGACTTACATAGTCTATAAGTATGGATCCTTGGCTTTAATTTCCCACTGGTCCAAATGAGTGACAAACATAAATTTGCCCACAAATAGCCAAATGGCCGTAGAGCTGAACAAAATTTACACAATTTTAATCTTTAAAATTTTATAGAAAAATTCCCAAATACAATTGAGAAATCGAACTTACATAGTCTATAGGTATGGATCCTTGGCTTTAATTTCCCACTGGTCCAAATGAAGGACAAACATAAATGTGCCCACAAATAGCCAAATGGCCGTCGAGCTGAACAAAATTTACACAATTTTAATCTTTAAAATTTTATAGAAAAATTCTCAAATACAATTGAGAAATCGAACTTACATAGTCTATAAGTATGGATCCTTAGCTTTAATTTCCCACTGGTCCAAATGAGTGACAAACATAAATGTGCCCACAAATAGCCAAATGGCCGTCGAGCTGAACAAAATTTACACAATTTTAATCTTTAAAATTTTATAGAAAAATTCTCAAATACAATTGAGAAATCGGACTTACATAGTCTGTAGGTATAGATCCTTGGCTTTAATTTCCCATTGGTCCAAATGAGTGACAAACAAATTTTATAGAAAAATTCTCAAATACAATTGAGAAATCGGACTTACATAGTCTATAAGTATGGATCCTTAGCTTTAATTTCCCATTGGTCCAAATGGGTGACAAACATAAATGTGCCCACAAATAGCCAAATGGCCGTCGAGCTGAACAAAATTTACACAATTTTAATCTTTCAAATGTTATAGAAAAATTTTCAAATACAATTGAGAAATCGGACTTACATAGTCTATAAGTATGGATCCTTAGCTTTAATTTCCCATTGGTCCAAATGGGTGACAAACATAAATGTGCCCACAAATAGCCAAATGGCCGTCGAGCTGAACAAAATTTACACAATTTTAATCTTTCAAATTTTATAGAAAAATTCTCAAATACAATTGAGAAATCGGACTTACATAGTCTATAAGTATGGATCCTTAGCTTTAATTTCCCATTGGTCCAAATGGGTGACAAACATAAATGTGCCCACAAATAGCCAAATGGCCGTCGAGCTGAACAAAATTTACACAATTTTAATCTTTCAAATTTTATAGAAAAATTCTCAAATACAATTGAGAATTTGGACTTACATAGCCTATAAGTATGGATCCTTGGCTTTAATTTCCCACTGGTCCAAAAGAGTGACAAACATAAATGTGCCCACAAATAGCCAAATGGCCGTCGAGCTGAACAAAATTTACACAATTTTAATCTTTAAAATTTTATAGAAAAATTCTCAAATACAATTGAGAAATCGGACTTACATAGTCTATAAGTATGGATCCTTGGCTTTAATTTCCCACTGGTCCAAATGAGTGACAAACATAAATGTGCCCACAAATAGCCAAATGGCCGTCGAGCTGAACAAAATTTACACAATTTTAATCTTTAAAATTTTATAGAAAAATTCTCAAATACAATTGAGAAATCGGACTTACATAGTCTATAAGTATGGATCCTTGGCTTTAATTTCCCACTGGTCCAAATGAGTGACAAACATAAATGTGCCCACAAATAGCCAAATGGCCGTCGAGCTGAACAAAATTTACACAATTTTAATCTTTAAAATTTTATAGAAAAATTCTCAAATACAATTGAGAAATCGGACTTACATAGTCTATAAGTATAGATCCTTGGCTTTAATTTCCCACTGGTCCAAATGAGTGACAAACATAAATGTGCCCACAAATAGCCAAATGGCCGTCGAGCTGAACAAAATTTACACAATTTTAATCTTTAAAATTTTATAGAAAAATTCTCAAATACAATTGAGAAATCGGACTTACATAGTCTATAAGTATGGATCCTTGGCTTTAATTTCCCACTGGTCCAAATGAGTGACAAACATAAATGTGCCCACAAATAGCCAAATGGCCGTCGAGCTGAACAAAATTTACACAATTTTAATCTTTAAAATTTTATAGAAAAATTCTCAAATACAATTGAGAAATCGGACTTACATAGTCTATAAGTATGGATCCTTGGCTTTAATTTCCCACTGGTCCAAATGAGTGACAAACATAAATGTGCCCACAAATAGCCAAATGGCCGTAGAGCTGAACAAAATTTACACAATTTTAATCTTTAAAATTTTATAGAAAAATTCTCAAATACAATTGAGAAATCGGACTTACATAGTCTATAAGTATGAATCCTTGGCTTTAATTTCCCACTGGTCCAAATGAGTGACAAACATAAATGTGCCCACAAATAGCCAAATGGCCGTCGAGCTGAACAAAATTTACACAATTTTAATCTTTAAAATTTTATAGAAAAATTCTCAAATACAATTGAGAAATCGAACTTACATAGTCTATAAGTATGGATCCTTAGCTTTAATTTCCCACTGGTCCAAATGAGTGACAAACATAAATGTGCCCACAAATAGCCAAATGGCCGTCGAGCTGAACAAAATTTACACAATTTTAATCTTTAAAATTTTATAGAAAAATTCTCAAATACAATTGAGAAATCGGACTTACATAGTCTGTAGGTATAGATCCTTGGCTTTAATTTCCCATTGGTCCAAATGAGTGACAAACAAATTTTATAGAAAAATTCTCAAATACAATTGAGAAATCGGACTTACATAGTCTATAAGTATGGATCCTTAGCTTTAATTTCCCATTGGTCCAAATGGGTGACAAACATAAATGTGCCCACAAATAGCCAAATGGCCGTCGAGCTGAACAAAATTTACACAATTTTAATCTTTCAAATGTTATAGAAAAATTTTCAAATACAATTGAGAAATCGGACTTACATAGTCTATAAGTATGGATCCTTAGCTTTAATTTCCCATTGGTCCAAATGGGTGACAAACATAAATGTGCCCACAAATAGCCAAATGGCCGTCGAGCTGAACAAAATTTACACAATTTTAATCTTTCAAATTTTATAGAAAAATTCTCAAATACAATTGAGAAATCGGACTTACATAGTCTATAAGTATGGATCCTTAGCTTTAATTTCCCATTGGTCCAAATGGGTGACAAACATAAATGTGCCCACAAATAGCCAAATGGCCGTCGAGCTGAACAAAATTTACACAATTTTAATCTTTCAAATTTTATAGAAAAATTCTCAAATACAATTGAGAAATCGGACTTACATAGCCTATAAGTATGGATCCTTGGCTTTAATTTCCCACTGGTCCAAAAGAGTGACAAACATAAATGTGCCCACAAATAGCCAAATGGCCGTCGAGCTGAACAAAATTTACACAATTTTAATCTTTAAAATTTATAGAAAAATTCTCAAATACAATTGAGAAATCGGACTTACATAGTCTATAAGTATGGATCCTTGGCTTTAATTTCCCACTGGTCCAAATGAGTGACAAACATAAATGTGCCCACAAATAGCCAAATGGCCGTCGAGCTGAACAAAATTTACACAATTTTAATCTTTAAAATTTTATAGAAAAATTCTCAAATACAATTGAGAAATCGGACTTACATAGTCTATAAGTATGGATCCTTGGCTTTAATTTCCCACTGGTCCAAATGAGTGACAAACATAAATGTGCCCACAAATAGCCAAATGGCCGTCGAGCTGAACAAAATTTACACAATTTTAATCTTTAAAATTTTATAGAAAAATTCTCAAATACAATTGAGAAATCGGACTTACATAGTCTATAAGTATGGATCCTTGGCTTTAATTTCCCACTGGTCCAAATGAGTGACAAACATAAATGTGCCCACAAATAGCCAAATGGCCGTCGAGCTGAACAAAATTTACACAATTTTAATCTTTAAAATTTTATAGAAAAATTCTCAAATACAATTGAGAAATCGGACTTACATAGTCTATCAGTATGGATCCTTGGCTTTAATTTCCCACTGGTCCAAATGAGTGACAAACATAAATGTGCCCACAAATAGCCAAATGGCCGTCGAGCTGAACAAAATTTACACAATTTTAATCTTTAAAATTTTATAGAAAAATTCTCAAATACAATTGAGAAATCGGACTTACATAGTCTATAAGTATGAATCCTTGGCTTTAATTTCCCACTGGTCCAAATGAGTGACAAACATAAATGTGCCCACAAATAGCCAAATGGCCGTCGAGCTGAACAAAATTTACACAATTTTAATCTTTAAAATTTTATAGAAAAATTCTCAAATACAATTGAGAAATCGGACTTACATAGTCTATAAGTATGGATCCTTGGCTTTAATTTCCCACTGGTCCAAATGAGTGACAAACATAAATGTGCCCACAAATAGCCAAATGGCCGTCGAGCTGAACAAAATTTACACAATTTAAATCTTTAAAATTTTATAGAAAAATTCTCAAATACAATTGAGAAATCGGACTTACATAGTCTATAAGTATGGATCCTTGGCTTTAATTTCCCACTGGTCCAAATGAGTGACAAACATAAATGTGCCCACAAATAGCCAAGTGGCCGTCGAGCTGAACAAAATTTACACAATTTTAATCTTTAAAATTTTATAGAAAAATTCTCAAATACAATTGAGAAATCGGACTTACATAGTCTATAAGTATGGATCCTTGGCTTTAAATTCCCACTGGTCCAAATGAGTGACAAACATAAATGTGCCCACAAATAGCCAAATGGCCGTCGAGCTGAACAAAATTTACACAATTTTAATCTTTAAAATTTTATAGAAAAATTCTCAAATACAATTGAGAAATCGGACTTACATAGTCTATAAGTATGGATCCTTGGCTTTAATTTCCCACTGGTCCAAATGAGTGACAAACATAAATGTGCCCACAAATAGCCAAATGGCCGTCGAGCTGAACAAAATTTACACAATTTTAATCTTTAAAATTTTATAGAAAAATTCTCAAATACAATTGAGAAATCGGACTTACATAGTCTATAAGTATGGATCCTTAGCTTTAATTTCCCATTGGTCCAAATGGGTGACAAACATAAATGTGCCCACAAATAGCCAAATGGCCGTCGAGCTGAACAAAATTTACACAATTTTAATCTTTCAAATTTTATAGAAAAATTCTCAAATAAAATTGAGAAATCGGACTTACATAGTCTATAAGTATGGATCCTTAGCTTTAATTTCCCATTGGTCCAAATGGGTGACAAACATAAATGTGCCCACAAATAGCCAAATGGCCGTCGAGCTGAACAAAATTTACACAATTTTAATCTTTCAAATTTTATAGAAAAATTCTCAAATACAATTGAGAAATCGGACTTACATAGCCTATAAGTATGGATCCTTGGCTTTAATTTCCCACTGGTCCAAAAGAGTGACAAACATAAATGTGCCCACAAATAGCCAAATGGCCGTCGAGCTGAACAAAATTTACACAATTTTAATCTTTAAAATTTATAGAAAAATTCTCAAATACAATTGAGAAATCGGACTTACATAGTCTATAAGTATGGATCCTTGGCTTTAATTTCCCACTGGTCCAAATGAGTGACAAACATAAATGTGCCCACAAATAGCCAAATGGCCGTCGAGCTGAACAAAATTTACACAATTTTAATCTTTAAAATTTTATAGAAAAATTCTCAAATACAATTGAGAAATCGGACTTACATAGTCTATAAGTATGGATCCTTGGCTTTAATTTCCCACTGGTCCAAATGAGTGACAAACATAAATGTGCCCACAAATAGCCAAATGGCCGTCGAGCTGAACAAAATTTACACAATTTTAATCTTTAAAATTTTATAGAAAAATTCTCAAATACAATTGAGAAATCGGACTTACATAGTCTATAAGTATGGATCCTTGGCTTTAATTTCCCACTGGTCCAAATGAGTGACAAACATAAATGTGCCCACAAATAGCCAAATGGCCGTCGAGCTGAACAAAATTTACACAATTTTAATCTTTAAAATTTTATAGAAAAATTCTCAAATACAATTGAGAAATCGGACTTACATAGTCTATCAGTATGGATCCTTGGCTTTAATTTCCCACTGGTCCAAATGAGTGACAAACATAAATGTGCCCACAAATAGCCAAATGGCCGTCGAGCTGAACAAAATTTACACAATTTTAATCTTTAAAATTTTATAGAAAAATTCTCAAATACAATTGAGAAATCGGACTTACATAGTCTATAAGTATGAATCCTTGGCTTTAATTTCCCACTGGTCCAAATGAGTGACAAACATAAATGTGCCCACAAATAGCCAAATGGCCGTCGAGCTGAACAAAATTTACACAATTTTAATCTTTAAAATTTTATAGAAAAATTCTCAAATACAATTGAGAAATCGGACTTACATAGTCTATAAGTATGGATCCTTGGCTTTAATTTCCCACTGGTCCAAATGAGTGACAAACATAAATGTGCCCACAAATAGCCAAATGGCCGTCGAGCTGAACAAAATTTACACAATTTAAATCTTTAAAATTTTATAGAAAAATTCTCAAATACAATTGAGAAATCGGACTTACATAGTCTATAAGTATGGATCCTTGGCTTTAATTTCCCACTGGTCCAAATGAGTGACAAACATAAATGTGCCCACAAATAGCCAAGTGGCCGTCGAGCTGAACAAAATTTACACAATTTTAATCTTTAAAATTTTATAGAAAAATTCTCAAATACAATTGAGAAATCGGACTTACATAGTCTATAAGTATGGATCCTTGGCTTTAAATTCCCACTGGTCCAAATGAGTGACAAACATAAATGTGCCCACAAATAGCCAAATGGCCGTCGAGCTGAACAAAATTTACACAATTTTAATCTTTAAAATTTTATAGAAAAATTCTCAAATACAATTGAGAAATCGGACTTACATAGTCTATAAGTATGGATCCTTGGCTTTAATTTCCCACTGGTCCAAATGAGTGACAAACATAAATGTGCCCACAAATAGCCAAATGGCCGTCGAGCTGAACAAAATTTACACAATTTTAATCTTTAAAATTTTATAGAAAAATTCTCAAATACAATTGAGAAATCGGACTTACATAGTCTATAAGTATGGATCCTTAGCTTTAATTTCCCATTGGTCCAAATGAGTGACAAACAAATTTTATAGAAAAATTCTCAAATACAATTGAGAAATCGGACTTACATAGTCTGTAGGTATGTATCCTTTGCTTTAATTTCCCATTGGTCCAAATGAGTGACAAACAAATTTTATAGAAAAATTCTCAAATACAATTGAGAAATCGGACTTACATAGTCTATAAGTATGGATCATTAGCTTTAATTTCCCACTGGTCCAAATGAGTGACAAACATAAATGTGCCCACAAATAACCAAATGGCCGTAGTGCTGAACAAAATTTACACAATTTTAATCTTTAAAATTTTATAGAAAAATTCTCAAATACAATTGAGAAATCGGACTTACATAGTCTGTAGGTATAGATCCTTGGCTTTAATTTCCCATTGGTCCAAATGAGTGACAAACAAATTTTATAGAAAAATTCTCAAATACAATTGAGAAATCGGACTTACATAGTCTATAAGTATGGATCCTTAGCTTTAATTTCCCACTGGTCCAAATGAGTGACAAACAAATTTTATAGAAAAATTCTCAAATACAATTAAGAAATCGGACTTACATAGTCTATAAGTATGGATCCTTAGCTTTAATTTCCCATTGGTCCAAATGGGTGACAAACATAAATGTGCCCACAAATAGCCAAATGGCCGTCGAGCTGAACAAAATTTACACAATTTTAATCTTTCAAATTTTATAGAAAAATTCTCAAATACAATTGAGAAATCGGACTTACATAGTCTATAAGTATGGATCCTTAGCTTTAATTTCCCATTGGTCCAAATGGGTGACAAACATAAATGTGCCCACAAATAGCCAAATGGCCGTCGAGCTGAACAAAATTTACACAATTTTAATCTTTCAAATTTTATAGAAAAATTCTCAAATACAATTGAGAAATAGGACTTACATAGTCTGTCGGTATGGATCCTCTGCTTTAATTTCCCATTGGTCCAAATGGGTGACAAACAAATTTTATAGAAAAATTCTCAAATAAAATTGAGAAATCGGACTTACATAGTCTATAAGTATGGATCCTTGGCTTTAATTTCCCACTGGTCCAAATGAGTGACAAACATAAATGTGCCCACAAATAGCCAAATGGCCGTCGAGCTGAACAATATTTACACAATTTTAATCTTAAAATTTTATAGAAAAATTCTCAAATACAATTGAGAAATCGGACTTACATAGCCTATAAGTATGGATCCTTGGCTTTAAATTCCCATTGGTCCAAATGGGTGACAAACAAATTTTATAGAAAAATTCTCAAATAAAATTGAGAAATCGGACTTACATAGTCTATAAGTATGGATCCTTGGCTTTAATTTCCCACTGGTCCAAATGAGTGACAAACATAAATGTGCCCACAAATAGCCAAATGGCCGTCGAGCTGAACAAAATTTACACAATTTTAATCTTTAAAATTTTATAGAAAAATTCTCAAATACAATTGAGAAATCGGACTTACATAGTCTATAAGTATGGATCCTTGGCTTTAATTTCCCACTGGTCCAAATGAGTGACAAACATAAATGTGCCCACAAATAGCCAAATGGCCGTAGAGATAAAGAAAATTTACACAATTTTAATCTTTAAAATTTTATAGAAAAATTCTCAAATAAAATTGAGAAATCGGACTTACATAGTCTATAAGTATGGATCCTTGGCTTTAATTTCCCATTGGTCCAAATGGGTGACAAACAAATTTTATAGCAAAATTCTCAAATACAATTGAGAATTCGGACTTACATAGTCTATAAGTATGGATCATTAGCTTTAATTTCCCACTGGTCCAAATGAGTGACAAACATAAATGTGCCCACAAATAGCCAAATGGCCGTCGAGCTGAACAAAATTTACACAATTTTAATCTTTAAAATTTTATAGAAAAATTCTCAAATACAATTGAGAATTCGGACTTACATAGTCTATAAGTATGGATCCTTAGCCTTAATTTCCCACTGGTCCAAATGAGTGACAAACATAAATGTGCCCACAAATAGCCAAATGGCCGTCGAGCTGAACAAAATTTACACAATTTTAATCTTTAAAATTTTACAGAAAAATTCTCAAATACAATTGAGAAATCGGACTTACATAGTCTATAAGTATGGATCCTTGGCTTTAATTTCCCACTGGTCCAAATGAATGACAAACATAAATGTGCCCACAAATAGCCAAATGGCCGTAGAGATAAAGAAAATTTACACAATTTTAATCTTTAAAATTTTATAGAAAAATTCTCAAATAAAATTGAGAAATCGGACTTACATAGTCTATAAGTATGGATCCTTGGCTTTAATTTCCCATTGGTCCAAATGAGTGACAAACAAATTTTATAGAAAAATTCTCAAATACAATTGAGAAATCGGACTTACATAGTCTATAAGAATGGATCCTTAGCCTTAATTTCCCACTGGTCCAAATGAGTGACAAACATAAATGTGCCCACAAATAGCCAAATGGCCGTCGAGCTGAACAAAATTTACACAATTTTAATCTTTAAAATTTTATAGAAAAATTCTCAAATACAATTGAGAAATCGGACTTATATAGTCTATAAGTATGGATCCTTGGCTTTAATTTCCCACTGGTCCAAATGAGTGACAAACATAAATGTGCCCACAAATAGCCAAATGGCCGTAGAGATAAAGAAAATTTACACAATTTTAATCTTTAAAATTTTATAGAAAAATTCTCAAATAAAATTGAGAAATCGGACTTACATAGTCTATAAGTATGGATCCTTGGCTTTAATTTCCCATTGGTCCAAATGGGTGACAAACAAATTTTATAGCAAAATTCTCAAATACAATTGAGAATTCGGACTTACATAGTCTATAAGTATGGATCATTAGCTTTAATTTCCCACTGGTCCAAATGAGTGACAAACATAAATGTGCCCACAAATAGCCAAATGGCCGTCGAGCTGAACAAAATTTACACAATTTTAATCTTTAAAATTTTATAGAAAAATTCTCAAATACAATTGAGAAATCGGACTTACATAGTCTATAAGAATGGATCCTTAGCCTTAATTTCCCACTGGTCCAAATGAGTGACAAACATAAATGTGCCCACAAATAGCCAAATGGCCGTCGAGCTGAACAAAATTTACACAATTTTAATCTTTAAAATTTTATAGAAAAATTCTCAAATACAATTGAGAAATCGGACTTACATAGTCTATAAGTATGGATCCTTGGCTTTAATTTCCCACTGGTCCAAATGAATGACAAACATAAATGTGCCCACAAATAGCCAAATGGCCGTAGAGATAAAGAAAATTTACACAATTTTAATCTTTAAAATTTTATAGAAAAATTCTCAAATAAAATTGAGAAATCGGACTTACATAGTCTATAAGTATGGATCCTTGGCTTTAATTTCCCATTGGTCCAAATGGGTGACAAACAAATTTTATAGCAAAATTCTCAAATACAATTGAGAATTCGGACTTACATAGTCTATAAGTATGGATCATTAGCTTTAATTTCCCACTGGTCCAAATGAGTGACAAACATAAATGTGCCCACAAATAGCCAAATTTACACAATTTTAGTCTTTAAAATTTTATAGAAAAATTCTCAAATACAATTGAGAAATCGGACTTACATAGTCTATGAGTATGGATCCTTGGCTTTAATTTCCCACTGGTCCAAATGGGTGACAAACAAATTTTATAGAAAAATTCTCAAATAAAATTGAGAAATCGGACTTACATAGTCTATAAGTATGGATCCTTGGCTTTAATTTCCCACTGGTCCAAATGAGTGACAAACATAAATGTGCCCACAAATAGCCAAATGGCCGTCGAGCTGAACAATATTTACACAATTTTAATCTTTAAAATTTTATAGAAAAATTCTCAAATACAATTGAGAAATCGGACTTACATAGCCTATAAGTATGGATCCTTGGCTTTAAATTCCCATTGGTCCAAATGGGTGACAAACAAATTTTATAGAAAAATTCTCAAATAAAATTGAGAAATCGGACTTACATAGTCTATAAGTATGGATCCTTGGCTTTAATTTCCCACTGGTCCAAATGAGTGACAAACATAAATGTGCCCACAAATAGCCAAATGGCCGTCGAGCTGAACAAAATTTACACAATTTTAATCTTTAAAATTTTATAGAAAAATTCTCAAATACAATTGAGAAATCGGACTTACATAGTCTATAAGTATGGATCCTTGGCTTTAAATTCCCATTGGTCCAAATGGGTGACAAACAAATTTTATAGAAAAATTCTCAAATACAATTGAGAAATCGGACTTACATAGTCTATAAGTATGGATTCTTGGCTTTAATTTCCCACTGGTCCAAATGAGTGACAAACATAAATGTGCCCACAAATAGCCAAATGGCCGTCGAGCTGAACAAAATTTACACAATTTTAATCTTTAAAATTTTATAGAAAAATTCTCAAATACAATTGAGAAATCGGACTTACATAGTCTATAAGTATGGATCCTTGGCTTTAATTTCCCATTGGTCCAAATGGGTGACAAACAAATTTTATAGAAAAATTCTCAAATACAATTGAGAAATCGGACTTACATAGTCTATAAGTATGGATCCTTGGCTTTAATTTCCCACTGGTCCAAATGGGTGACAAACAAATTTTATAGAAAAATTCTCAAATACAATTGAGAAATCGGACTTACATAGTCTATAAGTATGGATCCTTGGCTTTAATTTCCCACTGGTCCAAATGAGTGACAAACATAAATGTGCCCACAAATAGCCAAATGGCCGTCGAGCTGAACAAAATTTACACAATTTTAATCTTTAAAATTTTATAGAAAAATTCTCAAATACAATTGAGAAATCGGACTTACATAGTCTATAAGTATGGATCCTTGGCTTTAATTTCCCATTGGTCCAAATGGGTGACAAACAAATTTTATAGAAAAATTCTCAAATACAATTGAGAAATCGGACTTACATAGTCTATAAGTATGGATCATTAGCTTTAATTTCCCACTGGTCCAAATGAGTGACAAACATAAATGTGCCCACAAATAGCCAAATTTACACAATTTTAGTCTTTAAAATTTTATAGAAAAATTCTCAAATACAATTGAGAAATCGGACTTACATAGTCTATGAGTATGGATCCTTGGCTTTAATTTCCCACTGGTCCAAATGAGTGACAAACATAAATGTGCCCACAAATAGCCAAATTTACACAATTTTAGTCTTTAAAATTTTATAGAAAAATTCTCAAATACAATTGAGAAATCGGACTTACATAGTCTATGAGTATGGATCCTTGGCTTTAATTTCCCACTGGTCCAAATGAGTGACAAACATAAATGTGCCCACAAATAGCCAAATGGCCGTAGAGATAAAGAAAATTTACACAATTTTAATCTTTAAAATTTTATAGAAAAATTCTCAAATAAAATTGAGAAATCGGACTTACATAGTCTATAAGTATGGATCCTTGGCTTTAATTTCCCACTGGTCCAAATGAGTGACAAACATAAATGTGCCCACAAATAGCCAAATGGCCGTCGAGCTGAACAATATTTACACAATTTTAATCTTTAAAATTTTATAGAAAAATTCTCAAATACAATTGAGAAATCGGACTTACATAGCCTATAAGTATGGATCCTTGGCTTTAAATTCCCATTGGTCCAAATGGGTGACAAACAAATTTTATAGAAAAATTCTCAAATAAAATTGAGAAATCGGACTTACATAGTCTATAAGTATGGATCCTTGGCTTTAATTTCCCACTGGTCCAAATGAGTGACAAACATAAATGTGCCCACAAATAGCCAAATGGCCGTCGAGCTGAACAAAATTTACACAATTTTAATCTTTAAAATTTTATAGAAAAATTCTCAAATACAATTGAGAAATCGGACTTACATAGTCTATAAGTATGGATCCTTGGCTTTAATTTCCCATTGGTCCAAATGGGTGACAAACAAATTTTATAGAAAAATTCTCAAATACAATTGAGAAATCGGACTTACATAGTCTATAAGTATGGATCCTTGGCTTTAAATTCCCATTGGTCCAAATGGGTGACAAACAAATTTTATAGAAAAATTCTCAAATAAAATTGAGAAATCGGACTTACATAGTCTATAAGTATGGATCCTTGGCTTTAATTTCCCACTGGTCCAAATGAGTGACAAACATAAATGTGCCCACAAATAGCCAAATGGCCGTCGAGCTGAACAATATTTACACAATTTTAATCTTTAAAATTTTATAGAAAAATTCTCAAATACAATTGAGAAATCGGACTTACATAGCCTATAAGTATGGATCCTTGGCTTTAAATTCCCATTGGTCCAAATGGGTGACAAACAAATTTTATAGAAAAATTCTCAAATAAAATTGAGAAATCGGACTTACATAGTCTATAAGTATGGATCCTTGGCTTTAATTTCCCACTGGTCCAAATGAGTGACAAACATAAATGTGCCCACAAATAGCCAAATGGCCGTCGAGCTGAACAAAATTTACACAATTTTAATCTTTAAAATTTTATAGAAAAATTCTCAAATACAATTGAGAAATCGGACTTACATAGTCTATAAGTATGGATCCTTGGCTTTAATTTCCCATTGGTCCAAATGGGTGACAAACAAATTTTATAGAAAAATTCTCAAATACAATTGAGAAATCGGACTTACATAGTCTATAAGTATGGATCCTTGGCTTTAAATTCCCATTGGTCCAAATGGGTGACAAACAAATTTTATAGAAAAATTCTCAAATAAAATTGAGAAATCGGACTTACATAGTCTATAAGTATGGATCCTTGGCTTTAATTTCCCACTGGTCCAAATGAGTGACAAACATAAATGTGCCCACAAATAGCCAAATGGCCGTCGAGCTGAACAAAATTTACACAATTTTAATCTTTAAAATTTTATAGAAAAATTCTCAAATACAATTGAGAAATCGGACTTACATAGTCTATAAGTATGGATCCTTGGCTTTAATTTCCCATTGGTCCAAATGGGTGACAAACAAATTTTATAGAAAAATTCTCAAATACAATTGAGAAATCGGACTTACATAGTCTATAAGTATGGATCCTTGGCTTTAATTTCCCACTGGTCCAAATGGGTGACAAACAAATTTTATAGAAAAATTCTCAAATACAATTGAGAAATCGGACTTACATAGTCTATAAGTATGGATCCTTGGCTTTAATTTCCCACTGGTCCAAATGAGTGACAAACATAAATGTGCCCACAAATAGCCAAATGGCCGTCGAGCTGAACAAAATTTACACAATTTTAATCTTTAAAATTTTATAGAAAAATTCTCAAATACAATTGAGAAATCGGACTTACATAGTCTATAAGTATGGATCCTTGACTTTAATTTCCCATTGGTCCAAATGGGTGACAAACAAATTTTATAGAAAAATTCTCAAATACAATTGAGAAATCGGACTTACATAGTCTATAAGTATGGATCCTTGGCTTTAATTTCCCACTGGTCCAAATGGGTGACAAACAAATTTTATAGAAAAATTCTCAAATACAATTGAGAAATCGGACTTACATAGTCTATAAGTATGGATCCTTGGCTTTAATTTCCCACTGGTCCAAATGAGTGACAAACATAAATGTGCCCACAAATAGCCAAATGGCCGTCGAGCTGAACAAAATTTACACAATTTTAATCTTTAAAATTTTATAGAAAAATTCTCAAATACAATTGAGAAATCGGACTTACATAGTCTATAAGTATGGATCCTTGGCTTTAATTTCCCATTGGTCCAAATGGGTGACAAACAAATTTTATAGAAAAATTCTCAAATACAATTGAGAAATCGGACTTACATAGTCTATAAGTATGGATCCTTGGCTTTAAATTCCCATTGGTCCAAATGGGTGACAAACAAATTTTATAGAAAAATTCTCAAATACAATTGAGAAATCGGACTTACATAGTCTATAAGTATGGATCCTTGGCTTTAATTTCCCACTGGTCCAAATGAGTGACAAACATAAATGTGCCCACAAATAGCCAAATGGCCGTAGAGATAAAGAAAATTTACACAATTTTAATCTTTAAAATTTTATAGAAAAATTCTCAAATAAAATTGAGAAATCGGACTTACATAGTCTATAAGTATGGATCCTTGGCTTTAATTTCCCATTGGTCCAAATGGGTGACAAACAAATTTTATAGCAAAATTCTCAAATACAATTGAGAATTCGGACTTACATAGTCTATAAGTATGGATCATTAGCTTTAATTTCCCACTGGTCCAAATGAGTGACAAACATAAATGTGCCCACAAATAGCCAAATGGCCGTAGAGCTGAACAAAATTTACACAATTTTAATCTTTAAAATTTTATAGAAAAATTCTCAAATACAATTGAGAAATCGGACTTACATAGTCTATGAGTATGGATCCTTGGCTTTAATTTCCCACTGGTCCAAATGAGTGACAAACATAAATGTGCCCACAAATAGCCAAATGGCCGTAGAGATAAAGAAAATTTACACAATTTTAATCTTTAAAATTTTATAGAAAAATTCTCAAATAAAATTGAGAAATCGGACTTACATAGTCTATAAGTATGGATCCTTGGCTTTAATTTCCCATTGGTCCAAATGGGTGACAAACAAATTTTATAGCAAAATTCTCAAATACAATTGAGAATTCGGACTTACATAGTCTATAAGTATGGATCATTAGCTTTAATTTCCCACTGGTCCAAATGAGTGACAAACATAAATGTGCCCACAAATAGCCAAATGGCCGTAGAGCTGAACAAAATTTACACAATTTTAGTCTTTAAAATTTTATAGAAAAATTCTCAAATACAATTGAGAAATCGGACTTACATAGTCTTTAAGTATGGATCCTTGGCTTTAATTTCCCACTGGTCCAAATGAGTGACAAACATAAATGTGCCCACAAATAGCCAAATGGCCGTAGAGCTGAACAAAATTTACACAATTTTAATCTTTAAAATTTTATAGAAAAATTCTCAAATACAATTGAGAAATCGGACTTACATAGTCTATAAGTATGGATCCTTAGCTTTAATTTCCCATTGGTCCAAATGAGTGACAAACAAATTTTATAGAAAAATTCTCAAATACAATTGAGAAATCGGACTTACATAGTCTATAAGTATGGATCATTAGCTTTAATTTCCCACTGGTCCAAATGAGTGACAAACATAAATGTGCCCACAAATAACCAAATGGCCGTAGAGCTGAACAAAATTTACACAATTTTAATCTTTAAAATTTTATAGAAAAATTCTCAAATACAATTGAGAAATCGGACTTACATAGTCTATAAGTATGGATCATTAGCTTTAATTTCCCACTGGTTCAAATGAGTGACAACCAAATTTTATAGAAAAATTCTCAAATACAATTGAGAAATCGGACTTACATAGTCTATAAGTATGGATCCTTAGCTTTAATTTCCCATTGGTCCAAATGGATGACAAACATAAATGTGCCCACAAATAGCCAAATGGCCGTCGAGCTGAACAAAATTTACACAATTTTAATCTTTCAAATTTTATAGAAAAATTCTCAAATACAATTGAGAAATCGGACTTACATAGTCTATAAGTATGGATCCTTAGCTTTAATTTCCCATTGGTCCAAATGGGTGACAAACATAAATGTGCCCACAAATAGCCAAATGGCCGTCGAGCTGAACAAAATTTACACAATTTTAATCTTTCAAATTTTATAGAAAAATTCTCAAATACAATTGAGAAATCGGACTTACATAGTCTATAAGTATGGATCCTTAGCTTTAATTTCCCATTGGTCCAAATGGGTGACAAACATAAATGTGCCCACAAATAGCCAAATGGCCGTCGAGCTGAACAAAATTTACACAATTTTAATCTTTCAAATTTTATAGAAAAATTCTCAAATACAATTGAGAAATCGGACTTACATAGTCTGTCGGTATGGATCCTCTGCTTTAATTTCCCATTGGTCCAAATGGGTGACAAACAAATTTTATAGAAAAATTCTCAAATAAAATTGAGAAATCGGACTTACATAGTCTATAAGTATGGATCCTTGGCTTTAATTTCCCACTGGTCCAAATGAGTGACAAACATAAATGTGCCCACAAATAGCCAAATGGCCGTCGAGCTGAACAAAATTTACACAATTTTAATCTTTAAAATTTTATAGAAAAATTCTCAAATACAATTGAGAAATCGGACTTACATAGTCTATAAGTATGGATCCTTGGCTTTAAATTCCCATTGGTCTAAATGGGTGACAAACAAATTTTATAGAAAAATTCTCAAATACAATTGAGAAATCGGACTTACATAGTCTATAAGTATGGATCCTTGGCTTTAATTTCCCACTGGTCCAAATGAGTGACAAACATAAATGTGCCCACAAATAGCCAAATGGCCGTCGAGCTGAACAAAATTTACACAATTTTAATCTTTAAAATTTTATAGAAAAATTCTCAAATACAATTGAGAAATCGGACTTACATAGTCTATAAGTATGGATCCTTGGCTTTAATTTCCCACTGTTCCAAATGAATGACAAACATAAATGTGCCCACAAATAGCCAAATGGCCGTAGAGATAAAGAAAATTTACACAATTTTAATCTTTAAAATTTTATAGAAAAATTCTCAAATACAATTGAGAAATCGGACTTACATAGTCTATAAGTATGGATCTTTAGCTTTAATTTCCCATTGGTCCAAATGGGTGACAAACAAATTTTATAGCAAAATTCTCAAATACAATTGAGAATTCGGACTTACATAGTCTGTAGGTATGGATCCTTGGCTTTAATTTCCCATTGGTCCAAATGAGTGACAAACAAATTTTATAGAAAAATTCTCAAATACAATTGAGAAATCGGACTTACATAGTCTATAAGTATGGATCTTTAGCTTTAATTTCCCATTGGTCCAAATGGGTGACAAACAAATTTTATAGCAAAATTCTCAAATACAATTGAGAATTCGGACTTACATAGTCTGTAGGTATGGATCCTTGGCTTTAATTTCCCATTGGTCCAAATGAGTGACAAACAAATTTTATAGAAAAATTCTCAAATACAATTGAGAAATCGGACTTGCATAGTCTATAAGTATGAATCCTTGGCTTTAAATTCCCACTGGTCCAAATGAGTGACAAACATAAATGTGCCCACAAATAGCCAAATGGCCGTAGAGCTGACCAAAATTTACACAATTTTAATCTTTAAAATTTTATAGAAAATTTCTCAAATACAATTGAAAAATCGAACTTACATAGTCTATAAGTATGGATCCTTGGCTTTATTTTCCCACTGGTCCAAATGAGTGACAAACATAAATGTGCCCACAAATAGCCAAATGGCCGTAGAGCTGAACAAAATTTACACAATTTTAATCTTTAAAATTTTATAGAAAATTTCTCAAATACAATTGAGAAATCGGACTTACATAGTCTATAAGTATGGATCCTTGGCTTTATTTTCCCACTGGTCCAAATGAGTGACAAACATAAATGTGCCCACAAATAGCCAAATGGCCGTCGAGCTGAACAAAATTTACACAATTTTAATCTTTAAAATTTTATAGAAAAATTCTCAAATACAATTGAGAATTCGGACTTACATAGTCTGTAGGTATGGATCCTTGGCTTTAATTTCCCATTGGTCCAAATGAGTGACAAACAAATTTTATAGAAAAATTCTCAAATACAATTGAGAAATCGGACTTACATAGTCTATAGGTATGGATCCTTGGCTTTAATTTCCCACTGGTCCAAATGAGTGACAAACATAAATGTGCCCACAAATAGCCCAATGGCCGTCGAGCTGAACAAAATTTACACAATTTTAATCTTTAAAATTTTATAGAAAAATTCTCAAATACAATTGAGAAATCGAACTTACATAGTCTATAAGTATGGATCCTTAGCTTTAATTTCCCACTGGTCCAAATGAGTGACAAACATAAATGTGCCCACAAATAACCAAATGGCCGTCGAGCTGAACAAAATTTACACAATTTTAATCTTTAAAATTTTATAGAAAAATTCTCAAATACAATTGAGAAATCGGACTTACATAGTCTATAAGTATGGATCATTAGCTTTAATTTCCCACTGGTCCAAATGAGTGACAAACATAAATGTGCCCACAAATAGCCAAATTTACACAATTTTAGTCTTTAAAATTTTATAGAAAAATTCTCAAATACAATTGAGAAATCGGACTTACATAGTCTATGAGTATGGATCCTTGGCTTTAATTTCCCACTGGTCCAAATGAGTGACAAACATAAATGTGCCCACAAATAGCCAAATGGCCGTAGAGATAAAGAAAATTTACACAATTTTAATCTTTAAAATTTTATAGAAAAATTCTCAAATAAAATTGAGAAATCGGACTTACATAGTCTATAAGTATGGATCCTTGGCTTTAATTTCCCACTGGTCCAAATGAGTGACAAACATAAATGTGCCCACAAATAGCCAAATGGCCGTAGAGATAAAGAAAATTTACACAATTTTAATCTTTAAAATTTTATAGAAAAATTCTCAAATAAAATTGAGAAATCGGACTTACATAGTCTATAAGTATGGATCCTTGGCTTTAATTTCCCATTGGTCCAAATGGGTGACAAACAAATTTTATAGCAAAATTCTCAAATACAATTGAGAATTCGGACTTACATAGTCTATAAGTATGGATCATTAGCTTTAATTTCCCACTGGTCCAAATGAGTGACAAACATAAATGTGCCCACAAATAGCCAAATGGCCGTAGAGCTGAACAAAATTTACACAATTTTAATCTTTAAAATTTTATAGAAAAATTCTCAAATACAATTGAGAAATCGGACTTACATAGTCTATGAGTATGGATCCTTGGCTTTAATTTCCCACTGGTCCAAATGAGTGACAAACATAAATGTGCCCACAAATAGCCAAATGGCCGTAGAGATAAAGAAAATTTACACAATTTTAATCTTTAAAATTTTATAGAAAAATTCTCAAATAAAATTGAGAAATCGGACTTACATAGTCTATAAGTATGGATCCTTGGCTTTAATTTCCCATTGGTCCAAATGGGTGACAAACAAATTTTATAGCAAAATTCTCAAATACAATTGAGAATTCGGACTTACATAGTCTATAAGTATGGATCATTAGCTTTAATTTCCCACTGGTCCAAATGAGTGACAAACATAAATGTGCCCACAAATAGCCAAATGGCCGTAGAGCTGAACAAAATTTACACAATTTTAATCTTTAAAATTTTATAGAAAAATTCTCAAATACAATTGAGAAATCGGACTTACATAGTCTATAAGAATGGATCCTTAGCCTTAATTTCCCACTGGTCCAAATGAGTGACAAACATAAATGTGCCCACAAATAGCCAAATGGCCGTAGAGATAAAGAAAATTTACACAATTTTAATCTTTAAAATTTTATAGAAAAATTCTCAAATAAAATTGAGAAATCGGACTTACATAGTCTATAAGTATGGATCCTTGGCTTTAATTTCCCATTGGTCCAAATGGGTGACAAACAAATTTTATAGCAAAATTCTCAAATACAATTGAGAATTCGGACTTACATAGTCTATAAGTATGGATCATTAGCTTTAATTTCCCACTGGTCCAAATGAGTGACAAACATAAATGTGCCCACAAATAGCCAAATGGCCGTCGAGCTGAACAAAATTTACACAATTTTAATCTTTAAAATTTTATAGAAAAATTCTCAAATACAATTGAGAAATCGGACTTACATAGTCTATAAGAATGGATCCTTAGCCTTAATTTCCCACTGGTCCAAATGAGTGACAAACATAAATGTGCCCACAAATAGCCAAATGGCCGTCGAGCTGAACAAAATTTACACAATTTTAATCTTTAAAATTTTATAGAAAAATTCTCAAATACAATTGAGAAATCGGACTTACATAGTCTATAAGTATGGATCCTTGGCTTTAATTTCCCACTGGTCCAAATGAATGACAAACATAAATGTGCCCACAAATAGCCAAATGGCCGTAGAGATAAAGAAAATTTACACAATTTTAATCTTTAAAATTTTATAGAAAAATTCTCAAATAAAATTGAGAAATCGGACTTACATAGTCTATAAGTATGGATCCTTGCTTTAATTTCCCATTGGTCCAAATGGGTGACAAACAAATTTTATAGCAAAATTCTCAAATACAATTGAGAATTCGGACTTACATAGTCTATAAGTATGGATCATTAGCTTTAATTTCCCACTGGTCCAAATGAGTGACAAACATAAATGTGCCCACAAATAGCCAAATGGCCGTAGAGCTGAACAAAATTTACACAATTTTAGTCTTTAAAATTTTATAGAAAAATTCTCAAATACAATTGAGAAATCGGACTTACATAGTCTATAAGTATGGATCCTTGGCTTTAATTTCCCACTGGTCCAAATGAGTGACAAACATAAATGTGCCCACAAATAGCCAAATGGCCGTAGAGCTGAACAAAATTTACACAATTTTAATCTTTAAAATTTTATAGAAAAATTCTCAAATACAATTGAGAAATCGGACTTACATAGTCTATAAGTATGGATCCTTGGCTTTAATTTCCGATTGGTCCAAATGAGTGACAAACATAAATGTGCCCACAAATAGCCCAATGGCCGTCGAGCTGAACAAAATTTACACAATTTTAATCTTTAAAATTTTATAGAAAAATTCTCAAATACAATTGAGAAATCGAACTTACATAGTCTATAAGTATGGATCCTTAGCTTTAATTTCCCACTGGTCCAAATGAGTGACAAACATAAATGTGCCCACAAATAACCAAATGGCCGTCGAGCTGAACAAAATTTACACAATTTTAATCTTTAAAATTTTATAGAAAAATTCTCAAATACAATTGAGAAATCGGACTTACATAGTCTGTAGGTATGGATCCTTGGCTTTAATTTCCCATTGGTCCAAATGAGTGACAAACAAATTTTATAGAAAAATTCTCAAATACAATTGAGAAATCGGACTTACATAGTCTATAAGTATGGATCCTTGGCTTTAATTTCCCACTGGTCCAAATGAGTGACAAACATAAATGTGCCCACAAATAGCCAAATGGCCGTCGAGTTGAACAAAATTTACACAATTTTAATCTTTAAAATTTTATAGAAAAATTCTGAAATACAATTGAGAAATCGGACTTACATAGTCTATAAGTATGGATCCTTGGCTTTAATTTCCCACTGGTCCAAATGAGTGACAAACATAAATTTGCCCACAAATAGCCAAATGGCCGTAGAGCTGAACAAAATTTACACAATTTTAATCTTTAAAATTTTATAGAAAAATTCTCAAATACAATTGAGAAATCGAACTTACATAGTCTATAGGTATGGATCCTTGGCTTTAATTTCCCACTGGTCCAAATGAGTGACAAACATAAATGTGCCCACAAATAGCCAAATGGCCGTCGAGCTGAACAAAATTTACACAATTTTAATCTTTAAAATTTTATAGAAAAATTCTCAAATACAATTGAGAAATCGGACTTACATAGTCTATAAGTATGGATCCTTGGCTTTAATTTCCCACTGGTCCAAATGAGTGACAAACATAAATGTGCCCACAAATAGCCAAATGGCCGTCGAGTTGAACAAAATTTACACAATTTTAATCTTTAAAATTTTATAGAAAAATTCTCAAATACAATTGAGAAATCGGACTTACATAGTCTATGAGTATGGATCCTTGGCTTTAATTTCCCACTGGTCCAAATGAGTGACAAACATAAATGTGCCCACAAATAGCCAAATGGCCGTAGAGATAAAGAAAATTTACACAATTTTAATCTTTAAAATTTTATAGAAAAATTCTCAAATAAAATTGAGAAATCGGACTTACATAGTCTATAAGTATGGATCCTTGGCTTTAATTTCCCACTGGTCCAAATGAGTGACAAACATAAATGTGCCCACAAATAGCCAAATGGCCGTAGAGATAAAGAAAATTTACACAATTTTAATCTTTAAAATTTTATAGAAAAATTCTCAAATAAAATTGAGAAATCGGACTTACATAGTCTATAAGTATGGATCCTTGGCTTTAATTTCCCATTGGTCCAAATGGGTGACAAACAAATTTTATAGCAAAATTCTCAAATACAATTGAGAATTCGGACTTACATAGTCTATAAGTATGGATCATTAGCTTTAATTTCCCACTGGTCCAAATGAGTGACAAACATAAATGTGCCCACAAATAGCCAAATGGCCGTAGAGCTGAACAAAATTTACACAATTTTAATCTTTAAAATTTTATAGAAAAATTCTCAAATACAATTGAGAAATCGGACTTACATAGTCTATGAGTATGGATCCTTGGCTTTAATTTCCCACTGGTCCAAATGAGTGACAAACATAAATGTGCCCACAAATAGCCAAATGGCCGTAGAGATAAAGAAAATTTACACAATTTTAATCTTTAAAATTTTATAGAAAAATTCTCAAATAAAATTGAGAAATCGGACTTACATAGTCTATAAGTATGGATCCTTGGCTTTAATTTCCCATTGGTCCAAATGGGTGACAAACAAATTTTATAGCAAAATTCTCAAATACAATTGAGAATTCGGACTTACATAGTCTATAAGTATGGATCATTAGCTTTAATTTCCCACTGGTCCAAATGAGTGACAAACATAAATGTGCCCACAAATAGCCAAATGGCCGTAGAGCTGAACAAAATTTACACAATTTTAATCTTTAAAATTTTATAGAAAAATTCTCAAATACAATTGAGAAATCGGACTTACATAGTCTATAAGAATGGATCCTTAGCCTTAATTTCCCACTGGTCCAAATGAGTGACAAACATAAATGTGCCCACAAATAGCCAAATGGCCGTAGAGATAAAGAAAATTTACACAATTTTAATCTTTAAAATTTTATAGAAAAATTCTCAAATAAAATTGAGAAATCGGACTTACATAGTCTATAAGTATGGATCCTTGGCTTTAATTTCCCATTGGTCCAAATGGGTGACAAACAAATTTTATAGCAAAATTCTCAAATACAATTGAGAATTCGGACTTACATAGTCTATAAGTATGGATCATTAGCTTTAATTTCCCACTGGTCCAAATGAGTGACAAACATAAATGTGCCCACAAATAGCCAAATGGCCGTCGAGCTGAACAAAATTTACACAATTTTAATCTTTAAAATTTTATAGAAAAATTCTCAAATACAATTGAGAAATCGGACTTACATAGTCTATAAGAATGGATCCTTAGCCTTAATTTCCCACTGGTCCAAATGAGTGACAAACATAAATGTGCCCACAAATAGCCAAATGGCCGTCGAGCTGAACAAAATTTACACAATTTTAATCTTTAAAATTTTATAGAAAAATTCTCAAATACAATTGAGAAATCGGACTTACATAGTCTATAAGTATGGATCCTTGGCTTTAATTTCCCACTGGTCCAAATGAATGACAAACATAAATGTGCCCACAAATAGCCAAATGGCCGTAGAGATAAAGAAAATTTACACAATTTTAATCTTTAAAATTTTATAGAAAAATTCTCAAATAAAATTGAGAAATCGGACTTACATAGTCTATAAGTATGGATCCTTGCTTTAATTTCCCATTGGTCCAAATGGGTGACAAACAAATTTTATAGCAAAATTCTCAAATACAATTGAGAATTCGGACTTACATAGTCTATAAGTATGGATCATTAGCTTTAATTTCCCACTGGTCCAAATGAGTGACAAACATAAATGTGCCCACAAATAGCCAAATGGCCGTAGAGCTGAACAAAATTTACACAATTTTAGTCTTTAAAATTTTATAGAAAAATTCTCAAATACAATTGAGAAATCGGACTTACATAGTCTATAAGTATGGATCCTTGGCTTTAATTTCCCACTGGTCCAAATGAGTGACAAACATAAATGTGCCCACAAATAGCCAAATGGCCGTAGAGCTGAACAAAATTTACACAATTTTAATCTTTAAAATTTTATAGAAAAATTCTCAAATACAATTGAGAAATCGGACTTACATAGTCTATAAGTATGGATCCTTGGCTTTAATTTCCGATTGGTCCAAATGAGTGACAAACATAAATGTGCCCACAAATAGCCCAATGGCCGTCGAGCTGAACAAAATTTACACAATTTTAATCTTTAAAATTTTATAGAAAAATTCTCAAATACAATTGAGAAATCGAACTTACATAGTCTATAAGTATGGATCCTTAGCTTTAATTTCCCACTGGTCCAAATGAGTGACAAACATAAATGTGCCCACAAATAACCAAATGGCCGTCGAGCTGAACAAAATTTACACAATTTTAATCTTTAAAATTTTATAGAAAAATTCTCAAATACAATTGAGAAATCGGACTTACATAGTCTGTAGGTATGGATCCTTGGCTTTAATTTCCCATTGGTCCAAATGAGTGACAAACAAATTTTATAGAAAAATTCTCAAATACAATTGAGAAATCGGACTTACATAGTCTATAAGTATGGATCCTTGGCTTTAATTTCCCACTGGTCCAAATGAGTGACAAACATAAATGTGCCCACAAATAGCCAAATGGCCGTCGAGTTGAACAAAATTTACACAATTTTAATCTTTAAAATTTTATAGAAAAATTCTGAAATACAATTGAGAAATCGGACTTACATAGTCTATAAGTATGGATCCTTGGCTTTAATTTCCCACTGGTCCAAATGAGTGACAAACATAAATTTGCCCACAAATAGCCAAATGGCCGTAGAGCTGAACAAAATTTACACAATTTTAATCTTTAAAATTTTATAGAAAAATTCTCAAATACAATTGAGAAATCGAACTTACATAGTCTATAGGTATGGATCCTTGGCTTTAATTTCCCACTGGTCCAAATGAGTGACAAACATAAATGTGCCCACAAATAGCCAAATGGCCGTCGAGCTGAACAAAATTTACACAATTTTAATCTTTAAAATTTTATAGAAAAATTCTCAAATACAATTGAGAAATCGAACTTACATAGTCTATAAGTATGGATCCTTAGCTTTAATTTCCCACTGGTCCAAATGAGTGACAAACATAAATGTGCCCACAAATAGCCAAATGGCCGTCGAGTTGAACAAAATTTACACAATTTTAATCTTTAAAATTTTATAGAAAAATTCTCAAATACAATTGAGAAATCGGACTTACATAGTCTATAAGTATGGATCCTTGGCTTTAATTTCCCACTGGTCCAAATGAGTGACAAACATAAATTTGCCCACAAATAGCCAAATGGCCGTCGAGTTGAACAAAATTTACACAATTTTAATCTTTAAAATTTTATAGAAAAATTCTCAAATACAATTGAGAAATCGGACTTACATAGTCTATAAGTATGGATCCTTGGCTTTAATTTCCCACTGGTCCAAATGAGTGACAAACATAAATTTGCTCACAAATAGCCAAATGGCCGTCGAGTTGAACAAAATTTACACAATTTTAATCTTTAAAATTTTATAGAAAAATTCTCAAATACAATTGAGAAATCGGACTTACATAGTCTATAAGTATGGATCCTTGGCTTTAATTTCCCACTGGTCCAAATGAGTGACAAACATAAATTTGCCCACAAATAGCCAAATGGCCGTCGAGTTGAACAAAATTTACACAATTTTAATCTTTAAAATTTTATAGAAAAATTCTTAAATACAATTGAGAAATCGGACTTACATAGTCTGTCGGTATGGATCCTCTGCTTTAATTTCCCATTGGTCCAAATGGGTGACAAACAAATTTTATAGAAAAATTCTCAAATACAATTGAGAAATCGGACTTACATAGTCTATAAGTATGGATCCTTGGCTTTAATTTCCCACTGGTCCAAATGAGTGACAAACATAAATGTGCCCACAAATAGCCAAATGGCCGTCGAGTTGAACAAAATTTACACAATTTTAATCTTTAAAATTTTATAGAAAAATTCTCAAATACAATTGAGAAATCGGACTTACATAGTCTATAAGTATGGATCCTTGGCTTTAATTTCCCACTGGTCCAAATGAGTGACAAACATAAATGTGCCCACAAATAGCCAAATGGCCGTAGAGCTGAACAAAATTTACACAATTTTAATCTTTAAAATTTTATAGAAAAATTCTCAAATACAATTGAGAAATCGAACTTACATAGTCTATAGGTATGGATCCTTGGCTTTAATTTCCCACTGGTCCAAATGAGTGACAAACATAAATGTGCCCACAAATAGCCAAATGGCCGTCGAGCTGAACAAAATTTACACAATTTTAATCTTTAAAATTTTATAGAAAAATTCTCAAATACAATTGAGAAATCGAACTTACATAGTCTATAAGTATGGATCCTTAGCTTTAATTTCCCACTGGTCCAAATGAGTGACAACCATAAATGTGCCCACAAATAGCCAAATGGCCGTCGAGCTGAACAAAATTTACACAATTTTAATCTTTAAAATTTTATAGAAAAATTCTCAAATACAATTGAGAAATCGGACTTACATAGTCTATAAGTATGGATCCTTAGCTTTAATTTCCCATTGGTCCAAATGAGTGACAAACAAATTTTATAGAAAAATTCTCAAATACAATTGAGAAATCGGACTTACATAGTCTGTAGGTATAGATCCTTGGCTTTAATTTCCCATTGGTCCAAATGAGTGACAAACAAATTTTATAGAAAAATTCTCAAATACAATTGAGAAATCGGACTTACATAGTCTATAAGTATGGATCCTTAGCTTTAATTTCCCATTGGTCCAAATGGGTGACAAACAAATTTTATAGAAAAATTCTCAAATACAATTGAGAAATCGGACTTACATAGTCTATAAGTATGGATCCTTGGCTTTAATTTCCCACTGGTCCAAATGAGGGACAAACATAAATGTGCCCACAAATAGCCAAATGGCCGTCGAGCTGAACAAAATTTACACAATTTTAATCTTTAAAATTTTATAGAAAAATTCTCAAATACAATTGAGAAATCGGACTTACATAGCCTATAAGTATGGATCCTTGGCTTTAATTTCCCACTGGTCCAAATGAGTGACAAACATAAATGTGCCCACAAATAGCCAAATGGCCGTCGAGCTGAACAAAATTTACACAATTTTAATCTTTAAAATTTTATAGAAAAATTCTCAAATACAATTGAGAAATCGGACTTACATAGTCTATAAGTATGGATCCTTGGCTTTAAATTCCCATTGGTCCAAATGGGTGACAAACAAATTTTATAGAAAAATTCTCAAATACAATTGAGAATTCGGACTTACATAGTCTATAAGTATGGATCCTTGGCTTTAATTTCCCACTGGTCCAAATGAGTGACAAACATAAATGTGCCCACAAATAGCCAAATGGCCGTCGAGCTGAACAAAATTTACACAATTTTAATCTTTAAAATTTTATAGAAAAATTCTCAAATACAATTGAGAAATCGGACTTACATAGTCTATAAGTATGGATCCTTAGCTTTAATTTCCCATTGGTCCAAATGGGTGACAAAAAAATTTTATAGCAAAATTCTCAAATACAATTGAGAATTCGGACTTACATAGTCTGTAGGTATGGATCCTTGGCTTTAATTTCCCATTGGTCCAAATGAGTGACAAACAAATTTTATAGAAAAATTCTCAAATACAATTGAGAAATCGGACTTACATAGTCTATAAGTATAGATCCTTAACTTTAATTTCCCATTGGTCCAAATGGGTGACAAACAAATTTTATAGAAAAATTCTCAAATACAATTGAGAAATCGGACTTACATAGTCTGTAGGTATGGATCCTCTACTTTAATTTCCCATTGGTCCAAATGGGTGACAAACAAATTTTATAGAAAAATTCTCAAATACAATTGAGAAATCGGACTTACATAGTCTATAAGTATGGATCATTAGCTTTAATTTCCCACTGGTCCAAATGAGTGACAAACATAAATGTGCCCACAAATAACCAAATGGCCGTAGAGCTGAACAAAATTTACACAATTTTAATCTTTAAAATTTTATAGAAAAATTCTCAAATACAATTGAGAAATCGGACTTACATAGTCTATAAGTATAGATCCTTAGCTTTAATTTCCCATTGGTCCAAATGGGTGACAAACAAATTTTATAGAAAAATTCTCAAATACAATTGAGAAATCGGACTTACATAGTCTGTAGGTATGGATCCTCTACTTTAATTTCCAATTGGTCCAAATGGGTGACAAACAAATTTTATAGAAAAATTCTCAAATACAATTGAGAAATCGGACTTACATAGTCTATAAGTATGGATCATTAGCTTTAATTTCCCACTGGTTCAAATGAGTGACAAACATAAATGTGCCCACAAATAACCAAATGGCCGTAGAGCTGAACAAAATTTACACAATTTTAATCTTTAAAATTTTATAGAAAAATTCTCAAATACAATTGAGAAATCGGACTTACATAGTCTATAAGTATAGATCCTTAGCTTTAATTTCCCATTGGTCCAAATGGGTGACAAACAAATTTTATAGAAAAATTCTCAAATACAATTGAGAAATCGGACTTACATAGTCTGTAGGTATGGATCCTCTACTTTAATTTCCAATTGGTCCAAATGGGTGACAAACAAATTTTATAGAAAAATACTCAAATACAATTGGGAATTCGGACTTACATAGTCTATAAGTATGGATCCTTAGCTGTAATTTCCCATTGGTCCAAATGGGTGACAAACAAATTTTATAGAAAAATTCTCAAATACAATTGAGAAATCGGACTTACATAGTCTGTAGGTATGGATCCTCTACTTTAATTTCCCATTGGTCCAAATGGGTGACAAACAAATTTTATAGAAAAATTCTCAAATACAATTGAGAAATCGGACTTACATAGTCTATAAGTATGGATCATTAGCTTTAATTTCCCACTGGTTCAAATGAGTGACAAACATAAATGTGCCCACAAATAACCAAATGGCCGTAGAGCTGAACAAAATTTACACAATTTTAATCTTTAAAATTTTATAGAAAAATTCTCAAATACAATTGAGAAATCGGACTTACATAGTCTGTAGGTATGGATCCTTGGCTTTAATTTCCCATTGGTCCAAATGAGTGACAAACAAATTTTATAGAAAAATTCTCAAATACAATTGAGAAATCGGACTTACATAGTCTATAAGTATGGATCCTTGGCTTTAATTTCCCACTGGTCCAAATGAGTGACAAACATAAATGTGCCCACAAATAACCAAATGGCCGTAGAGCTGAACAAAATTTACACAATTTTAATCTTTAAAATTTTATAGAAAAATTCTCAAATACAATTGAGAAATCGGACTTACATAGTCTGTAGGTATGGATCCTTGGCTTTACATTCCCATTGGTCCAAATGGGTGACAAACAAATTTTATAGAAAAATTCTCAAATACAATTGAGAAATCGGACTTACATAGTCTGTAGGTATGGATCCTCTACTTTAATTTCCCATTGGTCCAAATGGGTGACAAACAAATTTTATAGAAAAATTCTCAAATACAATTGAGAAATCGGACTTACATAGTCTGTAGGTATGGATCCTCTACTTTAAATTCCCATTGGTCCAAATGGGTGACAAGCAAATTTTATAGAAAAATTCTCAAATACAATTGAGAAATCGGACTTACATAGTCTGTAGGTATGGATCCTTGGCTTTAATTTCCCATTGGTCCAAATGAGTGACAAACAAATTTTATAGAAAAATTCTCAAATACAATTGAGAAATCGGACTTACATAGTCTGTAGGTATGGATCCTTGGCTTTAATTTCCCATTGGTCCAAATGAGTGACAAACAAATTTTATAGAAAAATTCTCAAATACAATTGAGAAATCGGACTTACATAGTCTGTAGGTATGGATCCTCTACTTTAATTTCCCATTGGTCCAAATGGGTGACAAACAAATTTTATAGAAAAATTCTCAAATACAATTGAGAAATCGGACTTACATAGTCTGTAGGTATGGATCCTTGGCTTTAATTTCCCATTGGTCCAAATGAGTGACAAACAAATTTTATAGAAAAATTCTCAAATACAATTGAGAATTCGGACTTACATAGTCTGTAGGTATGGATCCTCTACTTTAATTTCCCATTGGTCCAAATGGGTGACAAACAAATTTTATAGAAAAATTCTCAAATACAATTGAGAAATCGGACTTACATAGTCTGTAGGTATGGATCCTCTACTTTAAATTCCCATTGGTCCAAATGGGTGACAAACAAATTTTATAGAAAAATTCTCAAATACAATTGAGAAATCGGACTTACATAGTCTATAAGTATGGATCCTTAGCTTTAATTTCCAATTGGTCCAAATGGGTGACAAACAAATTTTATAGAAAAATACTCAAATACAATTGAGAATTCGGACTTACATAGTCTGTAGGTATGGATCCTTGGCTTTAATTTCCCATTGGTCCAAATGAGTGACAAACAAATTTTATAGAAAAATTCTCAAATACAATTGAGAAATCGGACTTACATAGTCTGTAGGTATGGATCCTTGGCTTTAATTTCCCATTGGTCCAAATGAGTGACAAACAAATTTTATAGAAAAATTCTTAAATACAATTGAGAAATCGGACTTACATAGTCTGTAGGTATGGATCCTTGGCTTTAATTTCCCATTGGTCCAAATGAGTGACAAACAAATTTTATAGAAAAATTCTCAAATACAATTGAGAAATCGGACTTACATAGTCTGTAGGTATGGATCCTTGGCTTTAATTTCCCATTGGTCCAAATGAGTGACAAACAAATTTTATAGAAAAATTCTCAAATACAATTGAGAAATCGGACTTACATAGTCTATAAGTATGGATCATTAGCTTTAATTTCCCACTGGTTCAAATGAGTGACAAACATAAATGTGCCCACAAATAACCAAATGGCCGTAGAGCTGAACAAAATTTACACAATTTTAATCTTTAAAATTTTATAGAAAAATTCTCAAATACAATTGAGAAATCGTACTTACATAGTCTGTAGGTATGGATCCTCTACTTTAATTTCCCATTGGTGCAAATGGGTGACAAACAAATTTTATAGCAAAATTCTCAAATACAATTGAGAAATCGGACTTACATAGTCTGTAGGTATGGATCCTCTACTTTAAATTCCCATTGGTCCAAATGGGTGACAAACAAATTTTATAGAAAAATTCTCAAATACAATTGAGAAATCGGACTTACATAGTATATAAGTATGGATCATTAGCTTTAATTTCCCACTGGTTCAAATGAGTGACAAACATAAATGTGCCCACAAATAACCAAATGGCCGTAGAGCTGAACAAAATTTACACAATTTTAATCTTTAAAATTTTATAGAAAAATTCTCAAATACAATTGAGAAATCGGACTTACATAGTCTGTAGGTATGGATCCTTAGCTTTAATTTCCAATTGGTCCAAATGGGTGACAAACAAATTTTATAGAAAAATACTCAAATACAATTGAGAATTCGGACTTACATAGTCTGTAGGTATGGATCCTTGGCTTTAATTTCCCATTGGTCCAAATGAGTGACAAACAAATTTTATAGAAAAATTCTCAAATACAATTGAGAAATCGGACTTACATAGTCTGTAGGTATGGATCCTTGGCTTTAATTTCCCATTGGTCCAAATGGGTGACAAACAAATTTTATAGAAAAATTCTCAAATACAATTGAGAAATCGGACTTACATAGTCTGTAGGTATGGATCCTCTACTTTAATTTCCCATTGGTCCAAATGGGTGACAAACAAATTTTATAGAAAAATTCTCAAATACAATTGAGAAATCGGACTTACATAGTCTGTAGGTATGGATCCTCTACTTTAAATTCCCATTGGTCCAAATGAGTGACAAACAAATTTTATAGAAAAATTCTCAAATACAATTGAGAAATCGGACTTACATAGTCTGTAGGTATGGATCCTTGGCTTTAATTTCCCATTGGTCCAAATGGGTGACAAACAAATTTTATAGAAAAATTCTCAAATACAATTGAGAAATCGGACTTACATAGTCTATAAGTATGGATCATTAGCTTTAATTTCCAATTGGTCCAAATGGGTGACAAACAAATTTTATAGAAAAATACTCAAATACAATTGAGAATTCGGACTTACATAGTCTGTAGGTATGGATCCTTGGCTTTAATTTCCCATTGGTCCAAATGAGTGACAAACAAATTTTATAGAAAAATTCTCAAATACAATTGAGAAATCGGACTTACATAGTCTGTAGGTATGGATCCTTGGCTTTAATTTCCCATTGGTCCAAATGAGTGACAAACAAATTTTATAGAAAAATACTCAAATACAATTGAGAATTCGGACTTACATAGTCTGTAGGTATGGATCCTTGGCTTTAATTTCCCATTGGTCCAAATGAGTGACAAACAAATTTTATAGAAAAATTCTCAAATACAATTGAGAAATCGGACTTACATAGTCTGTAGGTATGGATCCTTGGCTTTAATTTCCCATTGGTCCAAATGAGTGACAAACAAATTTTATAGAAAAATTCTCAAATACAATTGAGAAATCGGACTTACATAGTCTGTAGGTATGGATCCTCTACTTTAATTTCCCATTGGTCCAAATGGGTGACAAACAAATTTTATAGAAAAATTCTCAAATACAATTGAGAAATCGGACTTACATAGTCTGTAGGTATGGATCCTCTACTTTAAATTCCCATTGGTCCAAATGGGTGACAAACAAATTTTATAGAAAAATTCTCAAATACAATTGAGAAATCGGACTTACATAGTCTGTAGGTATGGATCCTTGGCTTTAATTTCCCATTGGTCCAAATGAGTGACAAACAAATTTTATAGAAAAATTCTCAAATACAATTGAGAAATCGGACTTACATAGTCTATAAGTATGGATCATTAGCTTTAATTTCCCACTGGTTCAAATGAGTGACAAACATAAATGTGCCCACAAATAACCAAATGGCCGTAGAGCTGAACAAAATTTACACAATTTTAATCTTTAAAATTTTATAGAAAAATTCTCAAATACAATTGAGAAATCGGACTTACATAGTCTGTAGGTATGGATCCTCTACTTTAATTTCCCATTGGTCCAAATGGGTGACAAACAAATTTTATAGAAAAATTCTCAAATACAATTGAGAAATCGGACTTACATAGTCTGTAGGTATGGATCCTCTACTTTAAATTCCCATTGGTCCAAATGGGTGACAAACAAATTTTATAGAAAAATTCTCAAATACAATTGAGAAATCGGACTTACATAGTCTATAAGTATGGATCATTAGCTTTAATTTCCCACTGGTTCAAATGAGTGACAAACATAAATGTGCCCACAAATAACCAAATGGCCGTAGAGCTGAACAAAATTTACACAATTTTAATCTTTAAAATTTTATAGAAAAATTCTCAAATACAATTGAGAAATCGGACTTACATACTCTGTAGGTATGGATCCTCTACTTTAATTTCCCATTGGTCCAAATGGGTGACAAACAAATTTTATAGAAAAATTCTCAAATACAATTGAGAAATCGGACTTACATAGTCTGTAGGTATGGATCCTCTACTTTAAATTCCCATTGGTCCAAATGGGTGACAAACAAATTTTATAGAAAAATTCTCAAATACAATTGAGAAATCGGACTTACATAGTCTATAAGTATGGATCCTTAGCTTTAATTTCCCATTGGTCCAAATGGGTGACAAACAAATTTTATAGAAAAATTCTCAAATACAATTGAGAAATCGGACTTACATAGTCTATAAGTATGGATCCTTGGCTTTAATTTCCCACTGATCCAAATAAGTGACAAACATAAATGTGCCCACAAATAACCAAATGGCCGTAGAGCTGAACAAAATTTACACAATTTTAATCTTTAAAATTTTATAGAAAAATTCTCAAATACAATTGAGAAATCGGACTTACATAGTCTGTAGGTATGGATCCTCTACTTTAAATTCCCATTGGTCCAAATGGGTGACAAACAAATTTTATAGAAAAATACTCAAATACAATTGAGAATTCGGACTTACATAGTCTGTAGGTATGGATCCTTGGCTTTAATTTCCCATTGGTCCAAATGAGTGACAAACAAATTTTATAGAAAAATTCTCAAATACAATTGAGAAATCGGACTTACATAGTCTATAAGTATGGATCATTAGCTTTAATTTCCCACTGGTTCAAATGAGTGACAAACATAAATGTGCCCACAAATAACCAAATGGCCGTTGAGCTGAACAAAATTTACACAATTTTAATCTTTAAAATTTTATAGAAAAATTCTCAAATACAATTGAGAAATCGGACTTACATAGTCTATAAGTATGGATCCTTAGCTTTAATTTCCCATTGGTCCAAATGGGTGACAAACAAATTTTATAGAAAAATTCTCAAATACAATTGAGAAATCGGACTTACATAGTCTATAAGTATGGATCCTTGGCTTTAATTTCCCACTGGTCCAAATGAGTGACAAACATAAATGTGCCCACAAATAACCAAATGGCCGTAGAGCTGAACAAAATTTACACAATTTTAATCTTTAAAATTTTATAGAAAAATTCTCAAATACAATTGAGAAATCGGACTTACATAGTCTGTAGGTATGGATCCTCTACTTTAAATTCCCATTGGTCCAAATGAGTGACAAACAAATTTTATAGAAAAATTCTCAAATACAATTAAGAAATCGGACTTACATAGTCTATAAGTATGGATCATTAGCTTTAATTTCCCACTGGTTCAAATGAGTGACAAACATAAATGTGCCCACAAATAACCAAATGGCCGTAGAGCTGAACAAAATTTACACAATTTTAATCTTTAAAATTTTATAGAAAAATTCTCAAATACAATTGAGAAATCGGACTTACATAGTCTATAAGTATGGATCCTTAGCTTTAATTTCCCATTGGTCCAAATGGGTGACAAACAAATTTTATAGAAAAATTCTCAAATACAATTAAGAAATCGGACTTACATAGTCTATAAGTATGGATCATTAGCTTTAATTTCCCACTGGTTCAAATGAGTGACAAACATAAATGTGCCCACAAATAACCAAATGGCCGTAGAGCTGAACAAAATTTACACAATTTTAATCTTTAAAATTTTATAGAAAAATTCTCAAATACAATTGAGAAATCGGACTTACATAGTCTATAAGTATGGATCCTTAGCTTTAATTTCCCATTGGTCCAAATGAGTGACAAACAAATTTTATAGAAAAATTCTCAAATACAATTGAGAAATCGGACTTACATAGTCTATAAGTATGGATCCTTAGCTTTAATTTCCCATTGGTCCAAATGGGTGACAAACAAATTTTATAGAAAAATTCTCAAATACAATTGAGAAATCGGACTTACATAGTCTGTAGGTATGGATCCTTGGCTTTACATTCCCATTGGTCCAAATGAGTGACAAACAAATTTTATAGAAAAATTCTCAAATACAATTGAGAAATCGGACTTACATAGTCTATAAGTATGGATCCTTGGCTTTAATTTCCCACTGGTCCAAATGAGTGACAAACATAAATGTGCCCACAAATAACCAAATGGCCGTAGAGCTGAACAAAATTTACACAATTTTAATCTTTAAAATTTTATAGAAAAATTCTCAAATACAATTGAGAAATCAGACTTACATAGTCTGTAGGTATGGATCCTCTACTTTAAATTCCCATTGGTCCAAATGAGTGACAAACAAATTTTATAGAAAAATTCTCAAATACAATTAAGAAATCGGACTTACATAGTCTATAAGTATGGATCATTAGCTTTAATTTCCCACTGGTTCAAATGAGTGACAAACATAAATGTGCCCACAAATAACCAAATGGCCGTAGAGCTGAACAAAATTTACACAATTTTAATCTTTAAAATTTTATAGAAAAATTCTCAAATACAATTGAGAAATCGGACTAACATAGTCTATAAGTATGGATCCTTAGCTTTAATTTCCCATTGGTCCAAATGGGTGACAAACAAATTTTATAGAAAAATTCTCAAATACAATTGAGAAGTATGGATCCTTGGCTTTAATTTCCCACTGGTCCAAATGAGTGACAAACATAAATGTGCCCACAAATAACCAAATGGCCGTAAAGCTGAACAAAATTTACACAATTTTAATCTTTAAAATTTTATAGAAAAATTCTCAAATACAATTGAGAAATCGGACTTACATAGTTTGTAGGTATGGATCCTTGGCTTTACATTCCCATTGGTCCAAATGAGTGACAAACAAATTTTATAGAAAAATTCTCAAATACAATTGAGAAATCGGACTTACATAGTCTATAAGTATGGATCCTTAGCTTTAATTTCCCATTGGTCCAAATGGTTGACAAACAAATTTTATAGAAAAATTCTCAAATACAATTGAGAAATCGGACTTACATAGTCTGTAGGTATGGATCCTTGGCTTTACATTCCCATTGGTCCAAATGAGTGACAAACAAATTTTATAGAAAAATTCTCAAATACAATTGAGAAATCGGACTTACATAGTCTATAAGTATGGATCCTTGGCTTTAATTTCCCACTGGTCCAAATGAGTGACAAACATAAATGTGCCCACAAATAACCAAATGGCCGTAGAGCTGAACAAAATTTACACAATTTTAATCTTTAAAATTTTATAGAAAAATTCTCAAATACAATTGAGAAATCGGACTTACATAGTCTATAAGTATGGATCCTTAGCTTTAATTTCCAATTGGTCCAAATGGGTGACAAACAAATTTTATAGAAAAATTCTCAAATACAATTGAGAATTCGGACTTACATAGTCTGTAGGTATGGATCCTTGGCTTTACATTCCCATTGGTCCAAATGTGTGACAAACAAATTTTATAGAAAAATTCTCAAATACAATTGAGAAATCGGACTTACATAGTCTATAAGTATGGATCCTTAGCTTTAATTTCCCATTGGTCCAAATGGGTGACAAACAAATTTTATAGAAAAATTCTCAAATACAATTGAGAAATCGGACTTACATAGTCTATAAGTATGGATCCTTGGCTTTAATTTCCCACTGGTCCAAATGAGTGACAAACATAAATGTGCCCACAAATAACCAAATGGCCGTAAAGCTGAACAAAATTTACACAATTTTAATCTTTAAAATTTTATAGAAAAATTCTCAAATACAATTGAGAAATCGGACTTACATAGTTTGTAGGTATGGATCCTTGGCTTTACATTCCCATTGGTCCAAATGAGTGACAAACAAATTTTATAGAAAAATTCTCAAATACAATTGAGAAATCGGACTTACATAGTCTATAAGTATGGATCCTTAGCTTTAATTTCCCATTGGTCCAAATGGTTGACAAACAAATTTTATAGAAAAATTCTCAAATACAATTGAGAAATCGGACTTACATAGTCTGTAGGTATGGATCCTTGGCTTTACATTCCCATTGGTCCAAATGAGTGACAAACAAATTTTATAGAAAAATTCTCAAATACAATTGAGAAATCGGACTTACATAGTCTATAAGTATGGATCCTTGGCTTTAATTTCCCACTGGTCCAAATGAGTGACAAACATAAATGTGCCCACAAATAACCAAATGGCCGTAGAGCTGAACAAAATTTACACAATTTTAATCTTTAAAATTTTATAGAAAAATTCTCAAATACAATTGAGAAATCGGACTTACATAGTCTATAAGTATGGATCCTTAGCTTTAATTTCCAATTGGTCCAAATGGGTGACAAACAAATTTTATAGAAAAATTCTCAAATACAATTGAGAAATCGGACTTACATAGTCTGTAGGTATGGATCCTTGGCTTTACATTCCCATTGGTCCAAATGAGTGACAAACAAATTTTATAGAAAAATTCTCAAATACAATTGAGAAATCGGACTTACATAGTCTATAAGTATGGATCCTTGGCTTTAATTTCCCACTGGTCCAAATGAGTGACAAACATAAATGTGCCCACAAATAACCAAATGGCCGTAGAGCTGAACAAAATTTACACAATTTTAATCTTTAAAATTTTATAGAAAAATTCTCAAATACAATTGAGAAATCGGACTTACATAGTCTATAAGTATGGATCCTTAGCTTTAATTTCCAATTGGTCCAAATGGGTGACAAACAAATTTTATAGAAAAATTCTCAAATACAATTGAGAAATCGGACTCACATAGTCTGTAGGTATGGATCCTTGGCTTTACATTCCCATTGCACATTAGGTTAAACGACTACCAAAACTATGCTAAAGTCCAATTTCTCAAATGCAAATATTGCACTTTTTTTAATGTCATTTTGTAGGGAATACTTCAAACCAACTAAGTAAGCTTTTTGTTGTTGGTAAATATTAAATTCCGTTTGACAACACGCAGTCAAAGACATTGAATTGTAATCACTTAATAAATTTTGTTAAAAAGCCCGTATTGCTTTCAAAGGTTCAAGTGCTTGTTTAAATAATTTCGCGAATTATAAAGAAGAAAGTGAAAATGGAGAACAATAAATTAAGTAAGTATTAATGTTTTTTGTTAAAAAATGTGATAATTTTGTTTGACTTGCTTGAAATAAAGCCACTTTTTCAACATAACCTTAAAATTGCTGCGATTGTTTTCAAAATGTAATTTCGTGGAAGCTTTTAAAATTTCGGCGAAGTTCGGCGGATTGAATGCAACCACAAATGAATATATTGAAATGTTATGAAGCAATTTCCATTTACACCCAATAGCCAATTTTAGCCGTTTTCGAATAATACCATATTTTTTAGGTTATTGCGTTTTAAAAAAAGCGGAGTTGTTTGAAATTTGGCTTAACGAAAACTCAAGGCAAGAAAAGCAGAATAAACTTGTGGATTTTGTAGTCGAAAAAATTGGTAAAGATGAAATTTCCGATGACTGCACCAAATGTATTATGGAAAAAGTGCGCCTTTTCTGTAAAAACTTATCAGAAATGTGGGCGAAATATGGCAAAAGTATTGGGAAGGACAAAAAGGCTGAAAAGTTTCGAAGTGAGTATGTCACTTGGCTCAACGCTGAAATAAGCTTCGAAAATAAAAACAAATCTGACAAAGTGACTTTTTCTGCTCTTGGACGTCCTCAACTTCCATTTTGCGAAAAGTCTGATTACGGAAAGAGGAAAGCAGCAGCAGACCTTTCAAGCGGAACAAATAATGAAACTGAGTTATTAGTTCGTGCGGCAGCAACTTCAGCTCGAAAACAAGGAAATGCAGACTTAGCGGCGCTTCTTAAAGGATCTCTAGCAAGCCCTACAAGGCCTTCAAAAATAAAAAAATTGTGCAGTGAAGTCCATCAAAAACCTGTTGTATTTTCTGCGGGGGAAGCATTAGCTTTTTTGCTCGAAAATAATTTCACCAAAGAACAATATAATGCAATACGTCGAGAAAGCAAATTAAGAAACTGCGACATTTATCCCCATTACAACGAAGTTGCTGCTGCAAAATTAATGTGCCGTCCTGATGGTATAATAGCAAGCGAGACAACAGCAAGAGTACCCTTGGACTCGCTTTTATCACATACTACTAAGAGAATTGTTGAAATGCAGAAGGAGGTCTTTGAATGTGTAATGGATAAGGAAAATACCAATTATTTAAAGTGTAAGTTGATATTGAGTTACGGTTTCGATAGTAGCACTGGTCAAGCTCAATTTAAGCAAGGTTTTAACGAGCCGAGCACATCGAATCATTCTGATGCGTCGCTTCTGGCAACTACAATTATCCCGTTAAGGCTTTTGGTCACGTCTGGACAGCCTATTTGGAATAATCTTACTCCGCAATCGACAAGGTTTTGTCGGCCCGTTAAGTTAGAATACGTCAAGGAAACAAAAGAATCTATCTTGAAGGAAGAATCAGAATTGAAAAACGAAATTGACGCATTAAAAAGTATGCACATTACGATCAGCGAAGGGAAAATTGTGGAAGTGTCCTTTAAGTTGTATTTAACACTTATTGATGGAAAAGTTTTGAACATTTTGACTGGAACCAAATCAAATCAAACTTGCCCTATTTGCGGTTCCACACCAAAAGACTTTCTGAATATTACTGATTACACTTCTGAAAGATTTCGTGCAAAAGCTTCTAATTGTAAATTTGGTTTGAGCCCATTGCATTGCTGGATTCGATTTTTCGAGTTTATATTACATTTAGGTTACAAATGTGAAGTGCAAAAATGGCAGACACGATCTGAAAACGACAAATTGGCAGTTTTGAAAAGAAAGAAAAATATTCAAGACGCTTTTTGGAGAGAACTGGGCCTTCGTGTGGATATGCCTAAAGTCGGCGGCTTTGGCAGCACAAATGACGGAAACACTGCGCGTAGAGCATTCACTGATCACGAAATCTTTGCTAACATTACGGGCGTTGATCAGACATTAATTTTCCGTTTTAAAATTATATTAATTTGTTTATCATGCCAGTTTCCTCTGAACTCCACAAAATTTGAGGCGTTCTGTTTTCAAACAGCGGATTTTATCCAAAAGCTTTATCCTTGGTTGCCGATGACAGCTACAGTCCACAAAGTGCTTATACATTCCAAGCAGATTATTGACAACACTGTGCTTCCGATTGGTTACTTTGGAGAAGCAGGTGCTGAGTCCAGACACAAAATTTATAAGGCTGACAGATTACATCACGCTCGTAAAAACAGCCGATCTAATAATCTTTTGGACATATTTAACAGAGCTACTGATACGTCTGATCCCCTTATCTCATCAAAATATTTAAGCAGACGCATGCGGCAACAAAAGCTATTACACTTTCCACCTGAAGCTATCGAGTTGTTAAGCATTGAGAGCCCAACAGAAGACATCAACGAAGATGAAGAAAACAATGAAAGTGAAATTTTATCCCCAACATCTGTGGATGTATTAAATAATTTATGTTTGCTGAATGAAACTGAAGATTAAAATGACGATTAAAAAATAAAATTTTTTTCTGTTTTTTTTTGGCTTTGAAAGCTCAAGGGACATAGAGAGCTTATTGTTTTTGCGTACTTTGTAGCAAGTTGTATTGTAAATTTCCATTAAACTCGATCAAAATAATAAAAATAAACAAAAACATTAAATTTTAACATTCATTTTTAATTAGTCAGGTTTGAGATCATATTAGTTATTTTTATACAATAAATATGTTTTTATAGGTGCGTAAAAGTTGATATGACGCATGTAATTCAGTTTGTTTTTATAAATTTTGTTTTCGTTATACCTTACCTTCCTTTTTATTTGAATTTCCCTTAAAATTATGCATTAATTTAGCCGTTATTAATTTTGCACAGATAAAGTAGTCATTTGACCTATAGTGCATTGGTCCAAATGAGTGACAAACAAATTTTATAGAAAAATTCTCAAATACAATTGAGAAATTGGACTTACATAGTCTATAAGTATGGATCCTTGGCTTTAATTTCCCACTGGTCCAAATGAGTGACAAACATAAATGTGCCCACAAATAACCAAATGGCCGTAGAGCTGAACAAAATTTACACAATTTTAATCTTTAAAATTTTATAGAAAAATTCTCAAATACAATTGAGAAATCGGACTTACATAGTCTGTAGGTATGGATCCTTGGCTTTACATTCCCATTGGTCCAAATGAGTGACAAACAAATTTTATAGAAAAATTCTCAAATACAATTGAGAAATCGGACTTACATAGTCTATAAGTATGGATCCTAAGCTTTAATTTCCCATTGGTCCAAATGGGTGACAAACAAATTTTATAGAAAAATTCTCAAATACAATTGAGAAATCGGACTTACATAGTCTGTAGGTATGGATCCTTGGCTTTACATTCCCATTGGTCCAAATGAGTGACAAACAAATTTTATAGAAAAATTCTCAAATACAATTGAGAAATCGGACTTACATAGTCTATAAGTATGGATCCTTAGCTTTAATTTCCAATTGGTCCAAATGGGTGACAAACAAATTTTATAGAAAAATACTCAAATACAATTGAGAATTCGGACTTACATAGTCTGTAGGTATGGATCCTTGGCTTTACATTCCCATTGGTCCAAATGTGTGACAAACAAATTTTATAGAAAAATTCTCAAATACAATTGAGAAATCGGACTTACATAGTCTATAAGTATGGATCCTTAGCTTTAATTTCCCATTGGTCCAAATGGGTGACAAACAAATTTTATAGAAAAATTCTCAAATACAATTGAGAAATCGGACTTACATAGTCTATAAGTATGGATCCTTGGCTTTAATTTCCCACTGGTCCAAATGAGTGACAAACATAAATGTGCCCACAAATAACCAAATGGCCGTAGAGCTGAACAAAATTTACACAATTTTAATCTTTAAAATTTTATAGAAAAATTCTCAAATACAATTGAGAAATCGGACTTACATAGTCTGTAGGTATGGATCCTTGGCTTTACATTCCCATTGGTCCAAATGAGTGACAAACAAATTTTATAGAAAAAATTCTCAAATACAATTGAGAAATCGGACTTACATAGTCTATAAGTATGGATCCTTAGCTTTAATTTCCCATTGGTCCAAATGGGTGACAAACAAATTTTATAGAAAAATTCTCAAATACAATTGAGAAATCGGACTTACATAGTCTGTAGGTATGGATACTTGGCTTTAATTTCCGACTGGTCCAAATGAGTGACAAACAAATTTTATAGAAAAATTCTCAAATACAATTAAGAAATCGGACTTACATAGTCTATAAGTATGGATCCTTGGTTTTAATTTCCCACTGGTCCAAATGAGTGACAAACATAAATGTGCCCACAAATAGCCATATGGGCGTAGAGCTGAACAAAATTTACACAATTTTAATCTTGAAAATTTTATAGAAAAATTCTCAAATACAATTGAGAAATCGGACTTACATAGTCTACAAGTATGGATCCTTAGCCTTAATTTTCCACTGGTCCAAATGGGTGACAAACAAATTTTATAGAAAAATTCTCAAATACAATTGAGAAATCGGACTTACATAGTCTATAAGTATGGATCCTTTGCTTTAATTTCCCACTGGTCCAAATGAGTGACAAACATAAATGTGCCCACAAATAGCCATATGGGCGTAGAGCTGAACAAAATTTACACAATTTTAATCTTGAAAATTTTATAGAAAATTTCTCAAATACAATTGAGAAATCGGACTTACATAGTCTATAAGTATGGATCCTTTGCTTTAATTTCCCACTGGTCCAAATGAGTGACAAACATAAATGTGCCCACAAATAGCCATATGGGCGTAGAGCTGAACAAAATTTACACAATTTTAATCTTGAAAATTTTATAGAAAAATTCTCAAATACAATTGAGAAATCGGACTTACTTAGTCTATAAGTATGGATCCTTTGCTTTAATTTCCCACTGGTCCAAATGAGTGACAAACATAAATGTGCCCACAAATAGCCATATGGCCGTAGAGCTGAAAAAAATTTACACAATTTTAATCTTTAAAATTTTATAGAAAATTTCTCAAATACAATTGAGAAATCGGACTTACATAGTCTATAAGTATGGATCCTTTGCTTTAATTTCCCACTGGTCCAAATGAGTGACAAACATAAATGTGCCCACAAATAGCCATATGGGCGTAGAGCTGAACAAAATTTACACAATTTTAATCTTGAAAATTTTATAGAAAAATTCTCAAATACAATTGAGAAATCGGACTTACATAGTCTACAAGTATGGATCCTTAGCCTTAATTTTCCACTGGTCCAAATGGGTGACAAACAAATTTTATAGAAAAATTCTCAAATACAATTGAGAAATCGGACTTACATAGTCTGTAGGTATGGATCTTTGGCTTTAATTTCCCACTGGTCCAAATGAGTGACAAACATAAATGTGCCCACAAATAGCCATATGGGCGTAGAGCTGAACAAAATTTACACAATTTTAATCTTTAAAATTTTATAGAAAAATTCTCAAATACAATTGAGAAATCGGACTTACATAGTCTGTAGGTATGGATCTTTGGCTTTAATTTCCCATTGGTCCAAATGGGTGACAAACAAATTTTATAGAAAAATTCTCAAATACAATTGAGAAATCGGACTTACATAGTCTATAAGTATGGATCCTTAGCTTTAATTTCCCACTGGTCCAAATGAGTGACAAACAAATTTTATAGAAAAATTCTCAAATACAATTGAGAAATCGGACTTACATAGTCTATAAGTATGGATCATTAGCTTTAATTTCCCACTGGTTCAAATGAGTGACAAACAAATTTTATAGAAAAATTCTCAAATACAATTGAGAAATCGGACTTACATAGTCTATAAGTATGGATCCTTAGCTTTAATTTCCCATTGGTCCAAATGGGTGACAAACAAATTTTATAGAAAAATTCTCAAATACAATTGAGAAATCGGACTTACATAGTCTATAAGTATGGATCCTTGGCTTTAATTTCCCACTGGTCCAAATGAGTGACAAACATAAATGTGCCCACAAATAACCAAATGGCCGTAGAGCTGAACAAAATTTACACAATTTTAATCTTTAAAATTTTATAGAAAAATTCTCAAATACAATTGAGAAATCGGACTTACATAGTCTGTAGGTATGGATCCTTGGCTTTACATTCCCATTGGTCCAAATGAGTGACAAACAAATTTTATAGAAAAAATTCTCAAATACAATTGAGAAATCGGACTTACATAGTCTATAAGTATGGATCCTTAGCTTTAATTTCCCATTGGTCCAAATGGGTGACAAACAAATTTTATAGAAAAATTCTCAAATACAATTGAGAAATCGGACTTACATAGTCTGTAGGTATGGATACTTGGCTTTAATTTCCGACTGGTCCAAATGAGTGACAAACAAATTTTATAGAAAAATTCTCAAATACAATTAAGAAATCGGACTTACATAGTCTATAAGTATGGATCCTTGGTTTTAATTTCCCACTGGTCCAAATGAGTGACAAACATAAATGTGCCCACAAATAGCCATATGGGCGTAGAGCTGAACAAAATTTACACAATTTTAATCTTGAAAATTTTATAGAAAAATTCTCAAATACAATTGAGAAATCGGACTTACATAGTCTACAAGTATGGATCCTTAGCCTTAATTTTCCACTGGTCCAAATGGGTGACAAACAAATTTTATAGAAAAATTCTCAAATACAATTGAGAAATCGGACTTACATAGTCTATAAGTATGGATCCTTTGCTTTAATTTCCCACTGGTCCAAATGAGTGACAAACATAAATGTGCCCACAAATAGCCATATGGGCGTAGAGCTGAACAAAATTTACACAATTTTAATCTTGAAAATTTTATAGAAAATTTCTCAAATACAATTGAGAAATCGGACTTACATAGTCTATAAGTATGGATCCTTTGCTTTAATTTCCCACTGGTCCAAATGAGTGACAAACATAAATGTGCCCACAAATAGCCATATGGGCGTAGAGCTGAACAAAATTTACACAATTTTAATCTTGAAAATTTTATAGAAAAATTCTCAAATACAATTGAGAAATCGGACTTACTTAGTCTATAAGTATGGATCCTTTGCTTTAATTTCCCACTGGTCCAAATGAGTGACAAACATAAATGTGCCCACAAATAGCCATATGGCCGTAGAGCTGAAAAAAATTTACACAATTTTAATCTTTAAAATTTTATAGAAAATTTCTCAAATACAATTGAGAAATCGGACTTACATAGTCTATAAGTATGGATCCTTTGCTTTAATTTCCCACTGGTCCAAATGAGTGACAAACATAAATGTGCCCACAAATAGCCATATGGGCGTAGAGCTGAACAAAATTTACACAATTTTAATCTTGAAAATTTTATAGAAAAATTCTCAAATACAATTGAGAAATCGGACTTACATAGTCTACAAGTATGGATCCTTAGCCTTAATTTTCCACTGGTCCAAATGGGTGACAAACAAATTTTATAGAAAAATTCTCAAATACAATTGAGAAATCGGACTTACATAGTCTGTAGGTATGGATCTTTGGCTTTAATTTCCCACTGGTCCAAATGAGTGACAAACATAAATGTGCCCACAAATAGCCATATGGGCGTAGAGCTGAACAAAATTTACACAATTTTAATCTTTAAAATTTTATAGAAAAATTCTCAAATACAATTGAGAAATCGGACTTACATAGTCTGTAGGTATGGATCTTTGGCTTTAATTTCCCATTGGTCCAAATGGGTGACAAACAAATTTTATAGAAAAATTCTCAAATACAATTGAGAAATCGGACTTACATAGTCTATAAGTATGGATCCTTAGCTTTAATTTCCCACTGGTCCAAATGAGTGACAAACAAATTTTATAGAAAAATTCTCAAATACAATTGAGAAATCGGACTTACATAGTCTATAAGTATGGATCATTAGCTTTAATTTCCCACTGGTTCAAATGAGTGACAAACATAAATGTGCCCACAAATAACCAAATGGCCGTAGAGCTGAACAAAATTTACACAATTTTAATCTTTAAAATTTTATAGAAAAATTCTCAAATACAATTGAGAAATCGGACTTACATAGTCTGTAGGTATGGATCCTTGGCTTTAATTTCCCATTGGTCCAAATGGGTGACAAACAAATTTTATAGAAAAATTCTCAAATACAATTGAGAAATCGGACTTACATAGTCTGTAGGTATGTATCCTTGGCTATAATTTCCCATTGGTCCAAATGAGTGACAAACATAAATGTGCCCACAAATAACCAAATGGCCGTAGAGCTGAACAAAATTTACACAATTTTAATCTTTAAAATTTTATAGAAAAATTCTCAAATACAATTGAGAAATCGGACTTACATAGTCTGTAGGTATGGATCCTTGGCTTTAATTTCCCATTGGTCCAAATGGGTGACAAACAAATTTTATAGAAAAATTCTCAAATACAATTGAGAAATCGGACTTACATAGTCTATAAGTATGGATCCTTAGCTTTAATTTCCCATTGGTCCAAATGGGTGACAAACAAATTTTATAGAAAAATTCTCAAATACAATTGAGAAATCGGACTTACATAGTCTATAAGTGTGGATCATTAGCTTTAATTTCCCACTGGTTCAAATGAGTGACAAACATAAATGTGCCCACAAATAACCAAATGGCCGTAGAGCTGAACAAAATTTACACAATTTTAATCTTTAAAATTTTATAGAAAAATTCTCAAATACAATTGAGAAATCGGACTTACATAGTCTGTAGGTATGGATCCTTGGCTTTACATTCCCATTGGTCCAAATGAGTGACAAACAAATTTTATAGAAAAATTCTCAAATACAATTGAGAAATCGGACTTACATAGTCTATAAGTATGGATCCTTAGCTTTAATTTCCCATTGGTCCAAATGAGTGACAAAAAAATTTTATAGAAAATTTCTCAAATACAATTGAGAAATCGGACTTACATAGTCTGTAGGTATGTATCCTTGGCTTTAATTTCCCACTGGTCCAAATGAGTGACAAACATTAATGTGCCCACAAATAGCCATATGGGCGTAGAGCTGAACAAAATTTACACAATTTTAATCTTTAAAATTTTATAGAAAAATTCTCAAATACAATTGAGAAATCGGACTTACATAGTCTGTAGGTATGTATCCTTGGCTTTAATTTCCCATTGGTCCAAATGAGTGACAAACATA